>CM073594.1:64311341-65555508 GCA_037074705.1 Zhengitettix transpicula | reverse complement strand
TATTAAACTGAGAGTAAAAAGGTATAGAAGAACTTTAAAAGTCAAAAGAGACCTTACTTGCCCTAAATTCCTGCCATATTAAATTTAAATTACTGAAAAAATTGCGAACAGTCAGAATATTTATTCACAAAATTTAAAAGCAACATAAATAAGCATCAGTTATAATTCCACATAACCTTTCTTCTCTTAGTTTACGGACCTCATCAGTCCTTACATTAATATGATAAATATAATGAAAAATAAAAATAAAAAGTTAGCATCCCAAATAAATAAAATATTAAGTATAATGTCCTTACTTAGATTGCTAAAGAATAAATTTATATATCATTAATATCCATTTAAATTTTAATAAATAATATAAGTTAAAAAATGTAGTTTTCCATTAATTGAAAAAATAATGAGAGTAAACAATGTCATGTTAACACTTCACTTTTATACCACACAGCAATTAAACATTCGAAATACAAGAAAAAATTAATTTAAATAGCAATAACTCAAAATCGGAAATGAAATTTAAGTTTTTCGTACAATGCTTAGCGTTAATTGAATTTATATTATATCCAATATATTGAATTTCTTTGATCAAGGGTGGATAATAATAGCTCTATGATCTTTACATTAATCTAATATAATTTAATTGTTATTGAAGCATACAGATTTGGTCTGAACAATTGTTTATTAAAATGTTCTTTAGTCCTAATTTAAAGGTTTCCTTTAGTCTGACCTATGTAACAGGCGTTTCATTCCAAACATTCAATTTTGTACACTACATTTCGTTTCTCCAAATTTTTTAATATATCTTTATAAGCTTAACAAAATTAACCTAACAACATAATTGTGTGACAAGGAGATTAATTTAAATTGTTACTGGAAAAGGTAAAACAGTTTATCACAGTTTTTTTTTACTATTTTTGGTTGTGTGTGTGAAATGTTATTTTTTTATTTCCTGTGCAGTGATGCATATGTTTATTTATGGCTGTTGCGTTGTTGCTACTTAATCGCTGTCAGGTATTTACCGAAATTCGTAACGTGTTATTATATTCAAGTACGCGAGATTAAAGTCTACCTTGCGCCCTACATTTCTATCTCACTTGACGACGTTGTGCTGAAATTTGAAATGTCTCACAGTGTGAGTGCCTTGAAGTGCTGCTGTAAGGTCGTTTAAAGAAATATTTGGAAAGCACAGAAGCAACATTGTGGGTCGTCAGATAATGTTATTAATATTTTCAGAGACTGACCAAATAAGTTGAGTTTATAAACGTTACGTTGTAAAAAAACGCCTTGAATTCGTAATACGTGTATTTACGTCAGTCGTTAACGGAGAGAACGACTATAATGTTATTTAATGGAGTACGTATTATCTTAAATATTAAATTCCCAGAAAGCTCTGGCGGGGGCTACCTTTGGGGATGCTCTCACATCTCTCTGGTTTTTTTTGAACTAAGGTTCCCACATGCCGAGGCATACGGCAAGAGTTGTCCGCTATTCCTATTGGAATAGTCGGCCAGCTGCCTCCTAAACAGGCCAAGGCATGGCGAGGGGTAAGCTGCGTCCCCACAGCAAACTCCTCTCCCGCTATCGGAAGGGCGTGGGACAAGTACCCAATGCCCGACCTAACCGATGCAGGTTTTTCTAAGGTTTTCCCTGCATTCCTTTAGGCGAATGCCGGGTAGGATCCTTAAAATATAGCCCGGGGGCCCTAGTTAACCCTTGGCTACCTTCCTCTACCCTTCCGCATCCCCCCTTTCAAATCCCTTCCTATGGTATTAAAGGGGAGTTGCCCTAAGTGGATTACCCTCATGTAGCCTATTGCCCTAAAAAAAATCTTAAATATTAAGAGTATAAACGCAAGTTATTTGTTAATAATAATTTCTAAGAAGCTTCGCACATCGCCTAGATATTAGCGTCGTTTTCCTTTGAAACAGGCAAATAATTGGAGTGAAAACTGAACTCGAGTTTGATGGACTGAGATAATATTATATTGGGTCCACTGGTTTTATCAATTCAGAACGACGTTGAGTCAAAATAAAGTCGAGTTCCCGTCTGACCCTATTCAGCTTCCACAATTGTTTCTCCTATCAACGTGAATTTTTCCCGTTTCAGTCACTAATATTTTTTCTTTCCTTTTGTGTTTAAATCCTTTTATCTTTTAATTTACCCACTTGACTTTTCTCCTCATTTACAAATTTTTTCCTCTGTGTTTTCCCAATTATCTATATTATAAAAACAATATTAAGCACTATTTGTCTGTTATTTGGCTACTTGTTTACATAATTAGTAAACTTTCAACATAAACGTTTTATAAACCACTATTTTCTGTTTGAACCATGTATCACCTCCGAAGTGTTCACTTCTCCTCAAAAAATAATAATACAATGAGATATGTTGGCACTATGTTAATAGCTGTGATATTAAAATCGAGGGTCAGTCAGTCATCCGTTGAAAGGAAATTTACATAGTAAAAGGAAATGGCGTCTCTGTCTAAATAACCAAAAAAGAAAGGTGAAAATTGTGTAAATTCGAATAATAAATTAAAAATACACATTTTTTTACATGGACAGAAATTTAGTTTTCAATCAAACAATAAGAAAAGAGACGTTGTACTACCAAGAGTATATTGTATTTATAATATTTTAATACTTATTATAATTATTTTTAATATTCTTCTTCACCCCTATCACATTCTAATCAATTTAATTTTGTTGTTTTCTCTTTTTATTATACTTATTTATAACGTTCCTATTCATCTTCTGGCTGTTAGAAGCTTTAATTACTTTTCGGAGTCGACGTGATTAATAGTTTCTATCCAGATGTTTTTAGTGTATAGTGTATAAAGCACCAATAATGAGTGGATGGGCGTTACATTAAAATAACGCGAAACAACCGACATTGGTGGCAAATACAGGTTTAAAGAAGTAAATGAGTTTAATTGTGACATTAACTACGACAGTTAAGTTGTAGTTCAACACCTAGGAGTGGGTTTGGAAGGGGGTGAAATAAATTACCGTTTACAATCTTAAATTTCTACCAATCTTTATACACACGTTACCTACAATCCAGGAACAAACACTGAGTGGTTAATACACACCTAGGAGTGCGGGTGGAGGGAGGTGGAATTCTAAAACCTTCCTAAACAGTCGAAGGGTTTTACATAAAAAGTAATTCAAAAAACACCGAGATTAGTGTTGAATCAGTATTTATAGGAGTCGCTGAGTTTAATTCTCACATTAACCATGGTGGTTAATGAAATTTTATGTTCGTCATCGTGGGGGAGGACGCGGTTAACAAAAGGTTACCCGGAGTAGTATTGAATCTCTTAAGTATCCGGGAAAATTTTTTATTGTCTTAGTGTACCAGGTGTATTTTGATGTCTGTTTAGTTATTCCTTTAAGGTGCAGAGAATTGTTTTAGACTTCTTTAACATTTATTTTTTACTGTTTTAATTCGTCGTGTTATTTTAGACACTTTTATTTTATGTAGTAAGAGAATTCACGAATACCGTCACTCATGATCCTGAATTATTTGATGTTAGATTAGATGCCGGGGGGTGAGGTCGGGAGGGGGTGTAAATGGGTTAATGTTCCAAACACTGACGCTATAGACGTTGTTTAAATGAAATTTTTACGAAGAGGTTAGTGTCATATCAGTTCCTACTCCGGCTTATTTAAATAAACACCCGGGCAACGCCGGGTACTCAGAGTGTTCTTAATATTTTTCTTAATCTTTGCTTTCCATTATAAGAATTCTTGATAGTCTTCTTCATTGTTTGCTTTAATTATGTTTATTTCTATTGTTCTCCTTCATATTTTTAATCTGATAATTATTATTTATAGTTTTCTTCCGCCTTGTCTTCTTATGAATACTAATTTTATTTTTAATATTCCTTATCTTCTTCTTCCTACTGTTATTATGTCAATGATTTTTTCGTAAAAAAAGCGAGCAAATTCATGGTACCTATTTGGAAAAAGAATAGTAAGTGGAGTAGTGACAACTGATAAAATTTCTGTAAATGAAATACAAAACTGTATGTTTTGAAATGAGACGTGACTGCAACGTAACGCGACGAGGGTTAGTCTGCGGAAGGAAAGGAACGTTTGCCGTGGAGAATATTGGAAGTTGACTGTGCTGCAAAGTCAGATGTTTACTCTGTCTGGGACAGTTGTGTTGTGCGCGTGACAGGGCTGTCTAGCGAACCTATCAGGGCGTGGCACGTAAAGGCCAGCAACGTTGCCACGTCGTGCACTCACGCGTTCCTGACAGAAATAAGGAATCGCCCAATTTCAGTCGGTCACCGGCTGGCTGCACCAATCGCCAAATCCCCCAAGCAGATAAGATTCTATCTTGAGTTGAAATACTGTCTGGAAAAATCTCCCGGATAAATATATACGGTACTTCTTTACCTTTCCGAAAGACATTTACCACTCAGAATTGTCACGAGGCTCGAATTGAAGCGAAAACGTAAAAATATTCTATTTAAATAAGAGGACGAGCCTGTAGAGAATAATTGAGGCCTGACAGGCAGACATCAGCTTGCTTGGAAGAGGGAGACGTCAGGGAATAAATTTGAAATATTAGCTAAAAATTGCAAACTTAATTTTTCCACCGCTTGATTGCCGCGTTGAAGCTTCAGCCGCAGAAGAAAGAAGGCCATTGAGGGTGTGATGTCGCACGTCATCCCTGAATCGACAGTCATCAATAACGGGTTATCTGGCGTCGCGCATTCGAGCCATTATCTCTTATCCACCCTCATGCACGTAAAGTTGCAAACACTTCCCCTTAATCACTCGAGACACTGACTGCAGCGGCCTTCAAACTCATCGTTCAATCTAAATTACCGTAGACGCCATTTAGATACACAATCGGCTTGGCATTTAGAATGTAGAGAAGTCTTAAAACTACTAAGCAGCAATTACGTCCCTAGAAAAACGCTCAAGATAACACTTTGAAAATGAAACATAATAATGCCTTTAAGAACCTAATTGAAACATGACGTTATTTCATAGAAATGGCACTCTAAATAACGATCCGTGAAAATAGACACAAATAATATATTGTGTGTGGTATTCAACTGAAATATTGTCGACGGGGAGTTTAAAATTCGATTTACATTATTTAATCCAATTTTGTAATGCTCGTTTGGTTTGTCCAGTATACATAGAGTTGTAATTTGGACATTATATTTTGTAAATCACAAAATAGGTTCCTGCCGGTTCCAAAGGGTCTTTACTATTATTAATCAAACCAGATTCCTGTGTTAAAACACATGAATAAAAAAGAGGCACTTTAAAACGGAAGAACAATCCTAATTTTAGGGGGGTTAAAAATTTTGTGTGAGGGGTAGAAATGCAATTGAGGCGTCAAATTTTTCCATGTCAGAATCCGCCATGTCAACGATGTCTATATGTAATTAAATGCCCGACCTACCCGATGCAGGTTTTATATAGGGTTTGTCCTGCATTACTTTTAGGCGAATGCCGGGTAGGATCCTTAAAATATAGACCGGGGGCACTAGTAACCCTTGGCTACCTTCCTATACCCTACCGCATCCCCCCTTTCAAATCCCTTTCCTATGCTATAAGAGGGGAGTTGCCACTATGTGGATTACCCTATACATAGCCTATCTACACCCCCCCCCCCTATGCTATTAAAGAAGCCAGCGAGAGGATTCTCTCGCAGGTAACATGCGAGGGATGTTCTCTCGCAGGCAGAACCTTTTAGGAGAGATACGAAGGGGCTACCTTTGGGTTTGTCTTTTCCTCTCCGTTTTTGAACTAAGGTTCCCACAAGCCGAGGCACCTCGGCCTGTTCTGTGAGGTGTATGTTCCGGGGTCACAGACCTTGGGCATACGGTAAGAGTTGTCCGCTATTCCCATTG
Organism: Zhengitettix transpicula; assembly: GCA_037074705.1. Classification (NCBI taxonomy): domain Eukaryota; kingdom Metazoa; phylum Arthropoda; class Insecta; order Orthoptera; family Tetrigidae; genus Zhengitettix; species Zhengitettix transpicula. Next base: position 65,549,633 of record CM073594.1, on the reverse strand, counting down.
GAATAGTCGACCAGCTGCCTCCTAAACTGGTCGAGGCACGGAGAAGGGAATGCTGCGTCCCCACAGCAAACTCCTCTCCAGCTATCGGAAGGGCGTGGGACAAGTACCCAATCCCCGACCTACCCGATGCAGGTTTTCCCTGCATTTCTTTAGGCGAATGCCGGGTAGGATCCTTAAACTATAGCCCGGGGGCCCTAGTAACCCTTGGCTACCTTCCTCCACCCTTCCGCATCCCCCCTTTCAAATCCCTTCCTATGCTATTAAAGGGGAGTTGCCCTAAGTGGATTACCCTCATGTAGCCTGTTGCCCTAAAATAATAATAAAAAAAACCTATGCTATTAAAGGGGAGTTGCCCAATGTGGATCACCCTCATGTAGCCTTTTGCAAAAAAAAAGGAGACGGTAATGCTGCGTTTCCACTTAAGTCATCAGAATAACGTGAGACCTGCCTGATGCAGGTTTACTAGGGTTTTCCTTGCACCACTTTGCCGGATAGGATCCTTAAACTACAGCTAGGCAGTCGAATTTAACCTTCCGCTACCGTAATTAATTTTCAGCAAAGTAATGGATCAGCCTCTTCGCTGAGATTGTGAAGAGAGGTTTAGAGAACACAGGTCTCTCTGGGTTCCGAACCTCCATGTTAGTTTCGTCGTGTTGATGATATCTTTAGTATTACACTTCAGCTTGCAAATCAAATTTGAATTAAAACCTGATAGATCTCTTAATTTTCTTGGCATTACTCATTCAGCACACAATTTTAAATTAATGACTAATTAGTATATGAAATTAACTTTTTCAGGACGTGTCCTAATTATTTATCTTGATGTCATATGAACTAGAAAAGTGCTATTGTTAATAATTTAGTAGACAGAACCATATTACTCTCTAATTTTACCTTCCATTCCCCAAATTTGAAGTATTTTGAACAACAATTTACTCTCTAATCCGCTTTCTTTCAGAAAATTCCACGTCAACAAAAGGGTTAATAATCACAGATAACAAACCCCTTAAAATTAGGATTGTCCTTCCGTTTTATAGACACATGCATGATAGTGTCTCATGTTTAGTCACGTTCTCTAACAAGAATGTGTAAAGACCCTTTGGTTGCAGCAGTTCAAGTAGTTTACAAAATAGAATGTTCTGATTAGAACTCTGTGTATATCGGACAAACCAAACGATCATTACACAATAGGACTAAAGAATATAAATGGAATTTTAAATTTCTGTTGACAAGAATTCAGTTCGAATTAAACTTTCATAACCATAATTTTGACTGGACTAATGCCATAGTACTTGACGTCGAACCCAATAATCATACTATAATCATCTCTGAAATGATCAACATAAGAATCAATATGATCACTTTAAATATACAAAGTGATACGAATGTTTCATGACCCGTTACTTTGGGGTTAAGATCTTTGCTCCCTCCATCCTGCTCGTCAGAAATAATTTACTTTGGAGGTTATTCCAGAGATTGTCTGCTAATAGACTAAGGAGCTGTCGTAAAATTAATAGTTATAATTCAAAATTTTCCTGTATTTGGCCACGTTGTAACGTTCACTACCTTGCTCTTCCTTCCGCATCCCACCTTTCCTATGGGGAGATAGCACCAAGTGGATGACCCTCATGTTACCTGTAACCGAAAAAGAAAAGAAAAACCAATTACTTCATATTGTAAAATAAATAATAGTGTAAAGAACACGAGAAATTTATACTACTTAGTATATTTTTAAAAACTTCTGAATTTTTAAACGCAATGAAACAAAGATATTGCATAAATATTAGTTATATATCATATTCTAATATTCTAATAAATGAAACTGAGTGTTTTTTTTGTATGCTTCGCATTCAAATCTACACAATTATGTCCACGTGTTCCTTTCTACTAGGAAACAAACACTGTGGTGCTGAGACACGTCTACCACCCCCAGGATCAGGGTTGGTTTGGGATGAAACTATTCAAACATGCTAAAACGACCGATATTTACGTTAAATTAGATTCATAGTATTTCTACCGAAGTTGTTTGTGTATAATTTCAGCCCCTGTCGGCATGGGAGGGGAGCACGCTTAGGGGTTGGGGTGGACGGACGTTTCATAAAATTAAAGCAAAAATAATAGAGATTGAAGTAATATCCGCGGTTGTGGATGTCACAGTTGAATTATAACATTTAACTCCCCCAAGCGGGGGTGGAAAATTTCGGACATGTTAAAACATCCGATATATTCGTCTAAAGAAACTTTTTTGAAGTCAATGAGTTGAACTCCTTTCAGCATGGAACGTGATCACATTTAGGGATAGGGATCGAGGTGCGTTACATAAAAATAATGCAAAAGCAACCGAGATTGGAGTCTAATCGGGGGTTATGGAAATGTGACAACCCGGGGATCGCCGAGCACCCAGCTAGTCTTTAATCGTACTGAATGGGGAATTTTCCCTCAAGTGAACCGACTTAATATGCATTACTGGTCAGTGGAAAATCCAAGATGTTTACGGGAATTTGAGCCTCAAAGGTGAAATTTTGGCGTGGAATTCTGGAATTAATTGGACTATACTTCATTGAAGGTAAACTGAATGGCCAGAAATACAAGAAATTCCAGCGTTGCTTGAAGATATGCCTCTTCTGGGACTGAGTGCCACGTTGTCTCAACACGATGGTTGCCCTTCTCTTTACTCAGCTGTAGCTCGAGAAATACTCGAGATTATCCTGATCGATGGATAGGACGTAGACGGCCTGCTCGCTCCCCCGGATCTCACTTCTCCAGACTTCTTGTTATGGGGATACATTAAGAATAAAATTGATCAAGACTTGCCAACCGCACCCTGAAATATATGTCAAAAAATGTCTCTTCAAGAATCAGCAAAGAAATGTTGAGCCGTGTTCAATTGTGTTTTGAAGCGCGTTTTCCGAAATTGCATCGTAGTCAATGGTTCGTATCTTTGAGAATTTACTAAATTTAAATTGTTTGTAATTCGCACAAAAATTATTGTTATGCACAAGTACTGTACTGAGTGTAAATGGATTCCAGTAAATTCAAAGAGTGCGAAAACAATTTTCTGTGTTATTCGTCCAGTATCACATCACCCCTAGTAAATAAATGTACTAAATATTTTATGTTAAAAATTTGAATGCTCTTGCCATTTCCGTAGAATAAAATATACAGTCCCATTGTTTTTTTTAAAAAAAGGAATTTAACCTTGAAATAATATAGAGAAGGACATTTTAAGGACGAGTTGACGTGACTTTTGTGTATCAAACCTTCAAGCGGCAAATCTGAATGAAAAACTTTTCGATTTTCCCCTTCGATTCGGAGAAAAATGGTTACGACACTATAAATGACTCACTCAGTATATATATATATATATATATATATATATATGCATACATTCAAAACTATAAGTACTTATAATTTATAGTTTAACGAAATTATTTCATATCTTTAAAGTTTGTTAAATTTATTTAAATAAATTTAATTTTGTACGTTAAAATAACATTTGTATATATGTTATATAGGCCAAAGAAAGTATTTTATATGACATTAAAGAATATAAATCTAATTTCAAACATAGGCCAATCACCAAGCATTGTATAGGCTTAGATTTTAGACAGAGAACAACGTTATTGAAAAATATTAATTTCTGAAATGCTGAATATTAAAAATCATACAAATACAGTTAATATACAACATGACACAGAAAGTCTCAACAAGTTATTCGATGTTTAATTTTAAGCTGTTTGAGACTTAGTTTTATCTTTGATTTTAGTTTCTTGTTCAATTTGCCAGTCTTGAGATAATCGCTGTTAGAAAAAGAGACGTCGAAACGTCCGGATTTTTAAAACACACATTTACTTAGTTTAAGGTCCCTTTTTTAAGTGTGTCTGTATAAAGGTCGTTCATAGAATTATTAAAATTCATTTTATTTCTAAGTTATTGTATACATTTTTCTTACAGCTTACATCATGAAGAGATTTAACCTGATGAAGTACCAAATAAGTGAATGAATCTTCGTAATATTTTGGTTAATTTGAATAATTCTATTGTTTTCTCACATAATGGCAGTTTTGTAGTTTATTTATTCTTAATTACGGATTTGTGTATATTATTATCGATTTATATTATGCAGACTGTATTTATGACCTCTAAAATGCACTGGTATGTATGAGGAGGTCATAGTTTGCGTTAAACAACCCCAATTGCTTGCTTCTCCTTCACACATTAATAACAGAATGAGAATTGTGAACAGCCAGGGGGGAAAAACACATAAAATCAACTCTGTAACAATAAGATAGCCGCTGAAAAATGGCGGATCAGTTTCTATTATAATGGAAACGTGGACAGTTTAAAGGAGTCGCAAAGCAAACTGAATTTTTTGGGGGATAATTTTCTGAGTATGAGCTAAAGAAGTAATTTCCTGATGAATGAATGTTTCAGGCGACTCCTGGAACGAAACGTGTCCTTTGTGAGACTTTAATACCGGGACAAACACGCAATCTTTCAAGCTACGCTTACGCGTAAGAGTGACAAAGCGTAGAAGTAAGCAGATTAAGTTAAGAAGTTAAATTGGTTGGAGAATCTGTGGAGACGCTAACAAGTTGTAGGGGAAGTGAAGGGAAACGAAGAATAGCAATGTCCTGCCGCAGAAGGTTAAGTTGAGCAGTTATGGTTACGAGGAAGAAAGTGCGTCTTACAACTGACACAGAGATAATGCCTGAAGAAAATTTATTTACTAACTCAAATGTCGCCAATCTTGTAGCCTTTCCCCTCTAAAATTTATGACCATTGTGTAGTTTAAACCCAGACCTGAAGTTTTGTACAAACGTAATCCACCAGAGTGTCATTTTTCCTCAATTATAAAGCGCAATGACATGATCAGTTGCCAACGTGACCGCGTAAACTCCTTCCTGACTGATTGGTAGACACAAATCTCACATTATCGTCATTTTGTTCTCACACATACGATTAATCCAGTTAATGTTTCTATTCCCGTTTTTAGAGCGTTTCGTCTCATCAACTTTCGCAATACTTTAACCGCAACATTTCCTGTTATTTTCGTGACGTCACAAACCCACAAACGTGGTCGCCATGTTCTACCGGCATTACCAGGAACAAAAAAGTTATACACGTATAAAGTCTAATAAATAAAAAAGAGTGTATGTTTGTATGTATGTACGTATGTATGTTGCGCATACAAATTTGCACCCGTGAAGCTAATACCACCAAATTTCTTACACGTGTTCGTTGCGACCAGAAAACAAACACTGTTGGAGTGAAATACGTCTACCACCCCCAGAAGCAGGAGTGGTAATTTTCATACATGCTTAAATGACCGGTATTTGCGTCGAATAAATATTTTTTGGCATGAGAAAGGAGCACGTTTGGGGTGCAGATGGGAGGGCACTAAAAGAAAATAATGTGAAAACAACAGAGATTCCAGTCAAACAGGGGGCTATGGATGTCGCTTAGTTTATTTATGACATTGTGGTCAATGCGCGGGGGTCCAAGGTGGAGAATCGTAGGTGTAGAAATTTTCAACATCTTAACCCGCTGATTTTTGGTTTGAATAAATATTTTTTGGGTTCAATGAAATTCCTAAAATTTCTCAAAACATTCTCCGCATATAATTTCAACCCCTTTCGGGCTTTTACGGGAGGACACTCTTAAGAGTAGGAGTGGAGTGATGTTACATAAAAATAACGCAAAAACAATCGATATTGGAGTCAAATCCGGGTTTATGCTTGTCACTGAGTTTAATTATGAAATTCAACTTTTCGTTTACTTTCCCGAAGCGTGGGTGATCGTTAGTGATAATTTTCAAACACGTTAAATGGTCTATATAAACGTGACATAAATATTTGGGGGGGTCAATGACATTGATAATATTTCAACCGATGTTGTTGGTGTATAATTTCCACCACTTTTGGAATGGGAGGGGAGCACGGTTAAGGGTGGGAGTAGATGTGTGTTACATAAAAATAATGCAAAAACTTCAGAGTTTCAAGTCAAATTATAGGTTATTGATGTCGTAGAGCTGACAACCTGAGCAACGCGCTGGGTTGGGAGGGACTGGGCGGTGATGATCAGGTGTAGAAGTTTTCAAACTATGCAACCATTCAATTTTTGCGTCGCATAAATATTTTTTGTTTAACCCACAGTATCGAAGGTGGAAATTTTCGAATATGTTAAAATGGACGATTAAATTATCGAATGAAAATTTTTCGTGGTCAATGTGTTCAATACTTTCAGCATGGAAGATGATCATATTTAGCGATAGGAGTCGAGGTACGTTAGATAAAAATAACGCAAAAGAAATTGGAGTCTAATCGGGGTTTATGAACATATGACAACTCGGGAAACGTGAAACACACAGCTAGTAAAACATAAAGTGATGAAATCTTCAGTAGAGACTAATTTTTTTCTAAAAACTCTTGATGGCCAAAGATCTTGAGTGTTCTTCTGCAAGTCAAAAAATGGAATAAATAATTATGATAAATTTAGTACCAACTACTGACAGTCATTCATTTAATACAAGAGATATGAGTTTCTGTCGGGTTCACAAAAATGGATTATAGAGGAGTATAAAATATTAATTGTCTCCCTGAAAACATTGAGGAATTAAGGGACACTTTCTGTGGGCTTCTGAAACCCTCATCATGATGTTTTGGAAAATAATTTTAATTATTAAAAAACTTAGAATATTACTACAATGTGGTATATCAGCGACTAGCATCAAATAACGAAATATTTTTGAGTGAATTTAATAATTATATTGATTTTATAATATGAAAATTTAATTTTAACGAAACAATAGTATTATGGTTTCGTATTACATACGATTATCAAGTAAATTACGTTATTAAGTCATTACAAACAGGCTCAAAACATTGTAAAAGTGTCTGACACTCTCCAAATCCTTGAGGATCTGTGTAGAGTGAATTCTATTGTTGAATACTACACTTTACAATGAAACAATCTCTGTAGACGAGTATCAAATATTCCCTCAACCCCCCCAAAAAAAACATAATTCAAACCACCCTTATCCAAAGTAATAGAAATTTCCACCACTTCAAACCCCTCAGTAGTTTAAAAAGAATACGACAAATTGATCTGGCAACCATCGTAAATTAATAATTTCTTAACATACACTTCAAGTACTCAGTCAAGATGCAACTATATTTCTTCAAGTTAATTTTAACGTGTTAACGTAAATATTGTATAACAGTTGTAAAATCTTCGGATTAAAAATTTGTCTATATATTAATAAAAATTAGTATCACGAATCTAAGAGCTCAGAGACGACGTTACTCAACTTCACTGAGCTGCGCTCACACTACTGCATCTTTTGCATAACCTCGGTTTCAGGAACAGTGTTCCATTATATATATTTATCTTTGGTTGTATATGAAAGGTAACACAGGAGAGACAAAATTCTGTGATATGACACTCGATAAACAAAAATACAAAGAGGTCAGATCCTTCACATACCTCGGTACAACGGTAAATAGAAACTACTCCATTGAGGAGGAAATAACGGGAAGAATTTCAATGGGCAATAGTGTCTATTATACTAATTTGAATATATTCAAAAGCAAATTACTATCCAAAAATTCAAAACTCCGATTACATAAAGTTACAATAAGACCTGTGGTAACATCCTCAGAGGAAACGTGGGTACTGAAAGAAAATGACATACGAATGTTAAATGTCTTCGAAAGAAAGATAATGAGAAGAATATATGGACCTGTCAAGATGGAAAAAAATTGTTGGAGAATAAGGTATAATAATGAAATCGAATACCTTACAAAGTCAAGAAATATAATCAACCACATCAAAGCCCATCGGTTGGGCTGGTTTGGCCATTTATCCCGGATGGAAGATGAAAGGTTACCAAAGTCGATATACAACTGGTTTCAGACCTCAAAGAAAAAGAAGGGAAGACCATAAATAAGATGGAAGGACGAAGTGCTAAGGGACATAAAAAAACTCGGTGTTAAGAATTGGGCCATGCAATTATGGAGCAGGCCAAAACGTTCAAAGGAACGTTGTAGCGCCTATTAATAATAATAATATATCTGGAAAACGTGCACAATACAAGGTGGTTCATAGTTCTACTTCACGTGGTTTCGTAACCTATGAGACTAGTAATTTTGTCCCCGCATTAGAGTTGGCAATCCCGCAATGCACAGGGGTCGAACCTTGTGAATACTATAGTTTTGTGTTACAAAGTCTACAAATACAGCTTAGATTTTTCACTAAGGAAAACTTCACTGTAGCAGGTTTGAAAGAACCTTCCTTGTGTATTTGTTTTTTTGCTGTCAATCTATTCAAATGCTCCATCTACTTTGTAAATGGAGAGTAAAGATAGCAGTTTTCCGCGTTTTCACGCACTATCTAAAAGAGCATTCGACTTTAATGGCGAAAACCTGTCTCATTATCTTTGGTTAAGTACGTGTTCCACGTTGTATATCAGCGACTTGACACTTAAACGATAAGTCCGAGATTTTCGCATTTAGCTCCTGAAGTACGGCAGAATACTAACTACCTCGTTTACTACCCGCTACGACACTTGAAAGACTCATTATTTATCCTTAAATACTGCCTAAAGTATGGAGTTTTATTGCAAACAACGCTATTATACGATTTCACAGAAAATATACAGTCAACATGGAATATTGAACAGCTTTCATAACAATAAACAAATTTATGTTTTGTTTTGTGGTGTGTATTTTGAAACTTGTTTAAGAAAGGGTTTTCGGTGTTACGAACAACTTTTGTGAACAATATGGAAAGAAAATCGAGCACGTGATTTAGTTTTTATATTTCTCATCGGTCTAAATTATTACAACATTCCACTTCATCAGAAAAATTTCATCAATAATAAATATTTAAAAATAAAAATGTTATAACTGTTCAAAATTGAGAAGGTTATTACAAACAGAAATGTTTGAGGTTCTACCTCACTTAAAAGTCGGTAGGCATGAAATGACTTTTTCACCAGGGAGTTAAGTGGGGGTGCTGTAAATATCTCCAGAAATTACATAATGAACTCTACCGCAATAAAAAAACTCGTGATTTGACCTCACACAGCATATAAATAAATTAGCACCCTCATACTTTTACTGTTCTCGAACCGACGTACGGAAAGTAAGCAATATCTCCACAGCTGATCCGGAACTCTCGTCGGATAGTGTTTATTCTGCCGCTTGACCTCGTACCTGACTATTAGAATTTACACTCCAATTCCCTTGATTGTCGCTTCCGATTACTAAAGCCAAATAATTAAAACGTATAATTTAACTGTAAGAAATAGAACTGGTGCAAAATAAAGAGTTTTAAATTATAAACAGAATAAATCAGTGCTTAAATACTCAATTTAAACATTCCGAAAGAAATAGATAAGAGTTTACAATTACAAAAAATATATAATTTCCTGCATTATTTAACAATATTAAAAATACACAAAAACAATAAATAAATCGAATTCACTTCATTACAATATATATTACGTACAGAGCATTGAAAGTATTATTTCTAAATATTTCTGAAAATATAGATTTATCAACAAAGAAATACATTTTTATAAAACTGTTACAAGTGCCCGTATGAAAAAAATATATATTTAAAACACTTCTACAAAAAAACATGTAAATACTATTCTCGAAGCGGTTGCAATGTGTACCTCGTATTTACAAAAATAAAACTCCACTCAGAAAAAGAATAAAGAACTATAAATAATTTCCAAGCAGACCAAATTCTTCTATTAATATGTACCATATATACTCTCAAGTCACGTAGTCTGAACAAGAAACTGAAAGTGACTGTTTATAGAATAATGATTTTTTTTAGGTAACAGGCTACATGAGGGTAATCCACATGGTGGCAACTCCCCTTTAATAGCATAGGAAGGAATTTGAAAGGGGGGATGCGGAAGGGTAGAAGAAGGTAGCCAAGGGTTAACTAGGGCCCCCGGGCTATAGTTTAAGGATCCTAACCGGCATTCGCCTAAAAGTAATGCAGAACAAACCGTAGAAAAACCTGCGTCACGGAAATACGGACTATGACCGCGACAGAAGAAGAGTGTTTGAGAACAAGGGAATGGAAAATATTAAGAAGGATTTCTGGAGCGGGAAAAGAAGCAGGGAAATGGTGAATACGAAGAAGTAGGGAACTGGAGGAACAGTACGGGAATGGAAACATGGTATGGGAAATAAAGTGGAGATGGTTGGGGCCATGTAGAGCGAATGTCAGAAGACAGGGTTGTCAAAAAGATCTACAAAGGAAATCCAGGTGGCAGAAGAGTCAAAGGAAGACCAGGAAAACGATTGTTAGACGATGTGGAGGACGACTAACGAAAGATGGGTGTTAGAAGATGTAGGAAACAAGCAGAGGACCGGCAAGATTGGGCTATGATCGTTAGAGAGGCCAAGGCCCTACATGGACTGTAACGCCGAGGAATAGTAGTAATATATATTGATGTATAAATAAATTTCGTGTATATAATTTACAAGGAATGCTTTCTCTGACCCAAATTTTAAAAAGTATTAACAGAGGTAAATTTTTAACTTATTGAAAGTAAAAGAATATACATGTTAATATTTTAAAAAAATATTTATGAATTAAATAATTTACAATACTAAACTATCACAATCGATTTAAATTATTCTGATCATTTTTCACATTTATAGCTTAATTACTTGATCTAACGCGCAATATCTTGAACTATATCTACATTCTTCGTCAAAATCTAGTAATTTTGCTAATTATGGTTATTTAAATTTTTTTAGTATAAATTAAAATTCATTGTCCTTTAGTTCGTTTCGTTCGTACGATATAACACGCGCTGGAATCTGAATCATAACTCTAAGTTTATCTAAATTGTCAATTCTGTTTTAATATGTTCATAAGTTTAATTTGGAAGATTAAAAATGACACGTGCAACGAAATTATCCAACAAGACTTATATTGAATGTTTTTTTTAAAAAAAAGACGGGCACAACTATAAAAATCTATTTATTCTTATTACGCTTTATAACTGGTGTTAATATTATTATTTATTTTAACCAATGTAATTTTGATATATTTTATCTAAAATGTAAAGTATATGAATTTAGTAAAAGGATATTAACAAAATTATCTTTTTTTTACCACTAAAGAGATAATTATAAACCATAGACTTTTTAAATGCGAAAAAAGTGTAATTGTACATGAAATGACTATTCCTGCATTTGTGCTATCAATTGGTAATTATTTTATTATTTGAAACCATGTCCATAATTCTCAGAGTCACAAGAGAAATTTAACTGATAAAAATATGGAGTAAATTATTCAAGTAAGTTATGGGGATAATACAAGTATATCTAAACATTTCTGATACGGAATAATTTTTGCGTAATTTTAATAATCGTAAAACTGTATAGATTATAAAAAAAATTATATGTCAAACATTTTCTTATCCGCAAAATACCACAAATGCATGATAATGTATCTGCTGTCTCTCTGTTTGTATTGTATAACATGTAAACCGCTCGATGCAATGGTTAATTTGAGGCATTAGAGCACTATCCAGTTAGGAATGTTATTACGGAACGGTAATTATCCGCGGCTGCGTTAAGTAGAATTTATATCGGCTTTATTCGGCACGAAGTGACACAGAAAATAATTTACATTTATTAGCTAAAAAGAATAAAAACAAAATGCTCCACGTTGTTATCAGTGCGTTTGAAGAAATACTTTTTTTCACTTGAATGAGTGCATATCATTTCCGTGACTGCGAATGATAAACGGCCAAGTAAAGCCAACGTATCTAATCATTTGTACACGAGGACGCAATCGTTTCTTAACTTCCTATAATATCGGGGGGACGGGACGTAAATACATTTTTTAGACGTTTTATTTTCAATTATCCACCAGTTAGTAAACAAAGAATAGATGTACCATGATTTAGAGTAACTAATTATTACGTTTCATCCTTTGTAATAACAAATAAATATTTTAAAGTCATACATGAGAAACCAAATTAAATTAATAATGGCAAACAACTGTGATCTAAAAGTAAGGTGAAACTGTCATTTAAAACTCCCGGGTATTAGGAAGGCAGATCAATTTTTTTTCTTAGGTTGGTAGGACTGTCAATAATAATTGCCAAGCGACTGTTTGTTAAAAGGTTTAATTATCTCCGAGTTACACGTGTTTTTGTAAACGACCAAAAGTGGATTTTTCGATTTTTGCAATGGGTGATTTTGTTGAGCAAAGAACTTACATCAAATTTTTTGTGCGGAACGAATATTCTTGCGCGGATACGTTGAAAATGTTGCGGAAGGCCTTTGGTGATCAAACTGTGGCACAAAAAAAACGTTTATAAGTGGTACAACGAGTTCAAAGAGGGCCGAGAACGCGTTGAAGACGAACCGCGCTCTGGACGACCATCAACGTCTACCGACGAGGGCCACGTCCATAAAGTCACGGATTAGGTGCTTGAGAATTGTCGATGGACAATTACAGATCTCGCTGATAGTGTTGGAATATCATTTGGCTCAGCCCAAACCATTTTGAAGAATGTTTTGTGTCTCAAACGCGTCAAGTCTCGATTGGTGCCAAAATCGCTCAATTTTTGGGAGAAAAAAAAGCGTCGCGTTGATGTGTGTGAAACTTTGCTGTCTGACTGTCAGGACCACTTGAAATGCATCATTACTGGAGACGAGACTTGGATTTACGCATACGACCCTGAAACCACCGACCAATCCAGCGAATATCGTGCAAAAGATGAAGCAAGACCGAAAAGACCACGGCTAAGTCTATCAAGGTCAGGTTGACAGTTTTCTTTGATTATCGTGGTGTGGTGCACTATGAATTCCTTCCGCCGGGCCAAACTGTCAACAAATAATATTATTTGAGCGTTATTCGTCGTTTGCGTGAAGCTATTCGTCTGAAACGGCCGGAATTATGGACGAACAACTCTTGGTTCCTTCATCACGATAATGCACCATGTCATACTGCATTGGTTCTTCGCGACTTTTTTGCCAAAAACTCGACTCATATCGTTCCGCAACCATCGTATTCGCCTGATTTCCTTCCTTGTGACCTCTGTCTATTCAGCAAACTCAAAAGGCCAATGCGGGGACGCTGTTTTGACACGATTGCGGAGATAAAAACCGAACCAAAGAAGGTCTTGAAGGCTATACCGGAAAAAGACTATTCCGACTGTTTCGAGGACTGTAAAAAGCGTTGGAAAAAGTGCGTTTTATCGGACGGGGATTACTTTGAAGGGGATAAAATTCATTTGGAAGAATAAATAAAGAATTTATATTTTATAAATAAATTCACCTTACTTTTTGTTCACAGTGGTATATAAAAGTTCATGCTGACTAATTACAATACAACATATTTTCACAAACTAATTATATTTATAAATACATAATATTTACTCACTAATTTGCACTCAAATTTTCTGTATTATTATTATTTTGCGTTTCTGAGCAAATTACAATGAATTTCTATATTTCATGCACTAAACAAATGTAAGTTACAGTTACTCATAAATTTAGTATAATTCCTAATAACAATATCCGTAAAATGAAAATGTAACTTGAGAAATATAGCTTATTTTTTTAACGATATCTGGCATTTATCCTGACAAATTGAGTAACCAAAATATTTGACATTTAATGTAAATTGACAAGTAACGGTTAATAAATACGACCAAATATTCCGAAAAAAAAGCTAAAATTAAAAACTATTAAGACGGTCCGCCTGCAAGTTTGGGACTTCATCAGGGAATAATAGACTTAAATAAGCGATTTCTTTTACAATAAATTAGAAATCTTAATTTGTTAATAACATAGTTATATAAATTATTAAAATTACCAGTTTTTAATTAATTTCGTTAAAACATAAAATATACCGGCAGTTTTGAATGTATATTTATATGTATGTGTTAAAACTAGATGTCAAAATGTAAATAAAAGATCAGAACAAAACTAGAAGAAAATATTCGATAGACTCTAGTATATATTCTAGGATTTTAAGAACAAACTTAATTGTTAATTTTTAAAACTAGTTTTCTAAACAGATAGATACACAGGTGCTATGAATTTAGTGTCATGCACGGTTGCAACCGCCTGTGAAATTACCAAAGACATAACATGTCATATGTTACTAGCTGGGTGCCCGGCGCTTCCCGGCTTGCCATATTAATCTCAGCGATATCCATAACTCCGGATATGACTCGAATCTAGGTTTTTTTGCCTTATTTTTAAGTACCAACACCACACATAAGGCTGAATAGAATCGAAATTATATACAAACAACATAGATAGAAATACTATACATTTCATTAACCCCGAAAATATTTATACGACGCAAACATCGGCCGTTTGAACATGTTTGAAAATTTCAACCCACGTCCATCCCCGCCACTAGGGGTTAAACGGCAAGTTGAATTAATAATCAAACTCAGCGACAGCCATAACCCCAGATTTGCTCAAATCTCGGTTGTATACGCGTTATTTTCTTGTAACGCCCCTCCACCTCCACCCCTAAGTGTGTTCCTTTCTCATTGTGTAAAGAATTAAAATTTTACACAGACAACATCGGCAAAAATACTATGAACCTCATTGGACCAAAAATCTATTTATCAAACCTACATTTCGGCCGTTTTAGCATGTTTGAATATTATCACCCTTGTCCACCCCAGATCCTGTGGGTCGTAGACGTGTCTCTCCCCTACAGTGTTTGTTTTCTGGTTTCAAGGAAGACGTGTACGTTATTTGGTGAAATTTACTGCACGGGTATAGATTTACATCCGGAGCATATACACATACATACATACACACACATACAGGCAATTTTATTTGTTATATTAGATAGATAGATGTAGTATGTAGTATTACTGTAATCTTTACATATGTTTCTTTGAATTTACAATATTATAGTTATTTTTCCAACTAAATTTCATGTCTAATGAACGCCCTGCGAATTTAAAACTTTCTACTTCATTAATTATATTAATATGTACACGCTTCACAGGAGATTTTAATTTTTAAAAATAACAGTGCTTATTTCTTGGAATTCATAGTTAACGGGATTTCTGGAAACTAATTTATAATATTATTAAGTGTAACACTAGCAGTTTTCTTCTAAGTGTCTCAATTCCATTGGAAAATAATTTTTTTTATGAGGGTAAAACATACAAGATAGGCAACCCAATGTGTAAAGTGAAGTGACGTCACCGTTGTTAATAGTTCTTAATTGATTCGTGATCAAAATTATTTAGACTGAATAAATTATTAGTTAAAAATAAGCCAGCAGTTTCTTGATTGAAAACATCACTTTTTGTTCTCACATTTTTAACTGATTCTACATTTTGAAAGGAAGATTAACACGTGGATTGAAAAAAATATTTCTAGACCTTCTAATGAATCCCCAAAATTTCGCCAAACAGCAATAATTTGTCTTCAAAGACTGCATTCAGTTCAATTTCTGTCACCCTTGTGAACAATAAAGTTAATTTTGAATGAATTAGTTTTGATAAATTATTATCATATCATACTGATAATAGTAGACTTAGAATGGTCCAACGCTCATGAATCCTTAATAATAAGAAAATGCTTGACCTTCTGAGTTAATCTTTGCGATTACTTTCGTTGTGTGAGTTGTTTTAATAATATCCATAATATTTGAGTCATTAACGAACTAGGGCGAAAATTCGTAAATTTAGGACGTCGTTGTGAAATTCTTGTATCTTCATATCTCCTGTCCAAGGTGAAAAAAGTACTTATTTTTCTGAGTAAGAGTGAAGTCACTGAAGCGTGAGTCCTTGCGTGGTGTTTTACTTTTTTTTGAGGGAACCAACAATCACGCGTATCTACGTTGTTAACACCCAGTTAACTCAAACTTGCTCACCTCAAGAAACCTCTTAATCATTGTCCTAAAAACAAATATTCACAATTGCTGTCATTTCAAAACATTTGTGTATATTCCTGCTTCTTTTTCACACAGAACCATTTCACTCTCAGAAATGAATTTCTACTGATTTCTGTAATTTTCATACAACTTTCCTGTAACAGAACCAATTTCAACCATTTAATTATGGTTTAATGTATATCACTATTGGTAGTGTAATAAATAATACTCAATGTATAATTATATTTGTGTTGTAGCAAGTTGAATACCAACACTCCAAGAGCAGTGTAGGACAACGAACGTTTCTCTGTTTCTCTTTCATTTTACTTTGAGTGGATAATTTCTGAAAATGTACAGTAATAATAAATTTTGATTTCAATACAATTTTAGAAATTTGTTAATAAATAAATATACGTCGTCCGCCTACTCATGAAATAAAAACAAACGTTGCATACGGAAATTATAAAATTAGACAATGACAATATGTTCAGGATTGGTAATGTGGTGGAGGGGAGGCTAGATGGCCGGACCCTGTAGTTTGGAAGAAAACCCTGGTCCGAGGGGCAGGTAGAAAAAGGACAGTAAACTTTGAAAAATCTAGCAGTGGTCAGCTCTGCAGTGTGGTGTAAAACATTCTGCTAAATAAATACGCACAATATTAAATACCAAAAATTACTCTATAAATCAATTCTTTTCCCTACTCATATTTCCGGTTGTTTCAAGTTAACTATTACGTTAACAAAATATACTAAAATAAAATATAACAACAAAATATATAATTGTAACGTAAATAAGAAAATACATGCATGAAAAAAATTATTTAAATGTGAAATAAGAGACACATAGGTGAATATTTTATAAGAGTAGCAAAATTTAATACCATAAAATATTACATGCGTAATTTTATATCAAACACGACCGCTTGGAGAAATATTTAACAGTAGTTGGGGTGCCGGCGTTTCCCGGGTTGTCAGTGTCCATACATAACCCCCGATTTTACTCCAATCTCGCTTGCTTTTGCGTTATTTTATGTCACGTCCCTCCACCCCCACCCCTAAGTGAGCTCCCCTCCGATGCCGAAAATCACAAACAACATCGGTATAATAATGTCAATGTCATCGATACCGACAAATGAAAGAGAAACAGAGAAACGTTCGTTGTCCTACACTGCTCTTGCTACAACACAAATATAATTACACATCGAGGATTATTTGTTACACTACAAATAGTGATATACATTAAACCAAAATTAAATGGATGAAATTGGTTCTGTTACAGGAAAGTTATACGAAAATTACAGAAGTGAGTAGAAATTCATTTCTGAGAGGGAAATGTTTCTGTGTGAAAAAGGAGCAGAAATAGGATTATACACAAATGCGTGATTTTATATCAAACACGACCGCTTAGAGAAATATTTAACACTAGTTGGGTGCCCGGCGTTTCCCGGGTTGTCAGTGTCCATAGATAACCCCCGATTTTACTCCAATCTTGGTTGATTTTGCGTAATTTTATGTAACGTCCCTCCACCCCGACCCCTAAGCGAGCTCCACTCCGATGCCGAAAAGCACAAACAACATCGGTATAACATTATCAATGTCATCGATACTGACAAATCTTTAATCCACGAAAATATCGATTTGACATGTTTGAATATTACCACCCTCGTTCACCCCCGCTCCTGCGGGTGGCAGACGTGCCTCACACCGACAGTGGAACACGTGTACGAAATTTGGTGAAATTTGCTCCACGTGTGTAGATTTGGAGCGGGACATACAAACAAACACTATGTTTTATTGATTAGAAGATTCAGATAAAAAATAATGAGTTGTTCGCCTTGTCTTTGATTGTATTTGGCACGTTAATTTAGGATGTGCTCAATTTTTCAATTAATTTATGATATTATATATATATATATTCCTTTTAATAATTCTTAGACACAAGTCACCCTTAAAATTCAGTTGTGTTCAGGATCTACGGAATATGGGTAAAGTATAAGTAATTTAAATACCAAATAGCGAGTATAGGATGTGATAATAGTTTGTCTTAAGTACATAGAGATAAGGCAATGCTCGACAGCCTTATTACTGTCTCATCAGAGTAAAGTAAAAAAATAAGCCAAACTAAAGTTGATTGCAAGGAAGAATGGGGTTGTGAGGAGCGAGGGAGGGAGCCTTGATTGTGTAGAAGCGAAGCGAGATGCACAGCTCCAGCCAGGAATAGCATCCCTGAAAAAAAAAATGTCTAAGTAGGGAGGCGTCTCGACGTTTATGAATGGCTGCCTGAAAAGGGAGTACAACTCCACGTGAGGGTGTGAGGGTGGCGCCACTTGTAGCGGGACGTGGAGGATCGATGCAGCGCAGACATGGCGCCGGAAATAGTGTCCAGGCAGCTGAGGTCAACCTTTCCATTCATATTTACTTTCATCGTAACGCGGCACGAGTCCGTCTTCTAGGAGTCGACAGACTCCGGAGGATCGCCCTCGACCCCAACAGCAGTCTCCACTCCACTCTCCGATCTGCTCACCATTCCTTACAATGCCACAAATTTTCATTTTCATGATTGCGTAATTTCTTATAATTCCACTGTTTCATTAAGTGTTCTTATTTCCGTACTAAATTATTACTTAATTAACAGATTAAGGCAACATGCAGTATTACTTTCTTCTTCATCTATTCCGTGATTTCAATAAAACTTGCACAAACATACTTTAATCTAGTCTAATAAATAAAATTGGATATTTTTGTATACGTATCGGAAGGTATATTTGTATGTATGTATGTTCCACATACAGATATAAACGTGTGGAGCAAATAAGACCATACTTTGAACAAATGTTCCTTCCGAACCAGAAAAAAACACTGTAGGGAGTAATACAGTAAGATGGACAGGGACGAAAATTATAAAACGTGTAAAAACTACGAAGGAGCTACCTTTGGGGATGCCTTTTCCTCTCCGTTTTTGAGCTAAGGTTCCCACAAGCCGAGGCACCGACGTGTATGTCCCTGGGTCAGAGACCTTGGGCATACGGTAAGAGTTGTCCGCTATTCCCATTGGAATAGTCGGCCAGCTGCCTCCTAAACTGGTCGAGGCACGGAGAAGGGAATGCTGCGTTCCCACAGAAAACACTTCTCCCGCTATCGGAAGTGCGTGGGACAAGTACCCCATGCCCGACCTACCTGATGCTAGGGTTTTTCCTGCATTTCTTTAGGCGAATGCCGGGTAGGATTTTTAAATTTAGCCCGGGGGCCCTAGTTAACCCTTTGCCACCTTCCTTTACCTTTCCTTTCAAATCCCTTCCTATTCTATTAAAGGATTACCCTCATGTAATCTGTTGCCCTAAAAAAAATCTATGTGTTTAAGTTTCTAAATTATGGTATGTTTTCGTTTTTAATTCGTCATTTACGTATTTAAATTTCAATGTGGGTGACATAACAATTTTTATCGTCGTATTTATGTATGAAATGAATGACATATCTCACTCGCCATCTTGCCTCAGTAGTGAGGGTTATGATCCCATAATTAATAGAATCAACTTGTGGGAAACATAAAAAAAATTAGTTTGAAAGATTTATTTAATACAAACGAATCCTAATAAAAGTTTCATAGAAGCAAAGAGTTTTATATGTAAAAATTTCGGATGATATTGAAATGGAAAATAATTGGCATTTGAGTGACTTCAAGTCATAGGAAAACGCGGATCAGACACTCGGAGAAGGTAATTTAGTAAAATTGATAACCAAAATGCAACCCAGAAAAAACCTTGAGAAAAATACTACTATTATATAAGGAAAATATGGGAAGTTGATCAAGGCGTAGTACAAGGGATAACAATTTAATTAGAAACATAATTTTCAAAACAACAGATAAAAATATTGCTAAATTAAATGCCACGCATCGTTTCTGCAATCATTGTTGATTTAATCATGTGAATGAAAAAGCGCAAAGCCGCGAGAACGACACAACCGAAAAAAAACAGGAAACGAATTAAGCGTAAAAAAAGCGAGTCATGCGTTTTTTTGAATCACCTGGCGAAAGTAACAAGGATTGTACGCACGTTATTCCTTTTGACACTTTTTTTGTGT
Organism: Zhengitettix transpicula; assembly: GCA_037074705.1. Classification (NCBI taxonomy): domain Eukaryota; kingdom Metazoa; phylum Arthropoda; class Insecta; order Orthoptera; family Tetrigidae; genus Zhengitettix; species Zhengitettix transpicula. The sequence goes on along the minus strand of CM073594.1, from coordinate 65,529,651 downwards.
TATTTGTTTATTTATTTATATAACCAGTATTCTTTAATTTCTAGGAATAAGGAACTTGAGGAGACTTAAATAATCCAATGTGATACATAAAAAAATTAGACAAATGTCTAAGCAAACCAGTAACATTCTACGAATCCTCTGTTTGAAATAAAAAATTTAACTGTATAAAAATTTAATTTGACACGCTGTTAATAATAAAGTATATGCTATAATCAACACGTTGAACGGAATTTCAGGTGGCGTTGTCCTTCGCTCGCGTCTAATCTCTGACGTTAAAACACAGTCACATGTATTATTGCTGCACTTATCTATTGTTATTTATTCATAGCCTCCACGAGGCTCGCTATTTCCCCTTGATATGGGCCTTTGATATACTGAGGAAAACTATACTTAAATGTAAGTGCTTTTTAAAATATTTCACGACTGGATTACTCTCAAGATGTTAATAAAGATTGTCAAAGTGTCTTTACGTAACAGTTGGGACTTGGAAATAATAAACTTTTATTATTTAATATATTTACTAGCAGGTTTTCTGGGGAATTTATTTAAAAACCCGGAGTAGGAATTGACTTGATACCTAACCTCTTGGTAAACATTTAATTTAAGAAGCAACAATAGCATTAGTGTTTGAAACATTTACCCACTTGCATTCGCCTCCCCGACCAAACCCATATATCTTTAAATAAACCTGGATGATGACTAGGTCTGCGAGGGCTATTCTCTCGCAGGCAGTACATACGAGGGATGTTCTCTCGCAGGCAGAACCTTTTAGGAGAGACAGGAAGGGGCTACCTTTGGGGATGCCTTTTCCTCACTCCGTTTTTGAACAAGCCGAGGCACCTCGATCTGTTTTGAGAGGTGTATGTTCCGGGGTCGCAGACCTTGGGCATACGGTAAGAGTTGTTCTCTGTTCCCATTGGAACATTCGGCCAGCTGCCTCCTAAACTGGTCGGGGTACGGAGATGGGAATGCTGCGTCCCGCTATCGGAAGGGCGTGGGACAAGTACCAAGTGCCCGACCTACCTGATGCAGGTTTTTCTACGGGTTTCCCTTCATTACTTTTAGGCGAATGCCGGGTAGGACCCTTAAAATATAGCCCGGGGGCCCTAGTTAACCCTTGGCTGCCTTTCTCTACTCTTCCACATCCATTCCTATGCTATTAAAGGGCAGTTGCCACCATGTGGATTACCCTGATGTAGCCTGTTACTCTAAAAAAAGGATGATGACTGACGTTATTCGGAAATTCTTCGACTACATAAAATAAAAGTGTCTAAATATTCACGACGAATCAGAACAGTAAAATATACTCGCGAACTTCATAAAGTTTAAAAATACCTTCGGTACCTTATAGGAGTTAAGAAATTCAACCTTTAACTAATGAGAGACAAGAAGACAGACCGTACCCTAAGGAAATAAAAAATTACCCGTTAACTTAATAGGGTAAAAATCACTATGGGTAACCTTTCTTCAATTAAGTCCACCCCGACGCGGAGAAATATAAAATATCATAACCACCACGGTTAATGCGAGTATTAAACTCAGCGACTCCTGTAACCCACGAATACACACTAGTAACGGTCTTTTTTGCATTACTATTTATGTAAAACCCTTCAACCAACAATATGGGTTCTTTCCCTCCCATGGCTTTTGGAATTGAAATTAGACACTTCAAAACTCTATTATCACACCATCGAGTTAAGTAACACCAAAATCGTTTTATAAATTCCACACCCACCCTCTAGAGGTGGTTGGCGTGTCTTAACTCCTCAGTGTTTGTTGCTGGATCGTAAGTAACATGTGTATTTAATATTCTAAACGGAAATTTGTATCTCCCCCTTCCACCCACACATCAATGGTCTGAACGTAGCTGAGATAGTGAATGTCAGAAATAATCACATTGACATCTATATAACCCTTAGTTTGACACACCAATTTCGGATGTTTCGCAATCGGATGAAAGTTTTACGAGCGCATGGGGGGGGGGGGACACAGACAGGCAGTCATTTATATATATAAAGAGAGAGAGAGATTTTGTTTTAGAAATGCTTGCCTTAAGATGAACGTAGGTTTGAGTATAGTCACATATTTCAACCAAAGCGGATATTTAGAAATTATCAATGATCAATGATCAATGATCCATGAATTAAGACTGAGAAAATAGCGAAAAAATTGGCAATAACAGAAAGAGTGTGTTTGTTACGTAACATATATAGAGGACGCTATTCATAATTCAACATTAAATTACAGGCAGGACGAATACCGATTTGACAATGATATTATTTGATTTGTGTCAGAAACAGCAGAAACGTTTGCAAAATTTATTCTTATGCTATAGATAGCATATTACACTAAATGTTTCGATATACAACCAAAAAATGGATTTATTAAATTAATTTTTCTCATGAAACACACAAATTCTACGTGGAGAAAGAAGCGTAACAATTTTTTTATTTGTTCTTTAAAGAATATGCAAGAGGTTGAATAGACTAAGAGAAAAGGAACCTATTCCAAAGCGTATATCTGAAACAGTTTATAAAATTCTGTCATTAAAGGACTGGTTTGTAATAACTATTTCAATGTCAGAACAAAAAAACTGAATATAAATAAAACAAATAAACTGAGAAAATAAACTGATGACCCATTGATAATAATAAATAATAAATAAACTTAAAAGGTAAAACTAATAAGGGGTGGGGGGAAACTTATTGGTTTTAAAAAAATTACCTTGAAGCTACAGGAAGGTTTTAGAATTAATTGACAAATTAAGGGACGATAAATATTTATAAAGTACTTGCTGGGTGTCCGGCGTTGCCCGGGCTGTCATATATCCATAACCCCCAATTTGACTCCAAGTGTGCTCACCTCCCATGCCGAAAAGGGTTGAACTCATTGGCTCCCGAAGTAGTTTCATTCGATGAATATATCAGCTTTTTTCACAAATTTGAAAATATCAACCCCCGATACTGTGAGTTAAATAAAAAGTATTTATTCAACGCAAAAATCGGCCGATTAGATTGTTTGAAAATTTCTACCTCCGCCCAGTTACTCCCACTAGCTCGCGTGGACCACGTTGTCATAATTTAACTCAGCGACACCAAAACTCCGAATTAGACTTCAGTCTCGATTGTTTTTTTATTTAATGCTACTCCACCTTACGGGTATTCCCCTCCCAAGCCTGAAAGGGGTTGATGTAATACACAGATAACATGTAGAGAAATTTTATTAATCTCATCGATCTTGAAATACATTTGTTCGACGTAAAAATCGGCCGTTTAACATGTTTGAAATTTTCTACCCCTTCAGACCTCCACTCAGTCCATCGCACCCCCGCGCATTGGCTAGGTTGTCATAAATAAACACAGCGACATCCATAACCCCGATTTGACTCGAATCTCGGTTGTTTTCGCGTTATTTTCTTGTAACGCACCTCCAACCCTCTCTTGTTGGAGCTTTAAGGGGTTTAAATTATACACTATATACATCAGGATAGAAAGTACTCAGCACATAGACTCCAAAAAGTAGATAAACAACGATAATGTCGACCGGTTTAAAATTACGTCTGATTTAAAACACTGAATAAGAAAGGTAGTCAATTCAGCCAAAAAAATCATAATATTAATACCACAGAACGTTTCTGGGTTCCTTGTGCCTTTCGTCAGGTGCGAAGAAGAGCCTAGAGCGTCACAACTGCACTTGTCAGTTCACAAATCTTAAAAGCGACAAAAACGCAATGACAATGGGAGAGCCGAAGGGTTGGCGTAACAATAAGGGGGCAACGACAGTGGAAAACAGAAGGTTTAGCGTAATAGTAGAGACACAGTTGTTGAATTTCATAGTGTCTGTTTGTACATTAATAGATGTGATTTTTTATTTAATGTGAATCATCTATGAAATGAGACTGGAATTGCACCTGGTGCCAGTGTCTAAAATCTTAGAATTTTGTCAATCAACTGAGCGATTACTTCACGCAATTTCAACAGCGTATGCTAAAGAACGTAACTTATGGAATTACTGAACTTTATAATTCTGTTCTTTTTATACAATTTACTATCGATTGCAAATACGAGATTCTTTAAAATAATTTTGAGTCTTATATTTAAATGAAACAATGAGATTCCGTCTTTAAAGGCTGTAGTAATGCATTTAATTCAGTGTTCTTTTATACTGCGGTTCATAAGCGTGAAATTAAGATATCTCACAAAAATATTAAATAATAGAATTTTAATTCCTCTAGAGTCTTTGGAGTTTGGCACAGATTCCAGCAAAAGGACGAAGCCTGAGAATTAATTACAATTAACCCATTTACAATGCAATACGCGTTACTTATATATATATATATATATATATATATAAGACAAATACGTAAACTAAATTTAATAATAGGAGAATACCTGAATTGGTAAATTATTCTTAATTAATATATTAAAAGATAACATTCAAATTTAATTGCCAAACAAATTATCGTTATTTAACTGCGTAGTATACGAAGTAATTATATACCTGTATTACATGGTTATACATACATAAATGCATGTATAAAAATACCTGAACATGGGAAATTAATATATAAATACATTTAGTACATAAAATATGAAATTTAAATGTATAAATAAAATGAGTAATTATTAAATGAGAAAACTTAATACTTTATTTGACAGTTTTATGAAGCATAAGAGCTGTAGTAAATGTTGACTTGTAAGCTTGTGAGTGTGTAGGAAGCAGAGCGAAGGTCGCGCGATTTCATTCTTTATCATGGAAAATAATTGGTAGTAGTCAGTTCCGTTCTCTTCTTCAGTTACTTTTGACCCAAAATGATGTAATAGAATTAAAATTTAATTATTTTAATTAAAATTCCATACTCAATGCTTGATGTGTATAAGCCATTTTTGTATAGCTTAGTCCTAACAAAAATATAATAGTCAATACTTTCATTGTCATCCAAATTTACAATTTACTCATGAACCATTCCTTGATGTCTCACTAATTGGTTCAGAACTCATGACATGTAATCGTTTTCTTTCTTATCTCACCTTTCTGGTATACGATCTTGTAGACAGAGCTACATTACTTTCTAACTCCAAATTACGTAATACTTAAATTTCTAAGAAACACCCCTTAAATTTTATTAATAAACACACATATATTAGATTGAACAAAATTCTTCTGTCACGAGACCCAATAAAGTCCATCCGAATTTCTTCTCATTCTCAATTATAACAAATTCTTACTTCGTTAGTTGGTCAATATTTTTAAATACCGTCAAATAACCATCATTTAAAGATAATACATTTTACCGCTTCATAAAAATCTTCAAGAACCCTCTTGACGCCCGCAGAAAACATTGTGTAGTTTACAAAATCTCTTGCTCCGACATATCATCAATTCAAAACATTCATACGGTTGCCAAAATATGTTTAAGTTGGGTTTAGCTTTGCTTCCGAGTTAGTCACCTGGTTTGTGTTTGTCGTTATTTTGACTTTGAGTCACCAGATGACAGCAATAAGAATTACAGAAACGTTGTGTAGTATTTATTTTGTCACTTAATTCTGTTTGTTATTATTATTATTTATTGAGGGTTATAATGGTATCGTCGACAGCGTGGTCATTTGCGGCCCGTATGTTATTCTGTTTGTTAATTGACAATTTTTTTATATATTGTAATACCAATTAAACAGGTAATTAATTGTTTTTAATATAATTTAATTGTTGGCGGTACGGGTGCTTAAAGACGACAATCGCAGCGGGTCTTTCTTTGTTAACAATGGAGACTGGAGACCGCGCGCTTAGAGAACTCAGTGTACGTCGAGTCTGCGTTGAGCCTGGGTCGAGAAAGGATACATAAACGAGTCTTCGTGAGATAGAACATAGTAAAGTTTGCTAATCTAAAATCATGAAGAGGGCTACCTGGGAAGTCCAACGGCGAGATATAATAGTTTACATAAAAGCAAGGAAACAGTTTTGACGGAGAGTCTCATAAAATCGCATTTTAGAAGCAGAAGTTTTGCTTCACAAACTGAACTAATTTTCGCATAGAGAGACTTTGAGGAGATCTACGTCCGGCTACTGGCTGAGGGTCGGCTCATCCAGGTTCCAGGATAGCAGAGATCCAGAGCAACTACCGTGCGTTCAAATTTAAAGTGTAGAATTAGTGTTTAATGGCCTGCTTAGTGTGTGTTGACTTTAAACTACAAGAGTCCGAACTGGTACCAGTAGCACTGTCGTGAATACAAAACAATTAATAATGGCTATAAACGATAATTAAAGAGTATAGTCAGATTTCGTTTGTGTTTTTCTTTTCATTCGTTTTCTTTTACTTTATACTTAATATTGTATTCCGTTAACTTCAATGAGTTTGGATTGTTAATACTTTTGTTCATTGTATTTTTCTTCCTATGAAACCCAGTGGTGACCCTGAGATAAAGAGAAATTCGACGTCGTTGATTGAAAAAATAAAAAGCTGTATTTTCATAGAACGCCACGAATTAATAAAATAAAATTGAAATATTTGTTTGTTAAGTTGATCGAATTCGACGTGCAAATCAGGGCTTATAATGTGTAATTATCAACAATAAATTTTAAAATAAATAATAATTTGGTTAATTATTCCTATTAATTAATATCCCCGTTATTAATCATTACATAAATTTGCGTCTTCAACGTGTGGCTAACTATCATTCAAATTTTAATTAATTTTTTGTTTAAGAATTTCTTTTAATTAAAGACTTTTAATTATTACAATATTTTTATTAATATATACTTGATTACGAAAATAAGTTTTTTTTTCAACAAATTAGAAACGGCTAGTAACAGGAAATTGAAAACTGAAGACACAGTATGCACGTCTACAGCGTGAGAATGTTACAAAGGGTAGAGGAACTGATCCACACTAAATGTAAAATTTTGGTTTCAGTTTGTGTCTTGTGGTCTTGTTCGTGTCATTGTTCTACGTGGGACAAGCTGCTGGTACTGTCGCTGCTAATGTGTCAGTAGAAACTAACATTATTAATACCCTGATAAATCTTGCGGCCAAATTACGTGAAGGAGGTACAACATCCATAGCAGGATATGAATGCAATAATATTAAGAATATAGTAGGACAATTGTTGCTAGAAGTAAGTATTAAATGAAAAATTCATACTGAGTACTTACATTATTATATAAAAGAAGGAGGTGAATATTAATTTCAATTAAAACGAACACTTTTTCTTATCGTTTATGTTTGTCTTATTGTTTCTAATATTGATACATTCAATATTTACCTATATATGATTTTCTCAGTAAAAATATATACTATAATCGAACAGTGTCCATGGTTCTAATTGCCAAAAAATGTTGCAAGTATCCGCAATTTTCTGGTAATTAAATTCTTGTTCATCACTCTGCCATACACGTTTGATTAATAGTTTTAGTTTGTTTCGTCCACAATCTTGCTAAGCTGTCAGGATAAGCAGACATTTACATGGAAATTTAATTTGCTAATATTAATATTTTATTCTCAGTGTTTCGCAAGGATTGTATGGAAATGCTCAATAATATTTCTTACTTTTCTTCCCACAGTTGAATAAAAGAATTAATAATAGATGAAATATGCAATCCCACATGCCGGGAACCTTCACAGAAAGCTCTGCATGAGGCTACCATTGGGGATGCCTTCCCATCTCTCTGGTTTTTTGAACTAAGGTTCCCACATGCCGAGGTACCTCGGTATGTTTTGAGAGGTGTATGTTCTGGGATCGCAGACCTTGGTCGTACGGTAAGAGTTATCCTCCATTTCTATTGGAATAGTCGGCCAGCTGCCTCCTAAACCAGTCAAGGCACGGTGAGGGTAAAGCTGCGATCCCACATCAAACCCCTCTCCCGCCATCGAAATGGCGTGGGTTAAGTACCAAATGCCCGACCTACCTGATGCAGGTTTTTCTAGGGTTTTCCCTGCATCATTTTAAGGCGAATTGCCGGGTACGATCCTTAAACCATAGCCCGGGGGCCCTAGTTAACCCTTGGCTACCTTCCTCTACCCTTCCGCATCCCCTTTTTCAAATCCCTTTCCTATGCTATAAGAGGGGAGTTGCCACTATGTGGATTACCCTATACATAGCCTGTTTACACCTAAAAAAAATACAATAAAAGTGTAAAGTAAGGACGTGAAGACACTGAAGCAGACCAGAAGATGAACAAGGACTCGGCAATATGATCATATTTGTGGTTTAGGTTTTATTTTTACGTTTGTGTGTGTCATATATATAATAATAAATAATTTCAAATGTATGTATTTGTATTTTCTGTTCATGTACGAACCTAGAAACTATTCCTGCTTCATATCAGACGAGACAAATTAATCTTAGATTTTTTTCTCTGTGAAAATAAATTCGCGACGGTGTCATAGTTTTAAACATTGACAGGCACGAGTTAATTGGTCATGAGACGAAGATTGTAGGAGACAAAAAACTACCTATTAATATGTGTTTGAGAAGTCGTGAACAACGCCTTCTGCAACATGTGAACATCGAGACCATCCAGCTCCTCGACAACTCACAGAAAGTGAGAAGACGCAAGTGGACCAAGACAATCATCGAGTTAGTCCAGTGAAACGTATTTGTAATTTAGTGACAGTATACCAAGACTGTTGAACAGAATTCTAAGTCCACTAATGGGTAAACTTTAGCTTCAAGCTCGAATTTAGTATTTTAAGTTATAAAGATCGTAGAATAATAAAAATCCATGGACACTTAAAAATAATATGTTTTTGAGAATTACGAAAACTTTTCTGAGTACGGTCTGGGAAACTTAAAAGACCACAATATAAAAACCCGGGAGACTAACGTCATCTTTAAAACGTCTTTCCTAGTGGTCTGTAATGTTTATATGGAGAGGGTTTCTTTAATATGTTACTTAATTATGGTGCAGTGGAGAAATGAATCACAATAATTAATAAATTATATTTTATTAAGACACAATAAACAAACATTAACTTCCTGGGCGTATAATTTAAATCCCCACGACTAATTTACAAAAAAGAACAAACAAGAAACAGGGGTTGGTGGGCCAAAATAGTGTGGTTATATGGATTCAATAACCCGACTTTGGTGGTTATTATGTCTGGTATATTACTGCTTGCAGTTTAAGACTTCACAGGTGAGCTCAGGTGGACGTCATTCCAGGAAAACCATAATCTACGAACAGACTTCCGCTCCAAAACACAAAACTAAAATCTACCTCCACATAAGCTAAAATCCACCTTTTACAAACTAAAATATTACTTCTCCAAACTTAAATCTCGTAACTAAACTGTAACTTCACGACAGAATAATCTAACTAAGTTAGGAGTAAAATTTAACTAACTTTCGCTTGCTCAGTCAGCTCTCTTTACACCTCGGCTGTTCGAAATTTACCTCCACGGGGTCTAGGATTCTGCAGATTTTACCCAATTGGATTTAGATTTGTGCCAAAAAATTCTTAATTAGCCAGACTCCATCCGGGTCAGGGGCGTGGGAAGGCTCGGTCGCGATGGTGCCAATCTGGTCAATCGTCTTGTGTGAGCGTCCTAAAATCTTGTGACAACAAATTAGCTTAACACAACACGCTCAATATTATAATCTCTACAAACGATGGCCGCCTCGGGGTTGTTTACGTATCTGTGAGTAGGGTCTACCTGGGATGCGAGCATTGACCCTTGTCAGATCCAAGCCGAAAATATCAACTTCTCAAGATATTTTATTTCGTAAAATACATAAAGAATAAAATAAATTAACCACAGTTAATTAATCACACTTTGGTCTCTTATCACCACTTCTTACGTTGATTATTCAGACATACATATTTTGGAGTCATGTAAGTTACTGTAGACCTTATGATTCCGATCAATTCTTAAACAAAGCTTCTAAATAAATGTGTGAGTGGCCATATTCAATATCCTGGATTTATAGACCAAAAGTAAACATTAACGCCAATAGATTATGTGGTTCTTTTATTATTCTCAATTATGTTGCAATTTATATCGAGTTTGTATGATTACAAGTAGCGTATACTAAAATAATTTTTATAATATGATCAAAAAATTAATTACAACCGTTGACATGGTGAATAGTATATTAAATGGTATTCGAATATAACACATTGAACTCTGTAACATGAACAAACGTAAACATTCGTTCTTATCTCGTCAATATAACTACAGTGCACCTACAGTCGTACTTACAAGTGAGTTATAAGGACACGAATAAACTTTGTAATTCCAAATAATTTGTGCTTACAGTCCGGCTTTTCTCAGGTAGAATAAACTCGTACTGCGCAAACTTTGCTCACATTTACGCTAAAGATACCAGACTTTCTTTCCCAACTCGTTCGCAGTAATAACGAATAATACATTTCTTCGACGACAATGTATAGATGAAATAGTTAACCTTCTTTATCTAATAAATGAAATTGTATGTTGTTGTTTTTTGTGTGTGTGTGTATTCCGAATACAAATATAAACGCGCTCAGAGATTTTGTAAAAACGTTATTTTCAAACCAGAAACAAACTCTGCCGGGGTAGAAGATGTCTACCAACCATAACGTTAGGGTGGATTAGGCGTGGAATTTTTCAAACATGCTAAAACTGCCGTCCAAACAATAATTTTCTGCGTCTACATGATTGATAGAGTTTCTCCTGATGTTGTTTGTGTATAACTTCAACCCCTTTCGACATAGGAGGGAAGAATCCTTAAGAGTGGGAGTGGAGTGGTTTTACTTAAAAATAATTCGGGAAGAATCCAGCTTGGTAACGAATCCAGAGTTATGAAAGTCACTGAGTGTAATTATGACATTCTACATGCCGGTTATGTAGCGTTTCTCCTGATGTATTTTGTGTATAATTTCAACCCCTTTCGACATAGGAGGGCAGAATTCTTAAGAGTTTGAGTGGAGGGGTTTAACTTAAAAATAATACGGGAAGAATCCAGCTTGGTAACGAATCCAGAGTTATGGAAGTCACTGAGTGTAATTATGACATTCTACATGCCGGTTATGTAGCGTTTCTCCTGATGTATTTTGTGTATAATTTCAACCCCTTTCAACATAGGAGGGCAGAATTCTTAAGAGTTTGAGTGGAGGGATTTTACTTAAAAATAATACGGGAAGAATCCAGCTTGGTAACGAATCCAGAGTTATGGAAGTCACTGAGTGTAGTAATGATGACATTCTACATGTCGGTTATGTAGCGTTTCTCCTGATGTATTTTGTGTATAATTTCAACCCCTATTTCGACATAGGATGTCAGAATCCTTAAGAGTGGGAGTGGAGGGGTTTTACATAAAAATAATACGGGAAGAATCCAGCTTGGTAACGAATCCAGAGTTATGAAAGTCACTGAGTGTAATTATGACATTCTACAAGCCGGTTATGTAGCGTTTCTCCTTATGTATTTTTTGTATAATTTCAACCCCTTTCGACATAGGAGGGCAGAATCCTTAAGAGTGGGAGTGGAGGGGTTTTACATAAAAATAATACGGGAAGAATCCAGCTTGGTAACGAATCCAGAGTTATGGAAGTCACTGAGTGTAATTATGACATTCTACATGCCGGTTATGTAGCGTTTCTCCTGATGTATTTTGTGTATAATTTCAACCCCTTTCGACATAGGAGGTCAGAATCCTTAAGAGTGGGAGTGGAGGGGTTTTACTTAAAAATAATACGGGAAGAATCCAGCTTGGTAACGAATCCAGAGTTATGGAAGTCACTGAGTGTAGTAATGATGACATTCTACATGCCGGTTATGTAGCGTTTCTCCTGATGTATTTTGTGTATAATTTCAACCCCTTTCGACATAGGAGGGTAGAATCCTTAAGAGTGGGAGTGGAGGGGTTTTACTTAAAAATAATACGGAAAGAATCCAGCTTGGTAACGAATCCAGAGTTATGGAAGTCACTGAGTGTAATTATGACATTCTACATGCCGGTTAAGTAGTGAATCTGTCCCTAGCAGTAAGGGTGAATGGGGGAAAACATTTGTTCCGCGTACACGTGCAGTGCATTCTGCCAAATTTTGTACAGATGTTACTTACGATACTAAACCAATTCTGGATGGGTAAAACACCCCTATCATCTATAGAGGTGGGGTCGTAAGGCTAGAATTTTAACGACACTCAAAATTACACGGGGTATTTTTCACACTCAAGGCAACTGAACTAATTTTATCCTTACGCCAAAGAAGAATGTCTGATTCCAGTCAACTGATGATAATATTTTTTACTCGCAAAATATACCGGGTGTATTTTCGTCCGGTATTACAGGTTACAGGGAGTATTTTTGTTTCTCTTAAAGTTCAAAAATAAATTTTGTCTGTCTCAAGGTAATCCGTGTATTTTTGACGCTCTTAAGTTGCTAAGAGTATTTATGATAATATTGGGAACAGGAGTATTTATGCTATTCTGAAGGCACTTAGGATTTGTGATGAAAATAGCATTCCCGATGCGTCACTTCTTGACTAATCGATTATTGTATAATTAAACATTTATTCTGGCTTCTATAAATAAATACCTGGGCAACGCCAAGCACCTTCTAATAAATAAGTCAGTGTTTGTTTGTATGTATGTACCGCATAGAAATATACACCCGTAGAGAAAATACTTCCAAATTTCGTACACGTGTCCCTTGCGACCGGAAAACAAAAACTGTCGGGGTGACACACGTCTACAACCCCCAGGAGAGGTGGTGGACTGGGGTGGAAATTCAGTCATGTCGGCCTTTAAATGCGTGCAAAGGGCACCTTAGAAAAATTATGTTCCTTTACATTTCATTAAAGCAATGATTTGTTTACATGATTACATTATTAATTGTCGTCTATGTAAAATTTTGTTTCCTTGAAAGTTTTTGTTAAAAATTGGAAATTATATTTTTTAATTCACTTTTAAAACAGCTGAGATGGTTAAAATATTATGGATGAAACATCGTGTCGGTTTTAATTTTTTTTCTATTTTAATGTTTTAAGTTTTTATTCATAATAAATTTAGGGCTCAATAGGCTGATATTTTTTTCTTCATTTATCCAAATAAATCAGATAAATAAAACTATTTTTAGTTTATATGTGTATAGTGCATTAAGGTTTTATATGGACAACAGAAGGTCGAAAGCTACTTACAGAATAAATTTTCCTTCAAATCTGTTGCCATCATAAGATCATATAAATATTTCAACATGGAATAGAATAGATTAATTTTCCATAAATTTTTGGCCCAGCACTTAATAACTAAATTAAATACGAATAATATGTACCGAGACACATAGTAAGGTTTTTTTATATGTAACAAATGATTAAAATTTTACACTTTAAAGGCAATGTTTTACTCTAAATTACTTCAATAATTTAATTCCGTTAATGTTTTATGATAACCGTTTGCAAAATATGTTAAGATCTTACATTTTTGTATAATTACAATTATTTCCCATAAAAACTTTGACGTAGGAGTAACGGAAGAATTATTTAATGTTAATAGTAAGTTTATTTTTTTAAAAAAACTGTATTCTTTGTGTGCAACTGTCAGAATTATAACTCTTATATAAAGTATTTTTATTAAAAGGGATGCATTCAGAGTAATTTCAACATAATTATTTATTTAAAAAAAAACGTCACCGAGAAATGCACCAGAGGGACAAAATGTATCTAATTTGATGAACAGTTCTAGAACTTACCAGAGACATTATTCTAACTACTAAAAACTTGTTTCTTCTTCGGTGGAGTTACTGAAAAATACAATTTCATAAATGTTATACACTGGAAAGACGCCATATTTACTAGTTTTTGCAGTTTTGGCATAATGGTTGTTATTCAAATTCTCTCTCTCTCTCTCTCTCTCTCTCTCTCTCTATATATATATATATATATATATATATATATATATATATAAATGTATTGTAATAAACGAAATAAATGATTTATTGAAGATAAATATCACGAACCGTCATAATGAATTACTAGTTTCTGTCGTGATGGCGTCATAATGAATTATAAGTTGCTTTTCCAGTCAAAGAAATGATGACATAAAAAAATGGCCGAATACACCCAAAACAGTCTTAATCGGCCGAACTGATCACAAAAAATTATACGCATTTTTTTAAGTTTATCATCTAGTAAATTTATTTTGCTATCTACTTTATAAATCATACTCATTTCTGAGGTTACTGATTTTAATCAAGAATTTACAGTGTAAAATTCCACAGCTCGTGATTTATTTCCAGAATTAAACAAAAAATGCGAAATATCCAACATATTGTGACAAAGTAGCGGATGTCAGTTTTCCTTCAACGAAATCTTCCCTGCCGTTTTCGTGTGAAAAACGTGACAGACAGATGTGAGAACGTTTTAGGATTCCCTGATGCAAGAAATGTAAAAATATAAGCTAAAATAACTCGATGTACAGACAAAAAGTAGTATGTTATTTATGTAGATTAGTCTGTATGTATAATATATATTAAACATATTCACCATTTTTGGATTCCAAATTAATAAGAGAAATTTATGACTGTCCTTGCCGTGAATAAATCAATTATTCAACATTAACGCGATGGAATTAATTCATCACAAACCTAATATTTTTAAGATAATTAAAAAAATTATTGAATAATTTGTGTATTACTGCAGCTATTAGGTTGTTAAATGCAGTAACAGGCGATGTCCGATATTTTGCCTGTCTCGTAATTTAGGGTGATCGTATTTATTATTGTTGCTGTTAATGAGTGATGTAGAATCAAGAATCATTCATGTATAATGAAGCTCTTAAGGTTTGAGGTATAGATAGTATTTAATGGATAATTAATGTTTTACATACTATGTAATCTATCAAAGAGTCATAAATTATTATTACACATTAAAAACTAATATATTAATACATCGTAACGTTTATTTCGTTTGTTTGGGGAATTTTTCACTTAAATTGTTTTATTCATATTTACTAGGATGTTTTAATTATTTCTTTGATGTCTGAAAAGGTACCGCATAAAATGAAAGAAACGCTACAGTGTAATGTTTTATGTGTAATGTTTTTTTTACTGTTGGCTAGTTTCCATTAACTATATTTACTATAATAGCTGGGCGCCCGACGTTGCCTGGGTTGTCATATATCCATAACTTCCGATGTGACTCCAATATCGGTTGCTTTTTCGTTATTTTTATGTAACGCACTTCCATACCCATCCCTAAATGTGCTCACCTCCCATGTCTGCCGAAAGTGGCTGAACTCATGAACCCCGAAAAAGTTTCTTTCGACGAATATATCGGCCGTTTTAACGTGTTCGAAATTTTTCAGCCCCGTCCACCCCCGCCGCTGTGGGTTAAACGGAAAGTTTAAAGTGATATTCAAACTCAGATGCATCCATAATCCCGGATTTTATTCCAATTTCGGTTGTATTCTTGAAACACTCCTCCACCCCACCCCTAAGGGTGTCCACTTCTCATGCCGCAATGGGTTGAAATTTTACATATATAACGTCGGTATAAAAACTATCAATCCCTTTGGTCCCTAAAAATATATATCAGACTCAATTGTGGGTCTTTTTAGCACGCTTGAATAGTTCCAACCCCGTCCACCCCCGTTCCTGTGAGTTGTAGGCGGGTCTCACCCCAACAGTG
Organism: Zhengitettix transpicula; assembly: GCA_037074705.1. Classification (NCBI taxonomy): domain Eukaryota; kingdom Metazoa; phylum Arthropoda; class Insecta; order Orthoptera; family Tetrigidae; genus Zhengitettix; species Zhengitettix transpicula. The sequence goes on along the minus strand of CM073594.1, from coordinate 65,514,048 downwards.
TTTGTTAACTGGAGAATTGGTGAAATTTTCTCTACGTTAGTAAATTTGTATGCGGAATAAACATACAAACAAACATACATACAAACAGTCTGCTTTTTTTATTAGATGATAAGTCAGATATAGTACATTTTATCCTTAAGCTGGTAGAATGCAGTTTTTAATATTAACCAGCTAGGAGGCAAATAACATCCTGAAGGGGCAAGGCAAATTATCACTTAATTATGTTTGTTAATCCCTTACTTATTTTTCTAATTTCTATAAAAACAAAATTAATTAGAATTGGTACCTCAATGACGAAATAGATGGAACAATGTTGAAATATTCCATTCAAAACAGAGCGGTGTAAAATAAAAGTTGTGAAGGAAATTCCTGGTCTCTGTTATGAAAAACAACAACAAAAAATAGACATTTCATGGTAGTGCACTACAACAGGATTTAATCGCGGAAGACAATGCAAGCTAGATACCATAAAGTGATGTTTTCCATTGCAAAGTTAAAGGTCGGCATAGTGTAATTGCAAAACTTTTCCATAAAAGGCGTTCTGGGAAATAAGAACAGCACTCTCAACTTTCCTTCCAGGTTCACGGATACACCAAGGTAAAGCCTTAAAAGCATTCAAATCAATTATTAAATTTCTGAGTCATTATCCCTGGTACCGTACTAAACACCACATAAATTTAAATTCTACTTTTCGAATGATGACTTATTTTATAGATACTTATTTGTCGCTATGACTATGTATTAATTAGGATATATTTCTTAAATAACATTGTAACAAAATATGGAGTCACAGAATCGTGAAAGAGTTGCTTGACACGCAGGGTAGTAAGCGAGTTGCTTTAATCGAAAAATCGTGATCGAGTTGCTTGAGTCGTAGAGTCGAGAGCGAGTTGCTTTAGTTGTAAGTCTCAAACGATTTAATTGACCTGAATTGTGAGCGAGTTACGTAAGTCAAAGATTCGTGAATGAGTTGATTGGGTCGTAGATTCGTTGAACGAGTTGCTTGAGTCGTAGATCCGTTGAACGAGTTGCATTAGTCGTAAGTCTTGAACGCTTTGATTGACATGAATAGTGAGCGAGTTACTTACGTCGAAGATTCATGAGTGAGTTGCTTCAGTGGCAGATTCGTTGAACGAGTTGCTTGAGTCGTAGATTCGTTGAACGAGTTGCTTTAGTCGTAGATTCGTGACTGAGTTACTTGAGGCGTAGATTCGTTGAACGAGTTGCTTTAGTCGTAGATTCGTTGAACGAGTTGCTTTAGTCGTAGATTCGTGACTGAGTTGCTTGAGGCGTAGATTTGTTGAACGAGTTTCTTGAGTCGTAGATTCGTTGAACGAGTTGCATTAGTCGTAAGTCTCGAACGCTTTGATTGACATGAATAGTGAGCGAGTTACTTAAGTCGAAGATTCATGAGCGAGTTGCTTCGGTGGCAGATTCGTTGAACGAGTTGCTTGAGTCGTAGATTCGTTGAACGAGTTGCTTTAGTCGTAGATTCGTGACTGAGTTGCTTGAGGCGTAGATTTGTTGAACGAGTTTCTTGAGTCGTAGATTCGTTGAACGAGTTGCATTAGTCGTAAGTCTCGAACGCTTTGATTGACATGAATAGTGAGCGAGTTACTTAAGTCGAAGATTCGTGAGTGAGTTGCTTCAGTCGCAGATTCGTTGAACGAGTTGCTTGAATCGTAGATTCGTTGAACGAGTTGCTTTAGTCGTAGATTCGTGACTGAGTTGCTTGAGGCGTAGATTTGTTGAACGAGTTGCTTGAGTCGTAGATTCGTTGAACGAGTTGCATTAGTCTTGAGTCTCAAACGGTTTGATTGACAAGAATTGTGAGCGAGTTACTTAAGTCGAAGATTCATGAGTGAGTTTCTTCAGACGTAGATTCGTTGAACGAGTTGGTTGAGTCGTAGATTCGTTGAACGAGTTGCTTTAGTCGTAGAGTCGTGAGCGAGTTGCTTTAGTCGTAAGTCTCGAACGCTTTGATTGACATGAATTGTGAGCGAGTTACTTATGTCGAAGATTCGTTAAACCAGTTGCTTGAGTCGTCAATTCGTTGCACGAGTTTCTTGAGTCGTAGACTCGAACGATTTGATTGACATGAATTGTGAGCGAGTTACTTAAGTCGAAGATTCATGAGTGAGTTGCTTCGGTGGCAGATTCGTTGAACGAGTTGCTTGAGTCGTAGATTCGTTGAACGAGTTGCTTTAGTCGTAGATTCGTGACTGAGTTGCTTGAGTCGTAGATTTGTTGAACGAGTTGCATTAGTCTTAAGTCTCAAACGATTTGATTGACAAGAATTGTGAGCGAGTTACTTAAGTCGAAGATTCATGAGTGAGTTGCTTCAGTGGCAGATTCGTTGAACGAGTTGCTTGAGTCGTAGATTCGTTGAACGAGTTGCTTTAGTCGTAGAGTCGTGAGCGAGTTGCTATAGTCGTAGAGTCGTGAGCGAGTCCCTGGAGTTGAGCCGTTAAGAACTCGTGGATACTTTTTTTTTTATTGAGCGGTTAACGTATTTTCAAGAAAATATATTTTCTCGTTACGAAAAAACTATATCGTGGTGTTTTAATGTGATATTTCCATGAATTGACATGAATTGTGAGCGAGTTACTTAAGTCGAAGATTCATGAGTGAGTTGCATCGGTGGCAGATTCGTTGAACGAGTTGCTTGAGTCGTAGATTCGTTGAACGAGTTGCTTTAGTCGTAGATTCGTGACTGAGTTGCTTGAGTCGTAGATTTGTTGAACGAGTTGCATTAGTCTTAAGTCTCAATGAAAAACCTTGTGTATAATTTGATTTTGTACTTAGTTGGTTAAATCCGCAAGTCTTTTTCTATTAATTTTTCTTAATATTTTAGGTAGGGGGGTATGAGTGGTTTGAGAAATTAATGGATGAGGATGTAGGATGGATCTGCGTAGTTGTTTTGGAGAGTGAGTTACATGTTGAGTCATTTATTTGAAGAAAGATTCAATTCTTAGTCTAAATCGAAAAGTTTTAAGCGTCATTCTCCAAGAATTAGTAAACAATAAAACTCGTAATAAATTTTCAAGTGATAGGCTTAAATCCATTAACAGGCAGTATGGTATAGTCTTAATGAATGCTAAAATAATTAATACAGAAGTTAATTTTGATTTGTAATTTATTAGACTTTTCTTCATACATAGTTAACAAATTAATTCCAGCGTTTAGTGTCCTTTCGTTGTAGGTTTTTTAATTTTCAACACTTTAATAATTTTAATGTTCTCATATAAACATTAACAGCTTTAATATAAAAGATTATCTATAATGAATACACAATTAATTTAGTTAATTGCAGTGCAGATAAATTATTCAACGCATTGCTTGCGTTGAATATTTCGTTTCGAATAAATTACGGAAGATCGACTAGGGCGAGGTCAATGCCCAAACCCATGGATTAACCTTTGTCCTCAAAGACTATGAAACCGTATGGCCGCTAATCTGTATTGAAAACGCACTGCTGGTTTTCCCGGAATTATAGAATTTACTTAGAGTGGCAGGTAATGACCGAAAAAAGGAGACAGCAACTTCCCAAAAACATTCCCAAATGTTTTATCTAAATAGCAATATTAAATTTCTAAAATAGATGTAGAATTATTTTTATATTATTTTTCCTAAATAAATTACATTATAATTATTCCATATTTTGTTTCTTAACTCGTTTTTGTATTCGCCACGTTACTTACTGAAGTTATTAAGTTACTAATGTTCAACCTCCAGAATAGAATAGGATGTGATTCAGAGAGCAGTAATCATTTAAAAGATACGACGCATAGCAAAGAGTGAATCGACACTGAAAGACTCAACAAAAAGAAATCGAGCTGCCCATTGCTACTCATTTCATCCAAAAATAAATTGTAAACAATAAATATATTGTAATAAACGAAAATAATAACATTTAATTGGTTTGATTGTCCACATGTTAAGGCATTTAAATGTGGTTACTCCATAATGAAGATAATTAATTAAATTTAACTAATAATTGAAAATTATGTAATGAAAGTGGTATGAAATAATATTTATTTAATTTAATTAAACAATTAGTTTATAATATACAACTATTTTACCTTACAAAACAAATTACTTGCTGAACTATACAACAATTTTATACAAAAATGTCCTTTTCTCTTACCTCGTGGTAATTATTGGGCCTGTTAAATAAAAAACAATTAATTTTACATTTTACTACTGACAATTATTTTTTATAATAATAAAGTCTCAAAATATAATCGAATAAAAACGAAATGAAATCAAAATGAACTCGAAATCTGAAGATATTCTACCTTTTATTAACGATTACAATTTTCATTTTTAAATGTTTATTTTTTTACTCACTGTTCGTACCGGTACCAGAGCAATTGTAAAGATTATGCAACTCACTGTCACCTCGAACACTTATGAACAGGCCAGGTAAAACTGAATTTATTTATTATTGTTTGCAAACACTTAAACTGTTGATCTCTGCCAATTATTTGGAACTTGCGACGGAATCTGGAGACATCTACCACAAAATCATCAGCCTCTGCTTGCAGTCTGCTAACACAAATCAATGCTCTCGCTTCTGATTTACAACTCAATTTATTTTAGTTCCGTTCTCGACTGTAATCCTTCGCCAACTGCTAAATTTAATTTTACTGTACTCCACAATGTCTCGCAGCTGACTGACAAATTTTAATTTCTTCTGTACTCAGCAAGGTCTCATGGCTGACTAACAATTTTCAATTTCTTCCGTTTTCAACAAAGTCTCGTGGCTGACTAACTACTCCATCAACTTACGCGCGCTTTTGTCTAACAATGTCTTGGCCTTTTCAATATTCTCGACCAGTATTGTATCTCTGTGTGTTCGCCGGCAACAATTCAGTTCAATAGTTTCTAATAACTAATTCCTTTAAATGCTCTTTTATCATTACAATATATATATATATATATATATATATATATATATATATATATATGTATATATATATATATATATATATATATTGTAATTACTAAATATGGGTCGAAATAAAAAAATAATATTTATATTTTAACAAACAAATTTTATTAAAAATTATCAGAATTTACAGCAGAATTCAATATTTAATATTATAAAAAGATCTGTCTCTCTCATGGGTCTCTACTGGGTTTGATAACGGACAGAATTTAAATATTCAAAGAACCCAACATTTACCTTTAAATTAAACAGAAGTATCGACGAAACTTATTAACGAACTTAGAATTACCAGATTGCTTCTAAATTTACAAGAGTTTATTTTATTATCAAAAGAAGAGAACGATATCAGACTGTATCTTTTAATTACGCTTACACATGTCAATACCATAAATTTCAACTCACGATTTCTCAGGAACATTTGGCTCGTTCATTACACACACACTTTATAGATTGGACGTTTACACACACTGACTCTAACACACATTACTGGTTCGACGACAGCTGGTCCTCTATACTCGGTGAAGGACATCCCAGTTGCTCGTGGTGAAACTACTCGACGCTGGATGCCGTGTCCTGGTCTCCTACCATCGAAGACTGGTCAAATTTTGATACTAATACAGATTGAACTTCTGCATATGAAAATGTTTATAGTTGAATAATTTTCCATCTCTCTCGCAGGCTGCTTTCTTTCTCCATACCCTCCGTTCTGACACTCATCTCCAACTAACTTTCAAGTTTGATGCCCACAGCATCTCTCTCTTACGCTGACTGACGCTGACTGCTCTCCCTCGCTGACTCAATCACAATAGCTTATCCCTTGCATATATACTACTAGCCTCCTCGTTTCCTTTTGTTCCAAGACCCACGTCGCATCTTCGCGGTGACAGTATCTCCATTACTGAGATTTACAATCTGCGGCTGCAGTTCCTTAGCAAAATAGCTAGCCCCTCCGTCATGTCACATCAAGACAGGACCCGCAATCACTTTGCACCCTCAATTACTCTGGACTTGTCGTCTCATCCTCACAAGACTTGCGCTGACCCTTCCTTACAAATCCTAAGTAAATACGCCACTTGTCAGACCATTAATCAGAGACAATAGCCTGCCCTAACATAATCACTTTGGGACCGGCTACTCGAATGCCTTTCTTAAACCGATACCTCTTGCGACCGGCCACCCACGTGCCCTTTTTTTGCTGTACACGTCCTAAGTACACATTGAAACTTCCTGTGCCGGCCCAGACCCTTCATCCGAAATAAATGTCTTGCTGCTCTGTCTTGTCACATCGAGACAGGACCCGTAATTACTTTGCCCTTGCGTCCTCTTCCCAACATGTCCGCTGTTCCGAAACAATGCATTACCTCAATGAATTACAATATATAGTATTATTATACAAAAATAAACTAAATTAATATTTTGGGAGAATTCCTCAGTAAGAAAAATGAACGTAATTACTTGATAATATATAAATTTAATTGACAAATAAACTTAGCGTTTTCATTCCATTGTTACGTCAAGTAGTTACACAAAGATTAAACGTTAACACATAATTTATTTTTCATAAGAAAATTTAGTAGATAAAGAGGTAAATTTAATGCAAAATTTTCCATTTTTTTTGTTGGAATAAAATATACGAAAACGGAGAATAAGAGATTTTAATAATTTAATAAACAATTTTATAAAGCTTTAGATATTTTAATTATTTAAAAAATGTTTAATTGTTAGAAGGAAGATTCACGTTGAGATTTCAGTCCTCATCATGAAAGTAACGGAAGATTGTTTTTAGTATACTCATAATTCATAATTGTCAGTCAATTCTAACCGAAATCATTGTAACTTAAGTACACGTAAGTAATTTAATAAAAATTCTCATGATTAAAAATCTCGATTATGAAAGTAAATACTAAAAAATAGAAAAAACTCCTAATATTAATTTCAATAATGATGACGTCTGTAGGCTTAGAATGTTTAAAAGAGTGTGAAGAACTAATCTACAATGATGGTTGTAAGCTTTTTGGTTTCAGAAGGAGCCATGTCTGTTCTTTTTGTGGTCCTGTTGTCCATGGCAGTGTTCTACGTGGCACAAGCTCAAGATACAGAGGAAGGTGGAATGGACGCATTGTTGCCAATAATCATTGACGTCATCACATCGATTTTGGATAAAGAACGTGAGAAAAATGAAACTCTAAAAGACCGAACTGAAACGGCGTTGGCAAATCTAACTATGAGATCAGTTCAAACAGTAAGTTCAAGCTCTGTAATTCCATTACATTACCTGAAGTTAGATTTTTTTTGTTTTAGTTTATGTATGAAAGAGTTCATTAATTCATGTTTTCAGACATGAAACATTCTTGGCCATTCTTTCATTAGAAAGATTAAATATTAACATTCGAATTGTCTCGCGCTTTTCCAAACGCATTTATATTTCAACTTCACAAATTTATCTTTGTAATGACTTCTCGTTCATTTCAATATATTTATTTACAGGTTTCATTGAATATTTTGAGTTCCTTTCTTCTACAATCCTAGTTATTAATCTGAGACGATAAGCAGCTATTTGCGGGATTTGATTTATTTATTCCAATTCTCCTCGAATGAGGAAATAATACAGGTTATTACCTAAAATTACTATATCAGCATTGGAAACTGTAATTAATCACAATTTGTACTGAACATGCTCATTACTGATAATCAGGAAAACAAATTTCCCTGTCCAACAAAACTACAATTACTATAAACCTCAGATTTAAGTTTATTTTGATTGTTTCGTCCATTTATTATGATGAAATGTGTAACTTTGTTCCAGCAGAGGGCACCTGCTAATCCTATATTTGCGGATGATTTTCAAAGATTATTCCATTAGCTTCGAAGCCAATCATGATGGACGGAAGTCAAGACACAGAAGCAGACACGCAGGCCATCACGGACTCAGCAATATGATCACATTAGTTGTTATATATGTTTCCTGTGTGTCACATACGTTATAATAAATAATTACACAAGAATTTAATTGTGTTTTCTATTCCGGCAGTAACCTAGAAATATCCCTGTTTGCTGTTTGTCAGGCAAATCAACGTTTATCTGGTTCCCGTTCATATAAAAACTTGTTTATGATCGCATAACACAAATATTCGCAGGGAATAACCATATTTGAGTATGAATTTTTAAATTTCTTTTTCTTGTACGAGAGTTTGTAATAATTATAAAGAACAGCATTGAAATAAATTATTTTAAATATTATATTGGAAAGGAAAGCAATCGTCGTTCTGAAGGCGGAAAAGGTAAGTATAGAAATAATATGCACTCGAATGCATGGAAAATTGCATCTAATTTGTTGATGCATTTTTCAAGGTTGAGATAAAAACTATTAACCCATTACGTAGTTGAATGTTGAGAAAATCCTACTGACTCGGGTATAAAAGCAGGTCGGAGTTTTAGATCCGACAAAATCGTCTTCAGCCATCTTCCACTTCAGTCACACTCAGGTAAGGCATCCTTATTACTGAGACTGCGTAGTTGCACTGTTTGGAGCGATGACGTCACTGTAAGTCGCGTTCATCAAAGCAAGAGTCGGAGGTGCGGGATGATGTAGGCATGTCTTCTTATTCTTCACAGGAGGAACCATGTCTGTTCTCTTTGCGGCCTTGTTGTGCTTGGGGTTGTTCAGCGTGTCACAAGCTCAAGTAGGCGTACCAACACTGCAAACTGATCTCCAAGAAATAGTTACCACCAGCACCATTCTGGTACCTCAGTTAGTTGGCGCAGTACTAGACACGATAGAGCAATCAGTGCTAACGGCACTTGCCAATGATCTTTCTCCATTGATAATTGCAGTAAGTATAATATGAGAATTTATACTTAGTGTGTAAATAAATTACAATTCAAAAAATATAAGTTCCTATTCTGGTTTTTCATAAATTCTTGAAAACTGCGCCATTTCTAGTTTTTTTTGCTATAATTGCCCCTTATTAGTAGACTAAAATAAAAGAGAACTCTATGTAAGTGATTCGAATTGTCACTTTGCCCCCCGTCCCCTTTTCGCTTAATGACTACAATTGTCTTTAAGCAAATTATTTTCCATTCCTCCTCATTGCCTTAGAGGTTGGATTGAATAGTGTGAGTTTCTTCCACCAACGACCCTAATTGGTTTGATCTGTGAGAATAAGCAGATATTAAACTTAACCCACGTACGTTCCTGTATTAAATGATCTTGGTAAAGGCTGACACAGGTATATAATGGGTTCGGTCTTGTCGTTCTGACTTTATGGACGTGAAGAAAATAAATTGAGTAGGCACAATTTTTAAGAAAGTGTTTTTGAGTTTATTTTTCAGTATTTCCAGCTTACTGAGTGCCAAGTAACATCTGGTTATTTTCTCCCCCTAGCTGGCCGCTGCTAATGATGATTTTCGAGATATTATAGAGGATGCGTGCGCGCAGGTGGCAGCTTTACCAGCAGCAGCATAGACAAGGGAAGTCAAGACAGAAACGGACACGCAGATGAACGAGGACTCAGCCATATGATCATATTAGTTCTTTAGGTTTTAGTTATAGTAAAGTTGTGTATCGTATATATTATAATAAATAATTGCAGATGAATCAGATCGTATTTTCTATTCCTGTTACTAGACAAATCAACCTTATTCTTTTACTCCTGCAAATAAATGAAGAAGGAGAAAAAGTTGTAGTAGACAGGCTATGTATAGGGTAATCCACATAGTGGCAACTCTCCTCTTATAACATAGGAAAGGGATTTGAAAGGAGGATGCGGAAGGGTAAGAAAGGTAGCCAAGGGTTAACTAGGGCCTCCGGGCTACGGTTAAAGGATCCTACTCGGAAATACACCTAAAAGTGATGCAGGGAAAACCCAACAAAACCTGCATCAGTAGGTCGGACATTTGGTACTTGTACCATGTCCCACGCCCTTCCGATGGCTGGAGAGGGGTTTTATGTGGGGTCGCAGCTTTTTCCTCGCTGTGCGTCCAACAGTTTATTCCAATAAGAATATCGAACAACTCTTATCGTATGCCCAAGGTCTGCGACCCCGGAACATACACCTCTCAAAACAGGCTAAGGTGACTCGGCATGTTTGAAGCTTAGTTCAGAAAACCAGAGAGATGTGAAATTCTTTTTATTTGCACATTAAGAGTGCACTATAATTTTTGAGTGATAGTAAGAGATTGAATTATAGTTCCCAATAGTGACTGGAAGGCTTAACTGTTCAGTAGAGGAAGAATCACATTCTAAAATGCCTGATTAACCAATTAAATCGAGATTATGGATAAATCATTTAAGCAGAAAAGTTTTTTTTATTAAAAAAGTTAAGAAATAAAGTTTTTATCCTACTGTTTTTTATTTTATTTTTACTGAAATTATATTAACGCCAGAAACGAATATTTTTATTTATCATCATTTAACTATTATTTGCCAATTTAAAATCTATTTTTGATATTGTGTTGCTTGAAAAGTATATATTGAATCCAATTTAACGATCAGTTAAAAACAACTTTCGACAGTTTGTTTCACATCGGAAATAATCTCTTTTATGCGGCAACTATTGAGTTGTTGATTTTATTGTGTCAGTTTATTTTAAAAATAGAATTCTACACGTCTTTTAGGTAATTGTTCCAGACTTTTAAATTCCACTCCCGGTGTTTGAGCACCGTACGTGTTAAATTTCATTCCGTTGAGTTCGTTTGTTTAAAAGCGAAATGTAAATTTGCGTGTACAAGTTTTGGGACACACATTCTTAAAAACTTGGTGGTGAGAAACCCCAGACATTAAGGTGAAAAGAATTATGATTAAAAAACTTGGTCATGTTATGTTAAATTACTGTGACGTCACACTAGACGCAATAAACAATTTTTTTCTTTCATAATGAAGTAAAGCCGAAACATTTTCATTGAATACAAATAAAATAATATACAAAAATACTCAATTGAATGGTAACAAAAAATAATACGAAATTATTTACGATTCTTGCAGAAAATGTAAGTTAATTTTGGTGTCATATGAAGTGAATCCAATATGGCGACTATGTGTTTACATTGTGCACGTAGGTAACAATTTTATCAATGTAAAGTTTCGTAGGGTTTTAAGGCTGAGGGACGATTACATCCTGCTTAACTCAACGAGTATTTTTAAGTATTCTAATCGTTAAGATCGTCGTTTTTGAAAAATAGTTTTTTAATGCATTTTTAGCTGTTAAATTAATGCTGTATCGTTCGAAATTATGTACGAAACTAATAACCTGTACGTAAATTAAAAGTGCAATTATGTAACGTATTATGTAAAGTGGTATAAATATAAAAAATAAATATTGCGTTAAACTCAATTTTTAGTTTAGGATAACAGAATTTGATCTCATTAAAATTATTTTGTGAGTGTTAATAATTCATCTATTTTATATTTCATGGTTTGGAAGAACGTTATGAGTGTACAACTTCTGAACTATTAATCATAAATTTGTATAAATTAAACAAATCACGCCAAAACTAGTTGTGTAAAAATTGTGAGCACAATTTGGCAGACGACAGATGAAAAAAATGCACTAAACAGTATTTTGACTCTCTTCAGTTATCTGGAACACTCGACCCCATAAAGTTCCCGGGACTTTTCTTACACCTTCTAGGTATCCGGAGTATTATAGACAGAAAAACACTGTTTATCACGGAGGCCGGGTGGGTAGGAGTGGAAATTTTAAAACATGTGAAAACGGGCGATATTTGTGTCGAATAATTACTTTTAGGGATGAATGCAATTGAGAGTGTTTGTCCCGATGTTGTTCGTGTGTAATTTCAGTCCCGTTCCGCATGGGAGGGAAACACCCTCTGCCGTGGGAGGTGGGGGGAGGCGTTACAGAAAATAACACGAAAGTAACCGAGATTGGAGTTGAATCCGGGGTTATGGAAGAGTCTGAGTTAATTTTTTACTCAACTTGCCGGTTTAGTTGTAATTCGACACCTAGGAGTGTGTTAGAAGGAGAAAACATTGCTCCGCGATAAGAAATATGGACCGAATTTGTACACATGTTCCTTTTAAACTGAAAATAAACTTTGGAAGAAGACACGATCACTACCCTAAACGGCGAGTTTCAAGAGCCATTGCGAGATTTAATTTATTTATTCCAATAGTCTTTGAATGAGGACATAGGACATGTTATTACATAAAAGTACTATATCATTATTCCAAACTGCAATTAATAACAATTAGTAGCTAACACGCTCATCTCTGAAAATCGAGAAAAAACATTTCCCTGTCCCACTAAACTACAATTACTATATATGTATATTAGGACTTTATTTCCATGTTTTTTCACAAAAAATGAAAGTTGCGTATGTGATATTATGAAGCGATCTGTAGACTGTTATAAATGCAGCTTGCAACAAAATAAAAAACAGAACACGGACATTGACAAACTTTCCGAAGAACATCTCCTTGTGCCAAAGATGCGCTACACCACACAAAGATATCAAGGCGTGATTACAATAAGTAACTAACAATAATAATAATTCTTAAAGATTACTAAGTTAAACAAACAAATTGAATTCGCGTTAACTACAAAATAATTATTCTGAGACTTAAAAATCAGGAAATCACGTGGAATCACACGTTACAGGAGAATAAACACAAAGTTGTCTCACGCACACGAGAAACAAACACAAACAGAACTGAAAGGCGAGGAATAAGAAACAAACAAAGAAAATAGCAGGAAATACCAGCAAAATTAAGCAAAACATGAAAGAAATAGTTTCAAAAAAAATATTTAATTAGTGCGGCAACGATCAAGTAAATTATGTACACCGAGTGAACCATCAAAAGTAGAATATTTTTACGCTGATTAAAAAACTCTTGCAGTTACTATTGTTCCCCATCTCTAAAAAAAAGTCTATTCTATATTGTGAGAGATTTCTAGTCGCATAATTGTGAGACTCGACATTCGTTTGACGCTGTACGGGCTTTAAAAATTATTGGATAAAAACAATTGTTAATGTTAATATTTACAGACTTTTGAAAAACGATTTACAACTACATTTACATTCTAACAACACGCTTTTTCAACTTGCATATTTTAATATTCCAGTAGCATTTGCCCCAATTTGCATTGCCACAACACAAAAGGGAATGAAAATACGCAAAATAAACCATTTTCGTTAAATTGATGTCAATTTTGTTGTATTAATGCTCTTAGCATTAGCAAGTAGTGAGACCACATTTACTTACTGTCAATCTGAAGACCCAGAAAAGGCGGTCAGCCGAGACCTTGTCTCTTACTACCATCACTGAGAACGATCTATGGAACGTCGCATATGACAGTCTACTGAAGATGGACTTGCCAAAAAACTAATTGTCGTCTATACAGACGATGCAGCCTTTCTCATTGCCCATACCAAACACCTAGGTATCAATATTGACAGCAAGATGCCATACTGGCCACACATCGAGAAAGCGGCGCACAAAACAGCGAAGATGACCACGGCCCTTAGCCGCTGATGGCCAATACAAACGGCCCGAAACAGTGTTAACGGCGGTTACTCATGGCGACTACCCATTCGGTTCATCTGTACGGAGCTGAAATATGGGCACAAGATCTGAGTATAAAAAGCGGATTGCAGCTGTGCAACGAAGAGGGTCCCTGAGGATCTCGTGTGCTTATCGCACAGTATCAAATGCTGCCGTATTGGTGATAGCGCCCATTGGCCAACTAGCCCTCGAGCGACAGGAGACGTGGCGGAATCAGAAAGCCGTCGGAAGAAAGCTGACTAAGGAATAAGCTGAAAAGAAGAAAGTACAGGAGTGGCAGAGAATGTGGGAACAAGAACCAAATGGAAATGCGACCGCGAGGCTGATCTCACGATTGAAAGATTGGATTTACCGGAAACACAGAGAGGTAAACTATTACCTGACACAATTCCTAACGGGTCACGGGTACGTCCGCAAGTACCTTAATATGATAGGGAATGTAGACAGCCCGAGCTCTATGAATTGTGGAGGCATTGACAACGCGGAACACACTTTCTTCGTCTGCGATCGCTCGCTGCAAGAGCGAAATCAATTGGAACACGAGTAACACCGGAGACTATAATCCATACGATGTTGAAGGATGTCCACCTCTGGAATGCAGTGGCAGTGTATTCTAAATGATCCTCAGGTTTAAGAAGCGTGATGACGACGAGCTACACCTACAAAAGGAATGACGAGAAGCCGTGTGGCTAATTAGAATCGACTCCGTCCTGAAGTAATGCTAAAGCGGTCCCGGGGCGGAAATCAAGTCGATTGGAAAGGGTTTCGTGGTTTTAGTGAGAAAGAGTCTCACACTACCCTAGAGGTGCGGACCCCTCTCAGGAGTCCATGAAGGATTTCCACTATTATCCCTCTATATATATATATATATATATATATATAGATTGTAATAATTAAATTTTGAGCTTTATTTTTAATTTAATTAATTTTTTTTTGCTTCACGTTGAACCGCCGAAATGTAATAATCAAAGGGAATGCGATAATTCAATGAAATGATAATAAAAAATTAACAAACAAAATATTTATTTATTTTGTGGCAATAAAAAAAATTACAACAAAATTTTAGATCTTTCACTCTCTCAGGGCCTCTACTGGGTTTGATAATGGACACAACAAATTGATTTAAAAATCATATTAACAAACAGTTCACATTTTACCTAAACAATATGTCGATAGAAAGAAATTTAAAAGTAGAAATTAACTCTGATTGACAATTCAAAGAGAACGAAATCTGACTTTATCCTTTAATTTAAAGTTTACAATTAATCATTAGTTTTGGTTTTGTTACTTACGTAGTGTCCAGCTGGTACCAGAATTCTTTTAGGTTTCGGAAGTACACTATTGAAAATTTATACATTGATTCTAAACATCGACTCACAGATTTTACACTATTGAAGTCAAAATTGATCGACTCCCAGGAACTCGGATGATCCTCCTGAATGTCAGCTACCTGATGTCTGCTTGCCTTACATGAATCCTCTGATCCGTAGATTTGTTAGTCTTTTACTGATTTGTACATAAACTGCAACGTAGCTCCTTGAAGATTTATTTGAACTGTTTATTCTTTCGGAGCGAACTAACTTTTCTTTAGCTCCTTGCTGTAGACGTAAACTTCTCTTAATTTCCTATATTTACGCTGCAATACTTGTGGCGTGAATGTTTTCTTCGTATTAAATTACAACTTTAACTAGTTATACATTGACGATATCTAGTCTCTGCCCAAATTATATTTCTTATTCTTCTCCTCTCGATGTTTTTTCCGCCAACTGATTCCTAGTTCTCTCGAGTTTTAGCGCGCATACGCCATTTTTTACTTTTCGACAAAGCAAAGTGAGCTCGCTTCTCTCATTGTTGCTTTATTCGATCAGACCGCTATAATGGATTTATCAAACAGTTCCAATTTTATGTCCAAACAATTAATGGTCTAACTAATTGGCACAACAATATATATATATATATATATATATATATAAAGCCCTGCTAATTGTTTCAAGAGAACTGGAGAAAGCACAGATAAAAGTCAAACCTGCTGTGGATGAAAAACCATACATTGACAATGGAAAAACCGAGATCGTCAAGACCACGAGTCAGCGCTTCACCAGAATGGTGACCATTTAAGTAGATGTTACAGTTACGCAGACAAACGCCGCCAAGTTGCGAGTCTCCGATCGACAGTAAACTCAATTTCTGGAGCAATACCAAGACAAAGGAATTGAGCCTTGAGGAATGCCGCAAGTTAATAATTCACATTCAGGTACGGATTCAACAAAGTAACCACGTCCACTTGTATTTTCAATCACGTAGTTAATTTTCAGGCAGAAATGTAACAAACATATGCAACCTCGGATTTAAGTTTATTTTGATTGTTTCTTTAATTTATAATGATGAAATGTGTAAATTTGTTCATACAGTGGGCACTTGCTAATCCTATACTTGCGGATGATTTTCAAAGATTATTCCATCAGTTTCGAAGCCAATCATAATGAACGGAAGTCAAGAAACAGAAGCAGACACGCAGGCCATCGTGGACTCAGAAATATGATCACATTAGTTGTTATATATGTTTCCTGTGTGTCACATACGTTATAATAAATAATAACACAAAAATATCATTGCGTTTTCTATTCCGGAATTACTTAGAAATCTACCTGTTTGCTGTTTGTGAGACAAATAAACGTCTATCTGGTTCCCGTTCACATAAAAACTTGTTTATGATCACATAACACAGATTTTCGCAGGGAATAAACAGATTCTTGTATGAATTTAAAAATTCCTTTTACTTGTGCGAGAGTTTGAAATAATTATAAAGAACAGCATTGAAATAAATTATTATAAATAATCTATTGGAAAGTAAATCAATCGTCGTTCTGAAGGCGGAAAAGATAAGTATAGAAATAATGTGCACTCAAATGCTAGGAAAAATTGCATGTAATTTGTTGATGCATTTTTCAAGGTTAAGATAAAAACTTTTAACCCGTTTGTAGTTGAATGTTGAGATAATCCTCGTGACTCAGGTATATAAGCAGGTCGGAGTTTTAGAGCCGACACAATCGTCTTCAGCCATCTTCCACTTCAGTCACACTCAGGTAAGGCATCCTTATTTCTGAGACTACGTAGTGGCAGTATTTGGAGCGATGACGTCACTGTCAATCGCTTTCATCACAGCAGGAGATGTAAACATGTCGTCTCATTCTTCACAGGAGGAACCATGTCTGTTCTGTTTGCGGCATTGTTGTGCTTGGGATTGTTCAGCGTGGCACAAGCTCAAGTAGGCGTACCATCACTGCAAACTAATATCCAAATAATAATTAGCACCAGCAACAGTGTGCTTCCTCAGTTATCTGGCGCAATAGATCAGATACAGCAATCAGTGATAAGGGCACTGGCAAATGCTCTATCTCCATTGATAATTGCAGTAAGTAATATATCAGCATTTATTCGTAGTGTGTAAATAAATTACAGTTCAAAATATATGTTCCAATTGTGGTTTTCGATTCTGTCTTTAAAACTGCAACAAATATTATTTCCTTTATTTATACATGGAATTTTTGTCCATAGTGTATTCGTAGAATAAAATATTTAGAGAACTCTAAGTAAGTGATTGGAGTTGTCACTTTGCCCCCCAATTGTAATTGCCTTGAAGAAATTTATTTTCCTTTCCTCTCTATTGCCTTAGACGTTGGTTTGAATAGTTTGGGTTTGATTCATCAACGACCATATTTGCTTTGATCTGTGAGAATCAGCAGATATTTAACTTAACCCACACACATTGTTGTATTAAATGATCATGGTAAAGACACAGGAATATAATGGGTTCGATCTTGTATTTCTCACTTTGTGGACTTGAAGGAAACAGACTGAGTAGGAACAATTAAAAGAAAGTGTTTTTGAGATTATTTTTCAGTATTTACTGCTTATTGCGTGCCAACTAATATCTGGTTATTTTCTTCCCCTAGCTGGCCACTGCTAATGATGAGTTTAGAGATATTATAGAGGATGCGTGCGCGCAGGTGGCAGCTTTACCAGCAGGAGCATAGAGGAAGGAAGTCAAGACACAGAAGCGGCCACGCAGATGAACCAGGACTCAGCAATATGATCATATTAGTTGTTTAAGTTTTAGTGATAGTAAAGTTGTGTATCATATATATTAAAATAAATAATAGCAGATGAATTAAATTGTATTTTATATTACGTTTACATTACACAAATCAACCTTATTCTTTTACTCCTGCAAATAAATGACAAAGGAGAAAAAGGTGTAGTAGACAGGATATGTGTAGGATTATCTTCTTAGTGCAACTCCCCTCTTATAGCATAGGAAAGGGAGTGAAAGGGAAAATGTGGAAATGCAGAGGAAGGTAGCCAAGGGTTAACTAGGGCCCCCGTACTATAGTTTAAGGATTCTACCTGGCATTCTACTAAAAGTAATGCAGGATAAATCCTAGAGAAACCTGCATCTGGTAGGTCGGGCATTGGGTACTTGTCCTACGCCCTTCCGATAGCGGGAGATGAGTTTGCTGTGGGGACGTAGCATTCCCTTCTCCGTGCTTCGACTAGTTTAGCAGGCAGTTGGCCGACAGTTCCAATGGGAACAGAGAACAACTCTTACCGTATGCCCAAGGTCTGCGACCCCGGAACATACACCTCTCAAAACAGGCTGAGGGGCCTCGGTTTGTGGGAACCTTAGCTCAACAACGGAGCGGAAAAGGCATCTCCAAACGTAGCTCCTTCGTATGTCTCCTACAAGGTTCTGCCTGCGAGAGATAAGCCCTCGCAGACCGCTCATTCTTTGATGGGGAGATCTCTTTTTTTTTTCGTGTAGTCAGGCTATGTATAGGGTAATCCACATAGTGGCAACTCCCCTCTTATAGCATAAGAAAGGGATTTGAAAGGGGGGATGCAGATGGGTGGAGGAAGACAGCCAAGGGTTAACTAGGGCCCCCGGGCTATGGTTTAAGGATCCTACCCGGAAGTCGTTTAAAAGTAATGCAGGACAAACCATTTAAAAACCTGCATCAGGTAGGTCTTGCATTCTCTGAGACACAAGACTGCGAGAGGATTCTCTCGCAGATCAGCCTTCCCAGAAAACTCTGTCGGGGGCTACCTTTAGGGATGCCTTCACATCAATCTGGTGTTTTTGATCTAAGGTTCCCACATGCCGTGGCTCCTCGGTCTGTTTTAAAAGGGTGTATGTTCCGGGATAACAGACTTTGGGCATAAGGTAAGAGTTGTCTGCTATTTCTATTTAAACAGTCGGCCAGCAGCCTCCTAAACTGGTCGTGGCACGGAGAAGGGAACTCCTCACCCGCTATTGGAAGGGCGTGGTACATGTATCACAAGCCCAACCAACTGATACAGTTTTTTTAGGGTTTTCCCTGCATTAGTTTTAAGCGAATGCCGGGTAGGATCCTTAAACTATAATCCGGGGGTTCTCGTTAATCCTTGTCTACCTTCCTTCACCCATCCGCAACCCCCCGCCTGAAATCCTTTTCTATGCTATTAAAGGGGAGTTGACACCATTTGGATAACCTTCATGTAGCCTGTTTCTTACAAAAAAAATTATTTTTGAGAGATTTTAAGTCGCATAATCGTGAGACTCGACATTCGTTTGTACGGACTTAAAAAATTGTTGATTAAAAACGATTGTTAATGTTAATATTCGCAGACTTTTAAAAAACGATTTACAACTACATTTACATTCTAACGTCACGCTTTTCCAACTTGAATATTTCAAAGTTCCGGTAGCATTTGTCCCAATTTGCATTGCCACAACACATAAGGGAATGAAAATAATAAAAGTAAACCATTTTCGTTGAATTGATGTCAATAATGTTGCTTTAAAGCTCTTAGCATTGCAAGTGTTGAGACGACATTTACTTACTGCCAATCTGAAGACCCAGAAAATGAGCTCAGTCGAGACATTGTCTCTTACTACCACCCACAGAGGACGATCTATGGAACGTCGCATAGGACAGTCAACTGAAAATGGACTTGCCAAAAAAGTAATTGTCGTCTATACAGACGATGCAGCCTTGCTCATTGCCCATACCAAACACCTAGGTATCAATATTGACAGCAAGATATCATACTGGCCACACATCGAGAAAGCGCTGGACAAAGCAGCGAAGATGACCACGGCCCTTAGCCGATGATGGCCAACACAAACGGCCCGCAACAAGGGTTAACGGCGGTTACTCATGGCTACTACCCATTCGGTTCTTCTGTACGGAGCTGAAATATGGGCACAAACTCTGAGTATAAAAAGCGGATTGCAGCTGTGCAACGAAGAGGGTCCCTGAGGATCTCGTGTGCTTATCGCACAGTATCAAATGCTGCCGTATTGGTGATAGCGCCCATTGGCCAACTAGCCCTCGAGCGACAGGAGACGTGGCGGAATCAGAAAGCCGTCGGAAGAAAGCTGACTAAGGAATAAGCTGAAAAGAAGAAAGTACAGGAGTGGCAGAGAATGTGGGAACAAGAACCAAATGGAAATGCGACCGCGAGGCTGATCTCACGATTGAAAGATTGGATTTACCGGAAACACGGAGAGGTAAACTATTACCTGACACAATTCCTAACGGGTCACGTGTACTTCCGCAAGTACCTTAATATGATAGGGAATGTAGACAGCCCGAGCTCTATGAATTGTGGAGGCATTGACAACGCGGAACACACTTTCTTCGTCTGCGATCGCTCGCTGCAAGAGCGAAATCAATTGGAACACGAGTAACACCGGAGACTATAATCCATACGATGTTGAAGGATGTCCACCTCTGGAATGCAGTGGCAGTGTATTCTAAATGATCCTCAGGTTTAAGAAGCGTGATGACGACGAGCTACACCGACAAAAGGAATGACGAGAAGCCGTGAAGCTAATAAGAATCGACTCCGTCCTGAAGTAATGCTAACGCGGTCCCGGGGCGGAAATCAAGTCGATTGGAAAGGGTTTCGTGGTTTTAGTGAGAAAGAGTCTCACACTACCCTAGAGGTGCGGACCCCTCTCAGGAGTCCATGAAGGATTTCCACTGTTATCGCTCTATATATATATTGTAATAATTAAATCTTGAGCTTTATTTTTAATTTAATTAATTTTTTTTTGCTTCACGTTGAACCGCAAAAATGTAATAATCAAATGGAAGGCGTTAATTAAATGAAATAGTAATAAAAAATTAACAAACAAAATATTTATTTATTTTGTGGCAATAAAAAAAATTACAACAAAATTTTAGATCTTTCACTCTCTCAGGGCCTCTACTGGGTTTGATAATGGACACAACAAATTGATTTAAAAATCATATTAACAAACAGTTCACATTTTACCTAAACAATATGTCGATAGAAAGAAATTTAAAAGTAGAAATTAACTCTGATTGACAATTCGAAGAGAACGAAATCTGACTTTATCCTTTAATTTAAAGTTTACAATTAATCATTAGTTTTGGTTTTGTTACTTACGTAGTGTCCAGCTGGTACCAGAATTCTTTTAGGTTTCGGAAGTACACTATTGAAAATTAATACATTGATTCTAAACATCGACTCACAGATTTTACACTATTGAAGTCAAAATTGATAGACTCCCAGGAACTCGGATGATCCTCCTGAATGTCAGCTACCTGATGTCTGCTTGCCTTACATGAATCCTCTGATCCGTAGATTTGTTAGTCTTTTACTGATTTGTACATAAACTGCAACGTAGCTCCTTGAAGATTTATTTGAACTGTTTATTCTTTCGGAGCGAACTAACTTTTCTTTAGCTCCTTGCTGTAGACGTAAACTTCTCTTAATTTCCTATATTTACGCTGCAATACTTGTGGCGTGAATGTTTTCTTCGTATTAAATTACAACTTTAACTAGTTATACATTGACGATATCTAGTCTCTGCCCAAATTATATTTCTTATTCTTCTCCTCTCGATGTTTTTTCCGCCAACTGATTCCTAGTTCTCTCGAGTTTTAGCGCGCATACGCCATTTTTTACTTTTCGACAAAGCAAAGTGAGCTCGCTTCTCTCATTGTTGCTTTATTCGATCAGACCGCTATAATGGATTTATCAAACAGTTCCAATTTTATGTCCAAACAATTAATGGTCTAACTAATTGGCACAACAATATATATATATATATATATAAAGCCCTGCTAATTGTTTCAAGAGAACTGGAGAAAGCACAGATAAAAGTCAAACCTGCTGTGGATGAAAAACCATACATTGACAATGGAAAAACCGAGATCGTCAAGACCACGAGTCAGCGCTTCACCATAATGGTGACCATTTAAGTAGATGTTACAGTTACGCAGACAAACGCCGCCAAGTTGCGAGTCTCCGATCGACAGTAAACTCAATTTCTGGAGCAATACCAAGACAAAGGAATTGAGCTTTGAGGAATGCCGCAAGTTAATAATTTACATTCAGGTACGGATTCAACAAAGTAACCACGTCCACTTGTATTTTCAATCACGTAGTTAATTTTCAGGCAGAAATCTAACAAACATATGAAACCTCGGATTTAAGTTTATTTTGATTGTTTCTTTAATTTATAATGATGAAATGTGTAAATTTGTTCATACAGTGGGCACTTGCTAATCCTATACTTGCGGATGATTTTCAAAGATTATTCCATCAGTTTCGAAGCCAATCATAATGAACGGAAGTCAAGAAACAGAAGCAGACACGCAGGCCATCGTGGACTCAGAAATATGATCACATTAGTTGTTATATATGTTTCCTGTGTGTCACATACGTTATAATAAATAATAACACAAAAATATCATTGCGTTTTCTATTCCGGAATTACTTAGAAATCTACCTGTTTGCTGTTTGTGAGACAAATAAACGTCTATCTGGTTCCGTTCACATAAAAACTTGTTTATGATCACATAACACAGATTTTCGCAGGGAATAAACAGATTCTTGTATGAATTTAAAAATTCCTTTTACTTGTGCGAGAGTTTGAAATAATTATAAAAATATGCTACGAAATAATTCAATTTAAATACCATATTCTAAAGGAAAGAAATCGTCGTTCTGAAGGCGGAAAATATATGCATAGAAATAATATGCACTTGAATGCATGGAAAAATTGCATGTAATTTGTTAATGCATTTTTCAAGGTTGAGATAAAAACTATTAACCCATTACGTAGTTGCTTATTGAGAAAATCCTACTGACTCGGGTATAAAAGCAGTTCGGAGTTTTAGAGCCGACACAATCGTCTTCAGCCATCTTCCACTTCAGTCACACTTAGGTAAGGCATCCTTATTACTCAGCCTGCTTAGTTGCACTGTTTGGAGCAGTGACGTCACTGTCAGTCGCGTTCATCAAAACAAGAGTCGAAGGTGTGGGATGATGTAGGCATGTCTTCTTATTCTTCACAGGAGGAACCATGTCTGTTCTCTTTGCGGCCTTGTTGTGCTTGGGGTTGTTCTGCGTTACACAAGCTCAATTAGGAGTAATATTTAATCTCTTAAAACTAAGTAAAAGCAGCAACCGTGCGTCATCTCAGTTAGATGACACAGTAATAGATCAGTTAGATCGATCACTGCTAACAGCAGTGGGAAAGGTTCTTTCTCCAGTAATAATTGCAGTAAGTATAATATGAGAATTTATACTTAGTGTGCAAATAAATTACATTTAAAATATATTATCCAATTGTGGTTTTTCATTCTGTCTTTAAAACAGCACCAAATATTATTTCCTTTATTTATACATGGAATATTTGTTTATAGTTTATTATCAGAAGAAAATATTTAGAGAACTCCAGGTAAGTGATTGTAATTGTCACTACCCTCCCTCCCCTTTTCGGAAAAAGACTGCTTTAAGCAAATTATTATTTTCCATTCGTCCTTATTGCCTTCGACGTTAGATTGAAAAGTTTGAGTTTCTTCCCACTACGACGCTAATTGTTTTGATCTGTGAGAATAAGCAGATATTTAACTTAACCCACACACATTGCTGTATTAAATGAACTTGGTAAAGGCTGACCAAGGAAATTTAATGGGTTAGATCATGTCGTTCTCACTTTCTGGACTTGAAGAAAACAAATTGAGTAGGCACAATTTTTAAGAAAGTATTTTTAACTTTATTTTTCAGTATTTACTGCATATTTCTTGCGAACTAACATCTGGTTATTTTCTTCCCCTAGCTGGCCACTGCTAATGATGAGTTTTGAGATAATATAGAGGATGCGTGCGCGCAGGTGGCAGCTTTACCAGCAGCAGCATAGAGGCAGGAAGTCAAGACACAGAAGCAGCCACGCGGATGAACCAGGACTCAGCCATATGATCATATTAGTTGTTTAGGTTTTTGTTATAGTAAAGTTGTGTATCATATATATTAAAATAAATAATAGCAGATGAATTAAATTGTATTTTATATTCCTCTTACACTACACAAATCAACCTTATTCTTTTACTCCTGCAAATAAATGACGAAGGAGAAAAAGTTGTAGTAGACAGGATATGTGTAGGATTATCTTCTTAGTGCAACTCCCCTCTTATAGCATAGGAAAAGGAGTGAAAGGGGAAATGTGGAAATGCAGAGGAAGGTAGCCAAGGGTTTACTAGGGCTCCCGGGCTATAGTTGAAGGATTCTACCCGGCATTCTACTAAAATAAATGCAGGATAAATCCTAAAAAACTGCATCTGGGATGTTGGGCATTGGGTACTAGTCCTACGCCCTTCCGATAGCGGAAGAGGAGTTTGCTGTTCGGTTCCAGCTTTTTCCTTGGTGTGCCTTGATCAGTATATTCCAATGGGAACAGTGAAAAACTCTTACCGTAATCTCAAGGTCTGCGAACCCGGAACATACACCTCTAAGAACAGGCCGAGGTTCCTCGGCATGTGGGATACTTAGTTTAAAACCAGAGAGATGTGAAATTCTTTGTATTTGCACAAAAAGGGTACACTATAATTTTTGATTGATAGTAAGACATGGAATTATAGTTTCAAATAGTGACTGGAAGACTTAACTGTTCAGTAGCGGAAAAAACCAAGAGATTAAAATGTCCGATTATCCACTTTAAGCCAAATTATGCATAAATTATTTAAGCAGCTCATTTTTAATAGAAAACAAATAATAAATAATGTTTTTATACAACTGTTTATTATGCTATTTATACAAAAATTATATTAGCTTAAAAATCGCCTTTTTTTCTTAAATTGAATTATTCTTTACCGATTTAAAATCCGTATTTGATTTAAATTGCTCTAAAATACTATATTGAATCCAGTTAAAGGGTGTGATATCGACAACTTTTTTATAATTTTATTGTATCAGTTTATTTTTGAAAAAGATTTTTATAGTACATTTAGATAATTTTTCCAGATTTTTCTATTTGTGTCCCTGTGTTTGTGCACCGTTCTGGTTGTTTTTTATTCAGTTTATTTCGTTTGTTTAAAATCGACTTGATTATTTCTGTTTTTGAAGGAACGTGAACAATAATTACAAAACAGCTATATAATGTCTTAATGAGTCTATATTATAAAAAATTATGTCTGTGTGTTGATTTTTTTGTTTTTATGTAAATTCTATGTACAGATTGAAACGCGTGGTAACAAATTGCAACAAAATTTGGTATACGTATTCTTAAGAACTTGGGTCACAGTACTGTGGTGGTGAGAAGCCCATAGCATAAAGGTGAAAGAATTATAAGTAAATAACGTGATCGGGTTGTTTTAAATTACTGCGCACTAGAGAAATTACTACTCACACGCGAGAGAAAGATTATGCTACGTAAAATAAATCTGTTTCCGTAAGGAAACAAATCTGAAACATTTTTATTGAACACTAGCTCGGTGCAGGCGATCCCCGAGATATCGTATATTCGTAACACCAATTTGACTCTAATCTCGGTTGTTTTTGCGTTATTTTTATGTAATGCACTACGCCCCCTATCCCTACATGATCTCACCTCCCATGCCAAAAGGGGTTACACTCATTGACCCCGAAATGTTTCTTTGATAAATCATATCGTCCGTTTCAACATTTTACAAAATTAAAATAATTTACGTCTTTCACCCACGTCCCCACTGTACCACGATTTCAACACAAATTGATTGTCATTATTAAATTCAGAGATATCGATACCCCCGGATTTTATTCCAATCGTATTAACGTTATTTTCATGTAAAGCCACACCTCCATGCTGACAGGGACTAAAATTATACACAAGGAGCATCTAGAGAAATATTATGAATATAATTGACCCAAAAAACAGTTATTGCGAAGCTAATATCGGCCGATTAACATGTTTTAAAAATACCACCCACGCTTGTGGGAGTTAAGCGGCAAGTCGAATGTTAATTAAATTCAGTGACATACAAAACCTTGGTCTTGGCCTCAATCTCGGGTTAAATAGCGTAATTTTCCTGTAAAGGATCCCTCCCCTTTCCCTAAGAGTGCTCCTTTACCACGCTGTAAGGGGTTGATATTAAATTAACATAACATTGCTAGAAATTTTTAATCTATTTTACCCCTAAAAATATTTATCCGACTCAAATATCGGCTGTTTTATCAAGTTTGAATATTTCCACGCACACCACTAAGCGTGCTCCCGTCTTATGCCTCTAAAGGTGGAAATTTTACACATACAACAGCGTTAAAAATACTATCAATCTAGTAAATATTTATTGTACGTTAGTACCACCGTGATGTATTGTTTAAAATTTTCCACCTCTTAACTACCCCCGCTCATGGGGGTTAAATGACAAATTGAATATCATAATTAAACTCAGCGTCATCGATAACCCTGGTTTTGCCTCCAATCTCGGTTGTATTCGCGGTATTTCTTTGTTACGCCGTCCACCCTCACCCTAAGGACGCTCCATTCCCATGCTGTAAGGGGTTACAAATATACTCAATTAATATCGGTAAAAATACTACCAATTTCTTTAACAACTTAAAATGTTTATCGGAATTAAATATCAGTTGTCTTATTATGTTAGAATATTTCAGCCGTCACCCTTAAGCGTGCTCCCCTCTCACGCTGAAAACGGATGAAATTTTACAAACAACATCGGTAGAAATACTATCAACGTCAAGGTCCTGGCATTTATTTATTCCACACCATTATCGATGATTTAACATGTTTTAAAAATTCATCAGCCTCAGCTTGCAGACTGCTAACACAACTCAATGCTCTCGCTTCTGATTTACAATTCAATTTATTTTAGTTCCGTTCTCGACTGTAATCCTTCGCCAACTGCTAAATTTCATTTTACTGTACTCCACAATGTCTCGAAGCTGAATGACAAATTTTAATTTCTTCTCTACTCAGCAAGGTCTCATGGTTGACTGCTGCTCCATCAACTTACGCGCGCTATTGTCTTGGCCTTTTGAATATTCCCGACCATTATTGTATCTCTGTATGTTCGCCGGCAATAATTAAGTTCAATGGTTTCTAATTACTAATTATTTTAATTTCTCTTTTATCATTACAATATATATATATATATAGTATTATTATACAAAAAAGTAACGAAATTAATATTTTGGGAGAATTCCTCAGTAAGAAAAATGATCGTAATTACTTAATAATATATAAATTTAATTGACAAATAAACTTAGCATTTTCATTCCATTGTTACGTCAAGTAGTTACACAAAGATTAAAAGTTAACATATAATTTATTTTGGCGTATTAAAGATTCCTACATAAGAAAATGCAGTAGATAAATAAGTAAATTTACAAATTATTTTTGTTGGAATAAAATATACGAAAAAGTAGAATAATAGATTTTAATACTTTAATAAACAATTTTATAAAGCTAAAGTTATTTTAATTATTTAAAAAATGTTTAATTGTGAGAAGGAGAGTTCACGTTGCGATTTCAGTCCTCATCATGAAAGTAACGGAAGATTGTTTTTAGTATACTCATAATAGATAATTGTCAGTTAATTCTGATCGAAATCATTGTAACTTCAAAATCACGTAAGTAATTAAAAACATTCTAATAATCTAAAAATCTCGATTATGAAAGTAAAAAGTAAAAAAATTGAAAAAACTCCTGATATTAATTTCAATAATGATGACGTGTGCAGGCTTAGAATGTTTCAAAGAGTGTGAAGAACTGATCTACAATGATGGTTGTAAGCTTTCAGGTTTCAGAAGGAGCCATGACTGTTCTGTTTGCGGTCCTGTTGTTCATGGCGTTGTTCTACATGGCACAAGCTCAAGATACAGAGGAAGGTGGCATGGAACCAATATTGCCAATAATCATTGACGTCATCACATCGATTTTGGATAAAGAACGTGAGAAAAATGAAACTCTAAAAGACCAAACTGAAACGGCGTTGGCAAATCTAACTATGAGATCAGTTCAAACAGTAAGTTCCAGCTCTGTAATTCCATTACATTACCTGAAATTATATATTTTTTTTGTTTTAGTTTATGTATGAAAGAGTTCATTAATTCATGTTTTCAGCTATGAAACCTTCTTTGCCATTCTTTCATTAGAAAGATTGAATATTAACATTCGAATTGTCTCGCGCATTGCCACATGCATTTATATTCCAACTTCACAAATTTATCTTTGTAATGACTTCTCGTTCTTTTCGTTATATTTCTTTACACACCTCATTGAATATTTTTACTTTCTTTCCTCTACAATCGTAATTATTAATCTGACATGATAAGCAGCTATTACGGGATTTGATTTATTTATTCCCATTCTCCTCGAATGAGGAAATAATACAGGTTATTACATAAAATTACTATATAATTATTGGAAATTGCAATTAACAACTATTGGTAGTAAACATTCTCATCACTGAAAATCGGGAAAACACATTTCCCTGTCCAGCAAAACTACAATGTCTATAAAACTCAGATTTAAAATTATTTTGATTGTTTTGTCCATTTATTCTGATGAAATGTTTAAATTTGTTCACGCAGTGGGAACCTGCTAATCCTATACTTGCGGATGTTTTTCAAAGATTATTCCATTAGCTTCGAAGCCAATCATAATGGACGGAAGCAGACACGCAGGCCATCACGGACTCAGCAATATGACCACATTAGGTGTTATATAGGTTTTCTGTGTGTCACATACGTTATAATAAATAATAACACAAAAATATCATTGCGTTTTCTATTCCGGCAGTAACCTAGAAATCTACCTGTTTGATGTTTGTCAGACAAATAAACGTCTATCTGGTTCCCGTTCACATAAAAACTTGTTTATGGTCACATAACACAGATTTTCGCAGGGAATAACCAGATTTTCGTATGAATTTTTAAATTTCGTTTACTTGTGCGTGATTACGAAATAATTATAATGAACAGCATTGAAATAAATTAATTTAAATAATATATTGGAAAGTAAATCAATCGTCGTTCTGAAGGCGGAAAAGATAAGTATAGAAATAATGTGCACTCAAAAGCAAGGAAAAATTGCATGTAATTTGTTGATGCATTTTTCAAGGTTAAGATAAAAACTATTAACCCGTTTGTAGTTGAATGTTGAGATAATCCTCGTGACTCGGGTATAAAAGCAGGTCGGAGTTTTCGAGCCGACACAATCGTCTTCAGCCATCTTCCACTTCAGTCACACTCAGGTAAGGCATCCTTATTTCTGAGACTACGTAGTGGCAGTATTTGGAGCGATGACGTCACTGTCAATCGCTTTCATCACAGCAGGAGATGTAAACATGTCGTCTCATTCTTCACAGGAGGAACCATGTCTGTTCTGTTTGCGGCATTGTTGTGCTTGGGATTGTTCAGCGTGGCACAAGCTCAAGTAGGCGTACCAACACTGCAAGCTAATATCCAAATAATAATTAGCACCAGCAACAGTGTGCTTCCTCAGTTATCTGGCGCAATAGATCAGATACAGCAATCAGTGATAAGGGCACTGGCAAATGCTCTATCTCCATTGATAATTGCAGTAAGTAATATATCAGCATTTATTCTTAGTGTGTAAATAAATTACAGTTCAAAATTTATGTTCCAATTGTGGTTTTCCTTTCTGTCTTGTAAACGTCCCCATTTCTTGTATCCTGTATTTATACATGGAATATTTGTCCATAGTGTATTAGTAGAGAACTCTAAGTAAGTGATTGGAGTTGTCACTTTGCCCCCCAATTGCAATTGCCTTGAAGAAATTTATTTTCCTTTCCTCCTTATTGCCTTAGACGTTGGTTTGAATAGTTTGAGTTTGATTCATCAACGACCATATTTTCTTTGATCTGTGAGAATCAGCAGATATTTAACTTAACCCACACACATTGTTGTATTAAATGATAAGGGTAAAGACACAGGAATATAATGGTTTCGATCTTGTAGTTCTCACTTTGTGGACTTGAAGGAAACAGATTGAGTAGGAACAATTAAAAGAAAGTGTTTTTGAGATTATTTTTCAGTATTTACTGCCTATTGCGTGCCAAGTAACATCTGGTTATTTTCTTCCCCTAGCTGGCCACTGCTAATGATGAGTTTAGAGATATTATAGAGGATGCGTGCGCGCAGGTGGCAGCTTTACCAGCAGCAGCATAGAGGAAGGAAGTCAAGACACAGAAGCGGCCACGCAGATGAACCAGGACTCAGCAATATGATCATATTAGTTGTTTAAGTTTTAGTGATAGTAAAGTTGTGTATCATATATATTAAAATAAATAATAGCAGATGAATTAAATTGTATTTTATATTACGTTTACATTACACAAATCAACCTTATTCTTTTACTCCTGCAAATAAATGACAAAGGAGAAAAAGGTGTAGTAGACAGGATATGTGTAGGATTATCTTCTTAGTGCAACTCCCCTCTTATAGCATAGGAAAGGGAGTGAAAGGGAAAATGTGGAAATGCAGAGGAAGGTAGCCAAGGGTTAACTAGGGCCCCCGTACTATAGTTTAAGGATTCTACCCGGCATTCTACTAAAAGTAATGCAGGATAAATCCTAGAGAAACCTGCATCTGGTAGGTCGGGCATTGGGTACTTGTCCTACGCCCTTCCGATAGCGGGAGATGAGTTTGCTGTGGGGACGTAGCATTCCCTTCTCCGTGCTTCGACTAGTTTAGCAGGCAGTTGGCCGACAGTTCCAATGGGAACAGAGAACAACTCTTACCGTATGCCCAAGGACTGCGACCCCGGAACATAAACCTCTCAAAACAGGCTGAGGGGCCTAGGTTTGTGGGAACCTTAGCTCAACAACGGAGCGGAAAAGGCATCTCCAATCGTAGCTCCTTCGTATGTCTCTTACAAGGTTCTACCTGCGAGAGATAAGCCCTCGCAGACCGCTCATTCTTTGATGGGGAGATCTCTTTTTTTTTTCGTGTACTCAGGCTATGTATAGGGTAATCCACATAGTGGTAACTCCCCTCTTATAGCATAGGAAAGGGATTTGAAAGGGGGGATGCAGATGGGTGGAGGAAGACAGTCAAGGGTTAACTAGGGCCCCCGGGCTATGGTTTAAGGATCCTACCCGGAAGTCGTCTAAAAGTAATGCAGGACAAACCATTTAAAAACCTGCATCAGGTAGGTCTTGCATTCTCTGAGACACAAGACTGCGAGAGGATCCTCTCGCAGGTCAGCCTTCCCAGAGAGCTCTGTCGGGGGCTACCTTTGGGGATGCCTTCACATCCCTCTGGTGTTTTTGATCTACGGTTCCCACATGCCGTGGCTCCTCGGTCTGTTTTAAAAGGGTGTATGTTCCGGGATAACAGACCTTGGGCATAAGGTAAGAGTTGTCTGCTATTTCTATTCAAACAGTAGGCCAGCTGCCTCCTAAACTGGTCGTGGCACGGAGAAAGGAACTCCTCACCCGCTATTGGAAGGGCGTGGTACATGTATCAAATGCCCAACCAACTGATACAGGTTTTTCAAGGGTTTTCCCTGCATTAGTTTTAGATGAATGCCGGGTAGGATCCTTAAACTATAATCCGGAAGTTCTCGTTAATCCTTGGCCACCTTCCTCTACCCATCCGCAACCCCCCGTTTGAAATCCCTTTCTATGCTATTAATGGGGAGTTGACACCATTTGGATAACCTTCATGTAGCCTGTTTCTTACAAAAAAAATTATCTCTGACAGATTTTAAGTCGCATAATCGTGAGACTCGACATTCGTTTGTACGGACTTAAAAAATTGTTGATTAAAAACGATTGTTAATGTTAATATTCGCAGACTTTCAAAAAAAGATTTACAACTACATTTACATTCTAACGTCACGCTTTTCCAACTTGAATATTTCCATGTTCCGGTAGCATTTGTCCCAATTTGCATTGCCACAACACATAAGGGAATGAAAATAATAAAAGTAAACCATTTTCGTTGAATTGATGTCAACATTGTTGTTTTAATGCTCTTAGCATTGCACGTGGTGAGACGACATTTACTTACTATCAATCTGAAGACCCAGAAAATGCGCTCAGCCGAGACATTGTCTCTTACTACCACCCCCTGAGAACAATCTATGGAACGTCGCATATGACAGTCTACTGAAAATGGACTTGCCAAAAAACTAATCGTCGTCTATACAGACGATGCAGCCCCGCTTCTTGCCCATACCAAACACCTAGGTATCAATATTGACAGCAAGATGTCATACTGGCCACACATCGAGAAAGCGGCGGACAAAGCAGCGAAGATGACCACGGCCCTTAGCCGCTGATGGCCAACACAAACGGCCCGAAACAGTGTTAACGGCGGTTACTAATGACGACTACCCATTCGGTTCTTCTGTATGGAGCTAAAATATGGGCACAAGCTCTGAGTATAAAAAGCGGGTGGCAGCTGTGCAACGAAGAGGGACCCTGAGGATCTCGTGTGCTTATCGCACAGTATCAAATGCTGCCGTATTGGTGATAGCGCCCATTGGCCAACTAGCCCTCGAGCGACAGGAGACGTGGCGGAATCAGAAAGCCGTCGGAAGAAAGCTGACTAAGGAATAAGCTCAAAAGAAGAAAGTAGAGGAGTGGCAGAGAATGTGGGAACAAGAACCAAATGGAAATGCGACCGCGAGGCTGATCTCACGATTGAAAGATTGGATTTACCGGAAACACGGAGAGGTAAACTATTACCTGACACAATTCCTAACGGGTCACGGGTACTTCCGCAAGTACCTTAATATGATTGGGAATGTAGACAGCCCGAGCTGTATGAATTGTGGAGGCATAGAAAACGCGGAACACACTTTCTTCGTCTGCGATCGCTCGCTGCAAGAGCGAAATCAATTGGAACACGAGTAACACCGGAGACTATAATCCATACGATGTTGAAGGATGTCCACCTCTGGAATGCAGTGGCAGTGTATTCTGAATGATCCTCAGGATTAAGAAGCGTGATGACGACGAGCTACACCGACAAAAGAAATGACGAGAAGCGTGTGGCTAATTAGAATCGACTCCGCCCTGAAGTAATGCTAACGCGGTCCCGGGGCGGAAATCAAGTCGATTGGAAAGGGTTTCGTGGTTTTAGTGAGAAAGAGTCTCACACTACCCTAGAGGTGCGGACCCCTCTCAGGAGTCCATGAAGGATTTCCACTGTTATCGCTCTATATATATATTGTAATAATTAAATCTTGAGCTTTATTTTTAATTTTATTATTTTTTTTTGCTTCACGTTGAACCGCCAAAATGTAATAATCAAATGGAAAGCGATAATTCAATGAAATGATAATAAAAAATTAACAAACAAAATATTTATTTATTTTGTGGCAATAAAGATAATTACAACAAAATTTGAGATATTTCACTCTCTCAGAGTCTCCACTGGGTTTGATAATGGACACAACAAATTGATTTAAAAATCATGTTAACAAACAGTTCACATTTTACCTAAACAATATGTCGATAGAAAGAAATTTAAAAGTAAAGAAATTAACTCTGATTGACAATTCGAAGAGAACGAAATCTGACTTTATCCTTTAATTTAAAGTTTACAATTAATCATTAGTTTTGGTTTTGTTACTTACGTAGTGTCCAGCTGGTACCAGAATTCTTTTAGGTTTCGGAAGTACACTATTGAAAATTTATACATTGATTCTAAACATCGACTCACTGATTTTACACTATTGAAGTCAAAATTGATAGACTCCCAGGAACTCGGATGATCCTCCTGAATGTCAGCTACCTGATGTCTGCTTGCCTTACAGGAATCCTATGATCCGTAGATTTGTTAGTCTTTTACTGATTTGTACATAAACTGCAACGTAGCTCCTTGAAGATTTATTTGAACTGTTTATTCTTTCGGAGCGAACTAACTTTTCTTTAGCTCCTTGCTGTAGACGTAAACTGCTCTTAATTTCCACTATTTACGCTGCAATTCTTGTAGCGGTAATGTTTTCTTCGTAATAAATTACAACTTTAACTAGTTATACATTGACGATATCTAGTCTCTGCCTAAATTATATTTCTTATTCTTCTCCTCTCGATGTTTTTTCC
Source organism: Zhengitettix transpicula (assembly GCA_037074705.1). Taxonomy (NCBI): domain Eukaryota; kingdom Metazoa; phylum Arthropoda; class Insecta; order Orthoptera; family Tetrigidae; genus Zhengitettix; species Zhengitettix transpicula. The sequence goes on along the minus strand of CM073594.1, from coordinate 65,480,204 downwards.
GCCAACTGATTCCTAGTTCCCTCGAGTTTTAGCGCGCATACGCCATTTTTTACTTTTCGACAAAGCAAAGTGAGCTCGCTTCTCTCATTGTTGCTTTATTCGATCAGACCGCTATAATGGATTTATCAAACAATTCCAGTTTTATGTCCAAACAATTAATGGTCTAACTAATTGGCACAACAATATATATATATATATATAAAGCCCTGCTAATTGTTTCAAGAGAACTGGAGAAAGCACAGATAAAAGTCAAACCTGCTGTGGATGAAAAACCATACATTGACAATGGAAAAACCGAGATCGTCAAGACCACGAGTCAGCGCTTCACCATAATGGTGACCATTTAAGTAGATGTTACAGTTACGCAGACAAACGCCGCCAAGTTGCGAGTCTCCGATCGACAGTAAACTCAATTTCTGGAGCAATACCAAGACAAAGGAATTGAGCTTTGAGGAATGCCGCAAGTTAATAATTCACATTCAGGTACGGATTCAACAAAGTAACCACGTCCACTTGTATTTTCAATCACGTAGTTAATTTTCAGGCAGAAATGTAACAAACATATGAATTCTCGTATTTAAGTTTATTTTGATTGTTTCTTTAATTTACTATGATGAAATGTGAAAATTTATTCATACAGTGGGCACTTGCTAATCCTATATTTGCGGATGATTTTCAAATATTATTCCATCAGTTTGGAAACCAATCATAATGAACGGAAGTCAAGGAACAGAAGCAGACACGCAGGCCATCGTGGACTCAGAAATATGATCACATTAGTTGTTATATATGTTTCCTTTGTGTCACATACGTTATAATAAATAATAACACAAAAATCTCATTGCGTTTTCTATTCTGGAATTACTTAGAAATCTACCTGTTTGCTGTTTGTGAGACAAATAAACGTCTATCTGGTTCCGTTCACATAAAATCTTGTTTATGATCATATAACACAGATTTTCGCAGGGAATAAACAGATTCTCGTATGAATTTAAAAATTCCTTTGACTTGTTCGAGAGTTTGAAATAATTATAAAAAAATGCAACGAAATAATTCAATTTAAATACCATAATCTAAAGGAAAGAAATCGTCGTTCTGAAGGCGGAAAATATATGCATAGAAATAATATGCACTTGAATGCATGGAAAAATTGCATGTAATTTGTTAATGCATTTTTCAAGGTTGAGATAAAAACTATTAACCCATTACGTAGTTGCTTATTGAGAAAATCCTACTGACTCGGGTATAAAAGCAGTTCGGAGTTTTAGAGCCGACACAATCATCTTCAGCCATCTTCCACTTCAGTCACACTCAGGTAAGGCATCCTTATTACTCAGCCTGCGTAGTTGCACTGTTTGGAGCAGTGACGTCACTGTCAGTCGCGTTCATCAAAACAAGAGTCGGAGGTGCGGATTGATGTAGGCATGTCTTCTTATTCTTCACAGGAGGAACCATGTCTGTTCTCTTTGCGGCCTTGTTGTGCTTGGGGTTGTTCTGCGTGGCACAAGCTCAATTAGGAGTAATATTTAATCTCTTAAAACTAAGTAAAAGCAGCAACCGTGCGTCATCTCAGTTAGATGACACAGTAATAGATCAGTTAGATCGATCACTGCTAACAGCAGTGGGAAAGGTTCTTTCTCCAGTGATAATTGCAGTAAGTATATTATGAGAATTTATACTTAGTGTGCAAATAAATTACATTTAAAATATATTATCCAATTGTGGTTTTTCATTCTGTCTTTAAAACAGCACCAAATATTATTTCCTTTATTTATACATGGAATATTTGTTTATAGTTTATTATCAGAAGAAAATATTTAGAGAACTCCAGGTAAGTGATTGTAATTGTCACTACCCTCCCTCCCCTTTTCGGAAAAAGACTGCTTTAAGCAAATTATTATTTTCCATTCGTCCTTATTGCCTTCGACGTTAGATTGAAAAGTTTGAGTTTCTTCCCACTACGACGCTAATTGTTTTGATCTGTGAGAATAAGCAGATATTTAACTTAACCCACACACATTGCTGTATTAAATGAACTTGGTAAAGGCTGACCAAGGAAATTTAATGGGTTAGATCATGTCGTTCTCACTTTCTGGACTTGAAGAAAACAAATTGAGTAGGCACAATTTTTAAGAAAGTATTTTTAATTTTATTTTTCAGTATTTACTGCATATTTCTTGCGAACTAACATCTGGTTATTTTCTTCCCCTAGCTGGCCACTGCTAATGATGAGTTTAGAGATATTATAGAGGATGCGTGCGCGCAGGTGGCAGCTTTACCAGCAGCAGCATAGAGGCAGGAAGTCAAGACACAGAAGCAGCCACGCGGATGAACCAGGACTCAGCAATATGATCATATTAGTTGTTTAGGTTTTAGTTATAGTAAAGTTGTGTATCATATATATTAAAATAAATAATAGCAGATGAATTAAATTGTATTTTATATTCCTCTTACACTACGAAAATCAACCTTATTCTTTTACTCCTGCAAATAAATGACGAAGGAGAAAAAGTTGTAGTAGACAGGATATGTGTAGGATTATCTTCTTAGTGCAACTCCCCTCTTATAGCATAGGAAAAGGAGTGAAAGGGGAAATGTGGAAATGCAGAGGAAGGTAGCCAAGGGTTTACTAGGGCCCCTGGGCTATAGTTTAAGGATCCTACCCGGCATTCTACTAAAATTAATGCAGGATAAATTCTAAAAAAAACTGCAACTGGGAGGTTGGGCATTGGGTACTTGTCCTACGCCCTTCCGATAGCGGAAGAGGAGTTTGCTGTGGGGTTCCAGCTTTTTCCTTCGTTTGCCTTGATAAGTATATTCCAATGGGAACAGTGAAAAACTCTTACCGTATACTCAAGGTCTGCGACCCCGGAACATACACCTCTAAGAACAGGCCGAGGTGCGATTCTTAGTTTAAAACCAGAGAGTTGTGAAATTCTTTGTATTTGCACAAAAAGGGTACACTATAATTTTTGATTGATAGTAACACATGGAATTATAGTTTCAAATAGTGACTGGATGACTTAACTGTTCAGTAGAGTAAAAAACCAAGAGATAAATATGTCTGATTATCTCGTTTAATCCAGATTATGCATAAATTATTTAAGCAGCTCATTTTTTATGGAAAACAAATAATAAATAATGTTTTTATTCATTTGTTTTCTATGCGATTTATACAAAAAAATTATATTAGCTTAAAAATCGCATTTTTTTTATTATTGAATTATTTTTTGCCAATTTAAAATCCGTATTTGATTTGTATTGCTTGAAAATACTATAATGAATCCAGTTAAAGGGTGTGATATAGACAACTTTTTTATAATTTTATTGTATCAGTTTGTTTTTGAAAAAGACTTTTATAGTACATTTAGATCATTTTTCCAGATCTTTATATTTGTGTCCCTGTGTTTGTGCACCCTTCTGGTTGTTTTTTATTCAGTTTATTTCGTTTGTTTAAAAGCGACTTGATTATTTCTGTTTTTAAAGGAACGTGAATAATAATTACAAAAAAGCTATATAATGTCTTAATCAGTCTATATTATAAAAAATTATGTCTGTGTGTTGATTTGTTTGTTTCTATGTATATTCTATGTACAGATTGAAACGCGTGGTAACAAATTGCAACAAAATTTGGTACACATATTCTTCAGAACTTGGGACACAGTACTGTGGTGGTGAGAAACCCATAGCATAATGGTGAAGTAATTATAATTAAATAACGTGATCGGGTTGTTTTAAATTACTGCGCACTAGAGAAATTACTACTCACACGCGAGAGAAAAAATATGCTACGCAAAATAAATCTGTTTCCGTAAGGAAACAAATCTGAAACATTTTTATTGAACACCAGCTGGGTGCCCGGCGTTGCCCGGGATATCGTATATTCGTAACCCCCAATTTGACTCTAATCTCGGTTGTTTTTGCGTTATTTTTCTGTGAGCACTTCGCCCCCTATCCCTACACGTTCTTACCTCCCATGTCAAAAGGGGTTACAATCATTGACCCCGAAAAAGTTGATTTGATAAATCATATCGTCCGTTTCAACATTTTACAAAATTAAAATAATTTACGTCTTTCATCCACGTCCCCACTGTACCACGAGTTGAACAAAAAGTTGATTGTCATTATTAAATTCAGAGATATCGATACCCCTGGATTTGATTCCAATCGTATTAGCGTTATTTTAATGTAAAGCCACACCTCCATGCTGACAGGGATTAAAATTATACACAGAGAGCATCTAGAGAAATATTATGAATATAATTGACCCCAAAAACAGTTATTGCGAAGCTAATATCGGCCGATTAACAAGTTTTAAAAATACCACCCACGCTTGTGGGAGTTAAGCGGCAAGTCGAATGTTAATTAAACTCAGTGACATACAAAACCTTGGTCTCGGCTCCAATCTCGCGTTAAATAGCGTAATTTTCCTGTTAAGGATCCCTCCCCTTTCCCTGAGAGTGCTCCTTTACCACGCTGTAAGGGGTTGATATTAAATTAACATAACATTGCTAGAAACTTTATTAATCTATTTTACCCCTAAAAATATTTATCCAACTCAAATATCGGCTGTTTTATCAAGTTTGAATATTTCCACCCACACCACTAAGCGTGCTCCCCTCTTATGCCTATAAAGGTGGAAATTTTACACACACAACATCGTTCAAAATACTATCAATCTAATTAACCCTTGTAAATATTTATTGTACGTTAGTAACCACCGTAATGTATTGTTTCAAAATTTCCACCTCTTAACTACCCCCGCTCCTGGGGGTTAAATGACAAATTGAATATCATAATTAAACTCAGCGTCATCGATAACCCTGGTTTTGCCTCCAATCTCGGTTGTATTCGCGTTATTTCTTTGTAACGCCGTCCACCCTCACCCTAAGGACGCTCCATTCCCATGCTGTAAGGGGTTACAATTATACTCAAATAATATCGGTAAAAATACTTTGACAACTTAAAATGTTTATCGGAATTAAATATCAGTTGTCTTATTATGTTAGAATGTTTCAGCCCCCACCCTTAAGCGTGCTCCCCTTTCACGCTGAAAATGTCATTATTTGACTCCAGTCTTGGTTGCATTCGAGTTTTCTTCTAACGGACCTCCACCCCCACCCCTTAGGGTGCTCCTTTCCCATGCCGTAAAATATTGAAAATTTACTCATATACGTTAATACAAACACTATTAATCACTTTTACCCCGAAATTATTAATCCGATTTAAATATTGGACATGTTAGCCTGTTTGAAGTTATCCTCCCCTAACCACCCTCACTTGGGGGCGTAAAACGACAACTTGAATATCATACTTAAACTCACTGACAACCATATTCCTGGATTCGAGTCCTATCTGGATTATGTTGGCGTTATTTAATATAAATCCACTTCACACCCACCCTTAAGGTGTTCCACTCCAAATCCCGAAAGAAGTTATAAATATATAAAATATATATATGGAACATGTAAAAAATTTTATAAATTTCATTGAATCAGAACAATATATATTCGACGCATATATCGACTGCTGAACATGTTTGAAAATTTAAACCCCAGTCTACGTCCGCTTAGGGAAGCTAAACTGTAAGTTTATTGTCATAATTAAACAAAGTCACAAATATAACCCTGGATTCGACTCCAAAATCGAATGTGTTTGCGTATTTTCATGTATTCCACATCACCCCCAACTCTTAATGGTGCATCACTCCCATGCCTAAAACAGGTTGAAATTATACGCAGAGAACATGCAGTTTTATGAATGATCCCGAATTATATTGATTCGACGCAAAAACCAGCCATGTGGTATGTTTGAAAATTTTTTTCGCGATCAACCCTTCTCATCACCGTCAATTCCCACACACCCCCGTCCTTTTTTCAGTTTGTCTTAAATAGTTTCAGCGACATCCATAACTCCGATTTGACTCAAATCTCGTTTTTTTTTGTTAATTATATGAAACGATCCTCCACCCTCACCACTAAGGGTGCTCCCCTACCATGCTGGAAGTGGTTAAAATTTTACTAACAATATGGTATAAATAATATCCACGTCATTGACCCAGACAAATTTTTTATTCCAGCCAAATATCTACCATTTATTATGTTTGAAAAATTCCACTCCCGGACGTGGGGGTTAAATTGCTAATTGAATGTCATAATTGAACTTACCGGCAACCATTAGACTGGTTTTGACTCGAACCGCTGTTGTATTCGCGTTATTTTCCTGTAAATCATCTCCACTTTCACCGCTCCTTTCCCAAGCTGTTAGGCGTTTATCACACATTACAGTCAGAAACACTATCATCTATTAGAGACCGAAATATATTTATCCGGCTATAATGACGTCCGTTAAAGGAAGTATGAAATTTTCCACCCACGCCCACACCCGCTTCTGGGGATTGTAGCAGTATCTCATCCTGACATTGACCGTTTCCTGGTCGCAAAGAACACGTGTACTAAATTTAGAGAAATTTGCTCCACGGGGGTAGATTAGTATGCGGAACATACATACATACACTCATTTTTATTTATAAGACAAATTATAATATCCAGAAATACTGATCCCAATTATAATAAAAAACAAAACAAAATTCTTTATATCCTTGCGAAAAATTTAAGATAATTTTCGTGCTACGTTAAGTTACTCCAATCTGGCAAACATTTGTTTAAATTGTAAACGGAGATAACAATTTATTTAATTTAATCGTTCGCAATGTCATCGTTTTTCACGTAATAAATTTTAATGTAGTTTTAGCTGTTAAATTAATGCACTATCGGTCGAAAGTATGTACGGAACCAGTAATATATACATAAATTAAAATTAAATAAATTGAACTTTATGAAACATATTCTTTTAATTGATATAAATACAAAACGTAAATGCCACATAAAACAATTTTTGAGTTTAGGATAACAGAATTTAATCTTATTAAATTGCTTGTGAGTGATAAAAAATCATTTTCTTTAAATTCCATGTTTTGGAAGAACGTTAAAATTGTACCATATCTGAGCTACTAATCATAAATGTATATAAATTACACCATAAACAGATTTCACGGAAGTGAGTTGTGCAACAATTGTTGCCAACGGCAGTAGCCAAATGAACCAAACTGTTTTTTGACTCCCTTCGATTATCTGGAGTACTCGACCCCAGAAAGATCCTGGGATAATTCTTTACAAATTTAAGTTATCGGGAGTATTATAGACATAAATGCACTGTCCATCGCGGGGGCGGGAAAGGCAGGGTGGAAATATTAAAATATGGAGAAACTGGCGATATTTGTATTTTTCGTTGTGAATGAAGTTGAATTAAGTGATTTTGTTCCTATGTAATTTCAATTCCTTGCCGCATGGGAGGGAAGCACTCATAACTTTACTGAAAATAATTCGGAAATAACCGCAATTGATGTTGAATCCGGGGTTATGGAAGAGCCTGAGACTATATATTACATTCAGCTTGCCGGTTAAGTTGCACTTCAGCCCCTAGGCGTGGAGTGGAAAGGGAAAAACAATGCTCTGCGTACACTCTTAAACACGTGGAGCAATTTCAACTAAATGGTTTTCATTTGTTCCTTTTTAACCGGAAACAAATACTGTGGAAAGGCCAGAATCCCTGACGGCGAGATTTAAAGGAAATGGAAATTTTCAAACATGCAAACTGCAGGTATTTGTGGCTTATAAATTTTATCCGGTGTCGGTAACATTCACACAGTTCACACAGTTCACACTCTTAACGCAAAGGGATTGTTTTTTATGTTCAGAAGTTATTTTTATAATTCATATCGGGAGTATTTATGCTTCTATAAATACTCTAAATAATTTCTGTCCACAATTTGAAGCGATAGAAAAGTTCAAGTGAGTGCCAGGAAAAGAAATTTTATAACATGATAAAACGACAATTTTTTAGCGTCAAATATTTAGTGTATGTGGTCTAAGAGATTAATAATTTATCTCCCTATGTTGCAGTGTAAAATTTCAACTCATGAATCATAGGAAATTCGAATGGTTCACCACTACGAATGGGGCTGAATCACTTTTTCATAAAAAAACAGATTTCTATACTACCAAATTCTGATAATCACCATCTGCGATTCCATAAAACACTCTAATTGAAGACACATTTGCGCCCAAATGTAAATATTCATTTTTATTAAATTTATGTGGTTATGAAGGCGGAAAAGTTAAATCTGTAAATCCATACGAAGGAAAAACTTCCTCAAAACTGTTTTGCGTATTTCAAGGCTGCGATAATAACTTTTAACACGTTGCGTAGTTGAGTGTTGAGATAATTCAGCCCACTTTCGTATAAAAGGAGGCCCGATTTTTACAGCCGACACATTCGACTTCAGCCTTCTTCAGCTACAGTCATACTCAGGTAAGGCATCCTTATTCTTTTGGGTGCTTAGTTTCACAGTTTAGAGCGATGACGTCACTGTCAGTCGCGTTCATGTATGCCAGAGTCAGAGGTGCGGGATGATGTAGGCATTTTTTCTCATTCTTCACAGGAGGAACCATGTCTGTTCTCTTTGCGGCCTTGTTGTGCTTGGGATTGTTCAGCGTGGCACAGGCTCAATTAGCATTAATAACTAGTATCCAACTAATAATTAGCACCAGCAACCTTGTGGTACCTCAGTTAGATGACGCAGCACTAGATCAGTTATCGGACGCATTGTTAACGGCACTGGGAAATGCTCTTTCTCCATTGATAATTGCAGTAAGTAATATATGAAAATTTATACTTAATTCTTAAGTAAGTTTGAGTTGAAAATATAAGTTTCAATTGATTTTTTGCATTGTGTCTTAAATAATTCATAAATCCTTACAATGAATACTTGGTCATTGTTTATTTGGAGGGATTAATATTTACAGAACTCAAAGTGCGTAAGTAAAATTGTCACTTTATTTACCTTTTTTGAAAAATTATAAGAATCATCATAAGGTAAAATCTATTCTATTGTACTTCATTTCCTTAGACGTTTGATTGTATAGTTAAGTTTCTTCCCAGAAAATTATTAACTGTCTGATTTTTCTATAATTATATTATACCACGTCAATTTATATATTTAATTAACTTGTTAAAGGCTCACGCGGGAATATAAAGGGTTTTCGTTCTCACTTTCTTGAATCAAGAAAACAAATTGTGAAGAAATAGTTGAAAAGTAGTAATATTTTAGTTTATTTATCAGAATCTCCTGCTTATTGTGGGCCAACTAACATCTGGTTATTTTCTTTCCCTAGCTCGCCACTGCTAATGATGCATTTAGAGATATTATAGAGGATGTGTGCGAGCAGGTGGCAGCTTTACCAGCCTAGAGGAAGGAAGTCAAGACACAGAAGCAGCCACGCAGATGGACCAGGACTCAGCAATATGATCATATTAGTTGTTTATGTTTTAGTTGTAGGATAGTTGTGTATCATATATATTATAATAAATAATTGCAGATGAATCAGATAGAATTTTCTTTTTCTGTTACACTAGACAAATCAACCTTATTCTTTTATTGCTGCAAACGAATGAAGAGAAAAAGCTGTAGTAGACATACCATGTGTAGGGTAATCCACATAGTGCAACACTCCTCTAATACCATAGGGAAGGGACTGAAAGGGGGATATGGAAAGGTAGATGAAGGCAGCCAACGGTTAACTTGGGCCTCCGGGCTACGGTTTAAGGATCATACCTGGTAATTCGCCTAAAAGTGATGCAGGGCAAACCATACAAAACCTGCATCATGTAGGTCGGGCATTTGGTCCTTGTCCCACGCCCTTCCTATGGCGGGAGAGGGGCTTGCTGTTGGGTTGCTGCAATCCCCTCGCTCTGATTTGCCTTGATCTGTTTATTCCAATGGGATCAGCTAAAAACTCTTACCGTATTCTCAAGTTCTGCGACCCCGGAACATAGACCTCTCAAAACAGGCCGAGGTTCCTGGGAAAGTGCGAACCTTAGTTTAAAACCAGAGATTTGAAATTCTATGTATTTGCACAAAATGAGTGCACTATAGTTTTTGAGTGATTGTATATGATGTAACTATAGTTCCAAATAGTGACTGGAAGACTTAACAGTTCAGTAGAGGAAAAAACCAAGAGATAAAAATATTCTTTCAAAAAAGTCTGATTATCAACTTTAAATCAGATTATTAATAAATTATTTAAGCAGCTCATTTTTATGGAATAAATAAAGTTTTTATACAACTGTCTTTGATGTGATTTTTACAAAAATTATATTACGTTCAAAAATGCATATTTTTATTTTCTTATTATTGAATTATTCTTTGCCAATTTAAAATCTGTATTGGTTTTTGTATTGCTTGAAAATAATATATTGAATCCAGTTAAACGGTGTGATATAGACAACTTTTCATAATTTTATTGTATCTGTTTATTTTTAAAAAAGACTTTTACAGAACATTTAGATAATTTATCCAGATTTTTCTATGTGCCTTCTTGTGTTTGTGCACAGTTTTGTTTGTTTTTTATTCCGTTTATTTCGCTTCTTTAAAAGTGACTTGTATTTTGGTGTTTTTAAAGGAAAGTAAATAATAATTACATATAAACTATATAATGTCATAATCAGTCGATATTAAAAAAATTATGTGTATATGTTGATTTGTTTATTTGTATGTAAATTCTATGTACAGATTGAAACGCGTGGTAACAAATTGCAACGAAATTTGGTACACATATTCTTAAGAACTTGGGTCAAAGTACTGTGGTGGTGAGAAACCCATAGCATAAAGGTGAAGGAATTACAATGAAATAACGTGATCGGGTTGTGCCAAATTACTGCGCACTAGAGAAATTGGAATAGTCGGCCAGCTGCCTCCTAAACTGGTTGAGACACGGAGAAGGGAATGCTGATCCCCACAGAAAATTCCTCTCCCGCTATCGGAAGGGCGTGGGACAAGTACCCAATGCCCAACCTAGCTGATGCAGGTTTTTATAGGGTTTGTCCTGCATTTCTTTAGGCGAATGCCGGGTAGGATCCTTAAAGTATAGCCCGGGGGCCGTAGTTAACCCTTGGCTACCTTTCTCCGCCCTTCCGCATCCCCCCTTTAAAATCCCTTCCAATGCTATTAAAGGGGAGTTGCCCAATGTAGATCAGCCTCATGTAGCCTGTTGCCAAAAAAAAAAAGGTAAGGAAACACTAAGCGGTCTGCGAGGGCTATTCTCTCGCAGGCAGTACCTGCGAGGGATATTCTCTCGCAGGCAGAACCTTGTAGGACAGACACAAAGGGGCTACCTTTGGGGATGACTTTTCCTCTCTCCGTTTTTGAACTAAGGTTCCTACAAGCCAAGGCACCTCGGCCTGTTCTGAGAGTTGTATCTTACGGGGTCACAGACCTTGGGCATACGGTAAGAGTTGTCCGCTATTCCCATTGGAATAGTCGGCCAGCTGCCTCCTAACTGGTCGAGGCACGGAGAAGGGAATTCTGCGTCCCCACAGCAAACTCCTCTCCCGCTATGGGAAGGGCGTGGGACAAGTACCAATGCCCGACCTACCTGATGCAGGTTTTTATAGGGTTTGTCCTGCATTTCTTTAGGCGAATGCCGGGTAGGATCCTGAAACTATAGCCCGGGGGCCGTAATTAACCCTTGGCTACCTTTCTCCGCCCTTATGCATCCCCCCTTTCAAATCCCTTTCCTGTGTTATAAGATGGGAGTTGCCACTATGTGTATTACCCTATACATAGCCTGTCTACACCCCCCCAAAAAAAGTAAGGAAACAAATATGAAACATTTTTATTGAATACAAGCTACTAGCTACCATCAATTTGACTCTAATCTCGGTTGCTTTAGTGTTATTTTTATGTAATGCACTTCGCCCTTTATCCCCACATGTTCTCACCTCCCATGCCAAAAGGAGTTACACTCATTGACCCCGAAAAAGTTTCTTTGATAAATTATATCGTCCGTTTCAACATTTAACAAAATTAAAATAATTTACGTCTTTCACCCACGTCCCCACTGTACCATGAGTTGAACAAAAAATTGAATGTCATTAATAAATTCAGAAATGTCGATACCCCCGGAATTGATTCCAATCGTATTAGCCACACCTTACATGCTGACAGGGATTAAAATTATACACAGAGAGCATCTAGAGAAATATTATAAATTTAATTACCTCAAAAAAGGTATTGCGACGCTAATATCGGTCGATTAACATGTTTTAAAAATACCACCCACGATTGTGGGATTTAAGCGGCAAGTTGAATGTAATAATAAAACTTAGTGACATACAAAACCTTGGATTCAACTCGAATCTCGATTGTTTTGCATAATGTTTAGTTATGCCGCACCCTTACGGATGCTGCCCTCCCGAACCAATAAAGGGTTGAAATTATACATGGATAACATGTAGAGCGATATTATAAGGTTCATTGCTTCAGAAATATATTTATTCGACGCAAAAATCGGCTGTTTGAAATGTTTGCAACTTTTTACCCGCTCCCAACATCATCCACCACAGCGCAACCCCCTCTCACCGCCACCCACCCACGGCGTAGACCAGATTTTCATAAATAAACTCAGCGACTTCCATATCCCTGGATTTGATTCCAATCCCAGTCGTATCGGCATTATTTTGGTCTAACGAACCACGCAACGTCACGCCTATCCGTAATCGCCTACTAAGTCCGAAAAATGTTTGAATTATACACAAACAACGTAAAGACAAATATTCTGAATTGAATTGACTGCGAAAAATATTAGGCACAAACATCGGGCGATTCACATGTTTGAATAATTTCCACCCCCGTTCACACTCAACCGTGTGGGTTAAATAGCATGTTGAATGTTATAATTAAACTCAGTGGCATGCATAACCTTGGTTTTGGCTCCAATCTCGGGTTAAATCACGTAATTTTCCTGTAAATTATCCCTCCCCTTTCCCTAAGGGTGCTCCTTTACCTTGCTGTAAGGGGTTGATATTACACTCAGATAACATTGATAGAAACTCTACCTAGCGCTTACATATTAGAAATACTAAAATTTGTTAAACGCAACATGAACCTTTTTGCAAGTAACGGGGACAATCATGGCTACGACACAAGAAACCGTTCAGTTCTCAGGTCTGACAAGCACAGCCTCAGTCTCTACGAGTCTAGCGTTCATTATTCCGCTATCGCACTATTTAACAGCCTTCCTGATCATGTAAAGAACATCAACAACTACAACTCATTCGTCAAGGAGTGTAAAACTTTCCTTGTCAATGGAACTTATTACTCCGTACACGAATTTTTGAATCGGTCTAACATTCGTTGAACTGCCTTGCCTACAAATTTGCCGAATATGCTATAAATATGTAAATAGTTTGTCCAGTTTTCCCCTTTTGGTTCTGTTTTCCTGCCTCTGCTTTCTGTTTTAGTAAATATCTATGACGACATCCCTCCGTACCTAGCGACAGGAGATTAATACCAGGAAGTGATTAGTGTCGTGTGCGTGTTTCCTAAAAATAGTGTGTTTGATTGTAGTGACTAGACTAATGTAAACAGATATGAATTTTTGTGTGTTTTTGTGTTTTATAAGTTTATATGCTATTTATCTACTGTACATTTGTGACGAATCCAATTTCCTCTTTAGAGGGCTAATGGTGAATAAATCTATTTATCTATCTATCAATCTCTTTTTCCCCAAAATATATATATCCGACTCTTTTATCAAGTTTGAATATTTCCACCTTCACCCCTAAGTGTGCTCCCCTCTTATGCCGATAAAGGTTGAAATTTTACACACACAACAACGTTCAAAATACTATCAATCTAATTAACCTTTGTTAATATTTATTGTACGTTAGTAACCACCGTGATTTCTTGTTTCAAAATATCCACCTCTTAACTACCCCCGCTCCTGAGGGTTAAATGACAAATTGAATATCATAATTAAACTCAGCGTCATCGATAACCCTGGTTATGCCTCCAAGCTCGGTTGCATTCGCGATATTTATTTGTAACGCCCGTTAATCCTAACTCGTAAGAGTGTTCCTTTCCCATGCTGTAAGGGTTTGAAACTATACTCAAATAACATCGGTTGAAACACTATCTGTCTTTTCGATGACTAAAAATATTTATCTACCTAAATATCGGCTGTTTTAGCATGTTTGGAAGTTTCCACCCCTCCCCTGAGTGTGCTTCCCTCTCATGCTGAAATGGGTATAATTTTACAAAAATCGGTAGATAAATTATCAATGCCATTCATATTGACAATTAATTATTTTACGCAAATATCGACCGTTAAACATGAAAGAAAATTCTTCCCCCCTTCACCCTATCCACCCCCACCCCTGGGGGTTAAATGGCCAATTGAATGTTATAATTGAACTAAGCGACATCTATAACCTTGGGTTTGACTCCAATCTCGGTTGTATTCGCGTTATTTTATTGTAGCGCTCCTCCATCCCATCCCTATGGATGCTCTACTGCTGAGCCAAAAAGGAGATAAAGTTATACTCAAGAACATGTAGAAAAATTTTATGACTCTCATTGATCCCGAAAAATATTTTGTCGTCGCATAAATCGGTAGATTGTCCACGTTTGATTATATTCACCCCCGAACAACTCCGTCCGAGGGAGATTAATTGCTTGTTGAATGTCATAATTAAACTCAGTCGTTATCCATAACTTTGGTTATTTGACTCCAGTCTCGGTTGTTTTCGAGTTATTTTGTTGTAACGGCCCCCCACCCCTAGGGTGCTCCTTTCCCATGTCGTAAAATGATGAAATTTTACTCACATACGTTAATACAAACACTATTAATCACTTTTACCCCGAAATTATTAATCCGATTTAAATATTGGACATGTTAGCCTGTTTGAAGTTATCCTCCCCTAACCACCCTCACTTGGGGGAGTAAAACGACAACTTGAATATCATACTTAAACTCACTGACAACCATATTCCTGGATTCGAGTCCAATCTGGATTATGTTGGCGTTATTTAATATAAATCCACTTCACACCCACCCTTAAGGTGTTCCACTCCAAATCCCGAAAGAGGTTATAAATATATAAAATATATATATGGAACATGTAGAGAAATTTTATAAATTTCATTGAATCAGAACAATATATATTCGACGCATATATCGACTGCTGAACATGTTTGAAAATTTAAACCCCAGTCTACGTCCGCTTAGGGAAGCTAAACTGTAAGTTTATTGTAATAATTAAACACAGTCACAAATATAACTCTGGATTCGACTCCAAAATCGAATGTGTTTGCGTATTTTCATGTATTCCACATCACCCCCAACTCTTAATGGTGCATCACTCCCATGCCTAAAACAGGTTGAAATTATACGCAGAGAACATGCAGTTTTATGAATGATCCCGAATTATATTGATTCGACGCAAAAACCAGCCATGTGGTATGTTTGAAAATTTTTTTCGCGATCAACCCTTCTCATCACCGACAATTCTCACACACCCCCGTGCTTTTTTCAGTTTGTCTTAAATAGTTTCAGCGACATCCATAACTCCAAATTGTCTCAAATCTCGATTTTTTGTTAATTATATGAAACGATCCTCCACCCTCACCACTAAGGGTGCTCCCCTACCATGCTGGAAGTGATTAACATTTTACAAAAAATATGGTATAAATAATATCCACGTCATTGACCCCGACAAATTATTTATTCCAGCCAAATATCTACCATTTATTATGTTTGAAAAATTCCACTCCCGGACGTGGGGGTTAAATTGCTAATTGAATGTCATAATTGAACTTACCGGCAACCATTAGACTGGTTTTGACTCGAACCGCTGTTGTATTCGCGTTATTTTCCTGTAAATCATCTCCACTTTCACCGCTCCTTTCCCAAGCTGTTAGGCGTTTATCACACATTACAGTCAGAAACACTATCATCTATTAGAGACCGAAATATATTTATCCGGCTATAATGACGTCCGTTAAAGGAAGTATGAAATTTTCCACCCACGCCCACACCCGCTTCTGGGGATTGTAGAAGTATCTCATCCTGACAGTGACAGTTTCCTGGTCGCAAAGAACACGTGTACTAAATTTAGAGAAATTTGCTCCACGGGGGTAGATTAGTATGCGGAACATACATACATACACTCATTTTTATTTATAAGATAAAGTATAATATCCAGAAATACTGATACCAATTATATTAAAAAACAAAACAAAATTCTTTATATCCTTGCGAAAAATTTAAGATAATTTTCGTGCTACGTTAAGTTACTCCAATCTGGCAAACATTTGTTTAAATTGTAAACGGAGATAACAATTTATTTAATTTAATCGTTCGCAATGTCATCGTTTTTCACGTAATAAATTTTAATGTAGTTTTAGCTGTTAAATTAATGCACTATCGGTCGAAAGTATGTACGGAACTAGTAATATATACATAAATTAAAATTAAATAAATTGAACCTTATGAAACATATTCTTTTAATTGATATAAATACAAAACGTAAATGCCACATAAAACAATTTTTGAGTTTAGGATAACAGAATCCACTCTTATTAAATTGCTTGTGAGTGGTAATAAATCATTTTCTTTAAATTCCATGTTTTGGAAGAACGTTAAAATTGTACCATATCTGAGCTACTAATCATAAATGTATATAAATTACACCATAAACAGATTTCACGGAAGTGAGTTGTGCAACAATTGTTGCCAACGGCAGTAGCCAAATGAACCAAACTGTTTTTTGACTCCCTTCGATTATCTGGAGTACTCGACCCCAGAAAGATCCTGGGATAATTCTTTACAAATTTAAGTTATCGGGAGTATTATAGACATAAATGCACTGTCCATCGCGGGGGCGGGAAAGGCAGGGTGGAAATATTAAAATATGGAGAAACTGGCGATATTTGTATTTTTCGTTGTGAATGAAGTTGAATTAAGTGATTTTGTTCCTATGTAATTTCAATTCCTTGCCGCATGGGAGGGAAGCACTCATAACTTTACTGAAAATAATTCGGAAATAACCGCAATTGATGTTGAATCCGGGGTTATGGAAGAGCCTGAGACTATATATTACATTCAGCTTGCCGGTTAAGTTGCACTTCAGCCCCTAGGCGTGGAGTGGAAAGGGAAAAACAATGCTCTGCGTACACTCTTAAACACGTGGAGCAATTTCAACTAAATGGTTTTCATTTGTTCCTTTTTAACCGGAAACAAATACTGTGGAAAGGCCAGAATCCCTGACGGCGAGATTTAAAGGAAATGGAAATTTTCAAACATGCAAACTGCAGGTATTTGTGGCTTATAAATTTTATCCGGTGTCGGTAACATTCACACAGTTCACACAGTTCACACTCTTAACGCAAAGGGATTGTTTTTTATGTTCAGAAGTTATTTTTATAATTCATATCGGGAGTATTTATGCTTCTATAAATACTCTAAATAATTTCTGTCCACAATTTGAAGCGATAGAAAAGTTCAAGTGAGTGCCAGGAAAAGAAATTTTATAACATGATAAAACGACAATTTTTTAGCGTCAAATATTTAGTGTATGTGGTCTAAGAGATTAATAATTTATCTCCCTATGTTGCAGTGTAAAATTTCAACTCATGAATCATAGGAAATTCGAATGGTTCACCACTACGAATGGGGCTGAATCACTTTTTCATAAAAAAACAGATTTCTATACTACCAAATTCTGATAATCACCATCTGCGATTCCATAAAACACTCTAATTGAAGACACATTTGCGCCCAAATGTAAATATTCATTTTTATTAAATTTATGTGGTTATGAAGGCGGAAAAGTTAAATCTGTAAATCCATACGAAGGAAAAACTTCCTCAAAACTGTTTTGCGTATTTCAAGGCTGCGATAATAACTTTTAACACGTTGCGTAGTTGAGTGTTGAGATAATTCAGCCCACTTTCGTATAAAAGGAGGCCCGATTTTTACAGCCGACACATTCGACTTCAGCCTTCTTCAGCTACAGTCATACTCAGGTAAGGCATCCTTATTCTTTTGGGTGCTTAGTTTCACAGTTTAGAGCGATGACGTCACTGTCAGTCGCGTTCATGTATGCCAGAGTCAGAGGTGCGGGATGATGTAGGCATTTTTTCTCATTCTTCACAGGAGGAACCATGTCTGTTCTCTTTGCGGCCTTGTTGTGCTTGGGATTGTTCAGCGTGGCACAGGCTCAATTAGCATTAATAACTAGTATCCAACTAATAATTAGCACCAGCAACCTTGTGGTACCTCAGTTAGATGACGCAGCACTAGATCAGTTATCGGACGCATTGTTAACGGCACTGGGAAATGCTCTTTCTCCATTGATAATTGCAGTAAGTAATATATGAAAATTTATACTTAATTCTTAAGTAAGTTTGAGTTGAAAATATAAGTTTCAATTGATTTTTTGCATTGTGTCTTAAATAATTCATAAATCCTTACAATGAATACTTGGTCATTGTTTATTTGGAGGGATTAATATTTACAGAACTCAAAGTGCGTAAGTAAAATTGTCACTTTATTTACCTTTTTTGAAAAATTATAAGAATCATCATAAGGTAAAATCTATTCTATTGTACTTCATTTCCTTAGACGTTTGATTGTATAGTTAAGTTTCTTCCCAGAAAATTATTAACTGTCTGATTTTTCTATAATTATATTATACCACGTCAATTTATATATTTAATTAACTTGTTAAAGGCTCACGCGGGAATATAAAGGGTTTTCGTTCTCACTTTCTTGAATCAAGAAAACAAATTGTGAAGAAATAGTTGAAAAGTAGTAATATTTTAGTTTATTTATCAGAATCTCCTGCTTATTGTGGGCCAACTAACATCTGGTTATTTTCTTCCCCTAGCTCGCCACTGCTAATGATGCATTTAGAGATATTATAGAGGATGTGTGCGAGCAGGTGGCAGCTTTACCAGCCTAGAGGAAGGAAGTCAAGACACAGAAGCAGCCACGCAGATGGACCAGGACTCAGCAATATGATCATATTAGTTGTTTATGTTTTAGTTGTAGGATAGTTGTGTATCATATATATTATAATAAATAATTGCAGATGAATCAGATAGAATTTTCTTTTTCTGTTACACTAGACAAATCAACCTTATTCTTTTATTGCTGCAAACGAATGAAGAGAAAAAGCTGTAGTAGACATACCATGTGTAGGGTAATCCACATAGTGCAACACTCCTCTAATACCATAGGGAAGGGACTGAAAGGGGGATATGGAAAGGTAGATGAAGGCAGCCAACGGTTAACTTGGGCCTCCGGGCTACGGTTTAAGGATCATACCTGGTAATTCGCCTAAAAGTGATGCAGGGCAAACCATACAAAACCTGCATCATGTAGGTCGGGCATTTGGTCCTTGTCCCACGCCCTTCCTATGGCGGGAGAGGGGCTTGCTGTTGGGTTGCTGCAATCCCCTCGCTCTGATTTGCCTTGATCTGTTTATTCCAATGGGATCAGCTAAAAACTCTTACCGTATTCTCAAGTTCTGCGACCCCGGAACATAGACCTCTCAAAACAGGCCGAGGTTCCTGGGAAAGTGCGAACCTTAGTTTAAAACCAGAGATTTGAAATTCTATGTATTTGCACAAAATGAGTGCACTATAGTTTTTGAGTGATTGTATATGATGTAACTATAGTTCCAAATAGTGACTGGAAGACTTAACAGTTCAGTAGAGGAAAAAACCAAGAGATAAAAATATTCTTTCAAAAAAGTCTGATTATCAACTTTAAATCAGATTATTAATAAATTATTTAAGCAGCTCATTTTTATGGAATAAATAAAGTTTTTATACAACTGTCTTTGATGTGATTTTTACAAAAATTATATTACGTTCAAAAATGCATATTTTTATTTTCTTATTATTGAATTATTCTTTGCCAATTTAAAATCTGTATTGGTTTTTGTATTGCTTGAAAATAATATATTGAATCCAGTTAAACGGTGTGATATAGACAACTTTTCATAATTTTATTGTATCTGTTTATTTTTAAAAAAGACTTTTACAGAACATTTAGATAATTTATCCAGATTTTTCTATGTGCCTTCTTGTGTTTGTGCACAGTTTTGTTTGTTTTTTATTCCGTTTATTTCGCTTCTTTAAAAGTGACTTGTATTTTGGTGTTTTTAAAGGAAAGTAAATAATAATTACATATAAACTATATAATGTCATAATCAGTCGATATTAAAAAAATTATGTGTATATGTTGATTTGTTTATTTGTATGTAAATTCTATGTACAGATTGAAACGCGTGGTAACAAATTGCAACGAAATTTGGTACACATATTCTTAAGAACTTGGGTCAAAGTACTGTGGTGGTGAGAAACCCATAGCATAAAGGTGAAGGAATTACAATGAAATAACGTGATCGGGTTGTGCCAAATTACTGCGCACTAGAGAAATTGGAATAGTCGGCCAGCTGCCTCCTAAACTGGTTGAGACACGGAGAAGGGAATGCTGATCCCCACAGAAAATTCCTCTCCCGCTATCGGAAGGGCGTGGGACAAGTACCCAATGCCCAACCTAGCTGATGCAGGTTTTTATAGGGTTTGTCCTGCATTTCTTTAGGCGAATGCCGGGTAGGATCCTTAAAGTATAGCCCGGGGGCCGTAGTTAACCCTTGGCTACCTTTCTCCGCCCTTCCGCATCCCCCCTTTAAAATCCCTTCCAATGCTATTAAAGGGGAGTTGCCCAATGTAGATCAGCCTCATGTAGCCTGTTGCCAAAAAAAAAAAGGTAAGGAAACACTAAGCGGTCTGCGAGGGCTATTCTCTCGCAGGCAGTACCTGCGAGGGATATTCTCTCGCAGGCAGAACCTTGTAGGACAGACACAAAGGGGCTACCTTTGGGGATGACTTTTCCTCTCTCCGTTTTTGAACTAAGGTTCCTACAAGCCAAGGCACCTCGGCCTGTTCTGAGAGTTGTATCTTACGGGGTCACAGACCTTGGGCATACGGTAAGAGTTGTCCGCTATTCCCATTGGAATAGTCGGCCAGCTGCCTCCTAACTGGTCGAGGCACGGAGAAGGGAATTCTGCGTCCCCACAGCAAACTCCTCTCCCGCTATGGGAAGGGCGTGGGACAAGTACCAATGCCCGACCTACCTGATGCAGGTTTTTATAGGGTTTGTCCTGCATTTCTTTAGGCGAATGCCGGGTAGGATCCTGAAACTATAGCCCGGGGGCCGTAATTAACCCTTGGCTACCTTTCTCCGCCCTTATGCATCCCCCCTTTCAAATCCCTTTCCTGTGTTATAAGATGGGAGTTGCCACTATGTGTATTACCCTATACATAGCCTGTCTACACCCCCCCAAAAAAAGTAAGGAAACAAATATGAAACATTTTTATTGAATACAAGCTACTAGCTACCATCAATTTGACTCTAATCTCGGTTGCTTTAGTGTTATTTTTATGTAATGCACTTCGCCCTTTATCCCCACATGTTCTCACCTCCCATGCCAAAAGGAGTTACACTCATTGACCCCGAAAAAGTTTCTTTGATAAATTATATCGTCCGTTTCAACATTTAACAAAATTAAAATAATTTACGTCTTTCACCCACGTCCCCACTGTACCATGAGTTGAACAAAAAATTGAATGTCATTATTAAATTCAGAAATGTCGATACCCCCGGAATTGATTCCAATCGTATTAGCCACACCTTACATGCTGACAGGGATTAAAATTATACACAGAGAGCATCTAGAGAAATATTATAAATTTAATTACCTCAAAAAAGGTATTGCGACGCTAATATCGGTCGATTAACATGTTTTAAAAATACCACCCACGATTGTGGGATTTAAGCGGCAAGTTGAATGTAATAATAAAACTTAGTGACATACAAAACCTTGGATTCAACTCGAATCTCGATTGTTTTGCATAATGTTTAGTTATGCCGCACCCTTACGGATGCTGCCCTCCCGAACCAATAAAGGGTTGAAATTATACATGGATAACATGTAGAGCGATATTATAAGGTTCATTGCTTCAGAAATATATTTATTCGACGCAAAAATCGGCTGTTTGAAATGTTTGCAACTTTTTACCCGCTCCCAACATCATCCACCACAGCGCAACCCCCTCTCACCGCCACCCACCCACGGCGTAGACCAGATTTTCATAAATAAACTCAGCGACTTCCATATCCCTGGATTTGATTCCAATCCCAGTCGTATCGGCATTATTTTGGTCTAACGAACCACGCAACGTCACGCCTATCCGTAATCGCCTACTAAGTCCGAAAAATGTTTGAATTATACACAAACAACGTAAAGACAAATATTCTGAATTGAATTGACTGCGAAAAATATTAGGCACAAACATCGGGCGATTCACATGTTTGAATAATTTCCACCCCCGTTCACACTCAACCGTGTGGGTTAAATAGCATGTTGAATGTTATAATTAAACTCAGTGGCATGCATAACCTTGGTTTTGGCTCCAATCTCGGGTTAAATCACGTAATTTTCCTGTAAATTATCCCTCCCCTTTCCCTAAGGGTGCTCCTTTACCTTGCTGTAAGGGGTTGATATTACACTCAGATAACATTGATAGAAACTCTACCTAGCGCTTACATATTAGAAATACTAAAATTTGTTAAACGCAACATGAACCTTTTTGCAAGTAACGGGGACAATCATGGCTACGACACAAGAAACCGTTCAGTTCTCAGGTCTGACAAGCACAGCCTCAGTCTCTACGAGTCTAGCGTTCATTATTCCGCTATCGCACTATTTAACAGCCTTCCTGATCATGTAAAGAACATCAACAACTACAACTCATTCGTCAAGGAGTGTAAAACTTTCCTTGTCAATGGAACTTATTACTCCGTACACGAATTTTTGAATCGGTCTAACATTCGTTGAACTGCCTTGCCTACAAATTTGCCGAATATGCTATAAATATGTAAATAGTTTGTCCAGTTTTCCCCTTTTGGTTCTGTTTTCCTGCCTCTGCTTTCTGTTTTAGTAAATATCTATGACGACATCCCTCCGTACCTAGCGACAGGAGATTAATACCAGGAAGTGATTAGTGTCGTGTGCGTGTTTCCTAAAAATAGTGTGTTTGATTGTAGTGACTAGACTAATGTAAACAGATATGAATTTTTGTGTGTTTTTGTGTTTTATAAGTTTATATGCTATTTATCTACTGTACATTTGTGACGAATCCAATTTCCTCTTTAGAGGGCTAATGGTGAATAAATCTATTTATCTATCTATCAATCTCTTTTTCCCCAAAATATATATATCCGACTCTTTTATCAAGTTTGAATATTTCCACCTTCACCCCTAAGTGTGCTCCCCTCTTATGCCGATAAAGGTTGAAATTTTACACACACAACAACGTTCAAAATACTATCAATCTAATTAACCTTTGTTAATATTTATTGTACGTTAGTAACCACCGTGATTTCTTGTTTCAAAATATCCACCTCTTAACTACCCCCGCTCCTGAGGGTTAAATGACAAATTGAATATCATAATTAAACTCAGCGTCATCGATAACCCTGGTTATGCCTCCAAGCTCGGTTGCATTCGCGATATTTATTTGTAACGCCCGTTAATCCTAACTCGTAAGAGTGTTCCTTTCCCATGCTGTAAGGGTTTGAAACTATACTCAAATAACATCGGTTGAAACACTATCTGTCTTTTCGATGACTAAAAATATTTATCTACCTAAATATCGGCTGTTTTAGCATGTTTGGAAGTTTCCACCCCTCCCCTGAGTGTGCTTCCCTCTCATGCTGAAATGGGTATAATTTTACAAAAATCGGTAGATAAATTATCAATGCCATTCATATTGACAATTAATTATTTTACGCAAATATCGACCGTTAAACATGAAAGAAAATTCTTCCCCCCTTCACCCTATCCACCCCCACCCCTGGGGGTTAAATGGCCAATTGAATGTTATAATTGAACTAAGCGACATCTATAACCTTGGGTTTGACTCCAATCTCGGTTGTATTCGCGTTATTTTATTGTAGCGCTCCTCCATCCCATCCCTATGGATGCTCTACTGCTGAGCCAAAAAGGAGATAAAGTTATACTCAAGAACATGTAGAAAAATTTTATGACTCTCATTGATCCCGAAAAATATTTTGTCGTCGCATAAATCGGTAGATTGTCCACGTTTGATTATATTCACCCCCGAACAACTCCGTCCGAGGGAGATTAATTGCTTGTTGAATGTCATAATTAAACTCAGTCGTTATCCATAACTTTGGTTATTTGACTCCAGTCTCGGTTGTTTTCGAGTTATTTTGTTGTAACGGCCCCCCACCCCTAGGGTGCTCCTTTCCCATGTCGTAAAATGATGAAATTTTACTCACATACGTTAATACAAACACTATTAATCACTTTTACCCCGAAATTATTAATCCGATTTAAATATTGGACATGTTAGCCTGTTTGAAGTTATCCTCCCCTAACCACCCTCACTTGGGGGAGTAAAACGACAACTTGAATATCATACTTAAACTCACTGACAACCATATTCCTGGATTCGAGTCCAATCTGGATTATGTTGGCGTTATTTAATATAAATCCACTTCACACCCACCCTTAAGGTGTTCCACTCCAAATCCCGAAAGAGGTTATAAATATATAAAATATATATATGGAACATGTAGAGAAATTTTATAAATTTCATTGAATCAGAACAATATATATTCGACGCATATATCGACTGCTGAACATGTTTGAAAATTTAAACCCCAGTCTACGTCCGCTTAGGGAAGCTAAACTGTAAGTTTATTGTAATAATTAAACACAGTCACAAATATAACTCTGGATTCGACTCCAAAATCGAATGTGTTTGCGTATTTTCATGTATTCCACATCACCCCCAACTCTTAATGGTGCATCACTCCCATGCCTAAAACAGGTTGAAATTATACGCAGAGAACATGCAGTTTTATGAATGATCCCGAATTATATTGATTCGACGCAAAAACCAGCCATGTGGTATGTTTGAAAATTTTTTTCGCGATCAACCCTTCTCATCACCGACAATTCTCACACACCCCCGTGCTTTTTTCAGTTTGTCTTAAATAGTTTCAGCGACATCCATAACTCCAAATTGTCTCAAATCTCGATTTTTTGTTAATTATATGAAACGATCCTCCACCCTCACCACTAAGGGTGCTCCCCTACCATGCTGGAAGTGATTAACATTTTACAAAAAATATGGTATAAATAATATCCACGTCATTGACCCCGACAAATTATTTATTCCAGCCAAATATCTACCATTTATTATGTTTGAAAAATTCCACTCCCGGACGTGGGGGTTAAATTGCTAATTGAATGTCATAATTGAACTTACCGGCAACCATTAGACTGGTTTTGACTCGAACCGCTGTTGTATTCGCGTTATTTTCCTGTAAATCATCTCCACTTTCACCGCTCCTTTCCCAAGCTGTTAGGCGTTTATCACACATTACAGTCAGAAACACTATCATCTATTAGAGACCGAAATATATTTATCCGGCTATAATGACGTCCGTTAAAGGAAGTATGAAATTTTCCACCCACGCCCACACCCGCTTCTGGGGATTGTAGAAGTATCTCATCCTGACAGTGACAGTTTCCTGGTCGCAAAGAACACGTGTACTAAATTTAGAGAAATTTGCTCCACGGGGGTAGATTAGTATGCGGAACATACATACATACACTCATTTTTATTTATAAGATAAAGTATAATATCCAGAAATACTGATACCAATTATATTAAAAAACAAAACAAAATTCTTTATATCCTTGCGAAAAATTTAAGATAATTTTCGTGCTACGTTAAGTTACTCCAATCTGGCAAACATTTGTTTAAATTGTAAACGGAGATAACAATTTATTTAATTTAATCGTTCGCAATGTCATCGTTTTTCACGTAATAAATTTTAATGTAGTTTTAGCTGTTAAATTAATGCACTATCGGTCGAAAGTATGTACGGAACTAGTAATATATACATAAATTAAAATTAAATAAATTGAACCTTATGAAACATATTCTTTTAATTGATATAAATACAAAACGTAAATGCCACATAAAACAATTTTTGAGTTTAGGATAACAGAATCCACTCTTATTAAATTGCTTGTGAGTGGTAATAAATCATTTTCTTTAAATTCCATGTTTTGGAAGAACGTTAAAATTGTACCATATCTGAGCTACTAATCATAAATGTATATAAATTACACCATAAACAGATTTCACGGAAGTGAGTTGTGCAACAATTGTTGCCAACGGCAGTAGGCAAAATGAACCAAACAGTATTTTGACTCCCTTCGATTATCTGGAGTACTCGACCCCAGAAAGATCCCGGGATAATTCTTTACAAATTTAAGATATCGGGAGTATTATAGACATAAATGCACTGTCCATCGCGGGGGCGGGAAAGGCGGGGTGGAAATATTAAATATGGAGAAACTGGCGATATTTGTATTTTTCGCTGTGAGTAAGTTGAATTAAATATTTCCCCGATTTTGTTTGCATGTAATTTCTATTCCTTGCCGCATGGGAGGGAAGCACTCATAACGGTGGGGGTGAAGAGACGTTATTGAAAATAATACGGAAATAACAGCATTTGATGTTGAAACCGGGGCTACAAACAGCCTGAGACTATATATTACTTTCAGCTTGCCGGTTAAGTTGCACTTCAGCCCTTAGGCGTGGGGTGGAAAGGGAAAAACAATGCTCCGCGTACACTCTTAAACACGTGGAGCAATTTCAACTAAATGGTTTTCATATGTTCCTTTTTAATCGGAAACAAATACTGTGGAAAGGCCAGAATCCCTGACGGCGACAGTTAAAGGGAAAGGAAATTTTCAAACATGCAAACTGCTGATATTTGTGCCTAATAAATTTTATCCGGTGTCGGTAACATTCACACAGTTCTCCCGTTGTTATTTTTCACACTCTTAACGCAACGGGATTGTTTTTTATGTTCAGAAGTTACTAAGAGAATTTTTTTATAATTCATATCGGGAGTATTTATGTTTCTATAAATGCTCTAAAACATTTCTGTCCACAATTTGAAGCGATAGAAAAGTTCAAGTGGGTGACAGAGGAAGAAATTTTATAACATAATAAAACGACAATTTTTTTGCGTCAAATATTTAGTGTTTGTGGTGTAAGAGATTAATAATTTAACTCACTATGTTGCAGTGTAAAAGTTCAACCCATGCATCAAGGAAAATTAGAATGGTTCACCAATACAAATGGGGCTGAATCAGATTTCATAAAAAAAACAGATACTTATACAACCACATTCTGATAATCACCATCTGCGAATGCATTAAAAACTCTAATTAATGGAAATATAAGCCGAAATAAAAATTTTCGATTTTATTAAACTCATATGGTTATAAAGGTGTACAAGTTAAATGTGGAATAAACGAAATATTCGGCTCCGTTTTCAGGAAAAACTCCCTCAAAACTGTTTTCGGTATTTCAAGGCTGCGATAAGAACTTTTAACGCGTTGCGTAGTTGACTGTTGAGATAATCCAGTCCACTTTGGTATAAAAGGTGGCCCGAATTTTACAGCAGACACAAACAATTTCAGCCTTCTTCAGCTTCAGTCATACTCAGGTAAGGTATCCTTATTCTTTTTGCTGCTTAGTTGCACTATTTGGAGCGATGACGTCACTGTCTGTCGCGTTCATCAATGCAAGAGTCAGAAGTGCGGGATGATGTAGGCATGTCTTCTCATTCTTCACAGGAGGAACCATGTCTGTTCTCTTTGTGGCCTTGTTGTGCTTGGGATTGTTCAGCGTGGCACAAGCACAATTAGGACTAATAACTAGTATCCAACTAATAATTAGCACCAGCAACCTTGTGGTACCTCAGTTAAATGGCGCAGTACTGGATCAGTTACAAGACGCATTGCTAACGGCACTGGGAAATGCTCTTTCTCCATTGATAATTGCAGTAAGTAATACATGAGCATTAATACTTAATGCATAAGTAATTTTGAGTTGAAAATATAAGTTCCAATTAATGTTGTGCGTTGTGTCTTAAATAATGCATAAATCCTTACAATGAATATTTGGTCAGTGTTTCTTTGCAAAGATAAATATTTACAGAACTCAAAGAACGTGACTGAAATTGTCACTTTATTTACCCTTTTTGCAGAATTATTAGAATCATAATTAGGAAAAATTTATTCTATTGTACTTTATTTCCTTAGACGTTTGACTGTAATCGTTGAGTTTCTTCCCATAAAATCCCTAATTGTCTGATTTTTCTATAATTAAATTAAACCGCGTTAATTTCTATATAAAATAAACTTGTTAAAGACACACACGGGAATATAAAGGGTTTAAGTTTTCACTGTCTGGACTCAAGAAAACAAATTATGAACAAAAAGATGAAAATAAGTATAAACTTTAGTTTATTTATCAGAATTTCTTGCTTATTGTGTACCTACTAACATCATGTTATTTTCTTCCCCTAGCTCGCCACTGCTAATGATGCATTTCGAGATATTATAGAGGATGTGTGCGAGCAGGTGGCAGCTTTACCAGCCTAGAGGAAGGAAGTCAAGACACAGAAGCAGCCACGCAGATAAACCAGGACTCAGCAATATGATCATATTAGTTGTTTATGTTTTAGTTATAGTAAAGATGTGTTTCATACATATTACAATAAATAATTGCAAATGAATCAATAGAATTTTCTTTTTCTGTTACATTACACAAATCATACTTATTCTTTTATTGCTGCAAATG
The DNA here is from genome assembly GCA_037074705.1 of Zhengitettix transpicula. Classification (NCBI taxonomy): domain Eukaryota; kingdom Metazoa; phylum Arthropoda; class Insecta; order Orthoptera; family Tetrigidae; genus Zhengitettix; species Zhengitettix transpicula. The sequence continues at coordinate 65,451,529 of CM073594.1, read as the reverse complement.
AATGAAGCGAAATAGCTGTAGTAGACATACCATGTGTAGGGTAATCCACATAGTGCAACACTCCTCTAATACCATAGGGAAGGGACTGAAAGGGGGATATGAAAAGGTAGAGGAAGGCAGCCAATGGTTAACTGGGGATCCCGAGCTATGGTTTAAGGATCATACCTGGTAATTCGCCTGAAAGTGATGCAGGGAAAACCATACAAAACCTGCATCAGGTAGGTCGGGCATCTGGTAATTGTCCCACGCCCTTCCTATTGCGGGTCCTATGGAGGTTTGCTATGGGTTTGCTGCTTTCCCTTCGCTCTGTTTTGCCTTGATCAGTTTATTCCAATGGGAAAGGAGAAAAAATCTCACCGTATACTCGAGGTCTGTGACCCCGGAACATAGACCTCTCAAAACAGGCCGAGGTGCCTCGGAATGTGCGAACCTTAGTTTAAAACCAGAGATTTGAAATTCTATGTATTTGCACAAAATGAGTGCACTATAGTTTTTGAGTGATTGTATATGATGTAATTATAGTTCCAAATAGTGACTGGAAGACTTAACAGTTCACTAGAGGAATAAACCAAGAGATAAAAATAACCTTTCAAAAAAGTCTGATTATCAACTTTAAATGAGATTATTAATAAATTATTTAAGCAGATAATTTTTTATGGAATAAATAAAGTTTTTAAACAACTGTCTTTGATGTATTTAATATTAGGTTCAAAAAGCATATTTTTATTTTTCCAATTTAAAATCTTTATTGGTTTTTGTATTGCTTGAAAATAATATATTGAATCCAGTTAAACGGTGTGATACAGACAACTTTTCATGATTTTATTGTATCAGTTCATTTTTAAAAAAGACTTTTACAGTACATTTAGATAATTTATCCAGATTTTTCTATTTGCCTCCCTGCGTTTGCGCACAGTTTGGTTTGTTTTTTATTCCGTTTATTTTTCTTGTTTAAAAGTGACTTTTATATTGGTGTTTAAAGGAACGTGAATAATAATTACATAAAAACTAAATAATGTCATAATCAGTCTATATTAAAAAAACTATGTATATATGTTGATTTGTTTGTTTCTATGTAAATTCTATGTACAGATTGAAACGCGTGGTAACAAATTGCAACAAAATTTGGTACACATATTCTTAAGAACTTGGGTCACAGTACTGTGGTGGTGAGAAACCCATAGCATAAAGGTGAAAGAATTATAAGTAAATAACGTTATTGGGTTATGCTAAATTACTGCGCACTAGAGAAATTGTAATATTCGGCCAGCTGCCTTCTAAACTGGTCGAGGCATGGAGAAGGGAATGCTGCGTCCCCACAGCTAACCCCTCTTCCGCTATGGGAAGGGCGTGGTACAAATACCCAATGCCCGACCTACCTGATGCAGGTTTTTATAGGGTTTGTCCTGCATTTCTTTAGGCGAATGCCGGGTAGGATCCTTAAACGATAACCCGGGGGCCCTAGTTAACCCTTGGCTACCTTCCTCTACCCTTCCGCATCCCCCTTTCAAATTCCTTTATCTTTGCTATAAGAGGGGAGTTGCCACTATGAGGATTACCCTATACATAGCCTGTCTACACCCAAAAAAAGTAACGGAACAAATATGAAACATTATTATTGAATACAAGCTATTAGCTGCCCTCAATTTGATTCTAATCTCAATTGCTTTATCGTTATTTTTATGTAATTCACTTCGCCCCTTATCCCTACATGTTCTCACCTCCCATGCCAAAAGGGGTTACACTCATTGACCCCGAAAAAGTTTCTTTGATAAACCATATAGTCCGTTTCTACATTTTACAAAATTAAAATAATTTACGTCTTTTACCCACGTCCCCACTGTACCATGAGTTGAACAAAAAGTTGAATGTCATTATTTAATTCAGAGATATCGATACCCCCGGATTTGATTCCAAACGTATTAGCGTTATTTCCATGCCACACCTCCATGCTGACAGGGATTAAAATTATACACAGAGAGTATCTAGAGAAATATTATGAATTTAATTGACTGCGAAAAATATTAGGCACAAACATCGGGCGATTCACATGTTTGAATAATTTCCTCCCCCGTTCACACTCACCCGTGGGGGTTAAATCGCATGTTGAATGATATAATTAAACTCAGTGGCTTACTTAACCTTGGTTTTGGCTCCAATCTCGGGTTAAATTGCTTAATTTTCCTGTAAAGGATCCCTCCCCTTTCCCTAAGGGTGCTCCTTTCCTATTCTGTAAGGGTTTGAATCTATACTCAGATAACATCTGTTGAAACACTATCTGTCTTTTCGATGCCTAAAAATATTTATTTACCTAAATATCGTCTGTTTTAGAATGTTTGGAAGTTTCCACCCCCTCCCCTGAGTGTGCTTCCCTCTCATGCCGAAAGGGGTTATATTTTACAAAAATATCGGTAGATAAATTATCAATGCCATTGACCTCTAAAATTAATTATTTAAGCAAATATCGACCGTTTAACATGATAGAAAATTCTTCGCCGTCCACCCTATCCACCCCCGCCCATGGGGGGGGATAAATGGCCAATTTAATGTAATAAGTGATCTCAGCAACATTTATAAACTTGGATTAAACTCGAATCGCGGTTGTATTCACGTTATTTTATTTTAGCGCTCCTCCACCCCGACCCGTATAGGTGCTCTACTGCTAAGCCCATAAGGGGTTGAAGTTATACTCAGAAGACATGTAGAAAAATTTTTATGAATCTCATTGACCCCGAAAAATGTTTAGTCGTCGCATAAATCGGTAGATTATTCATGTTTGATTATTTCCATCCCCAAACAACACCGTCCGTGGGAGGTTAATTGCTAGTTGAATGTCATAATTAAACTCAATCGTTATCCATAACTTTGGTTATTTGACTCCAGTTTTGGATGTGTTCGAGTTATTTTATTGTAACTGATCTCCACCCGCACCCCTAGGCTGCACCTTTCCTACGCCGTAAAATGTTGAAATTTACTCACATACGTTAATACAAACACTATTAAATACTTTTACCCCGAAAATATTTATCCGGTTCAAATATTGGACGTGTTAGCCTTTTTAAAGTTTTTCATTCCTAACCACCCCTTAGTTGGGGGACTAAATGGCAACTTTAATATCATAATTAAACTCACTGATTACCATAACCCTGGATTCAAATCCAATCTGGATTATGTTGGCGTGATTTGATATAAATTGACTTCCCCCCACCCTTAAGGTGCTCCACTCCAAATCCCGAAAGAGGTTATAAATATATGAAAAATATATATGGAACATGTAAAGAATATTTATAAATTTCAGTGAACCAGAAAGATATTTATTCGACGCTTAACATGTTTGAAAATTTAAACCCCTGTCTACCCCCGCTTGGGGAAGTTATACTGTAAGTTTATTGTCATAATTAAACACAGTCACAAATATAACCCTGGATTCGACTCCAAAATCGAAAGTGTTTGCATATTTACTTGTATTCCACCCCTCCCCCCATCTCTTAACGGTGCATCACTCCCATGCCTAGAACAGGTTGAAATTTCTTTCCCGCCTACCCCTTCACATCACCACAAATTCCCACACAGCCCCGTGATTTTCTCAGTTTGTCTTAAATAGTCTCACCGACATCCATAACTCCGATTTGACTAACACCTCGGTTATTTTTTCGTTAATTAGATGAAAGCCCCTCCAACCCCACCACTTAGGGTGAACCCCTACCATGCTCAAAGGGGTTGAAATTTTACAAACAATATGGTATAAAGAATATCCACGTTATTGACCCCGACAAATTTTTTATTCCAGCCAAATATCTACCATTTATTGTGTTTGAAATATTCCACTCCCAGACGTGCATGTTAAATGGCTAATTTAATGTCAGAATTGAACTTACCGACATCCATTACACTGGTTTTGACTCGAATCACTGCTGTATTCGCGTCATTTTCCTCACCGCTAAGGGTGCTCCTTTCCCAAGCAGTTAGGGGTTTAACACACATTACATAGTTAGAAACACTATGAATATCTTAGAGACCGAAAGATATTTATCCGGCTCTAATAACGGCCGTTTTAGGAAGTAAGAAATTTTCCACCCCCGTCCACACCCGCTCCTGGGAGTTGTAGATGTATCTCATCCCGACAGTGACCGTCTCCTCGTTGCAAAATACACGTGTACTAAATTTGGAAAAATTTGCTCCACGGGTCTAGATTAGTATGCGGAACATACATACACTCATTTTTATTTATAAGATAAAGTATAATATCCAGCATTACTCCTTCCAAAAGTAAAAATAAAATATAAAAAAATTTAAGATAATTTTCGTGCTATGTTAAGTTACTCCAATCTGGCAAACATTTGAAATTGTAAACGTAGCTAACAATTTATTTAATTTAATCGTTCGCAATGTCCTAAGTCTTAAGGGACAATTATATCCTGCACTACTCAACGAGAATAAATTTTTGTGTACTTAATAGTACAGATCATCGTTATTCGCGTAATGAATTTAATGTATTTTTTATCTGTTAAATTAATGCACTAACGGTCGAAAGTATGTACGGAACTAGTAACATTTACATAAATTAAAAGTGAAAAAAAATACTTTATGCACGTATTCTTTCAATTGGTATAAATATAAAATTTAAATGCCACGTTAAACAAAATTTTAATTTAGAATAATAGAATATGATCTCATTAAATTGTTTGTGAGTAATAATAAATCTTCTTTTTTTAATTCCATGTTTTGGAAGAACGTTATAAGTGTACAATATCTGAGTAACTAATCATCAATATATATAATTTACACCATAAACAGATTTCACGGAAGTGAGTTGTGTAAGAATTGTTGCCTAGGACAGAAGGCAAAATGCACCAAACAGTATTTGACTCCCTTCGGTTATCTGGAGTACTTAACCCCAGAAAGGTCCTGGGATAATTCTTTACAAATTTAAAGTTATCGGGAGTAATTTAGACATAAATTCACTGTCCATCGCGGGGGCGGGAAAGGCGGGGTGGAAATATTAAAACATGGGAAAACTGGCGATATTTGTATTTTTCGCTTTAATGATGTTGAATTAAGTGATTTTGTTCGTATGTCATTTCAATTCCTTGCCGCATGGGAGTGAAGCATTCATAACGGTGGGGGTCAAGAGACGTTACTGAAAATAATTCGGAAATAACCGCATTTTATGTTTAATCCGGGGTTATGGAAGAGCCTGAGACTTGCCGGTTAAGTCGCACTTCAGCCCTTAGCCGTGGAGTGGAAATGGAAAACAATGTTCCGCGTACACTCTTAAACACGTGGAGAAATTTCAACTAAATTGTGTTCATATGTTTCTTTTTAACCGGAAACAAATACTGTGGAAAGGCCAGAATCCCTCACAGCGAGAGGAATGGAAATTTTCAAACATGAAAGTTTTTTATAATTCATATCGGGAGTATTTATGCTTCTAGAAATTCTCTAGATAATTCCTGTCTACATTTAGAAGCGATTGGAAAGTTTAAGTGGTTGGCAGGGGAAGAAATTTTATAACATGATAAAACGACAATTTCTGAGCGTAAAATGTTTAGTGTTCTTGGACTCAAAGATTAATCATTTATCTCCCTATATTTAAGTGTAAAATTTCAACCCATGCATCACGGAAAATTGGATTGCATGACAACTACGCATAGATTTGAATCAGAATTAATTAAAAAACTGATTTTTATACAACCATATTCTGATAATTATCATCTGAGATTCCATTAAAGACAAATTGGGGCCGATCTGAAAATTTTCGTTTTTATTTAACACATATGGTTATAAAGGTGTCCAAGTTAAATGTGGAATAGACGAAATATTCAAGGGCGCTTCCAGGAAAAACTCCCTCAAAACAGTTTTGAGTATTTCAAGGTTGCGATAATAACTTTTAACGCGTTGCGTAGTTGAATGTTGAGATAATCCAGCCCACTTTCGTATAAAAGGCGGCCCGAATTTTACAGCCGACACAATCAACTTCAGTCTTCTTCAGCTTCAGTCATACTCAGGTAAGGCATCCTTATTCCATTTGCTGCGGACTTGCACTATTTGGAGCGATGACGTTACTGTCTGTCGCGTTCATCAATGCAAGACTCAGAGGTGCGGGATGATGTAGGCATGTCTTCTCATTCTTCACAGGAGGAACCATGTCTGTTCTCTTTGTGGCCTTGTTGTGCTTGGGATTGTTCAGCGTGGCACAAGCTCAATTAGGACTAATAGCTAGTATCCAACTAATAATTAGCACCAGCAACCTTGTGGTACCTCAGTTAAATGGCGCAGTACTGGATCAGTTACAAGACGCATTGCTAACGGCACTGGGAAATGCTCTTTCTCCATTGATAATTGCAGTAAGTAATATATGAGCATTCATACTTAATGCATAAGTAATTTTGAGTTGAAAATATAAGTTCCAATTGATGTTATGCATTGTGTCTTAAATAATGCATAAATCCTTACAATGAATATTTGGTCAGAGTTTCTTTGAAGGGATAAATATTTACAGAACTCAAAGTGCGCGATTATAATTGACAGTTTATTTTCCCTTTTTTCAAAATTATTCTAATAATCTTTAGGTAAAATGTATTCTATTGTATTTCATTTTCTTAGTCGTTTTATTGATTAGTTGAGTTTCTTCCCACAAAAACTCTAATTGTCTGATATTTCTATATTTAAATTAAACCACGTAAATATCTACATTATATGAACTTATTAATCGCTCACACGGTAATATAAAGGGTTTTTCTTTACACTTTCTGGACTCAAGAAAACAAATTGTAAAGAACAGTTGAAAATATGTAATATTTTAGTTTATTTTTCAGTATTTACTGCTTATTGTGTGCCAACTAATATATGGTTATTTTCTTCCCCTAGCTCGCCACTGCCAATGATGCATTTCGAGATATTATAGAGGATGTGTGCGAGCAGGTGGCAGCTTTACCAGCCTAGAGGAAGGAAGTCAAGACACAGAAGCAGCCACGCAGATGGACCAGGACTCAGCAATATGATCATATTAGTTCTTTAGGTTTTAGTTATACTACAGTTGTGTATCACATATATATTAATAAATAATTGCAGATGAATCATATCTTATTTTCTATTACTGTAATGCCCTAAAAATCGTTCGTGTTTCCTGTTTCACAAGAGAAATATACCTTAATCTTTTACCACTGCGAATAAATTATTTTGATTTGAAATGAAGAACGCGCTACAGATTTCAAGAGTGAGTAAGCTGGCAGTTGTGAGATTAACCAATGGATAAGTCTTGCGAATTTGTATAGAAACGATTAAAAAACTACGGCAGAAGTTGTCAGGATCTGTCGATTAACATAATTAATTAAATAAAGGACATTCTCTAAGCCGAATCGACTCTCCTACTTACTACTAGACTACTTTTCATTCATTGAATTTAGTAGAGTGACGCCCAAAGACAATAACCCTGTTTTGAATTCCATGGAAATTTTGCTTCCGTTGGTAGGATTCGGAAAGAAACTCCATGACTTAGTCGTTAGCTTTGTTGTAGCATCCTTATTGACCTGAGACACACTCGAAGTTCTTGATGTAATATTGTCTTAGAGCAAACAGATCTTTACAAACACCTTTTTTCAATTTCAATGCCAGTCCTCTGAGCAAGTGGACCCTTCGCTATCTCCACCAGTGTCAGACTTATTTGTGCAATATATAGTTTTAAATGGGCGCATACTGGACCAAAGTGTATGTACGGATATTGTGATATTCTTCTTTGATTCATAGCGTGAAATTAATTCCTACAATATTTTAATGGTTTTTACAAACGTATCGTACTTCCAATTGAATTGTAAAAACATGGCCCCTTGACAATCATTGACATTATGATTTGCATTATATTATGAGACATATAAGGACTCTCAGTTTATAGGTTAAAAGGATAAATCAGCAAACAGCTCAGAAAAGCACAGTAACTGTCACTCTTTTACAAAGATCACTTGCCACATGAGAATACGAAAATTAATCTTAAGACAATATACGGGATCTAAGACAAATGTTAAGTTGAAAACAGTATTTACAAATAATAATCAAAAAGAGGAAAGGATTAATCGTCACTGATTGTTACTGACAAACCAACGGCTTTATATTCGAAAAGTTTTGCCGAATAAAATATTGAAACTATTTTTTCTTCCTCATTAAATTAATACAACAGTTGGTTTATGTTATAAAATTATTGACTTAAAAACCACCTGGGTTTGTGAAACAGGAGTGTATCTGAAAAGGGCTGTGTTGAACATCAAATATATTATTAGCCTGTAACACGGTGAAGATGGAAATATCTCAGCTATACATGAGGTTGTTAGGATTGTATTCTGATTGAGACTGTCGAAGTTAGTGGCATAATAACATCTTCAACGGCGATTCTGGGTTGAGAATTATTGCGACATCAGGACACAGATAACAAGGAGAATACTTTAACAATATAACAACACGAAACAATGCACTTGGGCTCCCAGGCATTAATTTGCGGTATATATAAGCGAAAAGATCTGGACATAAGGTCTACCAAACACCTGAATATGATAATGTATATGATTTTTGTAGAAACGTGTTGTAATGAAGTAAATATTTGGTTCGTATATGTGATTTAATTATTAAAACAATGCAATACTGGAATAATTATTTAAATAAATAACAGTTAGAAAATACTTAATTGAAGAACAAAAAGCCATTGTTTAATTCATAGTAGTATAATACTTGTGAGAGTAAGTATATGTCCCAAAGTGAATTAGATCAGGTTATTTGTTTTGGGTGTTTCAGTATCATAGGATGTACAGGAATGAAGGAAGCTTTATTGCAATAATGGACTAAAATCGATGTATTAACTCCTTCCGGATGTTAAATTGAACATTTGACCACAGATTTGTTCTGCTAGTGATTGAAAATTCTTGTTCTTTTATTCGTGTTATTGTTAAATTATGCATATTAATTATTTAATTGAGAACAATAGTTCATAATCTGAAGCAACAATCAGGGGATTAGCGAGCGACCATTCTTATTGTCGGAAAATGGTGCAGGAGACACGAGACACGCAAAACCGGCTGAGTTCCAGATGAGCTGTGGAGAGATATTCCCCAATAGCCGCATGCCGTACTACTATCACGCTATCCCCAGAAAGTTCCTGAACAGATGAGGAGATCTCACCTGATTATCACACGTGGGATTGTGTACGGAGGACAGTAAAACAACGATTTATACTACTTAATTTATATGAAGTAGAGTTCATGCTGCTATATATGCAGATTTTTACTGCAACTCTACTTCACTCACTGATGTGAAAAAAAGGTTGCATGTCTACCAACTGAGCTAAAACTTCTACATTTTCTTTATTATTGACACCTCAATATAAAAACATTAAACTATTTGACATTTTTAATATTGCATATAATTAACGATTTATATTTAAAAATTTAAATAATTGATAGGTCCTACATAATAAAAGATAAGAATTACAAATTTTATTAATAATCATTTAAGATTACTGAATTAATATTCAACTACAAATAATGACAGAATTCTAGTAAAAAAATGTAACTTGATTCAAGTAACAAAATTCTCTGCCTTCATACCACTATTAACGTTGACTTGTATGAGGAAAAACATTTTAATTGTGTATAATATTCCCTTTACAGATTTTTAAAATATGATTCCAATACCCTTCACAGATGATGAAGCATTTAAGCCTTTAGTATTGAACGAAATCTGAAACCCTGACGTTTTTTCATCTCGTCCTTCTTCAGAAATATTTTCATGTCTCAAGACTCATAGAAATTTAACATATTTGTCAGGAAACTAGCTAATTAATGATAAATAGCGGAACATCGGCAAAAAGTGGGATACAGAGGGGTTGCTTGGAATCTTCTCGGCAGTAGGATAAGGAACCGACTCGGAATTCTTCTATAATTTAAACAACGAAATCCAAAAGTAAACTGAAACCGGTAGATAATCGAACGCCACTCAAAAAAGAGCTAAAATATGTCTGTACAAGAAGAAACTTAGTCCGGATGAAGTAAAATTAAATCTCCGGAAAAATAATCCAACCTAAATAATACATCGTAAATACTCACTTGTTTCTCACTTATATTACGAACACTTATATCACGAACCGTATTTTTATTACAGAAATATAAACTTTAATCTAAAAAAATATTTATAAGTTGAAAATAAATGAATGCTTTCGATATCTGTGATGAACTGTATCTCATGATAATAAAATAAATATTATTGTACTCTTATTATTTCACGTCCCAACAACTTTACGTGAATTAAGAATAATTCACATTTACTATCGATATTACAAGCAAACTTTTGAGAAATTAAAATTACAATTCACAATCACCTGGAACAAAATCTCTACTTCGATCTGAAATAACAATCGAAAAGAGATGATTAAAGAAAGATCACTTTTGTATGAACTTCTACATTCCTGAGACATCAATTGAAATTCTACGAATACTTGAAGTGAAATATAGTCAACCAACAAAAAATAATTTCTATACAACCACATTCTAAAAATCACCCTCTCTGATTCCATAAAACACTTTAATTGATGACGAATTAGCGCCCAAATTTGAATATTCGTTTTTATTAAATTTATGTGGTTATGAAGGCGGACATGTTAAATCTGTAAATCCATACGAAGGAAAAACTTCCTCAAAACTGTTTTGCGTATTTCAAGGCTGCGATAATAACTTTTAACACGTTGCGTAGTTGAATGTTGAGATAATTCAGCACACTTTCGTATAAAAGGAGTCCCGAATTTTACAGCCGTCACATTCGACTTCAGCCTTCGTCAGCTTCAGTCTAATCAGGTAAGGCATCCTTATTCTTTTGACTGCGTAGTTGCACTGTTTAGAGCGATGACGTCACTGTCAGTCGCGTTCATCAATTCATGAGTCAGAGGTGCGGGATGATGTAGGCATGTCTTCTCATTCTTCACAGGAAGAACCATGTCTGTTCTCTTTGCGGCCTTGTTGTGCTTGGGATTGTTCAGCGTGGCTCAAGCTCAATTAGGATTAATAGCTAGTATCCAACTAATAATTAGCACCAGCAATCTTGTGGTACCTCAGTTAGATGACGCAGCACTGGATCAGTTACAGGACGCATTGCTAACGGCACTGGGAAATGCTCTTTCTCCATTGATAATTGCAGTAAGTAATTTATGAGAATTTATACTGAGTGCTTAACTAAGTTTGAGTTGAAAATATAAGTTCCAACTGATGTTGTGCATTGTGTCTTAAATAACGCATTAATTCTTACAATGTAATTTGGTCATTGTTTATTTCTAAGGATAAATACATTTACAGAATTCAAAGTGCGTGATTATAAATGTTACTTTATTTTCTCTTTTTGCAAAATTATTAAATTCATCTTTAAGTAAAATCTATTCTATTGTGCTTCATTTTCTTAGACGTTTGATTGAATAGTTGAGTTTCATCCCACATAAACCTTAATTGTTTGATCTTTCTATATTAAAATTAAACCACGTCAAGTACTATATTAAATAAACTTGTCAATGTCTCACGGGAATATAAAGAGTTTTGGTTTTAACTTTCTGGACTCAAGAAAACAGATTGTAAAGAAACAGTTGAAAAGAAGTAATATTTTGGTTAATTTTTAGTATTTTGTGCTTATTGCGTGCCAACTAACATGTGGTTATTTTCTTCCCCTAGCTCGCCACTGCTAATGATGCATTTCGAGATATTATAGAGGATGTGTGCGAGCAGGTGGCAGCTTTACCAGCCTAGAGGAAGGAAGTCAAGACACAGAAGAAGCCACGCAGATGGACCAGGACTCAGCAATATGATCATATTAGTTCTTTAGGTTTAATTGTAGTAAATTTGTGTATCGTATATATTATAATAAATAATTTCAGATGAATCAGATTGTTTTTCCTATTACTGTAATGCCCTAAAAATCGTTCGTGTTTCCTGTTTCACAGTTTCACAGTTTAGAAAAGTCAACCTTAATCTTTTACTCCTGTAGATAAATGATGACCGCACTATAGTTTTCAAGAGAGAGTAAGCTGGCAGTTGTGATTTTAACTAATGATAAAGTCTGGGAATATTAAAGAAACTTTAAAGGTCTACGGCAGAAATTGTCAGGATCAGCCGTTAACATAATAACTAAAGGACATATTCGAAGCATTATTGACCCTCGTAATTACTACTTGTCTATTTTTCATTCATTGAAATTTGTAGAGTGACGACCAAAGACAATAATCCTGTATTAAATTCCATGCAATTTTTGCATACTTTAGAACGATTCAGAAATGATCTCCGTGACTTACTCGTTAGCTTTGATATTGCAGCCTTATTAACCTGAGTTAGTGAATGAGACACACTCGAAGATCTTGATTGAATATTGTCTTAGAGCAAACAGATCTTTGGAAATAACTTTATTCAATTTCATTGCTATTTCACTGAGCAAGTGGATTTTAAGGCCGTGGAATCTTCAATGACTCTTCAACCAGTGTCTGTCTTTTTTGTGGAACATAATGCTTTAAATGGGCGCACAAAAAAACAAAATGTTTCTTCGGATATGGTGATGCTACTCTTGGATCTCATCTCATGGATTCGTAGCGTAAAATGAATTTTACATTAAGTGTTGTATCGTATTTAGTGTGAAGTTTTTAAAATAAAGTTCTTCTGCCAATCAAAGATATTATGATTTGTAAAATAATAATGTTACAAATAGAACACGCAGTATAGGTTTATAGGTCAATCAACAAACAGCTCAGAAATGCACAGTAACGGTCACTCTTTTACATAGAGCACTTGCCACATGAGATTACGATATCTAATCTTAAGACAATATACGGGATGTAAGACAAATGTTCAGGTTAAAACAGTATTTACAAATAATAATGATAATAAAAAAAACGATTAATCGTCACCGATTGTTACTGACAACACAACGGCTTTATATTCGAAACATTATTCCGAATAAATTTTTAAAATAATATTATCAGCCTTATAAAATTAATACAACAGTTTTTTTAAGTTATAAAATTATAGAATTAGAAATCACCAGGGTTTGTGAAACAAGAGTGTATCTGAAAAATGCTGTGTTGAACATCAAACATATTATTAGCGTGTAACACGGAGAAGATGGAAAATTCTAAACTACACACGAGGTTGTTTTTCTTGTATTCTGATGGAGACCTTCCAAGTTAAGTGGTATAATAACGTCTTCAACGGCGATTCTGGGTTGAGAATTATCGCGACATCAGGACACAGAGAGCAAGGAGAATATTTTAACCAATCACAACACGATAAAGTGAACTTGGTATCCAGGGCATTAATTAGCGGTATATACAAACGAAAAGATCTGGACATAAGGTCTACTAAACACTTGAGTATGGCGATGATAATTTTTGCAGAAACGTGTTGTAATTAACATAATGTATGGTTGATAAAATGTAATTTAATTATTAAAACAATGCAACACTGGAATAATTATTTAAATAAATAACAGTTAGAAAATGCTTAACTGAAGAACAAAGGAAGCCATTGTTAAATCAAAGTAGGAAATTACTAGTGAGAGTAAATATATGTAACGATGTTAATTAGATTTGGATATATGTTTTGGGTGTTTCAGTATCATAGGATGTAGAGGAATGTAGGAAGTTGTTTTCAAGCGCTTTATTGCAATTATGAACTGAAATCGACGTATAAACTCCTTCCGGATAGTTAAATTGAGAATTTGCCCACAGATTTTTTCTGCTTGTGATTGGAAACTCTTGATCTTCCATTCGTGTTACTGTTAGATTCTGCGTTTTAATTATTTAATTGGTAATCGCTAGTACCCAATTAAAAGCAACAATCGGGGAAATGGGAGCGACCACTCTTATTGTCGTTAGGTGGTGTAGCTCGATACACGAAAAACCGGCTGAGTTCCAGATGAACTGTGAAGAGATGTTCCGTAATTTCCGCATGCCGTACTACTATTACGCTATGCAGAGAGAGTTCCGGAACACATGGGAAGATCTCACCTGATTGTCACACGTGGGATCGTGAACGGAGGACAGTAAAAGAACGATTTATACAATTTAATTTATGATCTAGGGTTCCCACATGCCGCGGCACCTCGGCCTGTTTTAAAATGGTTGATGCAAGATTTTGTAGGGTTTTCCCTGCATCACTTTTTGGCAAATTTCCAGGTAGGTTCCTGTAACCATAGCCCGGGAGCCCTAGTTAACCCTTGGCTAACTTCCGCATCCCCCATGCAAATACCATCGTATGCTATTAAAGGGGAGTTGCCCCCATGTGGATTACCCTCATTTAACCGGTATCCGGAAAAAATATAATTAATATATTTGCTGTAGAGTTCATGCTGCTAAATGTGTAGATATTTACTGCAACTCTACGTTTTCAATGATGTGAAAAAAGGCTACAGGTCTACCAACTAAGCTTGAAACTTCTACATTTTTTTATTAACCTCTCAATATAGAAGAATTATACGATTTGTAGTTTTTATTATTATTATAATTAACGTTATTCATTTTAAATTAAAAAAATTGATACATATTAAAACGTTAATAATTACTTATTTCATAATTAATCATTTAAGAGTAATGAATTAATACTTAATTAGATATAATGACAGAATTATAGTAAAAAACTGTAACTTGATTCAAGTAACACTTTCTTTGTTTTCGTACCACTTTTAACGTTGACTTGAATCGGGAAAAAAATTAATTTCGTGTACAAGCATTCCCTTTATATATTTTTTCAATATGATTCCAATATCCTTCACAGTTGACGAACCATGTAAATATTAAGTATTGAACGAAACCTGGCACCCAAAAATTTTTTCATCTCGTCCTTTTTCAGAAACATTTGTATGTCTCAAGACTCATATCGACTGACCATATTAGTTAAAAAACTGGCTACTTAAAGATAAAAAGCTGAAGTCGGCAAAAAGTGGGGATACAGAAGGGTTGCTTAGAAGCTCCTCGGCTGTTGGATAAGGAACCGACCCCGCCAGAATTCTTATAAAATTTAAGCAAGGAAATCCAAAGGAAAACTGGATCCGGTTGATTGTCGAACGCCGCTCAAAAAAAGAGCTAAAATATGTCAGTACAAAAATAAACTTTGTTCCGATGAAGTCAGTTTAATGTCCGCGAAAATAAATCAACCTAATAATACATCGGTAATACTCAGTTGTTTCTCACAGTACTGTCCGTACTTTTATTACAAAATTAAAATTTTACTCAAAAAAATACTTATAAGTTGAAAATAAATTAATGACTACAATATCTGTGATGAACTGAATCTCAAGCAAATGAAAGAAAAACTATTGCAGTCCTAGAATTTCACGTCCTAAAAACTTTAAGTGAAGTATAAATAATTCACATTTACTATCGATAATACAAGATAAAATATAAAAAACTAAAAATAACAGTTTATAATCACTAAAAATAAATTTCTAATAACAAACGAAAAGAGAGACACTAATTTCATCCGCTACTTAACATTATAGAAAGATATCTTTTGTATGAAGTCCTTAGACATCAATTGGAATTCTACAAGTACATGATGTGAAATATAGTAAACCAGCGAAATAGATTTCTATACTACCAAATTCTGATAATCACCATCTGCGATTCCATAAAACACTCTAATTGAAGACACATTTGCGCCCAAATGTAAATATTCATTTTTATTAAATTTATGTGGTTATGAAGGCGGAAAAGTTAAATCTGTAAATCCATACGAAGGAAAAACTTCCTCAAAACTGTTTTGCGTATTTCAAGGCTGCGATAATAACTCTTAACACGTTGCGTAGTTGAGTGTTGAGATAATTCAGCCCACTTTCGTATAAAAGGAGGCCCGATTTTTACCTCCGACACATTCGACTTCAGCCTTCTTCAGCTACAGTCATACTCAGGTAAGGCATCCTTATTCTTTTGGGTGCTTAGTTTCACTGTTTAGAGCGATGACGTCACTGTCAGTCGCGTTCATCAATGCCAGAGGCAGAGGTGTGTGATGATGTAGGCATGTCTTCTCATTCTTCACAGGAGGAACCATGTCTGTTCTCTTTGCGGCCTTGTTGTGCTTGGGATTGTTCAGCGTGGCACAGGCTCAATTAGGATTAATAACTAGTATCCAACTAATAATTAGCACCAGCAACCTTGTGGTTCCTCAGTTAGATGACGCAGCACTGGATCAGTTATCGGACGCATTGCTAACGGCACTGGGAAATGCTCTTTCTCCATTGATAATTGCAGTAAGTAATATATGAGAATTTATACTTAATTCTTAAGTAAGTTTGAGTTGAAAATATAAGTTTCAATTGATTTTTTGCATTGTGTCTTAAATAATTCATAAATCCTTACAATGAATACTTGGTCATTGTTTATTTGGAGGGATTAATATTTACAGAACTCAAAGTGCGTAAGTAAAATTGTCACTTTATTTACCTTTTTTGAAAAATTATAAGAATCATCATAAGGTAAAATCTATTCTATTGTACTTCATTTCCTTAGACGTTTGATTGTATAGTTTAGTTTCTTCCCAGAAAATTATTAACTGTCTGATTTTTCTATATTTATATTATACCACGTCAATTTCTATATTTAATTAACTTGTTAAAGGCTCACGCGGGAATATAAAGGGTTTTCGTTCTCACTTTCTTGAATCAAGAAAACAAATTGTGAAGAAATAGTTGAAAAGTAGTAATATTTTAGTTTATTTATCAGAATCTCCTGCTTATTGTGGGCCAACTAACATCTGGTTATTTTCTTCCCCTAGCTCGCCACTGCTAATGATGCATTTAGAGATATTATAGAGGATGTGTGCGAGCAGGTGGCAGCTTTACCAGCCTAGAGGAAGGAAGTCAAGACACAGAAGAAGCCACGCAGATGGACCAGGACCCAGCAATATGATCATATTAGTTCTTTAAGTTTTAGTTATAGTAAATTTGTGAATCGTATATATTATAATAAATAATTTCAGATGAATCGGATCGTATTTTCTAATCCAGTAATTCCCTAAATTTGTTCGTGTTTCCTGTTTCATAAGAGATATCAACCTTAATCATTTACACTTGCAAATAAATTATTTTGATGTGACATGTAGAACCCACTATAGTTTTCGAGCGCGAGTAATCTGGCAGTTGTGAGTTTAACCAATGGATCAGTCTTATGAAATTTTAAAAGAAACGATTAAAGAACTACGGTCACTGTCGATTAATATTTTTTATGATATAAAGGACATACTATAAGCATAATGGACTTTCCTACTTACTACTGGTCCAATTTTCATTCAATTAATTTAGAAGAGTGACGTCAAAACACAATTATTCCAATTTCAAATCCATGGAATTTTTGAAGACTTTGGAATGATTCGAAAAGTTATACCATGACCTACTGGTTAGCTTTGATGTAGCAGCCTTATTAACCAGAGTTCTTGAATGAGACACACTCGAAGTTTTTGATGCAATATTGTCTTAAAGGATATAGATCCTTACAAACACCTTTTTTCAATTTCAATGCCAGTCCTCTGAGCAAGTGGATTCTAAGGCCGTGGACCCTTCGCTATCTCCACCAGTGTCCGACTTATTTGTGCAAGATAAAGTTTTAAATGGGCGCATAATGGACCAAAGTGTATGTACGGATATGGTGATGTTCTTCTTGGATTCATAGCGTGAAATGAATTCCTACAATATTTTCATGGTTTTTACAAACGTATCGTACTGAACGTTGAATTGTAAAAACATGTCTCCATTACAATCATTTACATTATGATTTTCATTAAATTATGTGACCAATAAGGACTTGCAGTTTATAGCTTAAAAGAAGAAATCACCAAACAGCTCAGAAAAGCACAGTAACGGCCACTCCATTACAAAGAGCACTTGCCTCATCAGATTACGAAAATAAATCTTAGGACAACATGCGGGATGTACAAGCACACAAAAGTTGAGTCGAAACCAATATTTACAAATGATAATAATATAAAGGAAGAATGGATTAATCAACACCGATTATTACTGACAACGCAACGTCTTTATATTCGAAAAGTTATGGCGAATAAAAATTAAAAATATTTTTCTGCCTCATAATATTAATAAAACAGCTGGTTTAGGTTATCAAGATATTAAATTAAAAATCACCTGGGTTTGTAAAATATGAGTGTATCTGAAAAGGGCTGTCATGAACATCAAATATATTATCAGCCTGTAACACGGTGAATATGGAAAAATCTCAACTACACACGAGGTTGTTTGGATTGTATTCTGATGGAGAATGTCGAAGTTAAGTGGCATAATAACATCTTCAACGGCGATTCTGGGTTGAGAATTATGTAGACATCAGGACACAGATAGCAAGGTGAATATTTTAACCAATCACAAAACGATAGAGTGCACTTGGTGTCAAGGGCATGAATTAGCGGTATATATAAACGAAAAGATCTGGACATAAGGTCTACCAAACACCTGAAAATGGCGATGATGATTTTTGCAGAAACGTGTTGTAATTAACATAATGTATGGTTGATAAAATGTGATTTAATTATTAAAACAATGCAATACCTGGATAATTAATTAAATTAAACACACTTAAAAAAACTTTTAAATGAAGATCAAAAGAGGCCATTGTTTAATTCAAAATAGGAAATTACTAGTGAGAGTAAATATTTATAACGAAGTGAATTAGATTTAGTTATTTGATTTAGGTGTTTCAGTATTATTGGATGTATAGGAATGAAGGAAGTTGTTTTCAATCGCTTTATTGTAATTATGGACTTAAATCGACGAAAAACTCCTTCCGAATAGCTAAATTGAGCATTTGACCACAGATATGTTCTGTATGTGATTGGAAACCCTTGATCTTCCATTCGTGTTACTGGTAGAATCTGCGTTTTAATTATTTAATTGGTAATCGCTAGTACCCAATTAAAAGCAACAGTCGGGGGAATAACGAGCGACCACTATTATTGTCGTTAGTTGGTGCAGCTCGATACACGCAAAACCGGCTGAGTTCCAGATGAACTGTAAAGAGGTGTTCCGTAGTTTACGCATGCCGTACTACTAATACGCTATCCCGAGAGATTTCCGGAACACATGGGAAGATCTCACCTGATTATCACACGTGGGATCGTGAACGGAGGACAGTAAAACAACGATTTATACAATTTAATTAATGATCTAAGGTTTCCACATGCCGCGGCACCTTGGCCGGTTTTAAAGAGGTGTCGTACCTGATGCATGATTTTCTAGGGTTTCCCTGCATCACTTTTAGGTGAATTGCCGGGTAGGATCCTTAAACCATAGCATGGGGGCTAACTTCCACATCCCCCATGCAAATTCCTTCGTATGCTATTAAAAGGAGTTGCCACCATGTGGATTACCCTCATGTAAAAAATTAATTTATTTGCAGTAGATTTCATGGTGCTATATGTGCAGATATTAACTGCAACTCTACGTTTATCAATGATGTGAAACAAGGCTACATGTCTACCAACTGAGCTAGAAACTTCTACATTTTTTATAATTAACATTTCAATATAGAAGAATTATACGATTTGTAGTTTTTAATAGTATTATAATTAACGTTATTCATTTTAAATTTTATAAAATTGTTACATAATAAAACATAAATAATTGCAAATTACAAAATTAATCATTTAAGAGTAATGAATTAATATTCAACGCCAAAAATTGACAGAATTCAAGTAAACAATTGTAACTTGATTAAAGTAACACATTCTCTGTTTTCCTACCACTTTTAACGTTGACTTCTATCAGGAAAAAAATTAATTTTGTGTACAATATTCCCTTTATAGATTTTTTTCAATATGATTCCAATATTCTTCACAGTTGACGAACCATGTAAATATTAACTATTAAACGAAACTTGCACCCTAACATTTTTTCATCTCGTCCTTCTTTAGAAGCATTTTTATGTCTCAAGACTCATATCGACTGACTATATTTGTTAGAAAACTGGCTACTTAAAGATAAAAAGCTGAAGTCGGCAAAAAGTGGGGATACAGAAGGGTTGCTTAGAAGCTCCTCGGCTGTAGGATAAGGAACCGACCCAGAATTCTTATAAAATTTAAGCAAGGAAATCCAAAAGAAAACTGAATCGGATTGATTGTCGAACGCCGCACAAAAAAAAGTGCTAAAATGTGTCAGTACAAAAATAAACTTTGTTCCGATAAAGTAAATTTAATGTCCGCGAAAATAATCCAACCTAATAATGCATCGGAAAGTTATATTACTGTCCGTACTTTTATAACAAAAATAAAACTTTACTCTAAAAAATACTTATAAGTTGAAAATAAACTAATGCTTACGATTTCTGTGATGAACTGTATCTCAAGCAAATGAACGGAAGTCCTAGAATTTCACGACCTAACAAATTTAGGTGAAGTATAAATAATTCACATTTACTATCGATAATACAAGATAAATTATAACAAATTGAAATTACAGTTTATAATCACTAAAAATGAAATCTCTAAGTTAATCTGAAATAAACGAAAAGAGAGACACTAATTTCATCCGCAACTTAACATTAAAGAAAGATATATTTTATATGAATATCTACATTCCTTAGACATCAATTGGAATTCTACAAGTGCATAAATTGAAATATAGTAAACCAGCGAAATAGATTTCTATACTACCAAATTCTGATAATCACCATCTGCGATTTCATAAAACACTCTAATTGAAGACACATTTGCGCCCAAATGTAAATATTCATTTTTATTAAATTTATGTGGTTATGAAGGCGGAAAAGTTAAATCTGTAAATCCATACGTAGGAAAAACTTACTCAAAACTGTTTTGCGTATTTCAAGGCTCCGATAATAACTTTTAACACGTTGCGTAGTTGAATGTTGAGATAATCCAGCTCACTTTCGTATAAAAGGAGGCCCGATTTTTACAGCCGACACATTCGACTTCAGCCTTCGTCAGCTTCAATAATACTCAGGTAAGGCATCTTCATTCTTTTGGGTCCTTAGTTGCACTGTTTAGAGCGATGACGTCACTGTCAGTCGCGTTCATCAATGAAAGAGTCAGATTTGCGGGATGATGTAGGCATGTCTTCTCATTCTTCACAGGAGGAACCATGTCTGTTCTCTTTGCGGCCTTGTTGTGCTTAGGATTGTTCAGCGTGGCGCAAGCACAATTAGGACTAATAGCTAGTATCCAACTAATAATTAGCACCAGCAACCTTGTGGTACCTCAGTTAGATGGCGCAGTACTGGATCAGTTACAGGACGCATTGCTAACGGCACTGGGAAATGCTCTTTCTCCATTGATAATTGCAGTAAGTAATATATGAGTATTTATACTTAATTCTGAAGTAATTTTGAGTTGAAAATATTAGTTCCAATTGATTTTTTGCATTGTGTCTTAAATAATGCATAAATCCTTACAATGAATACTTGCTCATTGTTTATTTGGAGAGATAAATATTTACAGAACTCAAAGTGCGTGATTGAAATTGTCACTTTATTTACCCTTTTTTCAGAATTATTAGAATCATAATTAGGAAAAATTTATTCTATTATACTTCTTTTCCTTAGACGTTTGACTGTATAGTTGAGTTTCTTCCTAAAAAATCTCTAATTGTCTGATTTTTCTATATTTAAATTATACCACGTCAATTTATATATTAAATAAACTTGTGAAGGACTAACACGGGAATATAAAGGGTTTTCGTTTTCACTTTCTGGAATCAAGAAAACAAATTGAGTAGAAATAGTTGAAGAGAAGTAATATTTTAGTTTATTTATCAGAATCTCCTTATTGTGTGCCTACTAACATCTGGTTAATTTATTTCCCTAGCTCGCCACTGCTAGTGATGCATTTCGAGATATTATAGAGGATGTGTGCGAGCAGGTGGCTGCTTTACCACCAGCAGCCTAGAGGAAGGAAGTCAAGAATCAGAAGCAGCCACGCAGATGAACCAGGACTCAGCAATATGATCATATTAGTTCTTTAGGTTTTAGTTATAGTAAAACTGTGTATCATATATGTTATAATAAATAATTGCAGATGAATCAGATCGTATTTTCTATTAGTGTAATGCCCTAAAAATCGTTCGATTTTCGTGTTTCACAAGAAAAATCAACCTTAACCTTTTACCCCTGCATATAAATTTTTTGATGCGACATGGAGAACGCGCTATAGTTTTCAAGAGAGATAAAGCTGTGCAAAAAATGACGTACTCTGCTAGTGAGATATGTGAAAAAAAATTTTTTTGTTAATTTTATTACTATTTTATATGTTTGATTGTTAATAAATCAAGATTAGAGGGGTAATTCGAAATGAGAACTGTTGAGAATACTTATATATATACATTACGATTCGGAACAATATGGCCAATAAACAGACCTCACAGAAATAAAACGGTAACAACGTTTCTTTGACGGAATTATAGACCTTATCAAGTACAGGAAAAAGATTTATTTTTGTGATGTTTATTTTTTGGCCATATTGTTCCTAATTATCCTTGTATAAACTCAACCCCTTTAAGCTTCGGAGTGGAGAACTCTTAAGGGTGGAGGAGAAGCAACATAACATAACAATAACGCAAATGAATCCGATTGGATTCAAATCTGGAGTTATGGATATATGACAACCAGCGCATCGCCGGGAACTCAGTAATAATAGTCATAAGGTGGATGGGATCTAACGAAACGATTCTTACGGCAGTTTTTCGCTTTCTGACAACACAATGGCTTTAATGTCGAAAAATTAATATTACATTTACTAATAATAACACAAGATATTTTACAATAATAAAAGCCCAGTTAACAATGACCAACAACTAAAACTCTACGTCGATCTGAAATAACAAATGGATAGAGAAACACTAATTTCACGCGGAGCTTATCATTATAGAAAGATCATTATTGTACGAATATTTAAATTCCTTAGACATCGATGGGAACTCTACACATAGTAGAAGTAAAAACTGTAAACCAGGGAAACAGATTTTTATACAACCATATTCCGATAAGCATCACCTGCGATTACATAAATCAATCTAATTCATGACAAATTGGTGCTCAATGGAAATTTTCGTTTTTATAAAACTCATGTGGATACGAAGGCTAACAAGGTAAATGGAATAACGTGATTTCGCAAGCTCAAAAACCACGGAAAAACTTTAAAAACTGTTTTGCCGAGTTCAAGGCTGCGATAATAACTTAGTTGAATGTTGAGATAATCCAGCCGTCTTTGGTATAAAAGCAGGCCGGAATTTTACAGCTAACACAATCGACTTCAGCCTTTTTCAGTTTCAGTCATACTCAGGTAAGGCATCCTTATTCTTCTGGCTGCGTAGTTCCATTATTTGGAGCCATCACGTCA
This sequence comes from Zhengitettix transpicula, assembly GCA_037074705.1. Classification (NCBI taxonomy): domain Eukaryota; kingdom Metazoa; phylum Arthropoda; class Insecta; order Orthoptera; family Tetrigidae; genus Zhengitettix; species Zhengitettix transpicula. The sequence continues at coordinate 65,428,169 of CM073594.1, read as the reverse complement.
CTGTCAATCGCGTTTATCAAAGCTAGAGTCAGAGGTTCGGTATGATGTAGACATGTCTTCAAATTCTTCACAGGAGGAACCATGTCTGTTCTCTTTGCGGTTTTGTTGTGCTTGGGATTGTTAAGCGTGGCACAAGCTCAAGTAGGCGCACCTTCACTGCAAGCTAATATCGAACAAACAATTAGCACCATCAACCTTGTGGCAGCTCAGTTAGACGGCGCAGATCTAATGGAGTTGCAGGAATCACAGCTAACTTCACTGGGAAATTCTCTTGCTTCATTGATACTTCCAGTAAGTAATATATGAGAATTTATACACAAAGCTTAAGTAAGTTTGAGTTGAAAATATAAGTTCCAATTGATATTTAGCATTGACTTAATTAATGTATTAATTCTAACAATGAATATTTGGACATTGTTTATTTGTAAAGATACATATTTACAGAATTCAAAATGCGTGATTATAATTGTCACTTAATTTACCCTTTTTGCAAAATAATTACAATCATCTTTAAGTTAAATTTAATCTATTGTACTTCACTTCCTTAGACGTTTGATTGAATGGCTATTTCTTCCCCCAAGGACTATAATTTTCTGATCTGTTAACATTTAAATAAGTCCACGTCCATTTTTATATTAAATAAACTTGTTAAAGGCTTACACGGGAATGTAAAGTTTTTTTTCCATTTTATGGACTCAAGAAAACAGATTGTGAAGAAACGGTTGAAAATATATAATATTTCAGTATATTTTTCAGTATTTACTGCTTATTGCTTGCCAACTAACATCTGGTTATTTTCTTACCCTAGCTCGCTGGTGCTCGTCAAGTATTTCGAATTCTTATAGCGCAGATGTGCGAGCAGGTGGAACAATTACCATTAGAAGCATAGAGGAAGGAAGCCAAGACACAGAAGCGGACACGCAGATGAATCAAGACTCAGCAATATGATCATATTAGTTCTTTAGGTTATAGTAATTGTAAAGTTGTGTAGTACATATATTATATGAATCATATCTTATTTTCTATTACTGTAATGCCCTAAAAATCGTTCGTGTTTCCTGTTTCACAAGAGAAATAAACCTTAACCTTTTACCACTGCAAATAAATTATTTTGATTTGACATGAAGAACGCAATACAGATTTCAAGAGAGAGTAAGCTTGCGGTTGTGAGATTAACCAATGGATAAGTCTGGGGAATTTTAATAGAAACGATTAAAAAACTACGGCAGAAGTTGTCAGGATCTGTCGATTAACATAATTAATTAAATAAAGGACATACTCTAAGCAGAATCGACTCTCCTACTTACTACTAGACTACTTTTCATTCATTGAATTTAGTAGAGTGACGCCCAAAGACAATAATCCAGTTTTGAATTCCATGGAAATTTTGCTTCCGTTGGGACGATTCGGAAAGAAACTCCATGACTTAGTCGTTAGCTTTGTTGTAGCATCCTTATTGACCTGAGACACACTCGAAGTTCTTGATGTAATATTGTCTTAGAGCAAACAGATCTTTACAAACACCTTTTATCAATTTCAATGCCAATTCTCTGAGCAAGTGGATTTGTAAGGCCGTGGACTCTTTACTATCTCCACCAGTGTCCGATTTATTTTTGGAAGATAAAACTGTAAATGGGCGCATGAAAAACCAAAATGTTTATTCGGATGGTGATGCTCTAATTGGATCTCACCTCAGGGATTCATTGCGTTAAATGAATTTCTACGTTACATTAAGAGTCGTATCGTATATATTGTGGAGTTTAAAAAAATAAAGTTCTTCTGCCAGCCATAGACATTATGATTTGTTAAATCACGTGACTATTAAGGTCACGCAATTTATAGGTTAGATTGAGAAATCACCACCCATCTCAGAAAAGTACAGAAATGGCCACTCTTTTACAAAGAGCACTTGCCACGTCAGATTAAAAAATCTTGACTAATGTAAAGAGAATAGAGGAGACGTAGGGTACACTAAGGCTCTGGTGAAAGCGGCAATTACAAATCGTTATATAATAAAAAAATATGTATATTTGTATGTATATAATTACGTTCGTTTCCATGCAGGTTTGACAAGTGTACAGATTTCAGTAGAAAATTATACTCATGTTCAGGAAAAAAAGATAAACTGTAGTGGGATAGTGTGAAACTAATAGCATATAGGAGGAAAGATATACAATTAAAACTGCGATCATTTTGTGGTAAATTTATGCGTGTCAATGGACTGTGAGTTCAATCGCCACACACGCAAGAGAGAAACGATACTACGCCAGAAACAAGTATTACCGTTTTCGTATTGAAGTAAGGATGAAATTTTTAGACTAAATAAGAAGTATAATTATACCCAGCAATACTTACACCAATTATAATAAAAGAACAATATGAAAGGTTATACAATCCCTGAAAATTTTATCTTAATAAACTTGATTTTTAACGGGGTATATTTAACGAAATCACGGACCAATATTTAGCTTAATAATATCTTTCAATACGCACTTAAGGACATATATAATGATAGTAAAAACAATATCTAGTATTTGTTAATGAATATAATTTAAATGTGCGAAAACGGACGTAGTGAGATAAAGTTAAAATTATTTTTTGTGAATATTATTACTATTTCATATATTTGATTGTTAATAAATAAAGATTAAGGGAGTAATTCAAAGTGAGAACTCTTGAGAATTAACGACATTGCAAAAACTAATAATTTTCAATTGTCGAGAGTTGACGTATTCGTTATATTTTGCCTTTATTCTGTACAATTCTACCAACGTCAGACAGTAGAATCCACCAAAGAGTACTTTGACCCCTTTAAATTATCTGGAATACCTATGGAAATATTTAAATTCGTTTAGGTTGTGTACCAGAAATGTACCGGGATATCGTTTACACACTTACGGTATCAGGATTATTCTTGATCTAAACAATGCACACTCTATGAGGCGGGGTTGTGAATTTTTTCATAATTTTCGGAGTCATTGCGATTTTCGGTATTTCTAGCGATGTTTGCTGAATATAATTTCAAACCAGTTTGATACAGGAGGGGATAGGCGTTACAGAAAAGAACGCTAATACTTCCAGAATAGGATTCAAATCCGGGATTTTAGATGTCGCTGAGTATATTTAGGACAACCTGGTCAACACGTGGAAGTTGGTGGGGCTAAGAGGGGCTGGACAGTGATCGGCGCGACGGATATTTTCCAATATGTTAACCAGATGATGTTTGCGTCGAAAATGTTTTTCGCCATCAATGAGATTTATAAAATTTCTCTACATTTTCTCTGTGTATAATGATAAAAATTACATGTATTTATATATATATATTTTACGATTAGGAACAATATGACCAATAAACATACCTCACAAAAATAGAACGGGAACAACGTTTCTTCGACGGAATTATAGACCTTATCAAGTACAGGAAAAAGATTTATTTTTGTGACGTCTATTTTTTGGCCATATTGCTCCTATTTATCCTTGTATAAAATCAACCACTTTCGGGCTTCGGAGTCCAGCACTCTTATGGGTGGAGGTGGAGCGACATTACAAAAAGAATCCGATTGGATTCAAATCGGGAGTTATGGATATATGATAACCAGCGCATCGCCGGGAACTCAGTTAGTAATAATAATAAAAAGGTGGATGGGATCTAACGAAACGATTGTTACGGTAGTGTTTCACTTTCTGACAACACAAATAACAAGGTGAATATTTTAGCCAATCAGTACACATAAAGGCCCACTTCGGCTCCCTAACAAGAATTTACGATTTTGATATTGTAATACTAATTAGAGGGCAGTAATGAGTTTAAATAATTGGATTGTTCGCGGTACAAGTTCTCTAAAGACAAAAATGTCGGCGGGATTTGTCGCGGGCTACGCCAGTTTTCTGGAACGACAGTCTGACTGATATTATGGTAAGGAGCGGAACATGGAGAGTGGCCTGAGTATGAAATTAAACCGGAGAAGTTACAATTTCTAAAATCCAAGCACAATGTCTGGAAAACAAGATACTTTGTAAAAACTGCAAAGAATAATCTTATATTTGAGCCACATTCATATTCCTACGCGTACTGAGATCAACATTTTTCACGTAAAGACAACGAATAACAATATGTCTGGCTGATTATCCGTAAGTGCTGCAGATCCAGTTCCCGGAGGAAAATTCAATAACTACGGCACTGTGTTCGACCATAAAGTGTTGAATCAGTGATTCATGTCCTTTTTAGTGTAGATTCTGTGCTCGAGCCCCGAAACTAAGTCTGGTACCAGCCGAACATTTTGAATGTAGCAACCAAATTAATTAAGTTTGTAAACGATAGTTAAAGGTATTCGTCAGATTTCGTTCGTCTCGTTTTAGGTTCTGGATTGTTAATTTATTAATTTATAAATTCTATGATTGTTATTTACTTATCAAGCCCAGGTAAACGACCCTGAGATAAGAGTTTTCAAATTGCTAAACATTAAGATTTTAAACGTATTTAATCTCAGATCAAATGTTATAAATTTCTATTCAAAAAAGTGAATTGTCTTATAAATGTTTTGTTTTATTTATAAGGACCAATCAATTATAAATAAAATATTTGTTTGTTAAATTTTGTAATTATTAAATTTTGGCGTGCCAAGGTAGGTTAAATTATTTGTAACACTATATTATCTTTTGTTAAATAATTTAGTTAATTAGGACCTTTTAATTATTTAAATATATATAAGAGAAACGAAATAAACAAAATTTACTTTTAACAAATAATTATACGGACAGAATTCTAGAATAAAAAAATGATTTTAGGAAACTATTCTTAGGGATTCATTTTTATAATTAAGTTTCTCTTTAAGAGGATATATTTCAATTTTATTTACAATATTCACATTATGTAATTTTCCAAATTGATACCAATATCCTTCACTGATGATGACCAATGTAATCGTCAAGTATGGAACTCAATCGGACAGTCTATCGTATATTCTAATCGTTTTCCTTCAGAAACACTTTTATTTCTCTAGACTGATATTGGCTTAAAATTTATTTTAAAACACTAGCTACTTTAAGGGAAATAGCAGTACATCAGAAATTGTTCAGGATCGTGTAGTCAAGTTACCCTGTTCTTTGTAAAACCCTGGAGACTGGGGTGAAGATATGCGATTCTCTACTGCAGGAGATGTTAAACAGCTTGCTTTAAGGAATTTAAGAGCAGTGATTAGCAAAATAGTGATGTAAAGCATTTCGTGAAATAAATACCCTCAGTATATAAAAACAAACGTATTATGAAATAATTCTTATGCTTGCTAATATTTCCGTCTTTTACTCCTTAACAATTAAGTTAACAGCCAGAAACTGGGGACAAGTTGCTTACACAAAACTCGCTGTAGGTTAAGGAACCTGCCCGAAATTTTTCTAAATTTGAAGATAACCAGGGATATCCTGAAATAAACTGAATCCAGTAGGCCGGGCTCTCGCTAGTTGTCGCACACAGTGAAAATAGAAATAGTATCAATTTGTTTGAATATAACGCATTTTGTCCCGATGATGTCAATTTAAACTCCGCGAAAATAATTTAGCCTGTGTAATTATCGCAAATAATCAGTTGTTACTTCTCCAAGTTATATTACAGTTCGAATTTTTATAATATGAATATTATTAATAAGCTTTTTATATTAATACTACACTTAAAGGATGAAAATACATTAATATTTACGTTATCCGTGATAAATCGTATCTCAACATATATAAGGAAATTCTTTTACTCCTATTATTTGACGTCCCTGATTCCATTAAGTGAAATATGGTTACTTCACATTTACTAACAATAAAAAAAATTTTGAGAAAATAAAATTACACTTTATAATCACCAACAACAAAAATTCTACGTCAATCTGAAATAATAAAAAATAGAGACAATAATTTCACAAGGGGCTTAACATTATAGAAAGATCATTATTGTATGAATTTTTACATTCCATAGACATCGATGGGAATTCTGCACATAGTAAAAGTCAAATGTAGTAAACGAGCGAAACTGATTTTTATACAACCACATACTGATAATCATCATCTGCGATTCCATAAAACACTCTAATTTATGACAAATTTGAGCACAAAAGTAATTTTCGTTTTCATTAAACTCACGTGGTTATGAAGGCTGACAAGTTAAATGGAATAACGAGATTTAAGCACCTCAAAACCAAGGATAAACTTACTCAAACTGTTTTCGAAATTTCAAGGATGCGATAATAACTTTTAACGCGTTGCGTAGTTGAAAGTTGAGATAATTCAGCCCTCTTTCGTATAAAAGGCGGCCCATATTTTACAGCCAACACATTCGACTTCAGCCTTCTTCAGCTACAGTCATACTCAGGTAAGGCATCCTTATTCTTTTGGATGCGTAGTTAAACTATTTGGGGCGATGACGTCACTGTCAGTCGCGTTCATCAATGCATGAGTCAGAGGTTCGGGATGATGTAGGCATGACTTCTCATTCTTCACAGGAGGAACCATGTCTGTTCTCTTTGCCGCCTTGTTGTGCTTGGGGTTGTTCAGCGTGGCGCAAGCTCAATTAGGACTAATAGCTAGTATCCAACTAATAATTAGCACCAGCAACCTTGTGGTTCCTCAGTTAGATGACGCAGCATTAGATCAGTTATCGGACGCATTGCTAACGGCACTGGGAAATGCTCTTTCTCCATTGATAATTGCAGTAAGTAATATATGAGAATTTATACTTAATCCTTAAGTAAGTTTGAGTTAAAAACATAAGTTCCAATTATTGTTTTGCATTGTGTGTTAAATAATGCATTAATTGTTACAATAAGTATTTGGTCATTGTTTATTTGTAGGTATAAATATTTACAGCATTCAAAGTGCGTGAATATAATTGTCAATTTTTGTTCCCTTTTTGCAAAATTATTACAATCATTTTTAAGTAAAATCTATTCTATTGTTCTTCATTTCCTTAGACGTTTGATTGAATAGTTGAGTTTCTTCCCAAAAAACCCCTATTTTTCTAATATTCCTTTTTTAAAAATTAAACCATATGAATTTCTATACTAAATAAACTTGTTAAAGACTCACACGGGAATATAAAGGAGTTTTCGTTTTCACTGGCTGGACTCAAGAAAACAAATTGTAAAGAACAGTTGAATTTATTTTTCAGTATTTTCTGCTGATTGTGTGACCACTAATATATTAATACATGTTTCCCTTTATCCCCTAGCTCGCCACTGCTAGTGATGCATTTCGAGATATTATAGAGGATGTGTGCGAGCAGGTGGCAGCTTTACCAGCCTAGAGGATGGCAGTCAAGACTCAGAAGTAGCCACGCAGATGGACCAGGACTCAGCAATATGATCATATTTGTTCTTTAAGTTTTAGTTATAGTAAAGTTGTGTATCATATATATTATAATAAATAATTGCAGATAAATCAGATCGTATTTTCTGTGACTGTAATGCCCTAAAAATCGTTCGTGTTTCCTGTTTCACAAGAGAAGTCAACCTTAATCTTTTACCCTTGTAAATAAATTATTTTGTTGTGATATGAAGAACGCACTATTGATTTCAAGAGAGAATAAGTTGGCAGTTGTGAAATTAACCAATAAATAAGTCTGGGGAATTTTAAAAGAAACGTTTAAAGAACTACGGAAGATATTGTCAGGATCTGTCGATTAACATAATTACTTAAAAAAAAGGACATATTCTAAGCATTATTGAGTTTCCTACTTACTACCTGTCTATTTCTCATTCAATGAACTTAGTTGAGAGACGACCAAAGACAATAATCCTGTTTTTAATTCCATGGAATAATTGCAGACGTTGGGAGGAACTTACTCGTTAGCTTTGTTGTAGCTTTATTATTGACCTGAGTTCCTGACTAAAATTGTGTAACATATATATTATAATAAATAATTGCAGATGAATCAGTTCGTATTTTCTATTACTGTAGTTCCCAAGGAATCCTTCCTGTTTCCTGTTATACAAGACAAATCAAAGATAATATTGTACCACTGCAAATAAATTATTTTGATGTGCACATGAAGAATACGTCAGAGTTTTAAAGAGATAGTAAGCGATGTAATCATACCTCTAAGTAGTGATTGGAGGAATTAACTGGTAACTAGAAGAAATATTCTGAAGATATAAAGTACCTTTCTTTTTCGTGATTATTATAAAATAATTTTATTAGCTTAGTTGGAATATCTATCTTATATATTTAAAGTTATTAAACGAAAATTTGTGAAGTGATTTTAATATGTAATATACTGTAAATAACATTATAGTATTCTAATTTCATACGTTTAATTATTCATTTAATTTTTTATACATTCTGTAGCTTTAATTTGTTTATAAAATAAAAATAATGGATTTATTTCAGATCTTTTTTTAATGTGACTAGAAAATCTGAATATAAAATTATTTTAAACTGCCTCCAGAGCTTTTCACGATACCGAATTAGAACAAGCCCAACCACCTCTAAAAATTTAATTTTAAAAGTTGAAGTGTTTAGACGTGATGCCGGATCGTTAATAAAGCTTCATATATGACTTTTATAACTTTTGATGAACAAACGGTAACAACTAAATATAAATTTCAGTTAAATTTTGTTTTTGTGCACAGAAAGAATACTTCACAGTATTAAAGACAGAGTAAGCGATGGAACCATAGTTCGAAATAGTGACTGGATGACGTCACTAGTTACGAGAGGAAGAATTTTGGAGACATCTACTATTTGAAAACACATGAGTTATAGAATTTATTTCCACACAATATATTTATAATCTAAAATTAGAAATAATTATTTTGAAAGAATTATGTTGAAACGAATTTTGAATTAACAATTTTTGTGGGAATCATTTCATTTATTTCTCATTTTGTGTTCTCTTTATTGTAGACTTCAGATATAGTTATTACTGAGTAATTATTTAATTAAAGTAATTATTATTAATTTTTTAAATGATAGAAATAATTTTCAAAAACGGAGAGGGGAAAAGGCATCCCCAAAGGTTTATTTTTATTTATTTATTTTTTTTAGGGTAACAGGCTATATGAGGGTAATCCACGTTGGACAACTGCCCTTTAATAGCTTAGGAAGGGATTTGAAAGGGGGGATGCAGAAGGTTAGAGGAAGGTAGCCAAGGGTTAACTAGGTCCCCCGGGCTATATTTTAAGAATCCTACCCGGCATTCGCTTAAAGAAATGCAGGGAAACCCCTAGAAAAACCTGCATCAGGTAGGTCGGGCATTGGGTACTTGCCCCACGCCCTTCCGATAGCAGAAGAAGAGTTTTCTGTGGGGACGCAGCATTCCCTTCTCCGTGCCTCGACTAGTTTAGGAGGCAGGTGGCCGACTATTCCAATAGGAATAGCGGACAACTCTTACCGTGTGCGCAAGGTCTGTGACCCCGGAACATACACCTCTCAAAACAGGCCGAAGTGCCTCGGCTTGAGGGAACCTTAGTTCAAAAACGAAGAGGATCCCCAAAGGTAGCCCTTTCCTCCCCTTCCGTCTCTCCTACATTTAGATGTATACCACACACCTGTGAGAAATTTCTTTCACGACGAAAGGATGGGTAGGTTTTATTTGAAGACGCTAGACCAGCAGAAAAATAGTGGGCTCACGTATGTGGAAATTCTGTTTACCGGTTTTGGAGGGGCCCCTATACAGACCTCGTGGCATGATCTGAAGCTTTGATTCGTTCGCGCCTTCCGCAAGTTTTCTCTCCTTCTCAAACTTCGGAACCACTTTCAGTCTTCAGTGCTATGACCATCTTGTAGTGAGGGAGGCTCCTGGGTACTTAATATCAGGTTTTGTTCTTTTAGTATTAAACTTTATCTTTAATTTCATAGCGCTGTTTTTTGTTGATGTCTCTGGAAGGTACATAGATACCAAGATCCCCACGTAATCGACTTTCCTTTTTTTCTATGCTGAAGTCTTCTTTTCGACACTGAAGAAGATAAGGCGCTAGATTTGCTTCAACCTGATTCTCCTCAATTCGGTACCTTAGCTAGAATTAAAATTTATTTTACATCCACCTTTTTTCGGTCTCTAAGGTTTAGAAGGGACGCAATATTACATACAGAAATAGTTCAAACAAATACAAGTAAAATGGGGAAACTTTTGAGAAAGCTGATGAATCTACTGCGTCAGCATAAAACTTAAAATAGTTACTCAATCAGACGAGAGGGAGGATAATAGAGAATTCTGTTTCCCCTCGGCTAACCTTTCAGTTGTTTACACAGACATACACACACACACACAACCTTCGGTTAAATTCTCAGATGGGTTTAAGGTCCTCAAGATTATAAGGCTTGTGAGAAACACACACGCCAAGAGAAACTTACCTTTGGTTAATAAAACAGAATTTTAACATTCAACTAGTATAGGGTTAATGAATAAGAAAGATAGCCAAAACAGACCAAAAAAAGTGTAATATAAATACCACACAACGTTTCTGGGATTCTTGTCCCTTTCGTCGGGCGCTAAGAAGAGCCTAGAGAAACACAACTGCACTGGTCAGTTGACAACACTTATTTCTCTAGACTCTTCTTAGCACCTGAGGAAAAGAACAAGGACCCCAGAAACGTTGTGTGGTATTTATATTACCCCTTTCGTCTGTTTTGGCTATCTTTCTATCAGACGTAAATTTCATACTACGTCATATAGAATGCTGGTAAAATGAAATGTTTTTATAAAAAAATACAATTAATGAAAAAAGATTCAGACAAAATAGAACTATAATTACACAAATTCATTATATATACAACAATATAATTGAGTAAAGAAATTGATATTATGACGTCAAAATAATCATATAAATGTTCACTTGGACTGTTTAAAGTCTCTGAATGTCTCAAAAAATTGAAACGGAAAAAGAAACAGGGAAAACAAATTTCTCTGTCTATGAATGTTTTTAAAGTAAGGAGAAATAAACAAAAAACAAATATTCGCGTTTATGTTAACATTAACAATAAACATTGAATTGAACTAAAACATCGCTCCACAGGCACAAAAAGTTATTCGACCATTGTTGATCGTGGATCGAAACAATGTTTTAAATTTTCAGCGCTCTTCGGGAAACGGAATAGTCCCTCGATACACAGTACAGGCCCGGGTTCGCACTTCGCGTAGATCATTGGCAAGTAAAAAAGTACTCCAGGAAGGAGACGGCGTCTTCAGAGTGTGACTTTATCGTAAAAAACGTTCCCCTAACTTAGAAAAAACTAAATGTCAAGGCTAAAGATTATATAAATTTGTTCCTAATCTATCTATATAATAAAAAAGGATGTATATTTGTATGTATGTATGTATGTATGTATGTACGTTGTTCTTTATACAAATTTTATCGCGTGGACAGAATGCAACAAAAATTGGTATACGTATTCTGCCAAAATCGAGAACCGGTACTGTGGGGGTGACAATCCACTAGCATTATGAAAAGAATTATAATTTTAAAAAGTGATCATTAAGTGATAAATGACTACGCGCCAATATATCATGACATCACGCGACAGAGAGAGACGTTACTACGCGACGAACAAAGGAAATAGTTCGATTTTTTCGTAATGAAATGAAGCAGAAATATTTTCATTGAATAAAAGTATAATTCTATCCAGTAATACTCCATCGAGTGATAGTAAAAAACAATACAAAATACTTTACAATCGTTGCGGAAAATGTTAGTTAATTTAGTGAGTGCAATATGGCCACCATTTCTTTACATTTGGAATGTAGCTATCAATTTGATCACTTCAATCCTTCGTAATGTGCGAATACTGATGGACAATTATATCCTGCAATACTCAAGAAGTACTGTCTGAAGACTTACTGACAATTATTTGTTCGCGGAGAATTATATTTCTAAAGAATAACGATGGAATGTTTGTTGCTATTATGCAATTAAATTCTATGTATCTTATAGTTATTAAATTAATGCAGTATATTTATGTATTGGTAAAGAAATTCGGAGGTATGTTTGTTGAGATTGATGAAATAAAATTCAATGTATTTTATAGCTGTTCAATTAAAGCAGTATTGGTCGAAATTGTGTACGGAACTAGGAATAGTTAGATTTAGGTTGTGTCTTCTTGACTAAAGATTAATATAGAATTAAATTCTTTTTCGGGTTTATATAAATAAGACACGGGCAACGCCGGGCACTCAGCTAGTAATTTAATATAATTCTAGTTAATTGGTGTAAATGGCCACTCGAGGTTATGAACTGTCTCCTATGGAATACAATAATGGAATAAAAAGCTAATAATCAGATTCAGATGTTATAATACACAGAATTGTTGCGAGTTAAAACACACATTTTTATCGAGATAAATTAATTTAAAAAAAATTATTAATTAATATTGAAAGTATAAATAAAAAAAGTTAAGTCAGATGAAAAATTAAAAATAAATATTATAATCTATTATTTGTCCAAAACACTAAAACTTGCTCAATAATCCCTTTTTCTTTTGAATGCACAAAAATGGCCGCAAATTAAAATCCCAAAATACACAATAATTATCCCCTGTTGATGCTTTCCTAAACACTTTAGGATTTTAATAAGGGAGATAACGCCTAAGATCATGCAACCAGCTACACAATGAATGCGAATTTCCCCTACATTTATTTAGAGCGACACAATTGCACTCGTCAGTTAACATAAAAGCCTTTGAATATCAGTCTTAGAGTCTTTATTAAAATTAATTTTCAATCCGTCGAAAGATTATCGTTTAAGAATGAAAGGAAATTGATTAAAATATGCGAAGGAAACTATGACTTTCATAGTGAAATTACTTAAATTCATGAAGAATTATTCAAAATGTATGAAATAAAATTTAAGATAAACACCAAAAATTGTAAAAAATTTGCTTAAACATGATGAATTATACAAAATTAAATATTTTTATTGTACTACGTATTATATTGGACAGACAAAACAATCTTCAATCAAGTATTGTGGAACTGGTTCCTAATTCAAAACTGTCTTTAAATAATGTTTTAACATTACATTTACACTTAAATAATCATAAATTTTATGGGATTAATATAATAAATTTACATATTGGAAGCAATTATTATTATCGATTGCTGAGCGAAATGCTACATATTAGGTAAATATAAATTCAATTAATGTAAACACACAAAATTGGAAATGTTTATGTTAAACGGTTTAGTATAAATTCACAATATACTGAAATTGTTTACTAAATATAAGTAAACATATAATACTTTATTTGTTTGTGATTCAACCTCATCTTTTTTCCTGTTTCTTAATTTATATTTCAGAAATATCTAAAAATATCCCTTAGCATCAATACATCGATATGTATTTTAGTTTATTGTAAATTTTAATGTTAATAAAAAACTTGTAAGTTATCAGATTAAATTCATTTTTAAACTAAAACTAAACCTAAAACGAATAGTATCTAAGAAAATGTTTACTGATTCCGTCTAATTTTGATGCATCAGTCTGCATCTGCCTTCTGTGTAATAAAACGAAAAATAATAAAGTTATTAATATATTTACAGATTTGGGAATAAATGACTAAAAAATATTTTAATCAGCGTTTTTCTTATTGGGAAAATTTTTGTTTCTTACATAAATTATTTATTCCAAATGTGGCTATTACATGACTAAATGGTGATTACCCACCTCCAACTTTTCCCTTTGTTGAGAACGTGGAAAAGTTAAGACTGGACATTGCGTGACATTCAAATCGGAATCTTACGATTTGTGGACATTGATTAAACATGGAAATTTTCTTGAAAGTTCTTGTTGTGTATTTCAAGGTTGCGATAATAAATTTTAGCACGTTTAGTAGCCGAATGTTGCGTCAATCGCGGATGGTATAAAAGATGGTCAGAAGTTCAGACCTGGCACAATCGTCTTCTGTCTTCTTAAGCGTCAGTTATTTCAGGTAAGGAATCCTTATTATCAGAACTTCATGATGTGTTCATAAATTTACAAGTATTTACAAATAATCTGGTAAATAATTCAGATGTCAGCTTGTGTAGGTGGTGAGTCTAGTGACTTTGCAGTCCTTGAGTTCTTCATTTGTAGTTCTGATTAGTTTGGGATGGAAGTTGAGGTGGCTGTTAGGTGGTTACTGGAAATATTTGGGGTGTAGAATAGTGAATTGAATATGTCGGTCATCGGCAGGGAAGTTATATTGCGATTGATGGGAAGAAGATCTGTCAGGAAGTCCCTGAGTGTTGGCGAGGATGTATGAAGTCTACTCGGTTTGAGGGCAGATGGGGGCGGTCGCTATGTATGTATTCTATGGTCGGATTTGGGTGGTTTAGGGTAAGAGTGGGGAGTTTTTGTTTAGTAGTGGGTACAGAGATTAAAATTTATTGTTAGTTTTTGGGATGAGGTTATTAATATGTGCTTGGCATGATAATTTTGGGTCATGGGTGAGACCAGGGTTAGTTGCGTTCCTTTCTCTGGAATTAAGAATTCCATTTACGGTTAGTGGAATTTAGGGTGAAGTGTAGGATGGAGGATTTGGAACATTGTTTTGACCATGAGTGTAGGGAGTTTGGGGCACTTGGAGATGTTGGAGTCCTGTGGTGAGGAAGAGGTTTGGTATAGGATGGTGCTGCCATCTGCAACTAATTCATTATTGAATGAATAAGAAAGAGAGCCTATTCAGACAAAAAGGGTAATATAAATACCACCCAACGATTTTCCAGGTAATTTTTCAGTAATTTGTTGTGGGTGTCATTGAGTAGATTTCTTATATTTTAGAGGACGTACAGATGATGTACTTTATCCAATGCCTTTTCTACGTTAATAAATGTGGCAATACTGGATTTTCGGGTTTCGAAGGATTTGTTTACAGAGTTTGATACTGTATATAATTGGTGGGTACTGGAATAATTTGGACGAAATCCGTATTGGATGTTGGAAATTAGAGGCAGAGTTGTTTGCTGAGTTGGGGAAGGAGAACGTTTTCGAAGAGTTGGAAATGGACGGTAAGTGACTGATTTGGTGGCCTTGATTTTTTTTTTTTTTTGGTTTGGGGATCTTTATGATGAATGCTTTTACCAATAGTATTAATACAACGAGTAGAAAGGCGCGGGAGGTAATGTATTGATATTTTTTAGGAGGAGCTATGTCTGTTCTGTTCGTGGCGTTGCTTTGCTTGGGATTGATCCACGCGGGAGAAAGTTTGGTACTGGAGGTTGCAGTCAGGGGAATTTATATTGGGTTACAAGCGATAATCGACTTGCCCGATCCTAGCGGAACAGCTATCATATCTCCAGCACTGGCAAATGATGTCATCCAAGCATTTGATGATTTTTTTGAATTCGTAAGTATGAAATGAAATTTTACTTTAATTTCAATTGTACGTGCTAGACTTTCTTTTATCATAAATAAATAAACATCAGTCAATTTTAAGTCAGAAAAATGAATTTATCAATGTAAAATTAAACAACGTATCGTCGCCACTCAATATGGTTCAATGTTTAAACTACAAAACCAAAAATAGATAGATCAATATCTGCTGACTACCGTGGCCGAAACGATAAAGACCAGTAAAAATTAAGTTACATTGTTGAGTGTGGTTTACAATGGAAAAAATTATGAATTCTTAATTATTACAATATATAAATTAAGAAATACTAAAGCTAAATGCCATAAACTTTATTCAAATTGTTAATATATATTTTCATTAATACCTGTTTTATAAAACCTTATATACACTCATTAATCTCGAAAATTAGTTCGTTTCCTCGTCAAAAACTAGATTTGTGATTATGTAAAAAAATATGTTTAGACAACACTACTATTTATGTTCTTTTAACATAGTTTTTATTGCGTACTTGGTTTGTCGTATAGGCCTATATGTGCCTTCACAACAATTTTATAAAATCACTATTAATTTTATAAATTACATTTCAATATTCTCCTTAATATTTTTTAGTATGTATAAATAGTTATGAGCCTCAAAAATAATTAGGCAGCATTTCTACAAACAGTTAATTAATTTGTGTTGTAATGATGCAATATAAAGTAAAAACCATGAAACTACATTTTTTGTCAAATTTATTAATTAAATTTTTACTGTTATATTTTTCATATTGTTTAATCTGACCCTAATGTACTTATTGATAAATTTAAGAGGATATGAATCAAGTAAAAGAATATTCTTGAGTTAATATATAGGACAAAAATCGAGTCGTTCTGGTATATTAACAAAGATTACTGGATAGAAAACAGTATATTTAAATTAATTAAGCATGTTCTGATCTTAAAAAAGTTGATTTCGGTGTGCCTCAAGGTAATAAATTAGGGCCACTGTTATTAATTTTGTGCCAATATTTTTGTATTAAGTAAAAGCAGTGAGAGAAGTAAAAATTCTTCTATTTTCTGATGACACCCAGATTTTATTAATGGTTAGAAATTAATGTTGTGCTCGTAAATATTATAAATTGGTTATATGTCAATATGTTAAGTTTGAATACTAATAATAGCAAATGTATGTATATATTGCAAGAGTGTGATACAGTTGGAGGAAATGAGGTGATTGGAAGAAGAATAATGTGTAGACAGGCTATGTATAGGGTAATCCACGTAGTGGCAACTCCCCTCTTATAGCGTAGGAAAGGGACTGAAAGGAAAGGTAGCCAAGTGTTAACTAGGGTCCGCGGACAGTGGTTTAAGGATCCTACCCGGCATTTGTCTAAAAGTGATGCAGGACAAACACTAGAAAACCTGCATTATTTACGACGGCCATTGGGAACTTGTTCTACGTCCTTTCGATGGCACGACAGGAGTTTGTTGTGCGGATGCTGCATTACTTTCTCCGTGGCTCGACCAGTTAAGGAGGCAGCTGGCCGACTGTTCCAATGGGAGTTCCGCGGGTTAAATATTTTAAGGACCTAGGAGTTATTATTTACTGTGAACTAAAATTTAATAAACATGCATCGTATGTTAAAAAGAGATTGGAAAAAAAATGGAATAGTTTATAGGTTAAGAAATATTTTGACACTTACAACTAATAAAGCAGTTTTTATGTCAATATACGTAATTAATTATTTTAAGGTAACAGTAGTAATTTTATTTACAAATTGGAAGTAATATGGAATAGAGTATTAATAGCTATAGTGAATGTAAATATAGTAAGACTGAGAATATGTTAAAACAATTAGAATTGTTACATGTTAGGGACCAAATTTTGTACAGTGTGGTAATTATATTTTAGAATAATGAGGCAGTTTCCAGAGTAATTAAATATTTTTAAAAAATAAAATTTTCAGCGTCATATTCGCCTGGGAAGCCTTCGTATTTGTTTTCAAGACTCATTTTCAATACTTCGTACTAATTTCATGTGAATGTTTATTAATATTTGTCACTTTTCTTTCCACAGTTGGGAGAAGCTGACGATGTAGTGTACGATGCCGTTCAGGAGCGCATAGAACACTTTTTCCTAAGTATATCAGGACAAGCAGGGAAATAAAGCGAACGGAGTGGAACCGACTGCTATATTTGGCATATAAGAAATGAATGTAATTTTTTTGTTTTATAGGGTGACAAGGTTTTAGTAGAAATGTAACAGAATAATTTTCCTTAATTAATAATTTCATGCACGAATGACTGTTGTTTTATATTTACTCCCACCTGCTTGTTATTACAAAACAAGAAATCATTCTAGATTCTTCTTTAAAAAAGAATTGATTCTTTTTTAACCGTAACATTAAAATATTTACAGGAATATTTAAAACTCTTTGTAAACGTAATTTTTAGATATCAAATGCGGAATTACGAATAATTTTTCTTAAGTAAAATATGAGGTTTAAATTACGACTAACTACGTTAGGTTGAATGTTGCACGACTAAAATACGATTACTCCATTTTAATTTGCTAATTTGACCTTTTGTATAGCTGTTGTTCTTCAGACGTTTGAAAATCTAAAGATTTGGTTTAAAAATATAATATCCATTGATTCTATAGAATGATTTCTCACACTCATATTTACCATCCGTTTTTAAATAAATGAAAAAGCATCATCCTATTAAGTTAAAAATTTATTACGAGTAAAAATTTAAAACATTTAAAAAGGAAAAAAATTCACTCTTCTTAACATGATTTTAATTTTAACAATTACACTGTTGTTTGTAACAGGACAGTAGCTTCTTTGGAAGACTTTTTGGTAAATTATCCTACACACAGATTTTACGGAAGAAATTTTCAAAATTCATGAAGAACGTGAGAAAAATTCAGTTTAAAATTAAGATCATCCTCCATCAAGGTTTAAAAAAGTTCAAATTAAAAACATTTTTAATAAAGAAACAAATCAGTTTTTTTGCAACCAAATAGTCTAATAAAAACACTCTCTTGAAAAAAGACAGCAATGTGTTCCATTTATAAATATAAAATATTTGTGATAAATTGAATGAAAGAAACAATAAGAAACATAGCCAAATACAGTTAAAAATAAGGAATTGTATAAAAAACCACAACAAGTTTCTGGGATTCTTGTCCGTTTCTTCGGGTGCAAAGAAGAGCCTAGAGCGACACAACTGCAATCGTCAGATGACGATTTTAATTTTAATTCTTCGAGAAATCTTATTATTAACTAGTTGGGTGCCCGGCGTTGCTCGTGTACTTATTTATATAAACTCGAAAAAGTATTTAATTGAATACTTAAATATATTCCTTGAGTATTTCAGGATATAATTGTCAATTATCACTCAGTCTTCATACATTACGAAATATTACATTGATGAAATTGTTAGCTAGACTCACAACTAATACAGCGCGAAAATTAACTTACATTTTCCGCAAGGATGGTAAAGTAATTCGTATTCTTCTTTATTACCATTCGATGGAGTATTGCTGTATAAAATTATACTTTTTATTTAAAGAAAATATTTCTGCTTTATTTCATTCCTAATAAAGGAAATATTCGTTTGTTCGTTGCGTAGTAACGTCTTTCTCTCGCGTGACGTCATTGTCTCTTGGCGCGCAGTAATTTAATATTTAATGATCACGGTTTTTAATTATAATTCTTTCCACATGTATGCTAGGCGTTTCTCACCCTCACAATACCGTTTCTCGTATTTTGAAGAATATGTATACCAATTTTTGTTGCATTCTGTCCACGCGATAAAATTTGTATAAAGAACAACGTAAATACATACATACATACATAAAAATATACATCCTTTTTTATTATATAGATTGATTTTCAATCGGACGTAATTCTTTTTAATTAAGAATGAAAGGAAATTGATTAAAATATGCGATGGAAACTATGAAAATCATAGTGAAATTATTTTAGTTCATGAAGAATTATTCAAACAGTAAGAAATAAAATTTAAGATAAACAACAGAAATTGTAAAATATTTGGTTAAACATAATGTAATTTAAAAAATAAAAGATTTTGATTGTAATGCCTGTTATATTGGTCGCACAAAACCATCTTAAATCAAGTATTATGGAACTGATTCCTAATTCAAACCTGTCTTTAAATAATGTTTTAACATAACATGAATACTTACTTAATCATAAATTTTATTGATTAATATAATAATTTGACATATTGAAACCAATTATTATTTTCGTTTCCTGAGCGAAATGCTACATATAAACACAGAAAAATGGAATTGTTTCTGGGAAACAGTTTTTATTTAAATTCACAATATACTTTAATTTTTTAATAAATATAAGTAAACATGTTACACTTTATTTGTTTGGAATTCAACATTATCTTTTTTCCTGTGTTTTTTAATTTATATTTCAGAAATATCTGAAAATATCCTTTGCAACATTACATCGTATGTATTTTAGTAGATTATAAATTTTCATGTTAATACAAAACTTGTAAGTTATCAAATTAAATTCATTTTTAAATTAAGCCTAAACCTAAAACGAATAGTATCTAAGAAAATGATTACTGATTCCGCCTAATTTTGATTGATCAATCTGCATGTGTCTTCCGTGTAATAAAACGAAAACTAATGAAGTCATTAATATATTTACAGAATTTGGGAATTAATGACTAAAAACTAGCTAAATCAGCGTTTTTCTTATTCGGAAAATTTGTGTTTCTTACATAAATTTTTAATTCCAAATGTGGCTAATACATGACGAAATGGCGAATTACCCCAAATCCCCCTTTCCCTTTGTTCTGAACGTGGAAAAGTTAAGACTGGAGAATGCGTGACATTAAACCGGGAATCATACGATTTGTGGACATTGATTAAAGACGGAAATTTTCTTTAAAGTTCTTGTTGTGTATTTCAAGGTTGTGTAATAATAAGCTCAGTAGCTGTTCTTAATACAATGAAAGTAGGACCTGAAGTTCGACAGAACTGCGGTGACCTCGAAGATCTAGTAGAGCGGTGTTCACCACCAAGAAGAATGGATGACAAGGATTAACGATAGGATAGAAGACAAGATAGAAAGTTCTCCGGGATGTGGAGCAAGTAGGAGCTAAGTCCAACTATCAGGACGTCGAGGAAGTTCTAGCTGCAGGGACACAGACGTGAACTCCAGTATAGTTGAAATAAGGGTTTATTATTGAATGTACAGTCAATATCAATAATAAGAGGAAAGTTCGAAGTTTGAGTACATGGATCAGCCAGGTGCTAAGCATACAGCTGGCTGAATCCTAATCATGAACTGATTATATGAGCCGCGCCTCAGGTTTTAATACAACTGGGTACGACCCGTGTTTTACAGCTGAGGAATGTGGAGTTCGCGCATCAGCAAAACAATCGTCACCACGCTTGTAGTTGTTACTGCTTAGTCCAATTTCCTGGCTTACTTAATGCTGCATTACAGTTGCGATAATAAATTTTAGTCTGTTTAGTAGCCCAATGTTGCGTCAATCGCCGTTGGTATAAAAGATAATCAGAACTTTAGAGCCCGCACAATCGTCTTCTGCCTTCTTAAGTCTCAGTTATTTCAGGTAAGGAATCAGAACTGGATGATTTCAGCGAGGTCTAGTAGAACCTAGTAGGAGAGATACGAAGGGGCTACCTTTTGGGGATGCCTTTTCCTCTCCGTTTTTGAACTAAGGTTCCCACAAGCCGAGGCACCTCGGTCTGTTCTGAGAGGTGTATGATCCGGGGTCACAGACCTTGGGCATACGCTAAGTGTTGTCCGCTATTCCCATTGAAATAGTCGGCCAGCTGCCTCCTAAACTGGTCGAGGAACGCAGAAGGGAATGCTGCGTCCCCACAGCAAACTCTTCTCCCACTATCGGAAGGGCGTGGGACTAGTACCCAATGCCCGACCTACCAGATGCAGGTTTTTATAGGGTTTTCCCTGCATGTCTTTAGACGAATGCCAGGTAGGATCTTTAAACGATTGCCCGGGGGCCCTAGTAACCCTTGGCTACCTTCCTCTACCCTTCCGCATCCCCCCATTTCAAATCCCTTCCTATGCTATTAAAGGGGAGTTGTCACTATGTGGATTAACCTCATGTAGTCTGTTACCCTAAAAAAATTTTTTAAAAATATTCTTTGTGGAGTTAGCAGGTACAAAGATGCTATGTTCTTTACTACAAATTTACTTTATGAAGAACTGTTTCCAAATAAAACCTATCTTGATACGTTACAAATACTTTTATTTTATTTAATCTTTCGATTATTCAGTAATGTTCATAAATTTACAAGTATTTACAAAATTTCTGGTAAATAATTCACAGTCCTTGAGTTCTTCATTTGGAGTTCTGAGTAGTTTGGGATGGAAGATGAGATGGGTGTTTGGTGGTTACTGTAAAGATTTGGGGAGTAGAATAGAGAATTGAATATGTGGATTATCGCGCGGCAGAAGATATAGGAGTTGAGGGAAGAAGATCTGTCAGGAAGTGTCTTAGTGTTGTAGATGAAGTATGAAGTCTACTCTGTTTCAGGGCAGATGTATGTATTCTATGGTCCGATTTGGGTGGTTAAGGGTAATTTAGAGAGAATATGGATTTGTTTTTTCTTGTTTTGATGGTAGGGATTTGGATGTCTTTGTGGATTGTGTAGTTTCTTAGGAACAGCAGGTAATGGAGCGAATGATTTGGTTTTTGGTAATTTGGAGCTTTTGTGTGTGGGATTTGGCAGTGGAAACCAAGACAGGGCAGTCATAGGACCAGATGGGTTAGATTATGAAGAGATAGATTAGCCTTTTAGTGTTGATTAAGAATCGAGAGTTTTTGTTTAGTAGTCTGCACAGAGATTTGAATATATTGTTAATTTTGGGATGAGGTTATTAATATGTGCTTGCCAGGATAATTTTGGGTCACAGGTGAGACCTGGGTAAGATACGTTTTTTTTTATGGGATTAAGAATTCCATTTACTATCAGTGGAATTTAGGGTGAAGTGTACGATGGAGGATTTGGATCATGAGTCTAGGAATATTGGGGCACTTGGAGAGGTTGGAGTCCTGTGGTCAGGGAAAGGTTTTGTATAAGATGGTGATGTCATCTGGGAGTAATTAAGTATTGAACGAATAAGAATGCTAGCCAATTCAGACAAAAAGAGTAATATAAATACCACACATTGTTTCTGAGTGTGTTATTTATAATACCCTTTTTGTCTGAATTGGCCAACTTTCATATTCATTATTTACAATCAATCGTAATTATTTTTCATTCTAATACAGTATTGGTTGAGGGATTTTGAGGTATGTCATGGATGCATACGATGAGCAGCAGAGGAGAGAGGATGCTTCGTTTGGGGACGCCTACGGTAATGAAGGTGGGTTTGGAGTGAGTGGTGTTAATTTTGACTGTGAACATAAGATTATCCAGGTAATGTTTTAGTAGTGGGTGTCACTGAGTAGATTTTTTATTTTTAGAGGACGAACGGATGATGTACTTCATCGAATGCCTTTTCTACGTTAATATATGTGGCAATACAGGATTATCGGGTTCGAAGTATTTGTTTACTTAGTTGGATATTGTATATAATTCATGGGTACAGGAAGGCTTTGGGCGGAATCTGTATTGGAAGTTGAAAATTAGGGGGAAAGTTGTTTGCTGAGCTGATGGAGTAGAACTTTTTCCAAGAGTCGGAAATGGACGGTAAGTGACTGATTTGGTGGGATTTTTTTAAAATTTGGTTTGGGTGTAATTATGATGGATGCCTTTACAAATAGTATTAATACAACGAGTAGAAAGGCGTGGGAAGTAATGTATTGACAGTTTTTAGTAGGAGCCATGTCTGTTCTGTTTGTGGCGTTGCTTTGCTTGGGATTGTTCCACGCGGGACAAAGTGCGCCACTGGACTTTGCAGTCAACGGCATTTCTACTGGGTTACAAGCGTTAATGGCCTTGCCGGATCGTAGCGGAACATCGCTCTTATCTCCGAAAGTGGCAAATAGTGTCATCCACGCCTTTAAAGATTTTTTTGGACTAGTAAGTATTAAATGAAGATTTACTTTAATTTCAATTGTACGTGCTAGACTTTCTTTTATATTAAATAAATAAACATCAGTCAATTTTAAGTCAGAAAAATGAATTTATTAATGTCAAATTAAACAACGTATCGTCGCTTATTTGGCGACCCCATAAGGTTCAGTTTTAAAGCAACAAAACCAAAAAAATAATTGAAATGATAAGAATTAGATTTGAATAAGCATTTGGCAGATAACAAACAATTTTGTTAGACTTACAAACTTTTGATAGATCAATATCTGCTGACTGCCGTGGCCGAAACGATAAAGACTTATAAAAATTAATTTACATTGTTGTGTGTGGTTTACAATGGAAAAAATTATGAATTTGAAATTATTACCTTACATAAATTAAGTATTACATAAGAAATATGTCATAAACTTTATGCATATTGTTTATATATATAATTTCATTACTACCTGTTTTATAAGACCTGATATGTAGCATTTCACTCAATAATCTCCAAAATTAGTTCCTTTCCTCGTTAAAAATTAGATGTGATTATTTAAAAAAATATGATTAGACAATACTATTATTTATGTTATTTTAACATAGTTTTAATGCGTTCATGGTTTGTCCTATAGATCTATAAATTAATTTTATAAATTACATTTCAATATTCTCCTTAATATTTTTTATTATGTTTAAATAGTTATGAGGTTTAAAAATAATTCTGATAACATAATTTTCTAACAGTTAATTAATTTGTGTTTTAATGATGCAATATAAGGTAAAGCTATGAAACTACATATTTTTTTGTCAATTTTATTATTTAAATTGTTACTGTTACATTTTTAATAGTGTTTAATCTGGCCCTTCTGTACTTATTGATGAATTTAAGAGGATATGAATCAAGTAAAATAATATTCTTGATTTAATATATAAGACAAAAATCGAGTCGTTGTGATATTACTGGATAGAAAACAGCAAGTTAAAATTAATTATCCTGTTCTGATCTTAAAGAAGTTGATTTCGGTGTGCCTCAAGGTAATAAATTAGGGCCACTGTTATTCATTTTGTACCAATAATTTTGTATTAATGAATTACCAAAAGCAGTGAAGGAAGTAAAAATTCTTCTGTGTGCTGATGACACCCTGATTCTCTTAACTGTTAAAAATTAATGTTGAGCTTGGAAATATTATAAATTGTTTACATGTCAATAAGTTACGTTTGAATATTCATAATATCAAATGTATGTACATATTGCATGACTGTGATATAGGTGGAGGAAATGAGGTGATTGGAAGAAGAAGGAGGTGTAGACAGGCTATGTATACGGTAATCCACGTAGTGGCAACTCCCCTCTTATAGAATAGGAAAGGGACTGAAAGGAGGGATACGGAAAGGTAGCCAAGTGTTAACCAGGACCCGCGGACTGTTGTTTAAGGATCCTACCCTGAATTTGCTTAAAACTGATGCAGAACAAACACTAGAAAACCTGCATTAGTTACGATTGGCATTGGAAACTGGTTCTATGCCCTTCCGATGGCACGGCAGGAGTTTGTTGAGGGGACGCAGCATTACTTTCTCCGTGGCTCGACCAGTTTTGGAGGCAGCTGGCCGCCTGTTCCAATGGGAGTACGCGGATTAAATATTTTAAGTATCTAGGAGTTATTATTGACTGTGAATTAAAATTTAATAAATATGCATCGTATGTTAAAACGGGATATGGTAAAAAAATGGAATAGTCTGTAGGTTAAAAAATCTTTAGTCCCTTTCAGCTAAAAAAGCAGTATTTACGTCAATAGTATAGTAGTAATTTTATTAACAAATTAGAAGTAATATGGAATAGAGTATTAAGAGCTGTCGTGAATGTAAATATAGTATGACTGAGGATATGTTAAATAAACTAGAATTGTTACATGTTAGGGACCAAATTTTATATGGTGTGGTAATTTTATTTATAGAATATATAAGAGGCAGTTTCCAGAGTACTTAAATATTTTTATAAAAAGAAAATTAGATGTGTCTAATCACACTACCGAGATTAGAAAATTTTTCTTATTCAGCATCTGTATCTAAGAAGTACTAAAAACTCGATGCTTGATAGAGGGTTAATATTAAAATAAAGAATAAATAAATACTGAAAAAAAAAAAAATTTTTAAACGGATTGGTGTAGTTATGCATTTCTATGTTCTTTCATTTTTCTGTAAATAAGAAAGAGACAAGGCTTATATTATGCGTACGTTCTTTTAACCTAGTTAATTAATGAGCGCTCGGTTTGGCTTATATATGCGACTTGACAAGTAAAACAATTAATTTTATAAATTACATTATGCTTATCTGAATTTTCAATTTTGCCCTTAATATTTTTTATTATGTTTAAATAGTTATGAGTCATAAAAATAATTTTGACACCATACGTTTCTAAAAGTATTATTAAGAAACGTCATGTGGTATTTATATTTTCATTCCTTTTGTCAGAATTTGGCAGCCTTCTTTATTATTATGAAAGTAAAAATTGTCTATAATTAGTTTGAATGTATTTTTAAAAATATATTGTTATAGATAAAACATAGTGATAGGTAAATATTTTTCTTAAAGCATATGTAATTATATTTACGTAAAATTGTCAAAATATATAAATATCAAACAATTTTGGTTGATAATATGATGGGGTTGATTTATGTAACGAATTATGCTCTAACTGAGTGCCAGGTTCAAATTATTGCATGAATATTCTGACTGGAGTCTTTGAACGGTCGTAAATATTTATTTCCACGTATCAGTACTACTCCTGGTCTCAGCGTATTTGAAGAATTTTACAAGTTTTTAGGACAAAGGCAAATATTCTTAAATTGTAACATATAGTCTCGTCCGTTTAAGAATTAATTTTTTAAAAAAAACAACGTATACAATTCATTGGTAAAACCCTCAGAATAAACAAACGATCTTTCTGTAATATGATTTATATTTTATTAAATTTGTTTGTGATATAGGCCTAATTTTTACGTACATTTTTAAGGCTCTGTTTCTGGAATTTTTTTTCGGGCACCGTCGACACCTTTACCCAGAATATATAGACAAAATGACGTGCTTAGTAAACGCCACTGTGTTGGAAACAACGACGATAATTTCTGCAGAGTTTTCGCCGAGGAAGCCTTCATATTTACTTTCAAGAACCATTTTCAATACTTCGTTCTAATTTGATGATAATGTTTAGTAATATTTGTTACTTTTCTTTCCACAGTTGGGAGCAGCTGACGATGTAGCGTACGATGCCGTTCAGGAGCGCATTGAAAAACTTTTACGGGGTTTGTCACGACAATGAACGAAGTAAAGCGAATGGAGTAGAACCGACTGCTATAGTTGGCTTATGAATTTAATTTGTTTTGATTTATAGGGTGACAAGGTTGTATAACTTCTCAGGTTTTAGTAGAAATGTACCAAAATAATTTACTTTAATAAATAATTTCATGCATGAATGCCTATTGTTTTATATTTCTCGGATCCTTGTCCTTTTCTTCGGGTGCAAAGAAGAGCATAGAGCGACACAACTGCAATCGTCAGAAGACGATTTTAATTTTAATCCTTCGAGTCTTTCTTATTATTAATTTTCAATCCGACGTAATTTTTTTCATTGAAGAATGAATGGAAATTGATTAAAATAAGTGAAGGAAACTTCATAACGAAATTCCTTTCATTAAAGAAGAATTATTCAAACTGAATGAAATAAAATTTAATAAAAACACCAGAATATGAAATAAATTTGCTTCAACATAATGAAATATCCAAAATAAAAGATTTTGATTGTGATGCCTGTTATATTGGTCGGAGAAACAATCTTTAATCACGTATTATGGAACTGATTCCCAATTCAAAACTGTCTTTAAATAATGTTTTAACATAACATGTATATTTAAATAATAATAAATTTTGATGGATTAATATAATAAATTTACATATTAGCAATTATTATTATTATCGTTTGCTGAGCGAAATACCAAATATTAGGTCAATATAAATTAAATTAATGTAAACACACAAAATTGGTATTGATTCTGTTAAACTGTTTTTTATAAATTCACAATATACGTAATATATAATGTATGTATATAATTGTTTAAATATAAATAAGTAAACATATAATACTTGATTTGTTTGGGATTTAACCTTAGCTTCTTTCCTATGTTTCTTAATTTATATTTCAGAAATATCTGAAAATATCCCTTAACATTGTTATGTAAATTTTAATGTTAATAAACAACTTCTGAGTTATCATAATAATCTTATATAACTCAAAATGCTGGAAATCCATTTTTAAACTAAGCCTAAACCTTAAACGAATTGTATATAAGAAAATGTTAACTGATTCTGTCTAATTTAGATAAATCAATCTGCATGTGTCTTCTGTATAATAAAACGAAAAACAATACTCATTAATATCTTTACAGAATTTGAGAATAAATGACTAATAACTAGTTAAATCAGCGTTTTTCTTATTGGGAAAATTTGTGTTTCTTACATAAATTTTTTTAATTCCAAATATGGCTATTACATGACGAAACGGCGAATTATCCCCCTTCCCCTTTTCCCTTTGTTCAGAACGTGGAAAAGTTAAGACTGGAGAATGCGTGACTTTAAACCGCGAATCTTACGATTTGTGGACATTGATTAAAGACGACAATTTTCTTTAAAGTTCTTGTTGCGTATTTCAAGGTTTGTAATAATAAGCTCAGTAGCTGTTCTTAATACAATGAAAGTAGGAGCTGAAGTTCGACGGACAGCGGTGACCTTGAAGATCTAGTAGAGCGGTGTTCACCACCAAGAAGGATGGATGACAAGGATTGACGATAGGATAGAAGACAGGATAGAAAGTTCTCCGGGATGTGGAGCAAGTAGGAGCTAAGTCCAACTATCAGGACGTCGAGGAAGTTCTAGCTGCAGGGACACAGACGTGAACTCCAGTATAGTTGAAATAAGGGTTTATTATTGAATGTACAGTCAATATCAATAATAAGAGGAAAGTTCGAAGTTTGAGTACATGGATCAGCCAGGTGCCAAGCATACAGCTGGCTGAATCCTAATCATGAACTGATTATATGAGCCGCGACTCAGGTTTTAATACAACTGGGTACGACCCATGTTTTACAGCTGAGGAATGTGGAGTTCGCGAATCAGCAAAACAAGTGTCACCTCGCTTGTAGTTGTTACTGTTTGCTCCAATTTCCTGGCTTACTTAATGCTACATTACAGTTGCGATTATAAATTTTAGCACGTTTTGTAGCCGAAAGTTGCGTCAATCGTGGTTGGTATAAAAGATGGTCAGAAGTTTAGAGCACGGACAATCGTCTTCTGTCTTCTTAAAGCCTGAGTTATTTTAGGTAAGGAATCCTTATTATCAGAACTGGATGATTTTTTTTGTAAAGTTAGTAGATGAAAAGTTGCTAAGTATTGTTACTTAAAATTCACTTTATGCAGAACTGTTTCCAAATAAAACCTCTCTTGACACGTTTCAAATATTTTTATTTCATTTTATTTTAAAATCATTAATCTTTTGATTGTACAGTATTGTTTATAAATTTACAAGTATTTACAAAAATTCTGCTAAATAATTCACATGTTAGCTTGTGTTGATGGAGAGTCCAGTGACTTTGCAGTCCTTGAGTTCTTGATTTATAGTTCAGAGTGGTTTGGGATGGAAGATGAGGTGGGTGATTGGTGGTTACTGTAAAGATTTGAGAATTGAATATGTGGGATATCGGGCAGGAGATGATATTGGAATTTATGGGAAGAAGATCTGTCAGGAAGTGCCTGAGCGTTGTAGAGGAAGTATGAAGTCTACTCGGTTTGAGGTCAGAAGTGGCGGTCCATAGGTATGTATTATTTGGTCGGATTTGGGTGGTTTAGGGTAATTTACAGAAAAAATTTGATTTTTTTATTGTTTTGATGGTAGGGATTTGGATGTCTTTGTGGATTGAGGAGCGTATGAATTTGTTTTTGGTAGTTTGGAGCTTTTTTGAGTGGGATTTGGCAAGGGGGAGTTTTTATTTAGTAGTCGGTACAGAGTTTTGAATATATTGTTGATTTTTGGGATGAGGTTATTAATATGGGCTTGCCAGGATAATTTTGAGTCATGGGTGAGACCCGGGTAAGTTACGTTTCTTTCAGTGAGTTTTATATTTCCATTTACGGGTAGTAGAATTTTGTTGGACAGGTCTGTTTTTATGGTGAAGTGTAGGTTGGACGATTTGGACCATTGTTTGGACCATGACTCTAGGGAGTTTCGAGCACATGGAGAGGTTGGAGTCTTGTGGTGATGGAGAGGTTTGGTATAAAATGGTGATGTCATCTGCAAGTAATTCAGTATTGAAAGAATAAGAATGCTAGCCAATTCAGAAAAGAAGGTAATACAAATACCACCCAACGTTTCTGGGTGAGATATTTATATAACCCTTTTGGTCTGAATTGGATATCTTTCTTATTAATTATTTTCAATCAATCGTAATTAATTTTCATTCTAATACAGTATTGGATATTGGGTGGTGAGGTAAGTCACGGATGTATACGTTGAACAGCAGAGGAGAAAGGATGCTTCCGTGGGGGACGTCTACGGTATTGAGGATAGGTTTGGAGTGAGTGGTGTTAATTTTGACTGTGAACGTTGGATTTTGCAGGTAATTTTTCAGTTATTTGTAGTGGGTATCACTGAGTAGATTTTTTATTTTGGAGAGGACGAACGGATGACGTACTTAATCCAATTCCCTTTCTAAGTTAATAAATGTGGCAATACAGGATTTTCGGGTTCGAAGGATTTGTTTACATGGTTGGATACTGTATATAATTTGTAGGTTCAGGAATGCTTTGGGCAGAATTCGTATTGGATGTTGGAAATTAGGGGGAGAGTTGTTTGCTTAGTTGCGGGAGGTGTTGTTTTCCGAAGAGTTGTAAATGGACGGTAAAGGACAGATTTGGTGGGATTGATTTGTTTTTATTTGGTTTAAGGATCATTATGATGGATGCTTTTACTAATAGTATTAATACAACGAGTAGAAAGGCGTGGGAGGTAATGTATTGATAGTTTTTAGGAGGAGCCAGCCATGTCTGTTGTGTTCGTGGCGTTGCTTTGCTTGGGATTGTTCCACGCGGGACAAACTGCGCTACTGGACATTGCAGTCAACGGAATTTCTACTGGGTTACGGGCGATACTGGCCTTGCCCAATCCTAGCGGAACAGGGCTCATATCTCCAATAGTGGCAAATGATGTCATCCACGCCTTTAAAGATTTTTTTAGACTAGTAAGTATTAAATTAAGTTTAACTTTAATTTCAATTGAACGTACTAGACTTTCTCTTCTATTAAATAAATAAACATCAATCATTTTTAAGTCAGAAAAAAGAATTTATTAATGTGAAATTAAACAACGTACATCGTATATTCGTCGACCGCATAAGGTTCAATTTTTTAAAGCACTGTTGCTGGAATTGTTGTCGGGCACCGTCGACATCTTCACCCAGAATATATCGACAAAATGACGTGCTTAGTAAACGCCACTGTGTTGGAAACCCGACGACAATTTCAGCAAAATTTTCGCCTGGGAAGCCTTCATATTTAGTTTCAAGACTTATTTTAAATAATTCGTACTAATTTCATATGAATTTTTCGTAATATTTGTGTTTTTTTTTCACAGTTGGGAGAAACTGACGATGTAGTGTACGATGTCGTTCAGGAGCGAATAGAACAATTTTTACTAGGTTTATCAAGAGACTCATGGTAGTAAAGCGAACGGAGTAGAACTGCCTGCTAAATTTGACATATAAGAAATTAATTTAATTTTTTTGTTTTTTAGTGTGACAAGGTTGTATAACTTTTCAGGTTTTTGCAGAAATGTACCAGAATAATTTTCCGTAATAAATAATTTCATGCATAAATGACTATTGTTTTATATTTACTCCTCATTGCTTGTTATTGCAAAACAAGAAATCATTCTAGGTTCTTCTTTAAAAATGAAATGATTTTTTTTAACCATAACATAAAATATTTACAGGGAAATTTAAAACTCTTTCTAAACCTACTTGTGGGATAACGAATGCGGAATTACGAATAATTTTTCTTAAATAAAATATGAAGTTTAAATTTCCATTCATTACGTTAGGTTGAATGTTGCATGATTAAAATACGATTACTCCATTTTTATTTACTAATTTGACCTTTTGTATAACTGTTGTTCATCAGACGTTTGAAAATCTAAATAATTTGGTTTAAAAATATAAATATCCATTGATTCTATAGAATGATTTCTTACACTCATATTTACCTTCCTTTTTAAATAAATGAAAAAGCCTCCGCCTATTAAGTTAAAAATTTATTATAAGTAAAAATTTAAAACATTTAAAAATAAAAAAACATTAAAACAGACACAATTTGTCATTCCTAACTATTTTTTGGAACTTCTTCAGGTGTTTTACAAACATGATAATTTAAACACAATTATGTAAAAAATATAGAACATTTCTTATAATTAATTAAATGAAACTTAAATAACCATGTTTCTGAAGTTTTTTTCCGTTTACAATGTTTTCTCTGTAACTTTGTGTGAGTTCATGTTCGCACCGTCGAAAAGGTTTCTGACGGGTTTTCGAAGAATTAGGAATTTCCCGAAGTTTAACGGCTGGTGAAATTTAAAAACATGCTAAAATGGCTGATATCAGCGTCGATTAATTAATAATTCGGTTTCTTTGTGATTAATACTTTCTATCCAGATATTTGAAGTGAATAATTTCAACATCTTAAAGTACCAGTAAGGGAGAAGATTGATGATAAATCCAGGGTTATAAATGTCAATGAGTTTAATTCTCACATTTACCATATGGGTTATGATGTAGCTCAGCCCCTAAGAGTGGAAGTGGAAGGGTGTGAAAGAAATTTCCGTTTACAATCATGAATTCGTAGACCAATTTCTATCAAAATTTGTACACATGTTACTTACGATCCGGGAACAAACACCTACTGCCTCTAGGGGTGGGGATGGACTTCAAAAAATTCCTAAACGGCTATTATTAGCGTCAAATAAAACGTTTTAGACGCCGCTAAATTTGATAGTGTCGTTGTATAATTTTCAAGCGTCTATTACAACTTCAAAATCCAAGGTAGGGAAGCACGCTTACCGAACGGGTCGTGGTGGAAGGAGATTACATAAAAAGTAATGAAAAAAAGATCGATATTTGTGTCGATTCCGGGGTTATACGAGTCGCTTAGTTTAATTCTGGCATTAACCACGGTGGTTACGGATATTTTATTTTCCTCCACGTGTACGTTGTTGACCAAAATTTAACCCGGAGTAATTTTGACCCTCGTAAGTTATTCGGTAATTCTGTTATTTTCTTAGCGGTATTAATCCCTTCCTATGCTATTAAAGGGGAGTTGCCCAATGTGGATCACCCTCATGTAGCCTGTTGCCCTAAAAAAAATCTTATTATTTTCGCAATTATAAATTTAGTTATTATTATAAGAAGATGGCATCATTTAAACATGTCCGGGACCACCGACTGTTAGATGTCAAAGAATGTCGAGAAATCTTCTCTTTATAAAAATTAGATATTTTTGTTAACTACTTAAGTAATAAATATAACAAAAATTATTTCTGAATCAAAAGCACTTAATTTACTCCTAAGTTATTAGGAATTTTCATATTGAGGTGTGACTAGTGGAATAGCTGAACTGTAAATTATCACAACTACGGTAAAGGAAACGAGTAGTTTTAAAATAATGACGAAATTGTAGTAGGGAGTAGTTTTCAGTATCTACGGCGAGAATTAGTTATCTTAAAATAATTCTACTGAACAGGAAGCAGGAAAAGATAATTGCTGAATTGTTGCACGCAAAATCTGAATACAGTTGTAGCGTGAAGGTTGAACAATCACATTGGTTACGCGTACTTTCTTAGATATCGTTTAACTTTGAGACAACTTGAAGATAAGAAGTAAGAAAATTTAATAATTGAAGGTCGAGTAATTGAAAAAAAAAATTTCTAGAGTTTCCACTCGGAGACAACAGTAATTAAACTGCAACGTTCCGACGAACCTCTGCACTGTCATTGCCGTTTTCTCCTGGAAGAAGATTACTACATAACAGGCGTCGAAACGTCACGGTTTAATTACTGTCGTATCCGAGTGGAAATTCGAAGACGTTTTCTGCATGTTTGTATAAATAATTTACTCCGCTCATCAGACAACTTTTAAAGATACTGAAATTCCTATAAAAGTATTAATACGTCATTAATATTAACCCTTAAATTTAATTTATTGCCTCAATGTCATAATTTTCCAATTTAAGGATAATATCAAGTAATGACTTATTCTGCGGAATTTTCTCAGTCTTCATTAAAATACTACTGTCGTCCTCGTGAAATTAATGCATTCTTGTCAAAATTAAAAATTTAAAAGAGGATTATTTGAAGGACTGTACATACAGGAGAATGTGGAAAATGTTTTAAATAAAAAAATGAGGTAGGAAATATGGGAGAATTTTGTGCTAACTGTTTGGATTTAATTAAGAGGTTATTAAAATAAAATATATGAAAGGTTTAAAATCGTTGATTAAATTGAAATATTTATGATGCTTTAAGGGTTGCGTTAGTTATGATTGTGACTATAAATAGTTTTACTTTGAAATTGTAGAGTAAATGTTTTTCTTTTGATGATGATAAAATATATTAATTGAAAAAGTGTGTTAATGGTTAATAATGATTTTTATATGTAAAACTTTATATTATATATGATAATCGTAAAAATTTAAGAACATTTAAGGAATGTATAAATTGTGTTAGTATAATGTAGGTACGAGTTTTGACTAAGGTAATAGTCACCTGATACTTCGATCGACTTGATGTTATTGTAAGACGAATACTGGGAGAAGTATGACTGATTAAAAATTTTGAACGAATTGGTGAATGCAGATGGTAATTTTTAATTGATGTAAAATTGTAATATTTTATTTTATTCCTGTGTAATTTAATTAAATGTATATATAAATATATATATATAATAGTCACCATTTTTATTTATTATAATATATATATATATAATCGTCACCATTTTTATTTATTATAATATATATATATATATATATATATATATATATATATATATATATATATATATTTGCCCTATCTTTGTACGCCGGTTTTACTAAACTTTACTTTAATTATTTACAATTTATGTAGTTCTAGGAAATACACATCAATATTTACAATCCAATATATTGAAAATCTCTTAATCGCAGGGTCAGAACTGGATTTGATAATTAGAACAAAAGCATTGTATAAACTGACAATTAACAATTCAAATATAAAAGTTAACCTAAAACAATATGAAAATAAGTGAAACGGAAGAAAACTAAATGAAAAGAAAACTGAACGAAATATGACTATTACCTTTTTAATTATCGTTTACAAATTTCTATAAAAGTTTTGTTAATCACGGAATGTCTGTCTGGTATCAGATCTCTCTCTTGTATCTTGAAAGCTACCACACTAAAAAGCCATTTTTTTACATAGACTCTACTTAATTGCAATTTTAATACACACGCTTGAAATTCTCGTCCTCAGCTATCTGGAACCTCGGATGAGCCTCCCCTTTGTGGTCAGCTAGCGGATGCCGGATTCCTAAATGCGAAAATTGTTCCATCAGCGTGAAGCAACCTTTTGCTTCCCCGTTTGCAAATTGTTATGAAAATCTCTCCGTACAACTATTTGCTTGCTTCCATACAGGAACTCGCGATATGCAATTTATATTTGAAGACTTTACTGTTTGTTGCTCTAAGAGAACTGAACTGTATTATATCTCTCGTACTCAGATTTTAGCCTCCTTCTCATATCATCGCCGATTCCAGACTCCTACACCCTACCGCATCCCCCCTTTCAAATCCCTTTCCTATGCTATAAGAGGGGAGTTGCCACTATGTGGATTACCCTATACATAGCCCATCTACACCAAAAAAAAACAAAAAAACCTGAATTTCTTCATTTCTGGCAGGCTGAACCTTATAGGACAGATAAGAACTATCTACCTTTGGGGATGCCTTTTCCTCTCAGTTTTTGAACTAAGGTTCCCACAAGCCGAGGCACCTCGGCCTGTTCTGAGAGGTGTATGTTCTGCGGTCACAGACCTTGGGCATACGGTAAGAGTTATACGCTATTCCTATTGGAATAGTCGGCCAGCTGCCTCCTAAACTGGTCGAGCCACGGAGAAGGGAATGCTGCTTCCCCACAGAAAACTTCTCTCCCGCTATCGGAAGGGCGTCGAACAAGTACCAAATGTCCGACCTACCTGATGCAGGTTTTTATAGGGTTTGTCCTGCATTACTTTTAGGCGAATGCCGGGTAGGATCCTTAAACTATAGCCCGGGGGCCCTAGTTAACCCTTGGCTACCTTCCTCAACCCTTCCGCAATCCCCCTTCCAAATCCCTTTCTTATGCTATAAGAGGGGAGTTGCCACTATGTGGATTACCCTATACATAGCCTGTCTACACCCAAAAATAAAATGCCATATTATAGCAAGTATTTTTACTTACTGATGAAACTGTATGTTTTTACCTACTGTTACCACTGGTATCTAATTTTAATTCTTCTGGTGAAGATGATTTGCCCTTATTTTGTCTCTGCTAAAATTGGCTTAGTTCTTTCTTCTATATTGTAACCTTTATTAAACAAAATTATATCATCTCCAAATACAAGTTGTTTAGTTGGCCGTAGGATGGTCGATTTAAGCTCATTCATGGCTACCAAGAAAAGCTTTACACTTAGCAATGATCCTTGAGGTATGCCATTTTCATATACAACTTCTTTAGCCATAGCCATTTTAACAATTAATCTCCGTATTCACTCGAAAATATTCCATTTTACACCTTATATGTAAAGTTGATTTAATGTGCGACTTCTCCTTGTTTTATCGTACAGTTTCGTTAGGTCCAGAATGTCTTGAGACGTGAGAATCTTGCCATAAGACCTCCTTTATCCTTTTTTCTAGTTCTACTATCATGGAAATGGACGAATGCGCCTCCGATTATTGTTTCTCAGAGATCATTTATAAATGTATGCTAGTCTTTAATAGTGGAAAATATTATCGATATTACCAAAATACTGTCCAACATTGAGAATTAACATTTACAGATATACGAGACATATTGACCTTCAGGAATAAGGAAAGTCATAATCATAATACCAACGCCTGGATTTCTAAACCATTTAATTTTATATCAACTTATTATATAAAAAATGGAACCTAAAAAAAATTAAATTGATTATATAAATAACTTACAATGTTTCTGCAATCCTTGCTTATTTCGTCAGGTGATTCAAAAGCGTAATATGTCATTCTTTCAGCTCTTAATATAATTAGTTTAACAACTAATTCAGACGTTTTCACGAGGGTGAATCAAATATAAAGGAGACTTTTGGACCTGCGTGCGCAGTAGTGATGGAAGAACGTTCCGCTGTTATTGGCTGTTAGGTTGGTTTGTCAGGAGTGGAGGAAGCACGTGACTCATCATCATAGACTCGCTCAGTGTCCATCGTTACGATGTCCGAGCAGGAGGTACCTCCCTCTATTGCGCAACGTATTGTTATCAAGTTTTTAGCTGCAGAAGGTGTAAAACCGGCCGAAATCTTGAGAATATTGACTGCACAGTTCGGGGAAGAGACGCTGTCGCGAGCTAGAGTGTTTGCTTGGCATAAACAGTTCGTGGAGGGCCGTGAACGTGTTGAAAATGAGAGCCATGACCGCAGACCCCGCACCAGCATTACAGCGGGCAACATCGACAGAGTTCGTCAACTTGTTGAAGGTGATAGGCGTCTAACAACTTCGGATATTGCAATTGAGGTTGGAATAAGTTATGGGAGCACTTACTCTACACTCTCAGAGGAGCTAGGGTATCGCAAGGTGGGTTCCTCGCCTTCTCACAGTTGACCAGAAACTGAATCGTTTTCAAGTGTGTGAGCGTCTTCTTGCACGATTTCGGGAAGAAGGAGACCCATTTCATTATCACATTGTCACCTGTGATGAAACGTGGGTGCATCACTACACCCCTGAGTCGAAACAAGCGAGTATGGAGTGGAGGAAGAAAGGAGGAACCGGACCAGTGAAAGCCAAGTCACGATTATCGGCTGGCAAGGTTTTGGCTACCGTTTTTTTTGACCAGCGTGGCCTGCTGCACCTTGATATTTTGCATGAGCGCAGAACAATTAATGCGGCATACTTCTGCCAAATTTTGACTGAGGTCAGACTTGCATATCGCCGCAAAAGACGAGACCTTCCGATGAGAAAAGTGATTCTCCTCCATGACAATGCTCGCCCCCATACAGCAGCCCTGACCGTACAAAAATTGGAGCAACTGGGTTGGGAGACACTGGAACACCCTCCATACAGTCCAGACCTGTCTCCCTGCGACTTCAATGTCTTTGGTCCTCTCAAGGAAGCTTTGGAAGGGCAAAAATTCCACAACGATAATGAGGTTGAAGCATATGTGCGCAATTTGCTACAAACACG
Source organism: Zhengitettix transpicula (assembly GCA_037074705.1). Lineage (NCBI taxonomy): Eukaryota > Metazoa > Arthropoda > Insecta > Orthoptera > Tetrigidae > Zhengitettix > Zhengitettix transpicula. The sequence goes on along the minus strand of CM073594.1, from coordinate 65,390,296 downwards.
AGCTGACTCTTTTTACGTGGAATGAATTAAAAAATTACCTATACGCTGGGAAAAATGTGTTTATATATCAGGAGATTATGTAGAAAAATAAACTATGATTGTTTGTGCGTTTAAAATCAAAATAAATATTTAAAAAAATAAGTCTTGTTTATATTTGATTCACCCTCCTATAATTGACGCCTGGCCGTATTATATTAACTAAATGGAAATAATAGTTATAACCAAAAGTCAAGTCATCTATGATTACTGAGTTAGTTGTGTTAATCTCAACAGCCCATGTTTAGTGATTGAAACAATTGTAGTTCCTTTTTTCCGTTCCCCACGTTTGTTTATTCTGACGATGGAATGTTGTTGGAAAATTGGAGCAGCAATGCATACGCTTCGGTATGGATCGTTTGGAGGGGGGGGGACGAACGCATTCTCTAATTAGTGTTTCGGCGCTAATGAATGTTTCATGCGGGTGAAGAGTAACCAACGACAAGTAATTGGGAAAGAGTCCGCAATGCGCGGCCACCACAACAAGCACCATGAGGGCTGGGCAACTTCAGTTAGTGACAGCAGAAGAAAGTAAAAGAGCACACTGTCATTTCTAACTACAGTTAGAAGGAATACTGAACTGTCGTATCCTGTCGCGTGCCTCGAGGAGACCATTATGGCATAAGTAAACTAACTACCAGACAGTATCCATATTGATGTGTATCAATTTATGTATTATCTATAAATAAATGAAAAGAAACCCTACATTTATGTACTTAGCAACCAAATAAGGAACCAGCCCCTACTGAATAAATTATATCTAATCGCAGTACTGTTATGTGTCGGAAACTTAATGTGCTCGCAACTGACACGACAGCTCAGATGGTAGAAGCACCGCGTTCCAAACAGAAATCCTGGGTTCCATTCCCGGGACGTTAGAGATTTTGCCATCCAAATTGTTTTTTCGTAGCCTTCAGTACTGAGCTTTGATTTAAAGTAGGTTTATTTCGTTGGCTGTACCAATTCTACGCTCGCAAAACGATTTATTCGTTTGTGACAAGTTATAGCGTTATCACTTCAGTGACAAGGAAATATATGGACGTGAAGCCGCATGACAGCATTCAACATTGATGAATAGGTATCGTATCAACTCAAGGTGAACCTGGTCTACTACTGCTTAAATGGCATTATTATCTCTGGCCATCGATTGGAGATTCCTGGATGTTTTTTGGTGACTGCGAACAGGCTTTAGTAGTAATGTAACAAAATGAACACACACACACACACACACACACACACATATATATATATATATATATATATATATATATATATATAGTAATAAACATGTGTAAGGCGTTAATTAAATTAAATGATTCTCAAAAATTTACAAATAAAAATATTTATTTTGTTTTGTGGCAATAAAAGATAATTACAAACAAAATTTGAGATCTGTCCTCTCAGGGCCTCTACAGGGTTTGATAATGAACACAAATAAATGATTTAAAATCTTATTAACAAACAGTTTACATTTTACCTAAACAACATGTCGATAGAATGAAAGAAATTAAAAAGTAAGGAAATTAACTCTGATTGACAAAAGAGAACGAAATCTGACTTTATCCTTTAATTTGCGTTTACAATATTATTCAAAATAAGGTTATTTACGGACCGTCGGTCTGGTACCAGAACAATCAAATTTACCTCGTTCGGACACTTTTACACTCTTTAATTATTTAATATCAGGCCTTGGTTTTCACTGATTCTACACTTCACTTTAAAATTTGGCAAGATTGCCTGTATTCCAGTGATTTCTCCGCTCCACAATAATTTACCAATTTTATTCCGCAACAATTCCTCCGCGAAGATTGTACAAAGTTCTATTTGGCAAAACTGGTATTACTTTACAATATTCACGTTGCAAGATCTCGGTGAATGTTTTATAAAGACCGTTCTCTGAAACGTTTTCACTGTCAGCCGCTTCTATTCTCCAATGATTCACCAACCTTATTATTACTATGCTCGACATTGACTGACCTCTGTACAATCCAGACCACTACGACCAACTAACTGACTTTAGCGCGCGTAAACGCCATTCTGCGCTCTCAATAATAGGAACAGAGCTCACCACTCATGGTCGCTCGGATCGCTCTCGCTATAATACAAACTTTTCGCTAAACAATTCAAATTTATTTCAAAACAATTAAATGATTAATCGTCTGAACCGAAGTAATATTGATAATAAAATATATGTGGTGGTATAATTCCGCTTAAAACAGGATAAACTTAAAATTCGTGTTCTTGTTTGTATTATACGAAACGAGAAACAAGTTTTAATATCGAAGACAAGAAACTGGAAAATTGAGTTGTTACTAAATAATTACTTTTTTTTGGTCTTACTGTAAAATTTCAATTTTCTCGTGTTTTACAGGGTTATAATTATAATATCTGAACAACTGAATGTGTCTCGATGGATAGTTATGAGAATGCGGAACGTGATAAAGGATTTTTTTTAGGGTTACAGGCTACATGAGGGTAATCTACAAGGTGGCAACTCCCCTTTAATAGTGTAGGAAGGGATCTGAAGGGGGGATGCGGAAGGGTAGAGGAAGGTAGCCAAGGGTTAAGTAGGGACCCCGGGCTATAGTTTAAGGATCCTACCCGGCATTCGACTAAAAGTAATGGAGGGAAAACCCTAGAAAAACCTGCATCAGGTAGGTCGGGCTTTGGGTACTTGTCCCACGCCCTTCCGATAGCGGTAGAAGAGTTTGCTGTGGGGACGCAGCATTCTCTTCTCCATGCTTCGACCAGTTTAGGAGGCAGTTGGCCGACTATTCCAATGGGAATAGCAGACAACTCTCACCGTATGCCCAAGGTCTGTGACCCCGGATCATACACCTCTCAGAACAGGGCGTGGTTCCTCGGCTTGTGGGAACTTTATTTCAAAAACGGAGACGGAAAGGAATATTTTTTGGGTGGGTGTAAACAGGGTATGTATGGGGTAATCCACATAGTGGCAACTTTCCTCTAATAGCATAGGAAAGGGATTTGAAATGGGGGATGCGGAAGGGTAGAGGAAGTTAGACAGGAGTTAACTAGGGGCCCCGGGCTATATTTTAAGGATCCTACCCGGCATTAGCCTAAAGAAATGCAGGACAAACCCTAGCAAAACCAGCATCCGGTAGGTCAGGCATTGGGTACTTGTCCCACGCCCTTCCGATAGAGCAAGACGAGAATGCTGTGGAGACGCAGCATTACCTCCGTGCCTCGACCAGTTTAGGAGACAGCTGGCCGACTATTCTAATGGGAATAGCGGACAACTCTTACTGTATGCCCAAGGTCTGTGACCCCGGATCATACACCTCTCAGAACTGGCCGTGGTTCCTCGGCTTGTGGGAACCTTAGTTCAAAAACGGAGAGGGAAAGGCCCCATCGTGTCTCTCCTACAAGGTTGAGCCTGCGAGAGAATAGCCCTGGCAGGTACTGCCTGCGAGAGAATGGCCCTCGCAGGCCTGATCGTACGTGATAAAGGACTTTTTTTTAAGGCAACAGGCTGCATGAGGGTAATCCACTTTGGGTTACTCCCCTTTAATAGCATAGGAAGGGATTTGAAAGGGGGATGCGGAAGGGTTGAGGAAGGTAGTTAAGGATTAACTAGGGCCCCCGGGAAATATTTTAAGGATCCTACCCGGCATTCGCCTAAATGTAATGCAGGGAAAACCCTAGAAAAACCTGCATCAGGTACGTCGGGCATTGGGTACTTGTCCCACGCCTTTCCGATAGCGGGAGAGGAGTTTGCTGTCGGTACGCAGATTTTCCCTTCTCCGTACCTCGACCAGTTTAGGAGGCAGCTGGCCGACTATTCTAATGGAAATAGCGGACGTCGTGAAGGCGGTTTAAGATGTGCCTTCGCGTTCTTTAGAGAGAGGGAAAGAGAGACACAGAGAGAGATTATATACATTACGCTTTTACCTAAAAAATATAAAACGCGAAAACGTACATTCTTGGGAATTGAGACAAAGGCTGAAGGTGCTGACGATGAGCATAATGTCGGGCCGAGGCTGGCGAGGAATTCTCTCAGAGGGATGGGGAAATAGCTATTCCAGAATAAGCGCTCGATCCTTCCTGCACGGCGGAAATAAATTACAAAGCGAATCTACTTCTTGGAGAAGCGACTGTCGTCTGCATGGGACTTGGTTCAGTGACCTCAGCCTCTTCAAGAGACTCTCTTAAAATATTGAAATAAAAACAATAGTCGTCTCATACGAACGAAATACAGTATATAAATATATTGTTAATCTGTAAGAATTATAAATACTGTCTTTAGAGGAACGTATCCAAGTTTTTGCGATGAACACGTTTTTGTGCACGTGCGATAACCAGAATAAAACCAATACAAATGGCATTTAGGACAAAAAAAATAAGAATTCATTAATAGTGGTAAAATCCTGAAGTTAAATTAGTCTGAAATGGAATAATTCCACTCTAAAAATTTAAGTTTCTTTATTTTTAAATAAAATTTCTAAAATTGAATTAATACTTTTACAGGAGGGACCAGAATAATCGTTAATATGGATGATCCGATGTATGTTTTTTTAGAATTAATATCGCCTGTTCTCATAATTTTAGTCGTGAGTTTTCGTAACGAGCACGTCATTAGACGACTTGAAGAGGAACGTACTTTGGCCGTCTGGGAATCTTTACTCTTGTGTTCCACGGCCTTCATTAAACTGCTACTGGGAAAAGAAAGCGCTGCAAGACTTGATGGTGAATCGATTCACTAAACAAACTCAACTTTCTTCCCCGGAACTGCTGCAGTCTCGCTCCGTCTCTGGAGGGTTGGACACGACAATCCCATCATTCACGTCACACATTTACTGAACAAATCGTAATTTTTGGGCGTGTGATATCAGTTAAATTTTGAGCTCCAAGTAAAATAGTAACTAATACGTGGATATCACTGAAAATTCGTTCTGAAGCAGTTCGCAAGCGGATAACAAGAGTAATTAGGCCTAATACTCAATCACGACCATTGTTATTTGAAGATATAAATAGAAAAACATTAATAATACGTTCCTATCCACACCCTAGACCAAACACTATCCTGGAAAACCCCTGTTAACAACCTTATCCCTAAAATTAAAAACACTGTAAAATAGATCGTTTTCGTAGTCGATGTAGCTTCATTAGTTATGGGTCTTTCGGCCACATATGGTTTCGGCGATACTGCCAACGTTTCACATGTTGTCACCGAGCATTATCAAGGCCAAGCCTTTCCCTTCTAATTGCAACAGGCGTTAAAGGTCACCTGGTTTCCGAACGACAGATGCCCATATAAGGGCAGTGCTTAGCAAGACAAATCAGTCCTGGTCTAGCCTTGACAATGCTTGGTGACTACAAGCGAATCGTTGGCAGTGACGCCGAAACTAACAGTCCAAAGACCGATCTATATAATAAAATAGGAAGTATATTTTTTCCTCTCTCCGTTTTTGAACTAAGGTTCCCCTCAAGCCAAGGTGTCTCGGCCTGTTCTGAGAGGCGTACGTTCCGGGGTCACAGACCTTGGGCATACGGTAAGAGTTGTTCTCTGTTCCCGTTGGAACACTCGGCCTGCTGCCTCCTAAACTGGTCGAGGTATGGAGAAGGGAATGCTGCGTCCCCACAGCAAACTCCTCTCCCGCTATCGGAAGGGCGTGGGACAAGTATCCAATGCCCGACCTACCTGATGCAGGGTTTTCTAGGGTTTTCCCTGAATTTCTTTAGGCGAATGCCGGGTAGGATCCTTAAAATATAGCCCGGGGGCCCTAGTTTACCCTTGGCTACCATCCTCTACACTTCCGCATCCCCCCTTTCAAATTCCTTCCTATGCAATTAAAGGAGAGTTGCCCAACGTGGATTACCCTCATGTAGCCTGTTGCCGTAAAAACAAAAATCCTTTATCACGTACGAGAAGGCCTGCGAGGGCTATTCTCTCGCAGGCAGTACCTGCCAGGGATATTCTTTCGCAGGTAGAACCTTGTAAGAGAGACACGAAGGGGCTATCTTTGAGGATGCCTTTACCAACACAAGTTGTCTGAGAGGGCTATTCTCTCGCAGGCAGAACCTTGTAGGAGAGACACGATGGGGTCTTTCCCTTTCCGTTTTTGAACTAACGTTCCCACAAGCCGAGGCACCTCGGCCTGTTTTGCGAGGTCTATGTTCCGGGGTCACAGAGTTATTTCATTGTTCCCATTGGAACAGTCGGCCAGCTGCCTCCTAAACTGGTCGAGGTACGGAGAAGGGAATGCTGCGTCCCCACAGCAAACTCCTCTCCCGCTCTTGGAAGGGCGTGGGACAAGACCGACCTACCTGATGCATGTTTTTCAAGGGTTTTCCCTGCATTACTTTTAGGCAAATGCCGAGTAGGATCCTTAAAATATAGCCCGGGGGCTCTAGTTAACCCTTGGCTACTTCGTCTACCCTACTGCATCCCCCCTTTCAAATCCCTTCATATGCTATTAAAGGAGAGTTGCCACCATGTGGATTACCCCTCAAGTAGCCTGTTACGCTAAAAAAAAGTATGTATTTGCGTTATTCTTTATACAAAATTTACTGTGTGGACAGAATGGAACAAGAATTGGTACACATATTCAACCAAACTCGAGAACAGGTACTGTGGGGATGAGAAACTCCTAGCATAAATGTGGAAATAATTATAATTGAAAAACCTGATCATTTTGTGTAAAATTACTGCGCGCCAAGAGACGGTGACGTTACTCGACAGAGCGAGAGACGTTACTACGCGACGAACAGAGTAAATAGTTATTTTTTTCCGTAATGAAATGAAGCAGAAATATTTCCTCTGAATGAAAAGTAGAATTTTATCTAGTAATACTCCATCGAAAGATGATAAAAAACAACACGAAATACTTAACGACCCTCGCGGAAAATGTAATTTATTTTTCGTGCCATTATTGTTGTCCAATATGGCGACCTATTTTTACGTTGTGAATCTAACTAGCAATTTCATCAATTTAATCTTTCGTAATGTCTAAAGACAGAGAGACAATTATATCCTGCAATACTCAAGTAGTATATTCGTAAAGATATTCGGAGGAATGTCAGTTGGGATTAATGCAATAAAATTCAATGTATTTTCTTCTTATTATTATTCTTCCATGGCGCTACAGTCCGTAGTGAACCTTGGCCTTTTCTACGAGCTTCTTCCATCCTTCCCGATCATGTGCTGTCCTCTTCCAATTTCTACATCCCAGCTTCCGTAGATCCTTCTCCACTCCGTCCAACCATCTTCTTCACTGTCTACCTCGTTCTCTTTGTCCTCCTGGGGTTTCAAGTAGAATCTTCTTTGCCACCTCAGACTCCTTCATTCGTGCTACATGGCCTACGCATCTTATCCTTCCTGATCGTATGATTTTTCTTAATGTAGCATCAGCGTATGTATAGTATTGTACCTTCTCCTCCATTGTCCCTTATCGCACACAGGGCCGATTATCCTTCTAAGAACTCTTCTCTCGAATCCATCAATCAGCCTTGCGTCAGTTTCCGTCAGGGGCCATGTTTCAGAGGCATATATATGAACCGGTCTTACAAGAGTTTTATAAATAGTAAATTTTCTTGAGCGGCTGAGGAGTCTTGACCTGAATTAATTACTCAAGGCAAAATATGCCTTATGTGCTGAAACTAATCTGGCCTTAATTTCCGATGAGGTATCATTAGACCAGATTACTATGGATCCAAGGTACCTGAAACTCTCGACTCTCTCGAATGTATGTCCATCCACTATAAAAGTCTTTGACATATTGGGCTGATATGCTTTCCCGCATGGTAAATATTTTGTTTAATGTATTTTATAGCTGTTAAATTAAAGCACTATCGGTCTAAAGTATCAACGGAACTAGGAACAGTTAGATTTATGTTAAATCACTTCTTCACTAAATATTACTATAGAATGAAATACTTTTACAGGTTTATATAAATAAGCACGCGGGCAACGCCGGACACCCGGCTAGTATCTCATAATGATGACATTATACCCACCATTAAACAAAACTCCCCACTCTCAATCAATACTAAGCGACTAATCTATCTCTCCCTCATCCAACCCATCTGGTCCTAGGCCTGCCCTATCTGGTGCTCCACCGCCAAATCCCACTCACGAAACCTCCAAATTCCCCAAAACAAAATCCTCAGCTCCGTGGTTGCTAACAAATTCCGTAATCCAACAAACTCATACAAATCCCTACTATTATCACAATAATCAACAAATTCACATAATCTCTAATCAAAAGTACCCTAAATCACCAAATCCGACCGTAGTATACATTCATAGACATCACCATCATCCGCCCTCAAAACGCTGTCTAACCGCAAACTCTAGACTTCATCGCATGTTCACAGTCAAAATTACCACCACCCATTCCAAACCCACCCTCATTACCGCCGGCGTCCCCCAAGGAAGCATTCTCTCTCCTCTACAGTTCAACGTATACATCCATTACATACCTCAACATCCCTCAACCAATACTGTATTAAAATGAAAAAGAATTGCTACTGATTGAAAATAAGAAAGATGGCCAATTCAGACAAAAATGGTAATATAAATAACACACCAAGAAACGTTGTGTGGTATTTATATTACCCTCTTTTGTCTGAATAGCCAGCCTGCTGTGGTGTAGTGGAAAGCGTCATTGCCTCGAATCACAGAGGTCCCGGATGTTTGTCGTCGTCCTATTCAAGAAAACTGGGGTTAAGGGTGTGGGAGAATCGACACTCTAACCAGCTGTAACTCCTAAAATCATGAATGTGTCATGTAAGATGACAGTCTGGCAGCCGTCTCGGTAGGCCAAGGCCCTTCATGGGCTGTCGAGCCAAGGAGTTAGTTAGTTTTTTTCTGAATTGGCTATCTTTCTTATTCATTCAATACTGAATTCCTTTCAGATGACAGCACCATCCTATACCAAACCTCTCCCTCACCACAGGACTCCAACCTCTCCAAGTGCCCCAAACTCCCTAGACTCATGGTCCAAACAATGGTCCAAATCCTCCATCATACTCTTCACCCTAAAAAGAGACCCATCCAACCGAATTCCATAAATCCCATAAAAAGAAAAGCAACTTACCCTGGTCTCACCTTATCCTGGCAAGCCCATATTAGTAACCTCATCCCAAAAATCAACAATAAATTCAAAACTCTGTACCCACTACTAAACAAAAACTCCCAACTCTCAATCAACACTAAATGACTAATCTATCTCTCCATAATATAATCCATCTGGTCCTACGACTGCCCTGTCTTGAGTTCCACTCCCAAATCCCACTCACAAAAGCTCCAAATTACCAAAAACAAAATCATTCGCTCCGTCACCTGTTGTTCCTAAGAAACTCCACAATCCACAAATACATCCAAATCCCTACCATAAAAACAATAATAAACAAATCTGTATCCTCTTAAATTACCGTAAACCACCAAAATCCGACCATATAATACGTACATAGCGACTGTCCACATCTGCACTCAAACCGAGTAGACTTCAAACTTCCTCGCCAACACTCAGGCAGTTCCTGACAGATCTTCTTCCCATCAACTCCAATATAATCCCCCTGCGCGAAAACCCAGCTATTCAATTCTCTACCCAACACCCCCAATCTTTACAGTAACTACCAAACACCCGTCTCATCTCCCACCCCATAGCCCTCAGAACTACAAATCAAGAACTCAAGGGCTGGAAAGTCACTGGACTCTCCACAAACACAATCCAGCGTGTGAATTACGTACCATATTTATTGTAAATACTTTTAAAATTCTGAACAGAACTGTACAATCCGAAGTTTTTAAGAACAAATATAAACAAAATACGTTCGTATTATTAAATAAATAATCAATAATTCACAAAAATTCATTAATCAAATTAACAAAGAATTATTTTGAACGAAACGTTTCGCTTACAATTTTTGGACTTCTTGAAGTAACCATATAAAATACAGTATTGAATTTAGAGCCAGCGACTGATTACAGCCTTTCCTATTCACACGTGGATAAAGTACCAGACTTTCTCTGAGTAGACTATATTGAATTACAGTGTTATAAATTTGAATTTAAATCTCCGTAAACGTTATTTTAATTGAAGGCCGTCGCAATTAAGATGAGCTGGGTGCCTGTACAAAGTTATGGCATATTCCGCGTTACCTCCGCTGTCTCCGTCCACATCGATCCCTTAGCTGTTGTATACCTCGCCTGGGTCTCGCGATAGATTCTTGAGACGAACTACAGAGGAAATTTTCCGCCACGGCAATGCGAGACAGACGACGCAAATGACGTCACCTGGTTTCAATCTTACGACTATGGAGGCGGCGACGCTGGTAAACAAAGGCGCCACAGTCGCTACACCTGGCGGGCGCCGAAAGTCCTAGTCAATTTTCCACCCCTCCCAGACACAACTTTCCCGACACATTTATTTCTCTCTTTCTGGATTCCGCACTCAGCGACAAAAGATCAAAATCGTAAGCTTCCATTTTCTCTTCCCCTGTGTGCGTCTGATTTATTATATTGCTCGGTCGAAAGTAGTCCAATGAATAAGAGGAACTTTACTTGGTCCGAAAAGCATTTCTCAACAATTCTTTTCATTCAGACTACAAAATCCAAATTGGTTGACAATTACGTCAGTATAATGAAGTATGTATGCATATTCTTAATTCTCTTTTTTAAAATTTTTTTAATTTTTATTTTTAGGTAACAGGCTGCATGAGGGTAATCGACAAGGTGACAACTCCCCTTTAATAGCATAGAAAGGTATTTGAAAGGGGGGATGTGGAAGGGTAGAGGAAGGTAGCCAAGGGTTAACTAGGGCCCCCGGGCTATATTTTAAGGATCCTACCTGGCATTCGCCTAAAGAAATGCAGGACAAACCCTAGAAAAACCCTCATCAGGTAGGTCGAGCATTGGGTACTTGTCCCACGCCCTTCCAATAGCGGGAGAGGAGTTTGCTGTGGGGACGCGACATTCCCTTATCCGTGCCTCGGCCAGTTTAGGAGGCAGCAGGCCGACTGTTCCTATGGGAATAGCGGACAATATTTTTCGTCAGGAATTATATAACAATTCCTAAAGTGTTCCGTGCGAGAAAGATTTTTATTTATTCATTGTTGCGACACATTTACGATATTCGACATTTGTTATTATTTATTTACCATGAATTTTTATTACGTTGATTATAATGTTCGTGAATATTTAATCCTGTTATTATAATTTATTGCATTCTAAGAGCTATCAAGTTTCTAGGCTGCTACGAGAACTTTTTTTGATTACTCGTATATAATTCAAAAACTGTAGTCACACAAACAATTATTTAAGGTCTTTGCCTTGACAGATTTGCGTTACTCAATCTTACAAGTTTTACGATTTGATTTCAATAGAGCAATATTGCCGACATAGAATTAATTGTCGGAAACAATCGTATGACGACAGTAAAGGCCAGCGAACAAAATGGGACCTTAGACCGGGAGGATGCAAGTTAAATTAAATACTCTGGTCCTCGGAAACTAATCTAACAACAGAAACTGTTTCCAATCATGAACATGGTTGACAAGGTCGGCGGTTTTACTCTCAGAGAAATTGAAATTAGTAGAGACAGATTCAAAGTTGATAACAGTTCGTCAGTTCCAATAAAGCCAGCATAGCAATCGACATAATTCGAATATTTATAAAATATGCTACGATTTTGTCATCTAACGTCTCCTTTTACAGCTGGAGAAGCTCATAAAAATGAGTATTATTATAATTACAATTATAGTAAATTTAGATATAGGTAATTGAATATGATTTTCATTGAAAATTAATAATATGTAATGGCCGAGAAGGCAGTAAATAATTAAATTACAACAGGGTTCTTCACCATTATATATTATTAGTTATTATTAAAAAATTTACGTCTGACTGATAACAATGAATACGAGACAAAACGTATCCGTTCACAATACTTCAATTCTCACCAGTTGGTTCAGAAACGTACATTCTCTGGGCATGTTCTCAATTATCTTTCTGATCATCCTCCTAACCAAAAGATAGCTACGGGGTACAATCTTGTAGACAGAGCTATTTTACTTTCTAACTACAAGATCCAACAACACAACTTAAATATTGTCAGGAGCATTTTAATCTCCAATGAGTACCCTTAAATTTTATTATTAAACACACAAACAGCAGACTGAACAAATTCCAACATCCTATTGTCAAACGTCCCCTAACACCCCAATCCAAATTTTTTCTCGTACTCCCTTATTACAAATCTATCCAAATATTGAAAGAATATCAATATCCATCATTTAAAGATCCACTAATACCCTTTCATTAATGATTAAAAACCAAAGGACCCACTTGACACCTACAGCAAACATTGTGTTGTTTAGAAAATCTCTTGCTCTAATTGTAACTCCTGCTACATAGGGCCAACTAAACGTTCCCTTAATATCCGTATCAAGTAACATATGCCTAATATCAAACTTCCCTATGATAAACAGTCTGTAGTCTCCAAACATATCATCAATTCTAAACATACATTTGATTGGCAAAATGCTAAGATCTTAGACATTGACACCAGGTACAATTCCAGACTCATATCAGAGGTGCTTCACATTAAATCAAGCTATTAATTCATAAACAGACACTATGAAACTCAACAATTTCTATGATCCCTTATTATTACGCTAAACATTGTTTCCCGTTGTCGTTGCTCCTTCATTGTTACGCTAACCCCTCGGCTCTCCCATTGTCGTTGCGTTTTCGTCGCTTTTGAGTGTTGTCAGCTGACCAGTGCAGTTGTGTTTCTCTAGGCTCTTCCTCGCACCTGACGAAAGGCACAAGGATCCCAGAAACGTTGTGTGGTATTTTATATTACCTTTTTGTCCGAATTGGCTATCTTTGTTATTATCAACATATTGGAGACATATCTGCTTCATGATCTTCACGACTTTGAATATTAAACACTTTTCAGCCCATATTTAATCAATTAATTTCAAACATTACAAAACACATACAAAAGGTTTAATTGTCTACGGCGATCAAACGTTCCTGTCATAAGGGTATTGTTCTGCATTAATTAAAAAAATTAGAAGGAACAAATAAACGTATAAAAAGGGGAGCGACGTGAAGAGGCTTGTTTTTTGACATATAAATTTGTTTTTCTTTTTAATTAATATATAATGTTGTGATAAATACAGTTAAACAGTGAAATAAATCAATTGAAATCGAATAAATTACTAAAATAGGAGAGACACGAATGGGCTACCTTTGGGAATGCCTTTTCCTCTCCGTTTTCGAACTAAGGTTCCCACAAGCCGAGGCACCTCGGCCTGTTCTGAGAGGTGTATATTCCGGGGTCTCAGACCTTGGGTATACGATAAGAGTTGTCCGCTATTCCCATTGGAATAGTCGGCCAGCTGCCTCCTAAACTGGTCGAGGCACGGAGAAGGGAATGCTGCGTCCCCACAGCAAACTCCTCTCCTGCTATCGGAAGGGCGTGGGACAAGTACCCAATGCCCGACCTACCTGATTCAGTTTTTTCTAGGGTTTTCCCTACATTACTTTTAGGCGAATGCCGGGCAGGATCCTTAAAATATAGCCCGGGGGCACAAGTTAACCCTTGGCTACCTTCCTCTACCTTTCTGCATCCCTCCATTCAAATCCCTTCCTATGCTATTAAAGGGTAGATGCCCAACGTGGATTACCCTCATGTAGTCTGTTGCCCTAAAAGAAAAATACTTATAAAACACTCAGCTGGGGAATATTTTGGTTAATCGAACAAGGTGATTCTATTCTCTGTCTAGAAATTTTACTTTTTGTTCAGGTACAAGGCAAATCGTGATAATTTATCCGTTGTAGCTCGGGAAATGAGTTTATCAGAAGCAACCACGCTTCGGAAACTAATTCCTGGCGGGTAATAACGGGTCAACCCTTGGGCTAGACAGAAACTCTACGGCGAATGACATTTCCCCTTCAACTTTTGGCTGACATTTTCACGTTCTCTCTCTCTCTCTCTCTCTCTCTCTCTCTCTCTCTCTCTCTCTCTCTCTCTCTCTCTCTCTCTCTCTCTCTCTCTTCGTCCAACCACTGCTGATAAGGGCTTCCGATGTATCACAACCCGCCTCGAGGATGAGCAAAATTCTTTAGAGGTAGGTGTCCCTTTCAAGGAGACGAGCTTCACAGCCCATTTCCCTGGAGATGAAAATGTTTTTGATGTATTAGGAGGTGGGGACGCGAATGGCGCTCACTCCCTGCGTTCTGCATATAAGCCACAACCTTTACAAAAACGCAGGGGATTTTTATCAGAGATATTTATTGCGGCAGTTTAGAGCTTCTTTCACACAGTAAAAAAAATGGGGGAACAGGTGACATTATCGTGCTGATAACCAACACACTTCCAAGTCGATTATCCCATTATCACCAGGGCAACTACCAAAATTGTTTGGTGGAATGGTCCTTCAGCGATAGCTCGTTATCTACTTTCCGTGCAAACAGAATGATTGTCTTCATGAACCTCGCCATATTGCAGTAACCCTGAACAGTTATCGGCGCCAGTTTAACGATTACACCGTTTAAGTTTTCTCTGGTTTTCCAGGGTAATGATGCGGCTTTGAACAAACCTTGTGAAAGCGCTTTGCAAAGTCTTACGCGGTGGTGTTAGCCCTGTAATTAATTACATTGTGTCGGCGTTTCAGACCGTCGGAATATCAAGCAATTTGCCTTCTTTCAGCAAAGTCCATTCAGAGACTCGCTGAATGAGCGATTACGTTTTATACGGCAGCTATGAGCTCATAAATGCTTTAAACGAGGCTTGTTCTATATGCAAAAGATAACTGATTTTCTGACTGCATTGTAATTCAAATTCTATTCCCGTTGATGTTTCAATAAAACGGGAAAAAATCACACGCAGCCTTCATCACTTGCAAATCAATGTCGGTAAACTCAAATATTTTATATACTGTAATACCTAGTTAAGAAGACAAATGAGGAAGGCCATTACTTTGTTTAAATTTTATAATATTTGTTTCACGGCACAGACTAGAGGTGGATGCCGGCCAGTATTAAAATCTGTTTACTGACTCAGACTGGAGATCTTGGGTGGCTCGTGTATAAAAAAAGATGATTGACAGCGGATTAATGCTCACAAAAGGGAGAACTATAATTGGAAGTCTTTGGCGGTTTTTATGTAAATGTATGACTGACGTCGGAACAATACTCCAAAGGAACGACTGCCAGCAGTTTTGTTGACATTCAATTACAAGACCCTGGAATGTTTATCTAACAATATTTTGAGTAGCTCTCTTAGCGTGAGAAAGACGGATGTCATCCGAATGTGGGAAATTAAAACCGTGGGAAAAAGGAATATTCTGGAGAGAGGGAAGCTGATAGGAAGAGCAGTTGGATGTTACAGAGCAAGGGAGAAAGACAAGCATGAAAGTTAGTTGGAAGTCAAAGCTAGAGGAAGGCGGATGAGAGTTGGAAGCCAAAGCTAGAGGAAGGCGAATGAGAGTTGGAAGTCAAAGCTAGAGGAAGCCGGAAGACGAGCGACGTAGGCCTAAGTTGGGCAATAAATGCTGAAGTTTAATTATCTGTTGGTTTGTGGAATTTGTGGAAGTATTTAATTGATGATCGTCTGAGAGAGGGAAAGCTTGGAAAGAAACATTATTGGGCATTCTGGAAGATTTCGAACAAAGTGAACATTTAGCGCTGGCGATAATATTGACCAAATTGAATGGTGGCCGCGGGCGAAACATTTTAGTCCGTACTGGAATCTGGATACTGCAAGGATAAAGTGTATGTTTTTGTGAAGTGTGTTTGTGAAAGTCTGTGTAATTTTATGCACAGAAGGGCCGTTTTAGAGTGAAGTGTGTTGTCGAACTTCAAATATAAAATTGTAAGTAACGATTTAATGATAAATTCTGTAAATGTTAAATAAAAGTAATTAGTCAGATTTCGTTTATTTTAACGTCATATTCCGTATATTTGTTTAAATTGTAAATTTTATTGTATCTTGTTCTTCTTATCAACCCAGTGAAGACCCTGAGATATACAGTTTGATTTATTAAAAATGTAAATTGATTGTTTGTGTTACTTGATCTTGACGTGGCAAAATAAAAATAGGGATTCTTGAATTGTATTCTGAATGAATAAATTGTTTTGTTTAAAAATTGAATGACCTGTTTAATTTAAATTCCTGTAAAACTTCATCTATATTTTATGCTCCAATGTGGGAAAATTAATTAGTTTTCAAGTTGTTATTAAAATTTGGGCAATAACTTGAAGCAAGTTTATAATTTGTCGATTATTTATATTCTTGGTGCGACAAAGAGCAAATTTCATTTAAATTTAAATTATTTGATTGTGATTATTACAATACATTACATAAATGTTTCCACTTTTAAGATTATTCAGTATTAAAATATTCATTAATTATACGAATACGCGCGGAATGCAGACAAAGGAATCACGTCTTTTAATTTGGAGACAGCCGGGCTTCCCGTGCGACGAGTTTATTGGATTTGCGGTGTTGCCGTGTTGCCTTGTTTTCTTTAAGTGGACGCCACAGGTTGCTGTTCTTTAAGGGGTAGAGAAGGAAAGAAAGTAAATGAGTGAATGCAACTAACAATAGGCTGTTGCTTCATGCATGCAAAACAACCACTGGCTTGATACACTCTTCCATTTTCCTTCCAACAAAGTTCTATTCATGTTGTTGTTTTCAGCTTTTCCCTGCACTTCGTGTTTTCAACGGGGTTATTCATGTGTGTTTCCCACCCTTTTTTCCTTTCATGAAAATACGAGCCGCAGCGCAAAATGTAATCCGGAAAGACTGTAAGAAAGACTAGGTAGGATATCCGTCGAGAAACGCTTTCTCGGATTACTTCTTGACGATCTGTTACAATTTAGTAAAAGGAGAGTATAATAAATTCTTAAATTATTTATCAAACTTTCCACGTTCGGCATCCGTTCGTTTGAATACACAGCATAAAAAAAAATTCCATGTCGATCAATTAATTTATTTATAACGCTTCACCATAACTCCATTAAAACCAAACGAAGCCAAAGATAAAAAACACAAAGACAAACCCCATATTTCTTCTTAATATTATTAAATTTATATAAATGTAAAATTTGAATCCCTTTTTAACATGTTAATCTGTCAGTTTCGTCACATCTGCTCCTAAAAACTGTCCACTTTGGTTTCTCTATAAAAATAATAATATTAAATTTTATTACCAGATTTACTTGTACATACAAAATTTTATCATGGTCATATTTGTTAATAATAAAGTACAGTTTTTATTTATATACTATTATAACATAATTACATATATCTTGTACAGAACCTTATTAAAAATATATGTTTTTAACCACACCCTAAGAAAATTAGTTGGACACAATTGTAAGTCACTTGGAAGTTTCTTGTGAAAGTGTAATCTAAGTACAAAAGGGTCCTTATCCCTAATTTTTTCAACAATGGTTCCTAAATTAATCATTTTTTGTCCTTTTGTATGTTTTTATTTGTCACAAATGTTTTCCTATTATGCCTAACTAGTATATATGAATAGGGAAATCACAGTGAATATTTTTTTTCATTTCTACATATAGATTTACAACCTTCCATCGAAGATTAAACAATTATGATACGTTTCTTTTGCATAACTAATAGTTTGTTAAGGTATTTTGAAGCACACGATCCCAAAACTTCGATGTCATTCAAAATATGAGAAAATTTCCTTTCTTACATAGTTTCTTAATCTAAAAATCAAGTAATCATACATTATCAATCTGTGAATCCCAAGTTTATCCAAATACAGGCCTAAAAATGTGTTTGTGTACTTCCTGAACCGTATCAGAATTTATAACTATACTGTAATGCCAATTAATTAGGCCATTAATTGTTTGGACATAAAATTTGAATTGTTTGATAAATCCATTATAGCGGTCTGATCGAACAAAGCAACAACGGAGAAGCGAGCTCGACTGCTTTGTCGAAAAGTCAAAATGACGTTTGCGCGCACGAAAGTCTAAATCAGTTTACGTCTATCAGCAGCCAGGAAAGTCTAAGTCAGTTTTACGTCTACAGCCAGCTAGGATAGAGTTGGTGCCGAAAGATTGCTGTGGACGGATGAAGTATTTAGAAAGAGTCCTGATACCGGTAGTAGAACAGCGAGACCAGTTAGAACAATTTTGTTATAAGTTTCAGTCTGTGAAATAAACATCCAAATATTCATCGATAAACATTTTGAGTGCAGAAGTCTAATTTCTATTCTCAAATTAGACCATTGTTTCAATTTTGGAAGACAAAGTAATTGCATCCAGTGTCTAATTGTCGTCGGAACGAGTGAATAACATATCTTTAACAAACAGAGAACCAACATTTGGCAAATTAAAAAGTATTAATTAGATTTAGTGAAAACCAAGGCCTGATGAGTAAAAATTAAAGTGTAAAAGTGTCCGAACGAGGTAAAAATTGATTGTTCCGGTAGCAGACCGACGGTCCGTAAGTAAAATAATTTTGAAAAATATTGTAAACGCTAATTAAAGGATAAAGTCAGATTTCGTTCGTTCGCTTTCTTCTAGTTTTCTTTTCATTGTTTGAATTATTGTTTTATTTTAGGTAAATTATATTTTGAATTGTTAATTAGTCAAATTCTACATCGTGTCCTAATCATCAAACCCAGTAAAGACCCTGAGATATAAAAATGTTGATTGTAATTGTTTTGAGTTTGAAGCCACAAATTGATGGTAAATTTTATTTTATGTTTTAAAATTTGATTATCTTCTCATTTAATTGAAGCCAACCTGTTGATTATTTCAATACTAAAACTATTTAAATTTTTACGTCTTGTCATGTCAATTTTATCACGTTTCATTTATATTTGTTTTTAAATTATTTGACTTATAGTTTGAAATTACATTATTAGTTGCTTGAGATTTAAAATCATTGAGCAATTTATCAATATTTACACAGAATATCACTGTGTAGTGTCGTCTGCAAAGTTAAGTTGTTTTATTTCATTTTTGATCACAACTTCTAAATAGAAAAGGTTCGTCCACTGATTATTATACAGACCAACTCTTCAGAAACAATTTTATATCAGACCAGAATTAATTCTGACAATTACCATACTGATTAAGATATAGTTCAGCCCCTAATAGTGGGAGTGGAAGGAGGTGAAACAATTTTCTGTTTTCAATCTTAAATTCGTAGACCAATTTCTATAAAACTTTATACACATGTTACTTACGATTCAGGAGAAAACACTGAGGGGATAAGACACAGCTACCGCGTCGAGGGGTGAAGATCGAATTTAAAAACATTGCTTAACGGTCATAAAATGTTTCTGGGGTCGCTTAATTCGATAGTGTAAGACTAGAATTTTTGTGTGTCTAATTTAAAATCCGAAAGACAAGGAAGGGAAGCACTACTATGGTGGTGGAATGGGTTTATATAAAAAATAATGCAAAAAAACGATACTAGTGTGGAGTCGCTGAGTTTAAATCTCGCATTGATCATGGTTGTTGATGATATATTATGTGCTTCCACATGGAAGTTACCGTGGTTGTGAACGGTAACCCGAAGTAGTTTTGACCCTTTAAGTTACCGGGTAATTTTTTTATAATATTAGGATATCAGCTACATTTTTCTCTGTTTAGTTAACGGTTGTATTTGTTTACTCCTTTAAGATATCTGGAATAGTTTTAGCCTTTATGAAGTTAGCGAGTATTCTTACTGTTTTAATTCATCGTGATTTTTGAAACACTTTTATTTTATGTAGTAGTAGTTTGACAACAAGAACAGAATATTCAAAATATTAATGGCGAAAGTGGGGAAATGAATGAGAAAATGTATATTTTTTTTATATTTATGGTCGTTGAACATTTTATAAATTAGTTACATTAATGAAGAATGTATTCTGCACTGAAAATTCAAAGTATTTAATTGACAGTATTTTTTATAGCGCCTTTGAAATAACAGAAAAGATTTCTCTTGGACAGGAAAAAATATACAGAAGAAGCCGAACTGTTATTGAAGTTTCTGTGGACCATTTAAACAACTTTTCAGAAACCTGAGAAGGGAATTTTTTTCCCAGCGGCCAGACTGGCGAACGAGCCCCTAAATACGTCCAGTCACCCCCTCCCCTCCCCTTCCCGCAGCACAGGATAGTTAGTTATCTGTCTCTGGAGACACGAGACCGCTGCTGGATGCGTTTCCGTCCGTGTCTCTTGGCGTGTTTACTGAACAGGATATTTTCATCCCTCCGAGTCCAGTAAACACTGCAGTATTCATATGGACCCAACGTTTTACCTCATAACATTTCCTCCAGAGAATAATTTGAAATGGGATAAAAATATATTGTTTTTTGTCTCACCAAAATCTTCCAGCCACAGTAAATAAAGATTCCATGAACTCAGAACGACTAAGACTACTACTATACTTTATTTTAACTCCTACAAGTCTTTTAGAGAGACGCAGTTCAAACATACAATGGAAAACAACAAATAATTTCGTTACGTCAGTTATTAATTTACAGGCCAAGTAATTATTTTTAATCATGAATTTATAATTCCATTTCTCTACTGCACAGTTATAATCATATTAATTTTCATTCTTCCATTAAATTTTATTTGGTCCAAGAATAAATTACTGGCTTCTTAGCATTACTTTTTATCATCCCTAAAACATGTAGCATGAGTTATGCTATTTTTCCACATAAATAATTGATTTAAAAAAATTTCCAAACCTTAAATTATATCGTTCGTAATTTTTTATAAACAGAATTATTATAATTTATGAAAATTATTGACTAAAATTAATTTACAATAGAAAAGTATTAGTTTTATATTATTGAAAAATATTTCTTTCACTTTGAAAAAAAATACTAGCGCAATTGATTAATTACGTATAAGGAGATACATAAGTTAGAAGTTGTAAATAGAAGAAACGGGTTTGAGAATTATTTTAATTCTGAAAATTCTGTTAGAATTGTACGGATTTGTCTTTTTAATTGATGTTTTTAAATAACAGACAAATACAAAATAGTAAAATATTTGGACGAAATGCAGTTATGTAATATGTATTACGTAATGCTGATAATAAATATGTAGTAGTCAGCACAAATTAATTTCATTGCTACGTCTTTAAACTACAGGACAGAAAAATAATATGGAATAAAATATTGTAAACTAAGCGTGTAAATAAATTAAGTGGAAACTCATTTTAATTTTTTATCTCATTAGCAATCATACGGGAAACAGCAGTTTTCTTATTAAATGAATATCAACTGTGCATTTCCTTGCCATTGGAGCTTCGAGTGCCTCAGGATAAGCCGTCGATTGTTTTTCTTCAGAAAATGGAAAAAATGCTTCACATTTCTTTTTCTTCTATTTAGGGGCGGGGGTGGGGAGAAGGAAGACGAAGGCTATTAAAAAAATTAATTTCTTCCGCTGCTTGTACTCGTCCCTTTGTGCCCGAGGCAGATGTTCCACTCGGCGTATTTCTCCTCCTTACCACCAATAAACGAGATGAGTTTCCCAAAATTACGCATCGCCGGGTGTAAGCGGCAGAAGTGCCTTCCAGGTCTGCCTAATTTCCATCCTCGTCTCACTCCAAAGTCGCTGTGTGTTTAATGTATTGGTTGGTTATGGAAGCAATTAATTTTTCAATTTCGTGTCTGCGCCGATATAATTAAACAAACCAGTGGAGATGTAAAATTTTGGTTAACTTTTAAGACAGTAATTTGCCAATGGTCAACATATCCATAAAAGTATTCGTTTAACTATGATTTATATACGTATTTAGTAAATTATTCTCGGAAGTTTCCTAAATATTGTTAATTCCAAAATTATCTTTGGAAGCAAAGACGATCTATGCTTCAGTGCGAATTTGAATATTTCTCCAAGGAGAAATTTATTTATTTTAACAAAATTTAAAAGTTTATTATCATGGCTTTAAATAATCCTATCGCCAACCTACAGAGGTGTAGTGCTTCCCTCGAATCACAGAGGATCTAGGATGTTATTGTAAAAGTTTTACTTGGATTTTTTTTAGGGTAACAGCCTACATGAGGGTAATCCACATGGTGGCAACTCCCCTTTCATAGCATAGGAAAGTGTCTGAAAGGGGGGATGCGGAAGGATAGAGGAAGGTAGCCAAGAGTTAACTAGCGCCCCCGGGCTATATTTTAAGGATCCTACCCAGCATTCACCTAAAGAAATGCAGGACAAACCCTAGAAAAACCTGCATCAGGTAGGTCGGGCATTGAGTACTTGTCCCACGCCCTTCCGATAGCGGGAGAGGAGTTTGCTGTGGGGACGCAGCATTCCCTTCTCCGTGCCACGGAGCTAGCTGAATATTCCAATGGGAATAGCGAACAACTCTTACCGTATGCCCAAGGTCTGTGACCCCGGAACATACACCTCTCAGAACAGGCCGAGGTGCCTCGGCTTGTGGGAACCTTAGTTCAAAAACGGAGAGGAAAAGGCATTCTCAAAGGTAGCCCCTTCGTGTCTCTCCTATAAGGTTCTGCCTGCGAGAGAATAAACCTCGCAGCCACACAAATCGATATAATTATCTGCTGACTTAGTACTGAATTTATTTCAACTGTGGCACATTTCAACCGCTAACAATATTTAAAATTCGTCTGTTTTGTTATAAATAATATGAATTAAATAAAATAACGACCCCTTGTTTTACAGATAATTCAAACTATATTGTTCAACACGACATGATGTACATTCATCAGGTTGTTAAGTTTCAAGCTTAACTCTTTTTTGTCATACATAGTGAAAACAACAAACAATAATTAAAATAATAAATTCACATTAATTTCTTATTATTGTTCTATATTGATAAATAAAGAAATAAATTTTTTTAAAAACAATTCATATATTATTGCAATTTAATAATAAATACTAACAATCCAATTAATTATGAACCTAAACTTTTTCAAATTAATGTTATAAATTTATACTAATAATTATTTTAAAAAATTATATCAAAAGTTAGAAAATAATTGATTATATAATATTACTCAATTTTAATATCTCATTATCTAAATTGAAAGAGAGTAAAGATTTTTTAATATGCAAATTTCTGATAAATTACGTTTCGATAATTTTGTTTTAAGAGTCAGAGTACGTCGCAATAATCCCGGAGGCCAACGCTTTAGCCAGTGGTCAACCCCTGAGTCGACGCCATGCAGTGATTCTGACTAAAGTCATCGCTGCAGTTAACCCGTTCTGCCAGCTGCGAGATTCGGAGACGTCACTACGTTGGTTACGAGAGCAACAGCAGACGAACAGAACACAGAAATAGCAGTACGTATTTGATAACGGGCAGCTAATCTCTTCTACGTAATCCACAGGTGCCTGAGATAAGAGTTTTTCACGCTTAACTTTAATTAACTTATAAAATTTCTTTAATGGTCAATATTTTTTGATTTAACGTAAAAACCCAACCCAATAAAATAATTATTT
The DNA here is from genome assembly GCA_037074705.1 of Zhengitettix transpicula. Taxonomy (NCBI): domain Eukaryota; kingdom Metazoa; phylum Arthropoda; class Insecta; order Orthoptera; family Tetrigidae; genus Zhengitettix; species Zhengitettix transpicula. The sequence continues at coordinate 65,366,826 of CM073594.1, read as the reverse complement.
ACAGTATAGTGACAACATAATCATTTAAAGTTTTGTAATTGTGTTTTTGCTGTTTTCTTCTATTTTCAAGAGCACGTTTAATTCGCCATAAGGAACATTTTTCCGCAATTATGTCGACGAAACTTAATTGTATGTATGAAATTATGAAAGTTTCTCGTGATTATAATTATAATATTGTTATTAATTTTATAAATATCCATAAATACAAACCTGTCAATTATTATTTCGATTTTTCTCTTTTTTTACTGTAATAAAAAACATTAACATTTTTTTAAAGTACTTTTTTATCTTCATCATTATTATTTTAATTAGCCTTCTTCTTTTTAAATTTGGTATTATATTTATGGTTATTAATTATTTTCATATGTTTATTTATAAAGTTTAAAGGGTAAGAATTGTTAATTAAAATATTTAAAATAATGTGTCAAATAAACTGACTTTTATTACAAACAATAGTAAATTATTAAAAGAATTCATTGTAAAATGAGAAAAACACCTTTCGGTATTCATTTGTAGGGCCTATCTTCTTCATCTTTGGCTAACGAGTTATGTATTGCAATTCGCGATCTTGATGTTTTAATATATAATTTTTTATCCTGTCAAAATCTTAAGAAGGTACCGAAACTTTGTTATTTTTTCAATTAACTTTTTAAATAATTTCTGTTAGTTGTCATAAATAATTGTATTCTTTATGGTTAGAACTAAATGTTAAATACAATTATTTATGACAATCACAGAAATTCTCCCGCTATCGGATGTGCGTGGGACAAACACCCAATGCCCGACCTACCTGATGCAGGTTTTTCTAGGCTTTTCCCTGCATTACTTTTAGGCGAATTCCGGGTAGGATCCTTAAATTATAGCCCGGGGGTCATAGTTAACCCTTGACTACCTTCCTCTACCCTTCCGCACCCCCCCTTTCAAATCCCTTCCTATGCTATTAAAGGGGAGTTGCCACCATGTAGATTACCCTCATGTAGCCTGTTACCCTAAAAAAATTAAAAATATGCAGTATAGCTACTTAAAAGCGCATTTATAGATTTACATAAGCTTACGTACACATTTAATGCCAAAACAAATTATATAATTGCAGCGATATGCCGAGTAAAGGAATGTAACTGCTAACGCAATTACTGGAACTTATACTGCCCAGATAAAATTTGTAGGTGGGTCCTAAAAGTTAGGACTGGAAAGTACTAGTAAAAAGGGTCGGCGGAATGGGGTCTATGACGAATGCTGCCTCGTAAAATGGTTTATTGAGAAGATGCACGAACCTGAGGCACACAGGTTACAATAAAAGTAATTGAAATAGTCATTGTGAATTTACATTCAGTTAAAACTAGAGCCATTTAAACGGCTGTTTACTATAAGGGATTAGAGGCCATTCTTCTCAGTCGTCATGTATATTAACTTTATTTACATTTTGCTAATGTTTCTGGTATTGACAAGGAAAGGAAGATAGGAGATTGTATCACGTATCTGTTGGCAGTGGAGTGGCAACAATTATTACCGGGGCAAACACACACACACACACAGGCCAGTGTTTGCTGGAGCAATGTGGACGGTCGGCCGGCGTCAGGGTAAATCTAGCATCAAAGAGGCCTCCCTGTTGCCTTTGTGTTTCCAGCATGCAGCTGTAATACCGACGCTATTACAGGAACGCCTAATAATCGCTCTCGTTACATGCTTGTTTGAACCTCCGTATACTTATATATATGTAGAGAGAGAGAGAGAGAGAGAGAGCACTAACTATACAGGGAAAGAAAATTGCCTCAGTATTTTATACTAAATTTACCAATGTATCACGAGTTACCGCGTTGGTCTGTAGACAAAACTGATGTATGGACATTGTGACGGTGACGCAGAAGCAATTTACCTCCGTGGTAGATGAACTGGCACCGTCATTGACACAAGGCGTCTTAGCGGTCACAGAGACACTCTTCCGCTCCCAATAACGCTCACTCCCTCATATTAGAAATACTAAAATTTGTTACACGCAACATTTTGTAAACAAGTCAGTTCAGCCAGTGTCGTGCTATGTCCGGCCGTGCCTTGAGCGGACTGGATTAGAACAATAGGGAATAATAAATTCTTTTTAGATTATAAGTATCATTTATTTACGTTAAGGGCCGAATCATTCGAAGCAGCCACAGAGACACTCTTCCGCTTAACTACCTCATATTAGAAATACTAAAATTCGTTACACGCAACATGAACCTTTTTGCAAGTAACAGTGACAAACACGGCTACGACACGAGGAATCGTTCAGTTCTCAGGTCAGACAAGTCTCCAAGGGCCTAGCGTTCATTATTCCGGTGTCGCACTATGTAACAGCCTTCCTGAACGTGTAAAGAACATCAACAACTACAAATCATTCGTCAAGGAGTGTAAAACGTTTCTTGTAAATGGAAATTATTACTCCGTACACGTTGTTTTTCAATCTGTCTCACATTCACTGAACGGCGCCGTATTTTGAGCGTCCGTGCCCTGAGCGGACAGCCTTCCCCCGACCGCTTCCTCAATCCTGACCGCTGAGCGAGCAGGTATAAAGTTTCCCGAAGAACTTTAGTATTACACCTTTTTGTAAGTAACAGTGACAATCACGGCTACGACACGAGGAATTGTTCAGTTCTCAGGTCAGACAAGTCTCCACGAGCCTAGCGTTCATTATTCCGGTGTCGCACTATTATTAGCCTTCCTGAACGTGTAAAGAACATCAACAACTACAAATCATTCGTCAAGGAGTGTAAAACGTTTCTTGTAAATGGAACTTATTACTCCGTACACGATGTTTTTCAATCTGTCTCACATTCGCTGAACGGCGCCGTATTTTGAGCGTCCGTGTCCTGAGTGGACAACCTTCCCCCCCCCCTTTCCTGAATCCTGACCGCTGAGCGAGCAGATATAAAGTTTCCCGAAGAACTTTAGTATCACACCTTTTTGCAAGTAACAGTGACAATCACGGATACGACACGAGGAATCGTTCAGTTCTCAGGTCAGACAAGTCTCCATGGGCCCAGCGTTCATTATTCCGGTGTCGCACTATGTAACAGTCTTCCTGAACGTGTAAAGAACATCAACAACTACAAATCATTCGTCAAGGAGTGTAAAACGTTTCTTGTAAATGGAACTTATTACTCCGTACACGTTGTTTTTCAATCTGTCTCACATTCAATGAACGGCGCCGTATTTTGAGCGTCCGTGCCCTGAGCGGACAGCCTTCCCCCGACCGCTTCCTCAATCCTGACCGCTAAACGATCAGGTGTTAGTTTTCCGAAGAACTTTAGTTGTTGATGTTCTTTTCATGTTCAGGACGGTTGTTACATAGTGCGACACTGGAATAATGAACGCTAGGCTAGTGGAGACTTGTCTGACCTGAGAACTGAACGATTCCTGATCAAATGTAAAGTTTTTTTTGTGAAACTTCATTAATCATTAATATTAATAGGCATTAATTTTATGTAATTTGTCTATTGTATTTAGAAACTTATTTATTATCTTTATACTTATTTAACATTTATGACGAATTCTATTTCCTCACAAGAGGGCTAATGAAGAATAAATCTATCCATCTATCAAATTTTTATAGATAATCACTGGGTTCACCACACGTACCATTTATGACTCTAAAGTCTTATTGTTTAAATGAATTATTTTTATCATCAACTAAATACAATTCGGCCAGAACAAAAATAAGCTAACGTTTTAAACAGAAAAGCTTCAAAACACGACCACAAGTATAGATTTAAACCATCAAAGATTCAAAAGTAATTCCGTGTTAAAGTTTCCAAATACGGAGAAACGATCAGAAAATGGCAGCGCGTCCGATTCCCGCACGTGACATCACAAAGCCCAATAGCTGAAATAAATTATTTGAATTCTTTTCGACCATGCGTTACATTTAACGTGACACTATAAAGGGAATGTTTGAGGCAGTCCATGTGACATAGGTAAGGGCGCAGCACCCAAAGACCTGAAAAGTTTGTTTAAAGTATTGGTTTGGGAATGTTGTCCAGAGATGCAGCTATCTTCGTCGGCGCCAAAGTGTAGTGAATTTATAAGAGAACATAATTGTAACTGAATGGTGTAATTGAATATTATAATTGAATGTAGTAGTGTTTAATAACTAAAACGTTTTAAGTACATGTTAATAATGAAGAAATGGAGTGGAGGTATTCTTGTTGGCTAGACGTAGCTCAGACGTTGCTGGCGAAGGGAGAAGGGGAGAAGTCTCATCTGGTGTGTGAATAATACCATCCTAGCTCCACCCTTCACCACTCACTGCAACCTCAGTATCACCTCTGGAGTTCGACTTAGTCGTTCGTTGAAGAAATGGATTCCCTCGTAGCGTATCGTCAAAAGAAACCGTAAAATTATCAGTAATCTTTTATTAGGAGCTTCAGTGGAAAAAACGTAAGGGAAAAAAATGGGCCAAGGAATTAAATGTTGACAGAATTAATTACTGTGACGTGAAATTGTTAAATTATATAGATGACGAACTCTAAAATATAATTAAAATACGGATCTCAATTAAATATTAAATTAAAATACTTAAATATGAGATTTGGACGTAACAGTTGATTGTAGGACACCAGTGTAGCTGTTGGACGTGTTGCATGTCCTTGTAAGGACTGCATGCTGTCCAATGTTGGGTCATCGGACGAAATGTAGGACTGCATGTTGAACCGTGAATAACTGGTTCAAGAGCGCGTGTCGCGTTCCATCGAAATAGTATGATGTATTAAGAGAAAGTTAATGTGCAATAGGAGGTAAATAAAAGTGAAGATGCTAAAGTGTGTGTGTTATTGGTGAATTATAAAAGCAGATCACAGTGTGTGTTTAATTAACTTTCCCGTTTGACGTTTTCCCGACAGGTCATTTTCTCGAAAAGTGAGTTATTACGAAATAAACCATAATATTAATATTGTAGAACACTTTGTAAATTAAGTTATTTATTAACGCGTGGAACAATTTCAACCAAACTTTGTATACGTAGATCCAGGAAGAAACCTGTGTAATTATGTTAACTCTAGCACCCCTAAGGGTGGGGGTGGAATTTTCAAAATACAAAATATGCGGTAACTGCCTATATTGGTGTTTCTCAGATTTATAATACCGAGTCTAGATGCTTTTAGAGCCGAATTTCATCCCCTATAGGCAAGAGGACAGGCATGATGTGGGGGTGACAAAAAAAATTGTGATAACTCCCAAGATTGGTGTCAAATCAAGAGTTTTGGCAGTCGCTGAGTTTAGTTATGAAATTCTACCAGGGTTAAGTTAAACTTTGACTCCTACGCGTGGGGTGGAAAGGGGTTATAATAATTTGATATCTCCCGGTATTGCTGTCGAAATGGTAGTCGCTTAGTTTAGTTATAGCATTCGACGAAGGGTTAACATTAATAAACCTTGGCGGCGTATGAAAATAACTCGGAAACAGTATAATATCAATAATTAGTCATATATTTGTCAAAGAAGTTAGCTTCAAATCTTAAACACGTGAATCAATTTGAACGAAACTTTGTAGCACAAGGATTTTTATTATTATACATTACAAGAAACTTTTAATATCGGAACAAAATACAGGCGGCCTATTGTTTTACGTCAGCTTACAATACAACAACAAAGGAACGCAGACTGCATTATTATTAAGTAAACATACACATTGTACTAACATTACGTAAATATCAATACAATCCTAATTACTAACAGTACACATGTATTTTGTGCCGGAATCAAACATAGTTGGGCTGAGACATGCCTTGCATCCGGGGTTTTGGGGGGGGGGTCAAATTAGGACACCTAAAAAATGCAATACCACCTTATTCAACTTCGAACAAATAGTTTTGGACTTCGTTGGGATTATTCTCGAAATAATTAAATTTTTAGCATCTTTAAAGTGGATTGGAGCTGGATTCGAAAACATTTTATATGAATTGAATTACCGTCTATTATTTTAATATTCTTAAAGCTACCTTTAAAGTCCAAAATGTTTAATTCCGGGTGCCTTAACTAAACTCAGGGACTTCCAAAACACTGGATTCGACACCAATCTTGGGAGTTATCAAAATTTTTTGAGAACCACCTCATATCCCTCCTCTTGCCTTTAAGGGATTAAATTAGACACTAAAAGCATCGCGAGTGGGATTATGAATGTGAGCGACACTTTCGAAATTTATTTGGCGCCAATATAGGCAGTTACAGCATATTTTGTATTTTGAAAATGCCACCCCGTTCTACTCCCAACAATAGGGGTGCTAGTGTTATCTTAATTGTACAGGGTTGTTCCTGCATCTTAAGTGAAACGTGTGTTAAGTTTGGCTGAAATTGTTCCACGCATTAATGAATAACTTAATTTACTAAGTGTTCTACAATACTTTTATTTCGTAAAAACTCACATTTGGGGAAAATGACCTGTTGGGTAAAACGTCAATCAGGATAATGTGCATCGGGCAAGTGTGTGTCGGGATTTTGTAATAGACCCGTCGGAGTGTTCTTCCTAACAACTAAAGGAAAAACGACTTCGCGAGAGAACATTAAGCAGATAAGACTGTATACAATTTAAATATTCAATAAGTGACAAGAAAATATATCATATTTAATCAAAGTCAATAATTAATAACTGAAGTCAGTTGTAAGAGATTAACCTTCAAAATCTCGCCATCATATTTTTTTAGGGTAACAGGCTACATGAGGGTAATCCACACGGTGGCAACTTCCCTTCAATAGCATAGGAAGGGATCTGAAAAGGGGTATGCGGTAGAGTAAGGTAGCTAAGTGTTAACTAGGGCCCCGGGCTATGGTTTATGGATCCTACCCAGCAATTCTCCTAAAAGTGATGCAGAACAAACCCTATAAAACTGCATCAGGTAGGTCGGGAATTGGGTACTTGTTGCACGCCCTTCCGATGGCGGGAGAGGGGTTAGATGTGGGGTCATAGCTTTCCCCTGTCCGTGCCTTGACCGGTTTAGGAGACAGCTGGCCGAGTATTCCAATAGGAATAGCAGACAACTCTGCGATCCTGGAACATACACCTCTCAAGATAGGCCGAGTTACCTCGGCATGTGGGAAACTTAGTTCAAAAAACCAGAGAGATGTGAAGGCATCTCCATAGGTAGCCTCCGCCAGAGCACTCCGGGAAGGTTCACCTGCGAGAGAATTCTCTCGAAGAATTCTCACCCCATAATATCTTTTTTTTAAGAGTAACAGGCTACATGAGGGTAATTCACATGGAGGCAACTCCCCTTTAATAGCATAGGAGGGGATTTGAAAGGGGGGAAGCGGAAGGGTAGAGGAAGGTAGCCAAGGGTTAACTAGGGCATCCGGGCTATAGTTTAAAGAGCCTACCCGGCATTCGCCTAAAAGTAATGCAGGGAAAACCTGCATCAGGTAGGTCGGGCATTGGGTACTTATCCCACGCCCTTCCGATACCGGGAGAAGAGTTTTTCTTGGGGTCGCATTCCCTTCCCGGTATCTCGACCAGTTTAGGAGGCAGCTGGCCGACTGTTCCAATGGGAATAGTAGACAACTCTTACCGTATGCCCAAGGTCTGTGACCCCGGAACATACACCTCTCAAAACAGGCCGAGGTGAATAAGAATTTACGGTAATATTGTAATAATCTTCCTGCGAGATCCCTTGACAGAACGAGTACATGCTGATTCCTTATGTAATATATAAATTTTTCAATTGGCAGTCATTATGTAATTTTGAATGTAATTAAATTTTATAATTTTTTTCAATTCAAAACTACCATTTAATGGCGTCCAACTTCCAACCAATGACTTTAACTTCAATAAATACGAGATATATAAAGCTGACTGAGGGAAGGGACACATTAAATATATAAATAATAATTCTACATTTTATGCCAGATTATCCTCAAGGTACATCAGAAAATTTAAAGCTTTCTTCACGTCTAAACAGTTGTAAGTCTAAATCTCTGAGGACACTTGGACATTTACGGATGTAGTAAAGCGAAACAAAAAAATTGTTAGATGAAATTAAAATTGCGTAGATACTTGGTGGGGAATAGATTCCATTTTTGAACACTGTAGTGGTTTCTAATTTGAATTACTGGGTATGATAAACTTTTATACGATACACAACCACCAAGTAGTTACACTGTAAACTAACAGACGTCACGCGAAGGATATAGAAAACGACTTTGTTTACATTATCTTCATGAAAATAAGTTTCATGGAAAATAGTGTTTGTTTAAGTGGCTGTTAGCAGGTCTGCAAGCAAAATATTCAGTGTTATGATAACCCTTCAGAATATTATATGAGGACGATAATGAATGCTACACAATGGAATACTCCGCCAAGTAAATGTTGTACTGTTTCCCGGATGTGTTATTATTTATATTGTCGTATTAAACGTTACAGAAACATAATTATGAAAATCCTTCGAGAAAATCTTTCGAGCTTCCCTGTAATTATCAAAACAGCGGCGATTATTCGTTAAGTGGAGTTATGGGTAATAAAACACTGTACTTTACAGATTACTACCATTAGACACGAAGTGGCTCGAGACGTAGGCAAAATAAATATAATGTAATGCCAATTAATTAGGATATTAATTGGTTTTAATAAAATTTCAATTGTATGAGAAATCCATTATAGCGGCAGGATCTTCCAAAGCAACAATTTAGCTAGGCTCTGTTACTTTGTCGGAAAGTCAAAATGGCGTATGCGCGCTAAAACTCAAGACTACGATAGTTATTTGGTGACGGGACATTTAGGAGGACAGAACAAATGATTTTAGAGAGCAGAGACTAGCCTTCGTTTAATGTATCATTAAACAAAGTGATGAATTTAAGACACATTAAAAACATTCACTGAAGTATTTTTCCGTAAATATCGCAGTATTTACGTCTATCAGCAGCCAGGAAAGGAGTGCAGTTTTTACGTCTGTAGCCAGCCAGGAATAGTAAAGTTGCAGTTTAAGTCCCAAGCCGTAAAAAGACTACCAAATCTATGAAACACAGGATTCATATAAGGCAAGCGGTCACCACATAGCTAACAAAAAGGAGGATCATCCGAGTTCCTGGGAGCCTATCAAGGTTGACTTAAATAGTGTAAAAACTCTGAGCCAATAGAATCAGTGTAAGTTTTTTTTGCAATAATGAACTCCCTAAAACAAAAAGGAATGCTGGAACCAGCTGGACAGATGTGAGTAACAAAATACAAAATTAATGATTTATGTAAACGTAATTAAAGGATAGAAGTCAGATTTCGTTCTATTTCAATTGTTAATCAGAGTTTTTTACTTTTTAATTTCGTTCTATTTTACTTGTCAAGTTAATTTCTTTTCTTTTTAGTTTATTTCTATCGACGTATTGTTTAGGTAAATGTGATTTGTTTGTTAATAAGATTTTTAAATCAAATTGTTGTGTCCATTATCAAACCCAGTGAAGACCTTGAGAAATTAATATTTTAAATTGTAATTGTTTGTGCGTTATTGGCACAAAATAAAATTAATATTTTGTTTCTTAATTTCGATCATTTCATTTAATAAAAGCCTTCCATTTAATTATTACATTTTGACGCTTAACGTGAGGTAAATTCATTTAATAAAAATATAAATTAAACGACCTATTTATTTAATTATTGCAATATAGTCGAAGAATTTCTGCGTCACAGATAACGCAACGTTTCATAAATAAATTCCAAGAAACAGAATCGCAATTGTTCGCAGTTTCACATTAATTGTAGGTTGGGTAGCGGCAAAAGTCGAGGCGACTCTAAACGTAAAATGCCACAATCCACTTTGAAAAAGAGCGTTCTTATGCTCTGAATTAAACATGGAACAGCGCTTACATCATTGCCACTTTCTTCTTTGAGAATTTTAAATTCTACCCAGCGTTTCACCATTTTTGTACCGCTTACAAAAGTAGCTCGAGCTATTCACAATTGGCGTAGACGAAAGCAATGGCGGTTTACTGACGATTCGGAAAATTAAAAATTTACAATAAATATTTAAAAACTTGTTTATTAAGACTAATAAGTATTAATTTCTATTAATTCAGTTTGATAGACGTGAGATACACCTTTAGTGTTTTTTTCCATGTCCACGAATGCCGTATGTCAATTTTTATCATAATCAACTCATTCTAAAGACCAAATGAGATTAACTGATTCTTCGTATGAGTATAAGTGATTAAAAAGGCTATTTATTCAGAAACATAAAATATCACATGTTGGTGTGTATAAATAGTTAATTATATATATTACCACAGTATTAAATTAAATTATTTAATTTGTTTTGTTATTGTAATGTAAATAAATAATAATAATGACTTTTCTGTATAGTATAATTTATTAATAAGCGAAAACATACATTCAAAAACTAATTTAAAATAATTTAATTTAAAAACATGTTTCAGTCGTAATGTGGACCGACATAATGTTAAAAATTAAGTCATCTCTTTTTATGTAAATGTGATGGGGTCCACATTCAGTTGAAGCATTTTAATTCTATTAATATATATTACAATTTAATGCAGTATTTCAGTTACTAATTATAACAATTAATTTTTTTTGCATTTAATATTGTAACTGTTGTATATATATATATATATATATATATATATAATATTATAATTTTAGTTTTCAACCTATTAAACTAATATTTCGACAGTAAAAGATTATAGAGTTCAGCCGAAAGCTAATAACATATTATTATATAACAGATTATTATTAGCATTTTTCTGATAATAATATATTATTGTATAAAATATTATAAATAATATATAGTAAATGTGACTGCTTTAGATTAATTAGGATTGAATTAATAGAAATATCGACACTTGGATAATCAGGATGCCATATAGCTTCACTAACTGTATTTATTAATTCGGTTACCACACGCCTGTGAGAAATTTTCTATAACCACGAGCTAGAGATGATGTGTGGGTTTCATGTGGAGACGCTAGACCCGCAGAAAATTGGAGGATTCGGGTTACGTCGCTGCCTCGGTCGAAGCTCTGTTTGAAGCGGTTTTCGAGGGTCCCCTATACAGATCACGTGGTCTTATCTGAAGCTTTGTTTCGTTCCCCCCCTTCCGCAAGTTGGTTTTCACTTGTGAGGGGGTTTTTGTCTCCTACTTCGGATCCACTTTCAGTCTCCAGTCTTGCTACGACCATCTTGGAGTGAGGAAGGATCCTGGGTACTCTATACTCAGTCGTGTTCTTTTTATAATAAACTTTGTCTTTAACTTAATAGCGATTTATGATTCTTGTTATGTCTCTGAAAGATATATAGATACCAATACGTTGTCGAATTTCCTATTTTCCTTTCTGGAAGTCTTTTTATCGACACTGGAGAAGATAAGGCGCAGGATTTTCCACATCTCCCCTGTTTGAAGGCCTGCGAGGGCTATTCTCTCGCAGGCAGTACCTGCGAGGAATGTTCTCTCGCAGGCAGAACCTTATACGAGAGACATGAAGGGGATACCTCTGGGGATGCCTTTTCCTCTCCGTTTTTTAACTAAGGTTCCCACAAGCCGAGGCACCTCGGCCTGTTCTGAGAGGTGAAGGTTCCGGGGTCACAGACCTTGGGCATACGGTAAGAGTTGTCCACTAATCTCATTGGAATAGTCGGCCAGCTGCCTCCTAAACTGGTCGAGGCACGGAGAAGGGAATACTGCGTCCCCACAGCAAACTCTTCTCCCGCTATCAGAAGGGCGTGGGAAAAGTAACCAATGCCCGACCTACCTGATGCAGGTTTTTCAAGGGTTTTCCCTGCATTACTTTTAGGCGAATGCCGGGTAGGAACCTTAAACTATATCCCGAGGTTAGTTAACCCTTGGCTACTTTCCTCTATCCTTCCACATCCCCCCTTTCAGATCCCTTTCTATGCTATTAAAGGGGATTCGCCACCATGTGGATTACCCTCATGTAGCCTCTTACCCTAAAAAGAAAAGATATGATGGACCTAAGGACGCCGTCGAGAGAATTCTCTCGCAGGTGAACCTTCCCGGAGAGCTCTGGCGGAGGCTACCTTTGGATATGCCTTCACTTTTCTTTGGTTTTTTGAACTAAGTTTCCCACATGCCAAGGTAACTCGGCCTGTTTTGATAGGTGTATGTTCCAGGGTCGCATAGTTGTCTGCTATTCGTCGGCAAGCAGTCTCCTAAACCGGTCAAGGCACGGAGAGGGAAAAGCTACGACCCCAGAACCCGCCATCGGAAGTGCGTGGAACAAGTACCAAATGCCCGACCTACCTGATGGAGGTTTTTCTAGGGTTTTTCCTGCATTTCTTTAGGCGAATACCGGGTAGGATCCCTAAACTATAGTCCGGGGCCCTAGTTAACCCTTGGGTACCTTCCTTCGCCCTTCCGCATCCCCCGTTTCAAATCCGTTTCCTATGCTATAAAAGGAGAGTTTCCACTAGTTACTTTTTGTGACTTTAGCTAGAACTAAATTTCCGTTACATAGTTCTTATTTTTATATCTCTAATTTTTAGCAGGTACACAATATTACAGGGATCTAATAACAGAAACTCTGCGATATTTAATTATTGAAAGAAAATTTTGCGTTATAAATATATTGTCTGGATGGATTGTAATTCAAAACTATGGAATAATTCACCTAGACGGGACAGGGATGTACATAGTGAAACTGACAAGAATCTGAGTAAAGGGAAAGAGAGATATTTTCCATGCGTGTGCGTTTCCTGCGTGCAAGACAGGTGAAAGAGAGAATTTAATTATGCTTCACACAACACATCAGGTTCTCTATTTTCGAGGCCTCAAAATGCGTAATGGGAAAACACCTACAGCCACATGCCGAGGTTTGCACTAATTAATTATTTTACAAATTACGAGAGTGGAAATGACTGAGGTAATTTAAATCCTTTATTTTGTTCCTGTACTGCGGCATTCGAAAGCGAACAACAGGGTGTGGAATTGCTATTGTAACTGGAGCTTTATCTTTCATTTCACACGTACACAAAAACAAGTATTTAATGACGGTAACTTACCAAAACGGACGTTACCAATTCTATATTTTATTACAAGTGTAAAAGAAGCGACAGACGAAAAAATGGACATATGAATGTTTCAGTTTTCTTTTCATCTTTCCTGTTGCACTGTATTGAAATTTTGTGAGCTTATATGGAGGGGTTTTCTCTTTCATGCAGTCTACGTTTTAGTGACTATTCAATTAATTTAAATATAGTAAATGCTAACTGTTGCTACCTGAACAGGTTAAGTAAGAAATTTCTTATCGGGTTCAATATAATTTTGATTGACTTTTAAAAGCACCATATAGAAGTCATACGCACAACTAAAATAAATGAACGATGATTATTGATGACGTTACCCTCACGATGAATTCCTCCAAACAACAAACTCTGCTGGCAGACAGATTTCCACGACGAAACTCCTACCGACTTTTGATGACTGCTGACTGATGATTCCTCTCGACCACCTAAATTGGCCTCCACCAACACTCTCTCCTGAATGCAAACTCTCTGACTTATAACATTTGTTTCGGCCACTTTAACTTGGCCCCGCTTAAAGGAAATGGACACAGGATTATAATATTTTATAGAAACGAATAAAAAGCCGAGAAATTTAAAAATATGATATTCATAATCCGATCATTCTTAACTTGTGGAATTTCAGGATTATGTAAGGGGTTTGTACATTTATACTAACGTAATACCAAAAAGGTTTGGAAAATATTAATTTAACTAGATTTTTGAAAAATTTTATTCAAACATTAAATAAATAATAAAAATATCTTTATTTAATGCGAATATTCGAAAAGTATAGGTAAAATATAAGTTATCTAATAAATAAAGCGGAATGTTTGGTTGTACGTTTCTATGTATGTACCCGCATAAAAAACTACATACGTGGAGAATATTTCACAAAATTTAGTACACGTGTTTTTTTCGACCAGGGAAATAAACACTTGTTGGGGTGGATCGGGGGTGGACGCGAGTGGAAATATTCAAACATGTTAAAACAACCAATATTTGAGTCGGATGAATATTTTTAGGGGTCGAAGAGAATGATAGTCTTTCTACCGATGATATCTCAGTATAATTTCAGCACGAGAAAGGAGAACCCTTAGGGGTGGTAGTGGACGGACGTTACAAGAAAATAACGCGAATAAACCGATATTCGAGTCAAATCGTGTTTATGTATGTCGTATAGTATATTTATGACAATCTGGGTAACGTTCGGATGTGGGTGGGGGCGAGGGTGGCTGGGAGGACGTGGGCGGGAATAGAAATATTCAAAAATGTTAACCTGTCAATATTTGCGTCAAATAAATATTTTTGGGTTTCAATGAGACTCATAATTTTTTTAATATAAACTGTGTATAATTACATTACCTATCGGCTTGGGAGGACAGACCCATGAAGTGGGGTAGGATTTTCATTACATAAAAATAACGCAAAAAACGATATTGTAGTCGAATCCGGGGTTTTGGATATCGTTGAGGTTAATTATTACATACAACTTGCAGTTGAATCTCCATAGGGGGGGGGGAGTCTAAACGAAGGTGGAAATTTTCAAACATGTTGATCGGCCGATATTTGCGACCAATAAATATTTATCGGTGTCATTTAAATTAATAATATTTCGGTACATATTCTCTGTGTATAATTTCAACCCCTATTGCATGGGAGGAAAGAACGATTAGAGGTGGAGTTTGGTGGAGCGTTACATGAAAACAACGCAAATAAACCGAGATTGGAGTCAATTCAGGGGTTATGGATGTCGCTGAGTTTCATTGTGACATAATGGGTAACGCGCGGGGTTGGGGTTCTGGGCGGGGGTAGAAATTTTCAAACAATCTAACCGGCCTATTTTTGCGTGAAATAAATACTTTTTGTTAAACCCACAGTAGCGGGATTGGAAAGTTTCGGACATGTTCAAACGGCGATATATTCGTCAAATGAAACGGGATCAATGAGTTAAAGCCCCTTCGAAATGGGAGGTGAACACATTTAGGGATAGGGGTTGATTGCGTTACATAAAAATAACGCAAAAGCTACCTAGATTCGAGTCAAGTCGGGGGTTATGGATAAATGACATCCCGGGCAACGTCGGGAAAACCTCGGCGAACTCAGTCAATTTCAACCGTCTTTCGAGCTGATCTTTGGATTAGCATTTCTGTTCATATATAATTATTATGTTGTATACTATTTAACTTACTGATATATAATATTAATGATTTTACATTGAATTCAGTCTTTGTTGAGTCCTAAGAACCTGACCACGGAAGAATGTGAAACGTAAATTGTAGGTTAGACGTGGTAGCAAAGACCGTAGAAAAACTGTGTACCGGGTTCGATTCCCGGTTATGTCCAGTTCTTTCTATCTTATTTCAAATTCATCAAGCATTCGAATACGAATTTCGGTATTGGTTTTATTTGAAGCGCCGTTAATTGCTCTCGTAGAAAACAGGCCGTGAACAAACTGAAAGCCAGACAGCGAAATGATTCAAATTGAAACACAGAATAGAAGACAAACACGTCGCCAGTCAGAACTCTGTGAACCCTGGCTGGTTGATGACCCAGTTGATTAGACTTTGGATTTAAAAGCCTCGCGTGCCATTGTGGACATGCGTATGTATATACACTGTGCGTTGAGTTGCATGTTGAATGCGTAAAAGCTACAAGTCGCCGACGGGTCGATAGCGGCCAACACGGAGCAAGGAGAGAGGGAGAGAGAGAGAGAAAGGCTGATTACAAGCCAGGCAGCCTCGTAATGAGGCAAACCATCGGCCGTCGTTAAGTGGCGCCAACTGATCCACTTCAAGTCGTCGTCGCATCCACTACACATAGGAAATATACCCAACAAGGTTGCAATTATTCGTATTAGATTAATTAAAACAAATTTTTAACTACGCCGTGTCTGTTTTCATTCGTTGAATAATATTTAAATATTCTTTTTCTAGAGATAGTGCTCGAGCAGAAGACACAGTACACGTTTTATTAGTCTCATGATCCCGAATCAAGAGTGATTACTCGTGGAAATGGCCCTTCATTCTCAATGGCTCAATTATGAGCATATTAAAAGATAAATCTGTAATAAGACTGGAGTATTTCATCTAACAACGAATAAGTAACACTCAAATTGGTTCAGATAATTCCTCAAATATGTACTGTAGTGGATAGCACTGATTAGTAATAAATCATTTCCAATATTAAAATACATATTGTAATGCCAATTAATTAAGACATTAATAGTGAATTTGAAAATCAAAATTGTTAGAGAAATCCTTTGTGGCGGCGGTCCGGAACATAACAACAATAGAAAAGCCAAGTACTGTTCCTTTGTCGGAAGGCCCGCAAAATGGCGTATGCACGCGCTAAAATGAAAAAACGAAAATTCAGTCTGCGGGGAGACGTCGTAGAAGTAATAACTGTTAATTGGAGACGAAAGAGCAGCTAGCAGGAAGGCATGGTGAAATACAGTTTGCACGGAAATATTGATAATTAGCATTTAACAGAGTTGATTGGGTCCTGAACATTTTTATCAGGACAAAGTAAACATTCACAAGAGCATTAACGACGAAACCTACTAAGTAAAAAAAGCAGTTTTTGCGCACATAGCCGGCCAGAGTTAGCAGAAGTTTCGGTTTAAGTCCGGAACAATAAAGACTACCCAAACGACGAATCGCAGAAGTCGCCCAAGGCGAGCGGTCTACCGAGAGGACGAAGGTGGATCATCCTAGTTCCTGACAACGTATAAAATATTGATTTATAATCAGTGCAGAATCTGTGAGTAGAAGCAGTGTAAAAACCCCACAATAGTGTTCTCGAAAATTAAAGGTATCCTGGAATGCTGGGCAGACGTGAGTAACAATTTAAAACAAAACAATTAATTATGTAAGCCTGATTGAAAGATAGCGGTCAGATTTCGTTCTCTTCTTATTGGTTAAAATTGTCAATCAGAGTCAACCTTTTTAGTTTAACGTCGTTCATAATTAAATTTTGTTCTAATTTAATTGACAAGTAACTTTCTTTTCTTTAATTGTAAATTGTTGATAAGATTATAAACATAAATTGATTCGTCCATTATCAAACCCAGTAAAAACCCTGAGATATATTTAAATTTGTAATTGTTTAAATTATTGCCAATAAATATTTTGTTTGTTAAATATAAATTATTTTCATTTAAAAGCCTATCATTAGAGTATATTACAATATAAACGTTAACTAACCTGTCTGATTTTAAACATAAATTTAAAATAAGATAAAGTACAAGTAAAGATTGTATTTTTACGTCTGTTTATATGAAATAAATAACTAGTAATGGCTCACTTCAATAATGTTCCAAACTGTCTTGTTATACGTAGTATGAAATCTCGTTGGGAAATAATAAAGAAATTTTGTAACATTCCTTGGAATAAAATGGAAATTGCACTTAATATCATATAACATTTAACATTTTTCCAATTTTATAATAAATGTTACCAACAGATAGAAAGTTATCCCATTTTTTCGGAATTTGTTATAAGCGACTTAGAAACTCATTGTTTAAATAAATTAGAAAACAAACCTATTAAATACTTTAGATATGTGGATGGCATTTTTTGTATAGTAATCCATAATGAAATTAACGACATCAACAAAAATTTTAATAATTACCATGATAAACAGCAAATTCACATTAAAATAGAAAAAAATTAAAAAATAGTTTTTTTAGATGTATAAAAATAAATCCATTGAAACGTGTTAGTTCCGTACAGGAAAGTATTCAGGACTAGACCTAAATTTTCTAACAAGCAACTCTATTCACCAGAAAAAACCTATGGTGCATATTCTCATAGACAAAGCCTTACTGTTGCCTGATCCCATATACCACACACCAAACATTAAAAATATTTTAATCAAAAATACTTACCCTATAAACTTTAACAAACATACAAATGTGATCAAAAAGTAAGGTGAAATTGTCATTTAAAACTCCAGGGAATTAGGAAGGCAGATAATTTTTTTCCCTACGTTGGTAGGACGGTCTATAATATTTTCCAAGCGTCTGTTTGTTAAAAGGGTTAGTTATCTCCGAGTTACACGTGTTTTTGAAAACAACCAAAAGTGAATTTTTCGATTTTTGCAATGGTTGATTTTGTTGAGCAAAGAACTTGCATCAAATTTTGTTTGCGGAACGAATATTCCTGTGCGGACACACTGAAAATGTTGCGAAAGGCCTTTGGTGTTCAAACTATGGCACAAAAAAAAAACGTTTATACGTGGTACAACGAGTTCAAAGAGGATCGATAACGCGTTGAAGACGAACCGCGCTCTGGACGTCCATCAACGTCTACCGACGAGGGCCACGTCAAAAACATCAAAGATTTGGTGCTTGAAAATAGTCGATGGACAATTAGAGATCTCGCTGATAGTGTTGGAATATCATTTGGCACAGCCCAAACCATTTTGAAGAACGTTTTCTGTCTCAAACGCGTCAAGTCTCGATTGGTGCCAAAATCGCTCAATTTTTTGTTAGAAAAAGCTTTGCGTTGATGTGTGTGAAACTTCGCTGTCTGACTATCAGGACCACTTGAAATGCATCATTACTGGACAAGAGACTTGGATTTACGCATACGACCCTGAAACCACCGACCAATCCAGCGAATATCGTGCAAAAGGTGAAGCAAGACCGAAAAGATCACGGCAAAGTCGATCGAATATTAAGGTCATGTTGCCAGTTTCCTTCCGCCGAGCCAAACTGTCAACATAGAATATTAATTGAGCGTTACGCGTCGTTTTCGTGAAGCTATTCGTCTGAAACGGCCGGAATCTTGGTTCCTTCATCACGATAATGCATCATGTCATCCTGCATTGGTTCTTCGCGACTTTTTTTTGCCAAAAACTCAACTCGTATCGTTCCGCAACCACCGTATTCGCCTGATTTGACTCCGTGCGACTTCTGGCTATTCGGCAAACTCAAAAGGCCAATGCGGGGACGCCGTTTTGACACGATTGAGGAGAAGGAGGTCTTGAAGACTATACCGGAAAAAGACAATTCCGACTGTTTCGAGGACTGGAAAAAGCGTTGGAAAAAGTGCGTTGTATCGGACGGGGATTACTTTGAAGGGGATGAAAATTTTTAGGAAGAATAAATAAAGAATTTATATTTTATAAATAAATTCACCTTACTTTTTGGTCACAGTGGTACGTCTAAAAGAATTAATAAACATAAAAATAATTGCAAAATTAGTATAATAGACATTAATTATGAGAATGAGGTGAGAAAATAGTTTAAGGTATTGCCATATTATGGTCATGTCAGCGAAAACTTGAAACGGTTTTTAACTAAGTTATGTTTTAAAATTATTTTCAATATAACAATAACCAAATTTATTAAAAAGGCAAAGACAAATTTGATCAAGAAAAGCAACATAATGTTGTATACAAAATTAATTGTAGTGAACCGAATTGCAATAAGTGTTATATAGGATAAAAAACGCGCATTTGGAAATTAGACTTAATGAACACAAAAGCAACTTTAAAACTAGGAACCATAATATAATGTGGTCATAGACTGGAGGAGATCCATGATTATGATTGGAAAAAATGTTGATATTTCAGATATAGAGAAAAAAGGTGTATAAACGCAAACTGTCTGAAATGATATACATAAAAATGTCTGAGAACACCTTTAACTAACATAATGATACAATTAAATTAAGCAAAATGTACAATGCTATAATTGGTTAATTTTTTATTTTAATTTTTTAATATTATTTTTGTATGATTGTTTGGTGAAAATGTTAGTTTAATCATCTCTGATGATGAGAGGGTCGCACATTTGCTTGCGAGGCACGTCCCAAGGTCACAGGGACAGATTGTAAATACCTAAGGGATTTGACACTTCTATTGAGGGTTGGCAATTCTCTTCAGTCCTGCTGCGACCGCACTTTTGTGTAGTTTGTGAATAAATGCCTCGGAAAAACTTCTAAACTTTTTTTCTTCTTCAATGGGATGCGAAAATAGTTTTTAACATTTAGCATATTTAGGTGAATGTTTCTTAGTTTCATTGCGTTAATAGTATGATCTTTTTTCTTAAACCACTTTTATAAATTCATTGGATTTTTTATAATAAAATTTATTTTGTACAATTTCTCCGCAGGAAAGACCTGCTGAAGGTACAAACACGTACCGAAACGTTGTCGTAAATGAATAAAAATGTTGTCTGGCACTAGTCAAAAACTTCATTATAATTTATAATTACTGAAAATTGCATTGGAAGTCTGAAATTATTTATAAACAATAAAATTTACAATTTTCAATGCTTTACCATGAAACTTGTGTTAAATTGTTTTACCATATACTACAAAATATTTTAACTGTTTCTTTAATAATATTCATCTGAAATATCCCTAAATAAAGAGCAGAAAGTTTGTTTTTAAATACTTATTTTATTTAGGGAAAGCACTGGTAAAGTGTCCATTTCAAGCATATTAATGTGCAGAAACTTAATGGGAAGTAGGCAAACTAGTTCATATAACATCATCAGTATTGTCTGTGATATTAGTGGCGATACCTGGACCCGTTTTCATTTGGGTTAATTTTTTGTGTTTTTCAGCTCTGTGGTGTAAGATAAGTCTGTAATATCATCCCTGTCACCTTGCTTTTATATACAGTGGTAGTTATTTGCAATGTCCCACCTTAAACAGCTTGTTTTTACCTACAAATCTGTGTGTTCGTCGTTAACTTTAGTTTTGTTGGTTAGAATCCAAACTACTGTAGCGTGATAGTTTTATTATTGATATATATATATATATATATATATATATATATATATATTCATAATTAGATATTAGCAATGGTTGAGAGCTTGGCAAGTTGGAATTTGACCAGGCGCCGCCGAGGCGGGTAGATAATCCTTTAGGTCTGGACTTAGTCACAAGGGATTTTGACCCTCGGAAGTTACCTGGACTGTCGTACCGTGGGAAACATCTCTCCAAAAATCCCAGAAATTGAATTAACACGTGACTGCCTGAATCAATCGCATTTCTTGGTTCAGGAAATATCGATCCAAAAAAGATGATCGAGACCATCGATATTTCGCATACAGCGAAGGGGCTGTAAAGAAAATGTAGAAGAGACTCGTCGACGAACCGTCGCCAGGGACGGACGTACAGCCCCAAACTTGGTGTTTTCCAGAGGACTCGGAGAGATCGAGGGTGCCACATGATGACGGCCAGAGATCAACGCGAGGTAACTGCCAAGTGTCTCAATTCTTGACACGTCTGGGGGAATTACCGTAAACCGTGGTTTAACTTGGGATTAAGGGATCCGATTGTTTTGCCCGGCTAACTGAACACGCATAATTTGTATTTATTTTATTTTATTTTTTATGTTCAGATAAATAATTAATAAATTCGGAAAATATCCCTTTACTTTATCATTCAATAAACCTACCACTACACTACAATTTCTAATGTGGCGTCCGATCGGGTAAAATGCCGACTCAGTTGGTCATGAAAATTGGCCACTTTGCTAGGGTTTAGTAAAACACACGTACAACCCAAAAAATACGTTTAAATGCAAAACAGACAATACGTTGTGGTTGGTTCCTTAGAGTCTATAGAATTAATACATATATTTGGGGGGTTTTAAAACAGTTACGCTTTTCTGTATTTAAATAATAATCCAGTAGGGTGGCCACTTTTCCCGTCATTCCCCTACATTTTAATGTTCATGAATCAATTCGGTCTTTTGGTCAATTTCCACGAATTGCATTTATAACAAATCATAGTTTCAATTTTTAATTCTAAAATAAATTAAACAATCATTAGAGATTTTTACATATTTTATTCAACGCCGTTTCCTTACATTTTTGCACTTTCATGAGTTCGTTTATGATACGCGTCTACGGTAACAATATGTATCATATCAGTGAGTTTTATAAAGGATAAATTTCTTCTCCTATTATCGAGTAAAGGAGTGTATAAGTACATGATATATAACCTATATAAAGGAAAATCCATTAATCCCAGAAAGTGTAAAGAAGAGGAATACCTGAAGATGACGTCCACACAGAATTTGGAGGCTAGATTGTATTCGAAGGTGATGGCCACGGAGCATAAACCGGATAAAATGCATGCCATATATCTGGACGCTGTCGCAAGTTTAAATACAGGTGAGTACCTAATAGGTTTATCTAATATTATTGACCCCATCAGAATTAAGTACATCTCTGAAATAGCCAATTCCAGAATATGCGCAATTCTAACATCTAAGGAGGATGTTGAAAACCTAATAAAAGTTCATAAATCAATAATAATAATAAAGGGTTAGATGGTAAATATAAGACCTTAAATGCAAAAATACTGCCGTGTTATCTTGTCAAATGTATGCCCAGTTATCCCTAACGAGATTATTGTGCTAGAACTAGAAAAGCTAAATATAATTCCAGACTCTAAAATATCGGATATTAGAATAAGTACTGGTGACCTAAGATTTTCTCACATTAAAAGTTTCAGAAGACAATTTTTCATTAACCCAGATAAGCTAAATTCCCTTCCGGATTCGATAATGATGCAATATGAAGATACTAGCTATAGGGTGTATCTAGCAGCGGAGAACGAGAACTGCTATCATTGTAAAAGACCCCGCCATATCGCGATAGATTGCAATACTCAAAAATAATCTGACTGCAAATGAAAATTATAACAAAATTCAGTGTAAGAACCCGGCACCCGCCATTCAAATAAGCAACCCTCAAAATTCGGACATGGATAATTCACAACTAACTGCATCTATGAGCTGGAAAAGTCAAGGTGATGAGAAAGGCGTCAGGAAACCTGAACAGATGACAAGCACTAATCCACCCAAGAAAACAAAACAAAACATTCAGGATCATAAATATAAGGCGCTTAGCCAATCATTAGGTCTACTAAAAATAATATATGAAGAAGAAAGCAGTGCTCCACCTATCCCTTTGAAACAGTTAAAGGCTCTTATACTAAATGCTACGGACTCAAAGAACCCAAGAACCATTATTAGAGATTACCAAATATCCTCTACATCATTAATAAATGTATTGGACTCTTTGTACCCACACTTAAATGATAAAACGGCAAAAAGTAGAATAAAAAGGCTCGTAAATTTAGTCCAGAAACAAGAGAGTGAAACATATTGAGAGGCAGACGCCTCGTCCTAATAAAAACAAACTACAGTATCTGCAACAGTTGCAGCATCAAATAAGTTAATATAATTAATTATCCTATTATTATGATAAATAATTAACAAATGTGAATTGTAAAATGTAAATGTAAAAAACCCTTATTGTGAAATGTATAATTAATTTTTCAAACTGTTCAATTGTATGTATAGTATTGGAATTAATGTGAATCGCAGCATACTTAGGTAAACAAGCACTATTGGTAATTTATTTATGGGTCGCCAATGACCAAGTTGTTAACGCGACCATTATAAACTCTTAATAAAAAAAATTCTTTTCAATTTTACCACTGAAACAAACAACCCGTTGAAAGTACAAAAATTTACAGAAATATCGCTGAATGAAATATTTTTAAAATGTCTTTTATAACGGACGTTTAATGTATTTTAGTGTCATAGACTGTCTATGACAGTTGTAAATTAATTCTTTTTACATATTGGCTGTTTTGTTTATTTATTAAATGAAAGGCAAATTATACTAAATGATAAATGTATAGCAGCCACGAAAATATTTTTGAAATTTAAATACATATACATGTTGAGGGCCCGGCCACAATCAGTAGTTTTCGATTAGTGGTTAAAAATCAAAATAAGCGATGCAAAACACCAACGTGAATTATTTTAATGAAAAACGTTGAATAACGCGGTCAGCCGCGTTGTTTGGTGATTATTACCAAATTCATAACACGAATTTGCTTTTTGTATTGATTGCATGCACAGGGTTGCTGGCACATAAACGACGCCCTGGCGGCGTTTCCGCGACCAGATGCTCGCAGTAATTTGAGTTTCTCTCCCATCCACCCGCACCCCCACCCCAAATTTAAATCGTCGTCTGCTTGCAAGCAAGTACGTCTGCAGAACAGATGCAATTACGAGGCTGTACAGACGCTGCAGCCCAACTTTGTTGCCACACAGAGAGAACGTATACTTCGTTCGGCAAAGAGGAAGAAGTCGCTCTTGTAAACGTGTCTGTGTTTTGCGGCAACCACTTCGCAGAAACTTCCTTCATAAGTTGGGTTCGCACGCACGCACGCAGCCGTCTGCCAATTGAAGTAACTTTTCGCCACAAGTGGCCTGGGAACAAATATCTGCCAGAAAAGATTTATTACTCCGCAAATGTATAACAAAAGATTTAGTAGAAAAAGTTCCGCTTCAAATCCCCAAAGCAAAATAATATTTTGGGAAAAAAATCTTTGTTTTGCCTGAAGGTTCGAGAAAACTAATATATTTCAATAAACAAACAAGATTCAAAATATAACTTCCAGTCGATATTTAACGTTCATTTACCTTCATAAATAGACAAATTTCAGAATTGTCAGATTAACGTAGACACCCACACAAAAAGGTCTTTATAAGTCATTAGCCAAGTCCCTAGCGTTGCCCGGGTATTTACTTGAAACCCGGAGTAGGAATCGATTCACCACTAACCTCTCATTTAACCAGTACCAATAGCGCCAGTGTTTTCAACATTACCCATTTACATCCCCCTCCCCGACCTAACCACTAGGCATCTAATTTCAATTAAACCAGGATGATGAAACTCTCCTACTACATAAAATGAAAGGGTATAAAATATCACGAAAAATTACGACAGAAAAATATTCGCAAAGTCTAAAAATACTCCCGGTACCTTAAATGAGTCAATTAATACAACCTTTAACTAAACACAGACCATAATATAGCTGATACCCTATGAAAATAACATAATTACTGAATAACTTACCAGGGTCAAAAATACTCCGGGTAACATTTTGTCAACCACGTCCAGCTCCACGTGGACGAACATAAAATTTCATTAACCACCATTGTTAATGTCAGAAATAACTCAGCGACTCTTATAAATCCGGAATCTACACTAATGACGGTATTTTTTCCATTACTTTTTATGTAAACCCGTTCAACCTCCACCCGTCCGAAAAAGGGTGCTTCCCTTCCGCTTGAAAATTCTAGAATGACACTATTTAATTAAGAGACATCTAAAACGTTTCATTTGAGGCTGACAATAGCTGTTTAGGAATGTTTTTAAATTTTGTCCCCACCCTTAGAGGCTGTAGGTGTGTCTAAACCCTCAGTGTTTGTTCTCAGGTCGTAAGTAACATGTGTATAAAGTTGTATAAAAATTGGTACACGCATTTAAGTTTGTAAACGGGAATTTTTTTCACCTCCTTCCACTCCCACTCTTAGGGGTTGAACTACATCTTAACCAGTATGGTAAATGTCAGAATTATACTCATTGACATCATTTAACACCAATATGAGTTGCCATCCCTTATTGGTGCTTTAAGGAGTTGAAATTATACACTAAATACATCTAGATAGAAAATATTATTAATCAACGCTAATATCGGCCTATTAAACATGTTTTTAAATATCACCCTCGTTCACCCCATGGGGGTTTCCTAACGCTTTGAAAAGGCGACAGAGACGTTAGAGAGGGTGCGCACAACTCACCAAATTTTCAGCGAAATCCGATGAATGGTTTAGGAGCGTATAGGGGACACACAGTCACACACAGAGACGTATATGTTTATATAAAGAGAGATGAGTAATCCTTTAAAAAATTAATTGGTATATTGAAAAATTAAGAGCAGACGTCAAATTTTGTTCATGGAGCAAAACCAAATTCTGAAATGAGAATTTTGGTATCAATTAGAAAAATTGATGGGAAATATTATGTTTCTTAACGTATTTCTCACAAATTTGGCTAAAGGATTCAGGTAGACAATTTCATTAAGAAATTTAGCATACTTCTTGGTGAAAATGGGCCACTTTTTTTTAAAAAAAAAACCCTTACTACCCATATTGGAAATTTTGTTCGCAAAAGTTTTCGTTTAACGTGAAGTTGTTTACGTAAGTAATTCAAAGCTTATAATTCGCATTTTATTTTATACTAATTTTGTTGGATAATTGTCATCCAAGGATGTCCTGTAACTGCTTTCCGTAATCAGCTACCTGAGGAGTTTACAGTCCCAAGATTGTGACACTGTATCAACCAAGTAATTACTTTTGAGTGGACTGATTAATTTTCGTTACGCAGGTTGGTTGGTCAGTAGTTGATTACAGTTATGCACGACGAGTAATTACCGGTGACGTGTAAGCCTGGCTGGGATTTCCAAGCGAAATTTGCATCCAATCAATGTCAGCGTCTAGCACAGCGACAGTGTTGACGTAACGGATGTTGGCACTGTACAAAATCCGTCACGCCACTAACTCCATTAGGATGTGTGACACTCGCGTGATCATCCACTCTTGACGCAAAGGAGCCGACACAAAGCTCATCGACCTAGTTAGTCAGCATGCTAAGAGTTAAGGGTATTGGACGCTGGTCCTACATATTCGCCACACGAAGAATTATTGTACAGCTAAGATTTCAACATAAAAGATGCTTTCCTCCAGCGAGTACGATCCAATTCGAATATAATGAAGGAATTTCCGTGTTGGTAATACCAGACGAATATTAAGGGTATCAGATCGTCAAAGACTGAAAGTTGGAAATATATTTTTCAAGGCCTCATAATAATGTAATTTCTTTTTAAATACAAACTTTTATGATGTGTGAAATGTAAATTTAATATAACTAACTTGGCAGTAACATTAAATAAAGCTCGACTAAATACAGGTCCTGGACGGTAAATCATGGATAAGATTTATTTAACGACCATATTAAAAATATTTTATTAACCAGTAATAAACAACGTTTCCGTATATCATTTTCTTTGATCAGATTGTCTTTCCTCAGGTGCGAAGAAGAGCCTAGAGCGACACAACTGCACTTATCAGTTGAAAAAACTCAAAGGCTTTTGAGTTTTGTCAACTGACATGTGCAGTTGTGTAGCTCTAGGCTCTTCTTCTTACCAGGAATTAATTCTATACTAACCTCTTGATAAAATTTCATTTAACCAGCACCAATAGCGCCAGTGCTATAAAATTTACCTATTTACGTACCCCTCCCCGACCTAACTCCTCGGCATCTAACTTCAAATAAACCACGACGGTGACTGACAGTATTCGGGAACCATCCTACTACATAAAATAAAAAATACCTTAGACGAGTAAAGAAATACAACTGTTAACTAAATAGAGGCCAAAATATAGAGGATACAAAAATGAAAGAAAAAAATTTATCCAGTACCTTAAGAGGGTCAAAACTACTCCTGGTGACCTTTTCTCAACCACCTCCACGAAGAGGAACATAAACTTTCATCAACCACCGCGGTTAATGCGAGAATTAAACTTGGCGACTCCTAAAACCCCAGAATCGACACTAATATAGATCTTTTTCGCATTATTTTCTATGTAAATCACCACCCATACGGTAAGGGTGCTTCCCTCCTTTGCCTTATGGAGTTGAGGAAACATTTTATTCGATGCTAATAATGGCCGTTTAGGAATGTTTTTAAATTCAACTCCACCCGTACAGGCTGTAGGTGTGTCTTAATCCCTCAGTGTTTCCTTGATCGTAAGCAACATTAGTATTTTGTTATTAATTTTGACTAATCTGCTATAAGACCCTTGTTGCAAAAGTGCATTATTACAATTTTTGTAGCCATGTATAAATGTTTAAAGGTTATAAATTGAGCAATAAAGAAAGTCAAATAATATATTCTTGTTGAGTTTGTCTTTTTATTACATTACTATTATTTATGAAAACCGTGATGTGGATAGTGTCTCGTGGTGTGACGTAGCCGGTGTGCGAGGAAGCGGATAACCGCTCGACTTCCCATCATCCAGGGTCGGGTCAAATCCTCTGCGATCCTGAGAAGAGCATTTCTTAGGCGGCACTTGATGGAAACGGCGGGACAATAGGGGGAGCAGTGGAGCGATGTTTCAGATAGCGATCGATGAAGACGGTGGAGGAACCTGGCTGTGCAGAGGCAGAGCTGCGTAACCTCATTCTCACAAAGCGTAAACAAGACATTAGTCTGTCAGTTCTGAAACCAACTTTCGCTCTCTGTCACACACACACGTGCCTGCGTCCAGGGCAGAGAAACCACACACGGGTTCAGCAGGCACGGATCTCATGCGCGTATCGCGGGACAGCCTAACCTCAAAACTTGGTATTGAAAGAATTATATGATCTAGTGTATGCTAGTAACGTACTAAATATCCCATGCATAATATTATTTAGAATTAAAATTCTATGGTATTAAAATTTAATTTTACTACTCATAATAAAAATAATACAAAGATTATCTTCCAGTATCTTCAATTTATTACTTTGATGCATATCTTCTATTAAAATATTTATTAATAAACCAAGTCCAGAGACTAATAACACGATTTGACATCCCATTAAATACGACCTTCACATCTATTACAGACATTGAATATGCGTTCATTTTTCTGTAAATGCATTTAAATAGTAAGCTTTTCTTATAAAAAAAAATATAAAACAACCCATGCTTCTCAGCGAAATCATCTTTTCCCCAAGTTGTTTCACAGAAATGTGATAGTCTTCACTGTCATTACCGGGTTTGAGAGGATCTAATTGTACAGGTCTACTTTGTAATTTATCCAGAGCAGGCTATTGATTTTAATCTTATTGATAAAAAAAATCATCGTATTCCTGTTATGGATTCGATTTGTTCATTGTATTTCAATATTTTTGTGATACTCCTTTTTTAACATCACGTGTTCAATTTTAAAATAAGAATTAGTTAAATACCTACATTTTTAAAGCAGTGGAAAGTGTAGCGTCACATAAACCGTAGATTACATTAAAAACAATTTCGTCTAATCTTCATTTTACTTTCATGTCTTTTTTATTTTATATACCATAATTTCACATTAAAGTATTTTTTTTGAATTTTCCTATAAGTGTGAAGTTTGTTAATTTTCCCATTAATGTATTTTATGGTGATTTTTACTTATCCAATTCCGTCAGTACAGGTCTAGTGAAATTAAAATATTAAACAAATTATAATAAAAAAGCTAACTATTTCATCCGTGTCTATAATTTAATGAAAACGTATTTTTTTTTACTTTTGTAAATTATTCTTTATTTCGTTTCAAAAGTCTATGTTTTCAAGTAAGTAGTTTTTTAATTCCACCGTATCTACTTCAGAATGGACTATTTACAGTCACCACGAAAAATAAGTAATTTTGACACAATTTTTTCCATATCGTTATATATAATATATAATTAGACTGGTTAAGCATGCGACTCGTTTAAGTTCGGTCAACAGCGTTTACATTGATTTCGCTGTAAATATATGTTTATTTTATAAGACAATACATTAACTCTGTCACCACAACTGAATTACAAACAGTCGGTTATGTTGTTTGAAATAATATTTTTATTAATTATTAAATGGAATATCTGTAATGTACATAAGTTATTTCGTGAGAGTTCAATGGATTTATTTTTAGTGACTTTCATTCGGGTAAAATAAACGTTAAAAAGAGAGCATGGGGCTCCTTTGGGATATCTTTTCATTCGATCTAATTACTTGGTTCCGCCCTGAATTCATAATAGAAACTCCATTGAATTTCCCGAGTCACCCTCTATCAGCGCTTGAATTATATATCAGTTTCATTCTCTCAATAATATTAGAATGTTCTCCGTTGGGAAAAGTTTTTTTTTCCTCAATCTCTTTGATCAATAAAGGACGTCGGTTCTCTAATGCGGGCTCATGACCACGTGTGTTTAAAACTGGGAGTGCCAATTAACGTATTATGCATTAATAACTAGCGAGAAGAAATTGTATATTCAAAGCAAATTTCCCAGTAATTTTGACTTTTACATGATTATGAGAATTAGTGTATTGCGATACAACTAAATTATTTCTATGCTAGAGATTTAAGAGATTTTAAATGATTTTGTACGTTGTATTAAGTGGATGTATTTCGTGTTTTCTTCGAAAGAAATTGTAACGCGTGTATTTTGGTTTAGTTTTGCTTTGTCTCGCAAGTGTTGTTTGCTGTGGTTTGTAGAATTCGAAATCGTGCACGTGCGTGGGGGTGGAGGAGATAAATATTTCCATCCAAGTAATTTTCGTGTCCTGTCTCGATTGTTGGCCTCAACATGACAGAATAGTTGGCCATTGTTGACTACAGAACTGCAGCTGCGTGCTATAACTCTTGTAACAATGGAAGAATCAGTGAAACTGACATTTCGACGAAGTTTTCTAATTAAGAAAAAAAGTAAAAGAATGGGTGGCTATAATGGAGGGAACGGAGATAAGCTTTTGAAACTGGACAGTTTGTTCTGCGCTCACCGCAGCAGGTGGATGTGATTATGAGAGGCTCCGTATTGCGTTACGTGTATACGTTTTAAGTGTCACCGATCTACAAATCTCATGAGTTCTGCTGTAAACTTTTCCAAGTTGTTGTCTCTGATATAGTCCGAGGCAGAATCGTCGTGAGAAAGGGGCACAATTTGTTAGTGAAGAGTTCATCGAAGCCACACAATTTAGTACGACGGCTTGCCAGCAATCAATCCCGGAGGCCGACGCCTTAGCCAGTGGTCAAACCCTGAGTTGACGCCTTGCAACGGTCCTGACTAAAGTCATCACTGCACTTAACCCGTTCTGCCGGCTGTGAGATACGGAGACGTCGGTACGAGAGCTACAGCAAGCAACACAACACAGAATAGCAGTACGTATTTGTACGGGCAGCAGATCTCTTCTACGTAAAAAACCACAGGTGCCTGAGATAAGAGTTTTTCATGCTTAACTGTAATAAACTTATATAAAATTTATTTAATGGTGAATATTTTTTTGATTTAACGTATAAACCCAGCCCATAAAAAACAATTTTTTACAATATCGACTATAGATCTCCTAACGCCCTGGCAGTTCAATATAACAAACTCATTTAATATTATATTTAAATAAACAACTGTCAATGTAATAGAAAGATTACAAATTCTATTTTTATACTTTGTTATCATGATATTGCATAGAGTAGTAATGGTATTTTTAAATCTATTGTTTCCCAACTGCGTCAAGTGAGTTGTGTCAATATTCACCACCCAAATTTACCACAGCAGTTCTATATTTCAATTATAATAAATAAATAATAACAAAAGCAATAATATTAATCCAGCCGTTCGTATACGTGTATTGAGCATGTAATAATAAACAAACAATATTTTGTAAGTTATTATTCAATGTTTTACTTTGATATTATTTGTACATGAAATAAGTATAGGTACTAGTTCGCAGAAAGAGTCCCGTATTCTGTACGCAAGCCGAAACATTGAAAATAAACAACTTACTTTAGAAGTTGAGAGAGAGAGAGGGAGACCCGCGTATAAAAGTGTGATCCTGAATAATACATAATGTGGATATAAAAATCCAAGAACAGCGAAGAGGAAAGGGAATCATAAAACATTTTACTTTTAGCCAAGTTTTACCCACGGCAGACTAAGTTTTAATTAATGGGATAGAGTGAAATGTACACGTTAGGTACATGAAAAGTTGACGATTTGGAGTGGAAATTTCGAAGTAACAAGTGGAAATTATTCTATATCCTTTATGGCGAAACTAAGAATTTTAGATACAAACATATCCAACAGATCAGAAGAAAATGTGAGTGAAAATGCCAAATAGTACGCCATATTGAATGTCGTCCGGAAAATGGATGTTATGATTGAAAGTTTAATATATCGTCGAAAATGCAATTATTTTTGTGCCATCGTGTTTTGACACTGGTTATATTTGTTTTTATGGAAATATACAAAAAAATTAAGTCTCTGATAGGATATTTTTGAAGAAAATAAAAAATATATATATTCAAAATCCCTGAAAATTGGTTTTTATCAATACGTCATGGAATTCGTGTTTAATTAAATGTAAATAAATCTAGGATAGATAATATTGACAAAATTGATCTAGGTGTCCAAAAAAAATTCTATATTTGGTAAGAAATAATAATGAAAAGTCGCTTAATAATTCTGGGTTTTACGAATATATGCAAATAACGAAAGAAAAAGTTAGAAAACTTGGTACATGAAACACTTTATTGAATAAAAATGTAAATTTCGATAATATTATTTTTTAGTAGATTATTACGTGAGTTTGACCCCTGAAAAAGTTATCAAAATTTTTAAGGAAAATGGGTTCAATGAATTTAAAATTATAATCAAACCGTCTACTAATAATATGCTTGTAGTTATTAATATGATGTAGATGAATTTAAAGAATTTGACATAATTTTTAAAATCAATTTATTAAGCTTAAAAAGTTCTCTATAGGACATACAACATGAATAACTCCTCATAAAACCTCTTCATCCAACATGTTAATGAATTCGGACCTGTCGGAAATTTGAATGATCTAGCAATAATACACACAGAAATAACTAGGTTTAAATATGGGAGGAGTTACATATATACCAGTTACGTGAAATGCTTAATTGTAAAATTGTGAAGTTCGGTTCGTTTGAGTGAAATATGAGGACATTTTAAACAGTTTAAAATTATTACAAAAATTATAATAAAGCTAATGACCTGATCAGTTCCATATGTTAATCAGGGTTTCTGTACATACAATAATAATAATACTCAATATAATGAAAAACTTTTCATTTCAACTGTTTTTGATTTTATAAATTTATGTTTCCATATATGTAAGAATAATAATGATTGTAATGTTGGTGTAAAAATTTTAATTATAGTTCTCTGGGATTTGGTGGGTTGTATAAATTCAGGTTTGACCAATTAGGCCGTAGTTGGCCGCCACACGTAACTCCATTACGGGATTGTCTAAACAACTTGCAAACAATGTTAGTTTAACGCCGACGGCCAATACTCGAGGTTGTTTTCAAGAGTCAAGGTACTAAACCCTCAGCGACCTTCCTCTACCCTTCCCGATGAGGTCTGCGAGGGCTATTCTCTCGCAGGCGATACCTGCGAGGGATGTTCTCTCGCAGGCAGAACCTTGTAGGAGAGACAGGAAGGGGTTACCTTTGGGGATGCCTTTTCCTCTCTCCGTTTTTTAACTAAGGTTCCCACAAGCCTGTTTTGAGATGTGTATGTTCTGGGGTCGCAGACCTTGGGCATACGGTAAGAGTTGTTCGCTATTCCCATTCGAACAGTCGGCCAGCTGCCTCCTAAACTGGTCGAGGTACGGAGAAGAAAAAGCTGCGACCCCACAGCAAAATCTTCTCCCGCTATCGGAAGGGCGTGGGACAAGTACCAAATGCCCGACCTACCTGATGCAGGTTTTTCTAGGGTTTTCCCTGCATTACTTTTATGCGAATGCCGTGCAGGAACAAGTGACCCTAGTTAACCCTTGGCTACCTTCCTTTACCCTTCCGCGTCCCCCCTTTTAAATCCCTTCCTATGCTATTAAAGGGGAGTTGCCACCAAGTAGAATACCATCATGAGGTGTGTTATCCCTGAAAAATACAGTAAAATACAGACAAAATAATTGATAATGAAAATACCACTCA
This sequence comes from Zhengitettix transpicula, assembly GCA_037074705.1. Classification (NCBI taxonomy): domain Eukaryota; kingdom Metazoa; phylum Arthropoda; class Insecta; order Orthoptera; family Tetrigidae; genus Zhengitettix; species Zhengitettix transpicula. The sequence continues at coordinate 65,333,273 of CM073594.1, read as the reverse complement.
ACGTTTCTGGAATCCTTGTCCCTTTCTTCAGTTGCTATTAACAGCCTAGAGCAACACAACTGCACTAGTCAGTTGAAAAAACCTCTTAAAGAAAACGAAGAAATTACAATACGTTGTGTGGTATATTATATTATTATTTCCTTTGTCTGTATTCTTATTATTAATTTTTTCAATCAGACGTAAATATTTCGTTTCAGTTCATATATATATATATTGTTAACAAGCTATTTATGCGAATCCTGATTCCGGTCTGCGAGAGCTGTTCTCTCGAAAAGGCACAACCTTTCTGGAGAGACGGAGAGGGATTCCTTTGGGGATGCCTTTTCCTCTCTTCGTTTTTGAACTAAGGTTCCCACAAGCCGAAGCACCTCGGTCAGACCTTGTCGGCAGCTCCCATTGTAACAATTGGCCAGCTGCCTCCTAAACTGGTCGAGGCTGCGTCGCCTCAGAAAACCACTCTCCAGGCATTGTAATGGCGTGGCACAAGTACCTACAGCCCGACCTACCTAAAGAAGGTCTTCTAGGATTTGTCCTGCATCACTTTTAGGCAAATTGCCGGTTAAGAACCTTAAACTACAGACCGGGGGCCCTAGTTAACCCTTGGCTACCTTCCTCTACCCTTCCGAATCCCCCCTTTCACATCCGTTCCTATGCTATTAAAGTGGAGTTGCTACCACGTAGAATACCCTCATGTGGTGTGTTACCCCCCAAAAACGCATTGAAATACAGACAAAAGAAGTGATAATATAAATACCACTCAACGTTTCTGGAATCATTGTCTCTTTCTTCAGGCGCTAAGAACAGCCTAGAGAAACACAACTGCACTAGTCAGTTGAAAAAACCTCAAAAGCGAAGACGAAGAAATTTCAATACGTTGTGTGGTATATTATATTATCACTTATTTTGTCTGTATTCTTCTTATTAATTTTTCTGTATTCTTATTATACACACCACATGAACCTTTCTGGAGAGACGGAGATTGAGCTTCCTTAGGGGATGCCTTTGTAGTATAATAGTCTACACGTGCCCTCTTATCATAACGTCTCTTCAGCATAGCGGATCTAAGAGGGCGCAGTCTGCAAGAACGCTGATGCAGTTAAAGACATCACTTTAGATATAGCGAGTAACTAAACACAACAACAGCATAAATATTCACCCCTTCCGCCTAGGCAGCCGTGAAAACGCTGCGTCTAGAAGTCAGCATTTTAAGTGCCTTATGCAGACATGCACACGGCAGCAGAAATCATTCCACCCTGTAAGAGTTCTTCGCATTGGAGACTTAAAATCATCAGGGAGGGGGAAAGGAGTCATCGAATTGTTCAGAGCTTCTTGGGAAAGTCAGTCGTGATCCAACCTCCAGACGGGTCGGTGGCTCCAGGTGCTATCCGCCAGTTTGTCTTACTTTATTTTATTTCTAACTATTAAATCTCTTTATTCTTCATCAACTCTTATTTGACTGAAGTGCAGCGAAACACCAACCACTACGCCTAGGTTCAATTAGTTGAACCCGAACCCTCACGTTACCGACTTTCCTATCTCCTGTTCTTAATTCTTCCTTTTTCCTCTAGATCGTTAGCCAGGTGAGCTAACGGAGGTATAGCTCGGTTGGTGAACGATCTATCTGGACTTCCCATTTCCAACTGCTGGAATGTTACATGTTCACAGTGGTGGAGTGTTACATGATGGCAGTTTGGGATGTTACACCTTTTCCTCTCTCCGTTTTTTAACTAAGGTTCACACAAGCCGAATCACCTCGGTCAGTTCTGAGAGGGGTATATTCCGGGGTCGCAGACCTTGTCGGCTGCTCCCATTGGAACAGCTGCCTCCTAAACTGGTCGCGGCACGGGGAAAGGAATGCTGCGTCGCCTCAGAAAACCACTCTCCAGTCATTGTAATGGCGTGGCAAAAGTACCTACTACCCGACAGACCTAGTGAAGGCTTGCTAGAGTTAAGAACCTTGAACTACAGCCCGGGGGCCCTAGTTAACCCTTGGCTATCTTCCTCTACCCTTCCGAATCTCCCCTTTCACTTCCCTTCCTATGCTATTACTCTCCTGGAGCCTGTTACTCGCAAAATAAAATGTAGCTGTTTATAAAATGTCTTGTATTGACTGTCTATATTTTTTTTTCCAGATTATTGTTTTTATTATTAGGGCATAATCAAATATTTTTAACTAACACAGACATTTAATTGCAGCGTATTTTAGTTTCGTGGACGTTTGCTTAGGAAAGTATGAATTTTGATGTGCATACTTGGATGAATTTACAAACTCTTTTTAATTATTTAAGCTTAATTGAGAGACAGAAAAAGTAATCGTAAGGAATGTAAAGTAAAGGACGTATATATAATTTCATCCTATGGAAGGGAAACGGGGTGTACTTTGTGAAGCGTAGTTGTGTGTCCCTGAGAGAATACCAAGGGAGTGTTGTAAATAGCGTCTTCCGCCCTGCAGCGACCACATTGAGGTCGTCGGTAATCAAATTTAGGCTTCAAGGTGGAAGGACGTGGAGCTTCCTAAAAGAATATACCAAATTGCTTACTCGCTCGTCTGCTCCCTAATCGGATAAATTCAAGCGGTAATTATAAGCGAACCAATAAAACGGTGCGATTGTAATTTAACTTGGATAGGTGGCCCAGTAATTTGATTTCATTTATCGACGTCGGTAACAACTCACTCCCGTTATACTTGAGTGTCAATTATCACGTCTACTAATAAGGTAATCTCCCTAACAATCATTGTTCAATAACTCTTGTTTTGCACTATGCAGTGCAATCAAACAAACATAATATTGCAACATAGCGGGGGTATAATCAGTTTCAAACCCAATTATAGCATTATTAAACCATCTTATTAACGTGGTATCTGTTTAAAAATTACGAATCTCTAAACTCGGTAGTGAAATACACGAATGAAGAGAACAGAGAACCAATTTAAACGAGATAAGTCTACTTTATGACTACATTAATAATTAGCTATAATAAATTAAAATAATTTAGATGTACCAAATAGTAGGGAACAGATCATTAAACTGATAATCATAATGAGTAACGTCTTTTAAATCAGTTTCGATTAAAAAAAACAAAATTGTCAGATTTTTCCGATAATATTACAAATATTATATTAACTGTACTCAATTAAAGGAAAACTACCCGGTATCAAGAACAATAATTGAACAAAAACATGATACAAAAAGTTTAAAATAAAAAACAGCCTGGATGATTCCACTATTATATTTTTAATAAATAGTTAACTAAATTCTTTACAGTATTGTAAAATTTTCCACTTTTAGGTAACTCATAATAAAAATTCTTGGAGGAAAAAAAAGTAATTGTAATTGTGTTATTCTGAAAAAAGGTATAAATGTTATCTTAGTTTCATTGATATCATTTTCTAAACATTCTATTTTAATAAAGAATGATAATTAACTTTTTGTTACATTTAAATTCAGATATAATTTAAACTTCTATTTTTTACTCTACTTTATCCAAGTACAAAAGTACTAAAAGGTTCAATAAATTATATTTAATCTCTCTTCCTCGTTCATTCCATGTATCTCCTTTATATTTACCTCTGTACGGTCACTGGAATTCTAAAGGCTGATTGATTCCAAAAGCTTCAGGGCTTACAAAGAGAACACAATATCGACAACGCAGTACCGGTACTTGAATCAAACTAAAAAAACTCGAGAGGGAATAAAGTGAATGCATATGTAATAAAAATTTTCTCATTATTTAATCGTATAATATATATATATATATATATATATATATATATATATCAAATTAAATATGCCAACTATCCCTTTAATTTTCTAACAGACTGAACTTTTCTAGCGATTAAACAGTTATGCACCAATGTTTTAATTAATCCTTTTATAAGTTATTTCTAAGCTTAATTTACAGCTGAAGAACAATGTACGCCTCGTGAGTGTTTGCCAGAGAAATAATATTTTAGATAGTCTAGCGGCAGTTGGCAAACATTCTATTTACACTGGAAACTACTTTCCGTCTCACGTGTTTCTTGTTAAAGAGCTTGCAAAGGGATTAATTAATGGCACACAACGTATACTTTCAGTAATAAGTTCATTAGCCAGCTGCGAAAATATATATTATTTTTCCACAGATATTACCATGCTTTATTACTTATAGTTGGGTGCACGGCGTTGCCCGGGTTGCCATAATTAAACTCAGTGACATCCATAATCACGGATTTGACCCTAATCTCGGTTGTTTTAGCGTTATTTTCTTGTAACGCCCCTTAATCCCCACCCCTGTGGATGCTCCCCTACCATGCCAAAGGGGTTGAAATTATATACAAACATCATCGGCAGACAAACTTTCTAAATAATTGAAAAATATTTATTCAACGCAAATATCGGCCGAGTTTTCATGTTTCCAAATCTCCACCCCCTGCTTTTGGGAGATAAACGGCAAGTTGAATGTCATAATTAAACTCAGTGACAATCATAACCCAGGTTCGGCACCAATCTCTATTTTTTTAGTTATTTTTAAGTAATGAAAAATCACCACCACCCTTAAGGGTGTTCCCCTCCAAAAACCCGAAAGTGTTTGGAATTATACACAGACATCATGTAGAGAAATTTTTATAAATTTCGATAATCCAGAAAAATATTTATTCGCCGCAAATTTCAACTGTTTGTCGTTTGAAACATTCAAACCTCAACGAACCCCGATTGGGGGAGTTTAAAAGCAAGTTGACTGTCAGAATTAAGCTCAGTGACAACGATAACCCCGGATTCGACTGCAATATGGATTGTTTTTGCGTTATTTTTATTTAATTCCACTCAACCCCCACCCTTAAGGGTATTTTTCCCAAGCCACAAAGGGGTTGAAATTATACACAGAGGACATGTACAGAAATTTTATGAATCTCATTGATCCTAATAAATATTCATTCGACGCAAAAATCGACTGGTTAACGGGTTGCAAACATACAAACTTACATGCAAATTTATTTAATAGATTATGGGTCAATTAAGAGAACAAGAATACTAACTTTACTGCACAACGAATTATTTGAAAACTATTTCAGCGCAACTCACGAAAATGTTATAATATAACTTCTGTGAAGGACAGTAAAATCTATTTGAATTTAATTATTAAATGTAAGACTATCTACGTTGAAATGTAAACAGGATGGGGTCTTTTTATTAGCAACATATATTGCATGTGGCTGTTGCGTATTGATCCACGTGTTAGCGCCTTACCTGACCTGCTCATTATCGTCGGCTCCTTTGTAAAGGAATCTGGTAACTAACCACCCCTCGACGTCTACAACACAATCACTGTACTGGACATAACGTAGATTAATTCTACTCTTGTTGTATTAATTAGATTCCTTATTGCATCACTGTATGCATTCGTAATTAGAGACTCGAACATGGACGACAGACACAGAACTCGTACTATGGTAATTATAATGAACTTAGAAGCTGATAATGACAGAATACATAATTGCTTTTGGAAGATAACGTCGGAAGACTGTAAAGATGGAGCTGCATTTACACTTTAATCAAATTTTTATGTTTGATTTGGTTCTAAATAACATGTGATTTTATTGTAAAGTAACTGGTCCTTCTCTAACGTCCTGGGGATAACTGGTTATGGGAAAGTGGAACAATCGCTCCTGCAACTGCAAAAAAATGTTTCCATCAAAACTGAAGCTCTAATAACAACAGGGTTTTATGTTTAGTGAGGTTTTTAAAATTAAAAAGATTTAATTTATTTAATATATTAATGTAATAATAAAAATAAACCTCATTAAAATTGATTTAATAAAAAAATTATTCTCTCCCTCGTTCTCTCTCAGTAATGGGATAAACCTCAAAATGGCAAAATGGAAATTATTAGTAGGTATAAATTGAATTTACTGATTAAAATTATATATGGTGGAACCTGGCTTTACGATACTTGGGTTTAAAAAATTTAAACGATACCGTGTCGTTGTGTTTACAGCTGGTTCTGACTGGTTGAGGTGGAAGTGTCTGTATGAATCCTGAGCCCACCCACAATTTCCTGAGAATTCAGTGGATTTTTCTGAGTCTGGTCACCGACCACTCACGTTCGTGGATGGCTCCTCTCAGACCCATTTTGCTCTCCCAAAATCTCCAAATTTCTCCGACATATGTTTTTAATTTTACATGTCCGTCCGCTGACTAGGGATTCTTCCTGAGCTCAATCATGCAGGCCTATTAATTTTGGTGTCCCTCGGAGTTGTCAGCCTGCTGAAGGTCTTTTGCCGTCAAGAGGGTCCTTTGTCACCGACACGGTCCGAGACCACCAACCGAGTACGCCATCTAGACAAACACCGCTTTACGTCCCAAATTAGCGCGTTTTCACTAATTGTTCATTACAACGGATTAGGATAGAAAAATCTTAATCGGTGTAACAAGTGAAGTACTGGGATCGATTCCAGGACCAGATTTTTCTTTCCTAATCCAATAATATGTTTTATATTTTCATCATTAATTCCGTGTATCTTAATAATGAAGATGTTGCATGCGCTTTTTCCTTTGATTGTCACCGGACAAAAAATTATTTCATTTAGTCATTTACGAAAATAGCAATTTACGGTATTTACCACTGAGAAAAAAAAGTAAGGTGAATTTATTTATAAATTCTTTATACATTCTTCGAAATCAATTTCATCCCCTTCAAAGTAATCCCCGAACGATAAAACGTAATTTTTCCAACGCTTTTCCAGTCCTCGAAACTGGAATAGTCTTTTTCCGGTATAGCCTTCAACACCATCTTCGATTCGGTTTTTATTTCCTCAATCGTGTCAAAACGACGTCCCAGCAATTGGCCTTTTGAGTTTGCTGAATAGCCAGAAGTCGCACGGAGCCAAATAAGGCGAATACGGTGGTTGAGGAACGATATTAATCGAGTTTCTGGCAATTAAATATGACATGGGGCGTTATCGTGATGAAGAGTTGTTCGCCCATAATTCCGGCCGTTTCAGACGAATAGCTTCACGCAAACGACGCATAACGCTCAAATAATAATCTTTGTTGACAGTTTTGCCCGGCGGAAGGAATTCATAGTGCACCACACCACGATAATCAAAGAAAACTGTCAACATCACCTTGACTTTGCCATGGTCTTTTCGGTCTTGCTTCACCTTTTGCACGATATTCGCTGGATTGGTCGGTGGTTTCAGGGTCGTATGCGTAAATCCAAGTCTCATCTCCAGTAATGATGCATTTCAAGTGGTCCTGATAGTCAGACAGCAAAGTTTCTCACACATCAACGCGACGCTTTTTTTTACAAAAAATTGAGCGATTTTGGCACCAATCGAGACTTGACACGTTAGGTACACAAAACATTCTACAAAATTGGTCGGTCTGAGCCAAATAATGTTCCAACACTATCAGCGAGATCTCTAATTGTCCATCGACGATTTTCAAGCACCGAATCTTTGATTTTTTGGACGTGGCCCTCGTCGGTAGACGTTGATGTTCGTCCAGAGCGCGGTTCGTCTTCAACGCGTTCTCGGCCCTCTTTGAACTCGTTGTACCACTTATAAACGTTTTTTTTTGTGCTATAGTTTGATCACCAAAGGCCTTCCGCAACGTTTTCAACATGTCCGCACAAGAATATACGTACCGCAAACAAAATTTGATTCAAGCTTTGCTCAACAAAATCACCCATTGCAAAAATCGGAAAATTTACTCTTGGATGTTTACAAAAGCACGAGTAAGTCGGAGACAATTAAACCTTTTAACAAACAGACGCTTGGAAAATATTATAGTCAGTCCTACCAACCTAGGAAAAAAAATTACCTGCCTTCCTAATACATACCTTACTTTTTGATCACAGTGGTACCTTCAAATAATTCGTTAATAACGTACTGGTACTGGTAAAATGTAATAAAAATAAGTTAATGTAAATACTTAGGCTCGTATGTTCTTTGGAATATGTGACGTTTTCAACCTATTTGTTAATCATTCTAAAGACAGGTTTAACCAATTTAGGAATATTGCAGCCTGCCAGATGCGGCGGGGCAAGGATGCTGTTTACGTCGGGGTAAGCCAGTGGATTTGAAGTCTCCGCGTCCCTAAGTTCCTCTAATTACTGTCTGCGTAATGACGTCACTGGAGCGCCCTGCGGCTGCGAGGTTGCACTTGAACCCAGCAACCATCCTCGTTGATACTCGCGAGTAGCGGACACCACAAACAACATTCGTTTAAGAAAATACGACATATTAGAAGCGCATTTCTTCAGCAAGTAAAATTATAAGAAAATTTATTAATTATTTTAATGTGCTTAGTAATGTATAACCACATTCCTTAAAAAGAGAGGAGATGAGGGAAATATTGAACAATATAAGAATTAAGCTCAAAGTGGAAGACGTATAAAAATGACTATATGGGAATAGAAGAATGGAGCGAAGAGTGAAATAGGCATTCAAAGTGACAGTCCTAACAAATTTTTGACATTAAAAAATTTATTATGCCGTGAATACAATATCTAGAACAACATAAAATGAATTTGAATAAATATACGATTGTTTTCTAAAGGAAAATAATCCTCAGCTCTATACTCTTGCAAGATAAGGCCAACGGTTAATCTTTTCCCATAATTAATTTACAGACACGTTATCACTTTATTTCCTATTTTTTTCAAATGTTGGTAGCTCGTCGGAATTCAAAGTCACAACCTCAAACCTCAAACCGACTGAACTTTTCTGTGTGTCCAACACTTAATTGCGACAGAACAAATTTAGTTGTAATTATAAATGAACATTTACAATTGCACTCGGCAATTCCAATGGAAACAGTAAACAAGCAGAGAACAATTAACGCGATACAATATGTGTGCAAACTGAACACTTGTGTTGTAATTAGCGTTGCATTCATATGTAGCACTCGAATTAGCAATGCCATCGTTCGGAAACAGACATCGAAGCCCGTTCATTTACATACTTGAGTTCACAACTGTGTGTCTACATTAAGCAACGTTATTTGTCTATTTATAGATGAATTTTGATGTGAACAGAAGCTTTTTTTTAAAAAAAATTATAAAGTTATTTTTGATCAGATTACATTAATTGTTATGGAAAGCTGAAACATATTAAAGTTATAATACATTCTTAATCTTGTGACTGAATAAGGAACATTTTCAGATTTCAAATATATATATTTTTGTAGAAGTGAACTCACAATATATTCCAAATTATTGATATTGTTTACTGTTCCATGATGTTGGAAGAAATTTTCATTTTAAAGGAAGAGTTTATCTTGACCTTGTCATCATAAAATTTTAAAATAAATACTCTTAAACAACAATAGAACAGTCTCAAAAAATCGTTCATTATATTTGTTATGTTTGGACTTAGTGAGTCATACTCAATCTACACAGAAGTTTCACGATTGTCAGTCGCTGTGAAGAATCGTTCACTTTTTACAGTTGCCTACATTATTACCATTTCTTAAATTTATCCATTTTTTTCTACCGGAATAATTACACCTCTCAATCGAAACATCTCTCTCTATATAAAAATAAATGTCTGTGTGTCCCCTATGCGCTCCTAAAACATTCATTCCATTACGATGAAACATTGGTGAGTTGTTGTGCATACCACCGTGAAGGTTTCTGTCGGGTTTTCGAAGCGCTAGGAAACACCCAAGGTGTGAACGGGGTTGAAATGTTAAATCATGCAAAAACGGCTGATATTTGCGTCAATTAATTACTTTTCGAAGTATATATGATTAATACTTTCTATCCAGAGTATTATTTCAACCGCTTAAAGCACCAATAAGGGAGGTAGTGGAGAGGAGATACATAAAAAAACAAGAAACAACCGAGTTAGGTGTCAAATCAAGGGTTATTGATGTCTATGAGTTTAATTATGCCATTCACGACGTCAGTTTAGTTGTACATCAGGTGTGTGAGGATGTGGTTAATAGGCCGTTACATTATAGTAATTAGTAAGCAACGGAGAGTGCTATTGAATTATGGATATGGGTTTCACCGAGTTTAATTCTGACATTTACTATACTGGTTAAGATGTAGTTCATCCCCTAGTTGTCGGGGTGGAACGGGGTGATACAAATTTCCGTTTATAATATTAAATGCGTAGACCAATTTCTACCAAAGTTAACACACATGTTACTTACGATCCATCAACAAACACTGAGGGTTTAAGACGCACCTGCCGCCTCTAGGGAAAGAATTGTAATTTTAAAACATTCCTAGACGGCCTTTATTAGCGTCTCATAAAAAGATGTCCGTGTCGCTTGATTTGATAGTATCATTATAGAATTTTTAAGTGTCTAATTTCAAATCCAAAAGCCATGGGAGGGAAGTACCCATATTGGTGGTTGATGGGTTTTAGGTACAAAGTAATGTAATAAAGACCGTTATTAGTATCGATTCCGGGGTTACGGAAGTCGCTGAGTTTAATTCTCACTTTATCCATGGTGATTAATATTTTATATTCCTCCACATGGAGGTGGGCGTGATAGAGAAAATGTTACTCAGACTTGTTTTGACCCTTTGAAGTTATGGGCTATTTTTTTATTTTCTTACAGTGCGAGCTATATTTTCGTCTCTGTTTAGTTAAAGGTTGTGTTTCTTCACTTCTTTAGAAAGAGTCTTTTTATACTTTATAAAAATAGCCAGTATTTTTTAATTTTTTTATTCGTCCTGATTTTTTAGACACACTTATTTTGTGTAGTAGGAATATTCATCGAATACCGTCAGTCATCATTCTGTTTTATTTGAAGTTAGATTCCGAGTGGTTAGGTCGGGGATGGGAATGTAAATGGGTAAATGTTCCAAACACTGGCGCTATTTATGCTCAAGTAAACAATTTAATGTTTACCAAGAGGTTATTTTCGAATCAATACCTACTCCGAGTTAATTTAAATAAATACCCGGGCAACGCCAGTCACTTAGTTAGTTATAGGAATAAAAGTTAATCATTGTACGATTTTCACACAAAAAACTGTCTTTTAAATTTTTTTCGCTGATTTAATATATATATATATATATATATATGAATTGAAAGTTAATTTAAATTTAATTTATTGATAGTATTAGGCAAAAAATAGATTCTAATTAGTTAATATAATTTATGTAAATTTATTACAACCATATTTTATTGTTTTACAATTTTATATAAAAATTTGCCACGGCTTTTATTTATTTATGAGACTATTCAAACTTTTCACAACTATATTTTTTACTTTTACTTTGCCATATTTCCGGTCAAACTGACTACCGGTTTTTTTAGGGTAATAGGCTACATGGTAATCGACATGGTGGCAACTCCCCTTTAATAGCATAGGAAGGGATTTGAAAGAGGGGATTCGGAAGGGTAGAGGAAGGTAGCCAAGGGTTAACTAGGACCCCCGGGCTATGGTTTAAGGATCCTACCCTGCAATGTGTCTGAAAATGATGCAGGGAAAACCCTAGAAAAACCTGAATCAGGTAGGTCGGGCATTTGGTACTTGTCCCACGCCCTTCCGACAGCGGGAGAGGGGTTTGCAGTATTCCCTTCTCCGTGCCTTGACCAGTTTAGGAGGCAGCTGGCCGACTATTCCAATAGTAATAGTGGACAATTCTTACCGTATGCCCAAGGTTTCTCCGATAGCGGGAGAGGGGTTTGCTGTGAGGTCGCAGCTTACCCCTCGCCATGCCTTGGCCAGTTTAGGAGGCAGCTGAACGACTGTTGCAATGGGAACAGCGGACAACTCTTACCGTATGCCCAAGGTCTGCGACCCCGGAACATGCACCTCTCAAAACAGACTTAAGTGCCTCGGTTTGTGGGAACCTTAGTTCAAAAACGGAGATCGGAAAAGGCATCCCCAAAGGTAGCCGCTTCCACCTGTCCTGACTGACTACCGGACCCGACTCCAACCGTTTCACCCTACGTCTACAAGCTGAGGCTCTACAACCAACTGCATGCAGTCAGTAGTACAGCACCATCTATAACCTATTTTTTACACGTTGACTGAAGCTATCAGAGACTCGTTGCCGAAGCGACCTCCTTCTTTTGACTCCTACATGCAGACTGTCCGTACAGCTTTTCAACACCACAAACACCGGTACTATTACTGCCGCCAAAAATAGAGACTGGGGACATTCCAATCTCCACATTCCTGAGCCACAACGACTGCTATTTACAATGATATGCCCTCAATATTAAACAGCAAATTGAATAATTTAGCAATTTAGAAATTTATACAATTATAAGCACTGAAGTCTACCACAATATATACTCATATATGTATAAAAAAAATTTGTCTTCATAAACTGACGTTTCAAAACCTTGGTTCTATTTCTTTTATTTGATTTTGATTTTCTTGCTTTTTTCAGGAAAACGATTGAACAGTTTTTCTCAGAAATGGTAACTAACTATGAGAATATCTTAAATAATCCAAAGCCATGTATAAAATTGAAAACATTATTCTGTCCAATTTTCTGTAGGTAACAGTATTAATATTTTTATAGAAAGTAATCAATATTAAATCCATAAGAGTTCATATTAGAACAATGTTAAGCAGCGTATTAAAGGAAACAAGTCAAATATTTGCTTTAAAAGGTTACCACAATTCTAGAAACTCCGACTTAACAATATACGCCATATATCTCTTTCCAGTGGCTCACTTCCCGTGAACTGGTGGAATAGTCCATATTCATCTCGATGTAGAGACAGCCTCCACCTTTCACAAGGCAAAAACAAATATTATGCTGAAATACAGCGTCGTGAAATATTTCGAAGTTCGATATTCTGCTCCTAGACAAACTTACGTCATTGATCTTTCTTGTTTGATATTCTCTTTCGTGCGGTCAAATATTAAAAGAAAACAGTCAGAAATATAGCGAGGCCTTCGAAACAAAATGGAGACGGGGAAAATGAATTTTAGGGCGGAATATTGACGTACCCAGCGCACCGGAGACTGAATCGCATTTTTTGTTTAAACAAAGTTAAGATCGTTTCGAGAAACTCCGGTTTCATACACAAACAAAATCAAGTAATATTCGTACAGGTGACAATTTTCGAATTTTGAAGGATTCATAATTTAAAGCATTTTAACGCACAATTTCATTCAATTAAAAGGTTTGGAGTTTTTATTTCTCGGGAGGACATAACTACGCTTACTTTCTATATGCGTTTTAATCAATCCATGGTAACGTATGTCAGAATGGGAAGGCATTGCTTGTGGCGTGCCTCGGGGCTCAATATTAGGCCCACTGCTTTGTCTTTTGTATATTAATGATCTTCCAGAATATATGGAACCTCTAAAATCTGTCTTATACGCAGATGACACTAATTTGTTAATTACGGACATCGATTTAAATACTCTCAATGCGAAGATTGAGACAGCATCCAGAAACCAAAATACTTGGTTCGCCGCCAATAAATTAACACTCAATGTACAGAAAACTAAGTTAGTTCGTTTTACAACAGAAACTAGCAACATCGTAACGGATAAGTTCTCAGATCATGCGACTTTCCTCGGTTTGCAGGTCGACAGTAAATTAAAATGGAACTTGCACATTGATCGCCTCGTGCGCAAACTTAGTTCTGTTTGTTACTCATTGAGACTATTGACGCAACAAGTTGACACCAAAACTGCTTCACTAGTCTATTTTGCCTCCTTTCATTCACATATGTGCTACGGTATTGCCAACTGGGGCAATTGTTCTCGTAGTGTGGATGTTTTCAAACTGCAACAACGAGCCATTAGAATTATATCAGGTTCAGATGCTAGAGAAAGCTGCAGGCCGCTGTTCAAAAGACTTCATATTCTGACTCTACCTAGCGCTTACATATTAGAAATATATAAATATATAAAATTTATCTACTGTACATTTATGACGAATCCTACTTCCTCATTAGAGGGCTAATGGTGAATAAATCTATCTATCTATACTACGACAACGCATACATAATGTTTGCATTACTGAATTAGCCCCTGTAGATAAATTAAATACTATGAAAAAACTAGTTTATCCAGTTTCATTTCTACCAGATACATTTTCCGAAATTATATAACGTTTGTGTTTAAAGAATACTGATTAGCTAAAAAAATAGGTAAATAACAGACCAAATAAATTAATAAATTCATAAGTGTTCTTTTATTTTTCTCTCATTATTTCGCTATTTATTTATCTCATAAGAAAACTTTTCTGTACCTTTGCCTATATATGACAATATTAGATTATCGATTTTATGTCACACATTCTTTTCGTATTCCAATTATATTTATGTAGCATACATATAATTTCAAGCCAATACCGCGCCTCAGTCTATTGAATTTGACAAAATTAGTGACGTTTAATATTCATAATTCTTATGACACATCGAGTAAAATTAAATTTATTAAAAGAATACCATTGCAAATAAATGAAACTCCATTAAAATGTGGTAGAAAAAATGATAAATATATAGATATTTTAAAACTACTGACTTTCGATTCATAGAATTTCTTTCGTAATTATAAATTTTTCAAAAAAAATTCTATTCGGTTATCGAATTCATTGAATTATGCGGATGCCGTTCATAAGTATAAATTTCTATATAAAATAAAAATTATATTATAAAAATCATTATTACTATTATACATTCTTTAATTAAATCTTCAATTTGGCGTCTCTAGAAGATGAAATAATTTTTTCACGACTCCATAGTATAATGAGAAAATTTTTGTGTAATTTTGGTAGTAATCTGAAGTTATACAAGAACAAAGAACAAATTACGTACATGTGATTTATGCAAGGCTGCCCTGACGATGGAGTATGACCTCTACGACTGCGCAAAACACAACAGAAATAGAAGAGCCACAATTGAGAAATAACTCAAGAAGGGACCTACCACAGTGATCAAATGGTAAGATGAAATTTTCATTTGAGATTCCCGGGTATTAGGAAGGCAGGTAATTTTTTTTCCTACGTTGGTACGACTGTCTATAATATTTGCTAAGCGTCTGTTTGTTAAAAGGTTTAATTATCTCCGACTTACTCGTGTGTTTGTTAACAACCAAAAGCGAATTTTTCGATTCTTGCAATGGGTGATTTTGTTGAGGAAAGAACTTGTTTTTGTTTGCGGAACGAATATTCTTGTGCGGACACGTTGAAAATGTTGCGGAATGCCTTTGGTGATCAAACTATGGCACAAAAAAAACGTTTATAAGTGGTACAACGAGTTCAAAGAGAGCAGAGAACGCGTTGAAGACGAACCGCACTCTAGACGACCATCAACGTCTACCGACGAGAGCACGTCCAAAACATCAAAGATTTGGTGCTTGAAAATCGTCGATGGACAATTAGAGATCTCGCTGATAGTGTTGGAATATCATTTGGCTCAGCCCAAACCATTTTGAAGAATGTTTTGTGTCTCAAACGCGTCAAGTCTCGATTGGGGCCAAAATCGATACATTTTTTGTAAAAAAAAGCGTCGCGTTGATGTGTGTGAAACTTTGCTGTCTGACTATCAGGGCCACTTGAAATGCATCATTACTGGAGACGAGACTTGGATTCACGCATACGACCCTGAAACCACCGACAAATCCAGCGAATTTCGTGCAAAAGGTGAAGCAAGACCGAAAAGACCACAGCAAAGTCGATCGAAAATCAAGGTCATGATGACAGTTTTCTTTGATTATCGTGGTGTGGTGCACTATGAATTCCTTCCGCCGGGCCAAACTGTCAACTAAGAATATTATTTGAGCGTTATGCGTTGTTTGCGTGAAGCTATTCGTCTGAATTATGGGCGAACAACTCTTGGTTCCTTCATCACGATAATGCACCATGTCATACTGCATTGGTTCTTCGTGACTTTTTTGCCAAAAACTCGACTCATATCGTTCCGCAACCACCGTATTCGCCTGATTTGGTTCCGTGCGACTTCTGGCTATTCAGCAAACTCAAAAGGCCAATGCGGGGACGCCGTTTTGACACGATTGAGGAAATAAAAACCGAATCGAAGAAGGTCTTAAAGGCTATTACCGGAAAAAGACTATTCCGACTGTTTCGAGGACTAGAAAAAACGTTGAAAAAAGTGCGTTTTATCGGACGGGGATTACTTTGAAGGGGATGAAATTGATTTGGAAGAATAAATAAAGAATTTATTTTTTATAAATAAACTCACCTTACTTTTTGTTCACAGTGGTTTTTTACTTTAGAAGTGGATATAAATAACCTTCTTAAGATCAGTAAGGAAACCGGCATTCAAGATGTAATGTAGTTAGACTATGAATGACTAATAGGTTAGGAATAATATGTATATGTAATATGAACCAAAGGTAATAAAATCAATGAATAGAAAAAAATAAAAAGATTGTTGATAATTATAAGGTAACTAGGAAATGAATAGGTTTTAGTACAACATCTAGTGTAGATACTTAATATATATGTCCTACAATAGAATCAAAATATTCCATCTTTCCAAATACTTATTCAGTAACATTTACATTCTCCACTTCCTCGCCATGAAAGATCCGATGTTCTGTTTGCGACTTTTAATTAATACTGCCCTGAAATATTGATGTTCTGCTTAGGAGGAACTTTTTCCTCTAAGGTATTTGGCAATTTGATTCTCTGGTCAACCCCTGGAAATTTCCGACTCTATACGCATCGATTTATGCATAGCCTCGCCAGAATAGCGCGACGGTGACGCCTCGGAATTCAGAGATGCGGATAACATTCCGACTGAGAGGGGATATATTTCGCTAGTCCATCGATTCGGAAGTGAGAAGAACGTCAGTCCGGTCGGAATCGCCTAAAAGCTTCCTTCGTCACTTTCCGGGCTAGAAAGTTCCCTTCCTGAGTAAAATTCGTTCACCAAACACACAGTACAGAGGGTTGGGGGCGAGTTTAACTTCATGCATATATGATATGAAGTAATTTGAATTCCCACATTTGAATTAACGGGCGCAGGGAAAGTAAAACAAAAAAAAATTAATTTCACGACAAAAAGTCTGGCGTAATTGGAATTTTATAAATTGAAACTTATTTTGGTATTACGTCTGTAATGGACGTAGTTACAGAGACCGAATCAAAAACGATTCGTTTCATACGTAATAATACGACGAGCCATTTAAATAGGGAAATATTGATTCCGAAAATCATTAAGTGACCAATATTGATTATTTTTTATTTCCTTTATATTATTTAAATGTATTGAAAGTGAGAAGCAATTAATTCGTAATTTTTTCTCTCTAAATTCCAAAAATAGTAAAAGTAATGTACAACAGTTAATGATGATTTACTTCTCTCCAACGTTTATAATCTGCATAACGTAAAATAATATTTTAAGCAACATAATTCTGCAAATAACAGTTAGCAAACATAACTAGATAAAATGTTCACAACATACGTCAATACTATTCCATAAAAATAGATTGCGCTCGTTTGTATTCCGCAGATAAAGAAGAGAGACGAGGGAGAAATACCCGAAAGGGTAATTACGAAGTCTTGTGATTAAAACGAGGCAGGAGGAAGAGGAAGAGAGGCTGTGAAAAGAACCACGTCACACTGAGGTAAGCAACCTCTAAACACAGCCGAAGGTGTCTCCGAAAAACTCGGCTTTCTCTTTGTGCTGCTCAACAAAACTCCCAGATTGAAAAGCAGTTAATTAGCCCGGCCATTGATCGCCGCCCCCTTTTTTAAAAAATAAAATAAACGAAGCTTTATGAAAAAAAAATATGATCAGGCGGTGAGCGAGATATATTTTTATCAAATAAAAAATTCAAGTTGTTGCCGTGCTTAACAGAAGAAAAGTTACATAATTTATTCCCGCTTCATTTGGAAAGAAATAAATGGTAAAAAAAACTGTTATTGGTGTGAGAGGATTTAACTTGGAAAATGAAAAGGTTGCGTTTGTTGAAAAGTTCAAAAGTGAGGGCACTGCGTCGGATTGATTGTTTAATTACTACAGCCTTTAACTGAACATTTTGGACGAAATTATTAAACTAAACAACTCTATATTTAAATTACTTGAATCAAATATGGAATTAACGGTAAATATTTTCGCAAGCATTGTAACGATTTTAGTACCTGACAATCAGTTTTTAATCTTACTGAATCAAAATATTTAACTTATAGCTAGTATGAACAAGTATTATAGACCTGAAATCCAGTAATGAAATTTAATTTAAAATAGGTTAATGTAATTTTGTATAAAATTTTCGTACACTGATATAAGAATTTATTACCGGTATAATCTAATATAATTAATTTAGAACAAATAATCTACAAATAAATAAAACAGAATGTTTGTTTGTATCTATGTTCCGCATAAAAATCTACACATGTGGAGAACAATTCACCAAATTTCGTTCACGTTTTCTCTGCGACCAGGAAAAAAAAAACACTGTCGGGGCGAGACACGTGTTCCACCGCCAGGAGCGGCCGATATTTCAGTCGGATAAATATTTTAAGGGGCCATAGAGATTGATACTATTGCTACCGATTTTATCTGTGTATCATTTCCACCCCTTATAGCATGGGAAATGAGCACCCTTAGGGGTGGGGGTGGAGAGACGTTACAAAATAAATAACGCGAATCCAACCGAGATTTGAGTCTAATCCGTGGTTATGGATGTTTCTTCGTTTAATTATGACCTTTAATTTGCCATTTAACTCCAATGGCCGGGGGGTGGACAGAACTGGAAATTTTGAAACATATTAAACAGACTATATTTTATCGGATAAATATTTTTCGGTGCCAATGAGATTAATAATAGTTCTCTACAATCAGTGAGAGTATAATATCAATTGCTTTCGGCTTCGAAGGGGATCACCCTTAAGGGTAGGGGTGGAATAGGCATTACATTAAAAAACGCAATAATTAAATTAGATTGGTGTAAAATTCGGGGTATGGATGTCACTGATATAAATATGGTACATAACGCGCTGTTTAACCTCCAGGGTCGAAAGTAGACGGGGTGGAAATGTTAAAAATATTTAACGGCCGATATTTGCGTCGATTAAATATTTTTTTGGGGTCAATGACATTGACTGCATTTCTCAATATATTTCTGTGTATAATTTCAACCACTTTCTGAATTGGAGGGAAGCACCTTTAGGGTAGGGGGTGCAGGGCTGTGACATAAAAATAACGCTATAGAAACCGAAATTCAAGTGAAATCCTGGGTTGTAGGAGTATGACAACCCGGGAAACGCCGAACACCCACCTAGTACAAGGAATATAATATAATAATTTTACGTATTCCCTGTGAGGGAAAAAATTGGATTTGGTAATATAGTAGTACTGGAATGATTGTATCACACAGAGATAGTTAATTAGTGACAAATCTTTCATCTTTTTCTCACACTTTCCAATTCAATAAATTTCTTTAACTTCTAAGGTATACTTGTATATTATTATTTTCATCTGAATACATATTTTTCTTTCAGTTTATGCACTTTAAAGGTCTTAAGAGCTACAAATACAATTAACACTGATTTACTTAAGTCATTTTATGTTTCATGGAGCCCTGACATCTCTTGTTCCAAAGATTTCAGTCCCGAAGCGTTGGGTCCGTATCGTTGAACAACGGCACAAAACACTGTAAAGTTAAAGAACTTCTTTACCATTCCTCTGTAACGCTTTAATTTGTGTGACCAACAAACACGGAGCTGCACAAAACGAGCCCTTCACAGGGGCCTAATGAATTACCACCCACGCCCTTCCTCTCTCTGTCTCCAGGGTGAGCCTTTCATAGTGTGGGTGGCGAAATTCCTCTGCAGACCTCATTTAATATTACGTAATGAACACCATGGGAAGAAGAAGAGCGGGGCGGCGAGAGAAAACGCACAGCATGAATCTACATTTAGAGGCAGGTAATGCAACGCCCCCATTGGCCCTAAGTAATTGGTAAAGCCTGCTCTCACCCCCCCCCCTCTCCTACACCCCTCAGATCTCACATCCTCACCTCCATTCTGAGGATATTGCGGGACTTTGTGTCTAAGAATTTATCCCCCGTGTCTAATTTAAGACACGAGCCACTATTTAAGACTTAGTACTAACTTACACTCACTTTCCCTCTGGCACCCTCACGTTTTCACACGTAATCTTGCCTCCAAAGTAGAAGAACCCTTTTCTATTTCCGAGTTATCTTCACGCGTCCCTTTATCGACAGTTTTAAAAGCGTGACCTAATTAATTTATCCTGACTCGGAAATCCTGTTATTATTCTTAGATTTTTCTAAGAAAATACAGAAAAAAAATGTAATTTCAGCACAGATACCAAAGACTGGCTAAAGTAAATTATCAGAGCATGAACACACCATTTCAATAATTATTTACTTTAGTTTTAACAGTCGAAGTTACGTTGAGGTAAATCATCTAGACATAATATTTAAAATTGATCGATTTTGAGTAAGTTTCGAAACTTGTTATAATGAAAGAAGTAGAACTAACATTAAATATAATATTAAATAATTTTTAAATCTGTTAATATTCTTAAATATAAAAAAAAACATGAAACACAAAGTAATTGTTTAGAAAATACGTATTACGATTTGATATTAAAAACAATGATCCAGGATCGGTGTAAAATAACTTAATATTCATTTTCTGTAGAAGTAAATATAACAGAA
Source organism: Zhengitettix transpicula (assembly GCA_037074705.1). NCBI lineage: Eukaryota > Metazoa > Arthropoda > Insecta > Orthoptera > Tetrigidae > Zhengitettix > Zhengitettix transpicula. The sequence continues at coordinate 65,312,700 of CM073594.1, read as the reverse complement.
AATATTTGAGACTTTATTGTATGAATACGTTACGTTAAATCGATATTTTTTGATCGCAGTAAATGAAGGACTACAACATTTGTTTAAACAACCGATCGCTGACCGAATTCAAATGGAATCGAAAATGCAGAGCAACAGAAATATTTATATGTCGGGGAAACAAACAATTTTCTCTCTTATTAAACATGCGTTACATCATCATACAAATGGGAAATCAGTTTCGCTTTGTGTATAAATTTCGAGACCATTGCTTACGATATCATCACATTTAGAGTTCTCTAAAAAAAAAAAAAATGTTTCGACTATTTGGGAGCATTAAGTGACCAGATTTTGTTGCAGAATAAAGGTAAATTTTAGGTTTTTAGCTTATTAAAATGAAAAAATTTAAGTTTGATTAAAATATAATAATTTTTAGCTTATTATAAATTTATATGGACGTATATGATTAATATTTCCAAACTTGCGATTTCTTTATATTTTTTATTTATATTAATTTTATTTTTATTCTATTAAATTCTAGATCTTTAGCAACTATTTATGTTACATACCTCTATAAAATAACATAAATTATAAGTTTTAAAATATTTTCAGTAAACTTTTATATTGCATATATATTTTCAGTTCTTTTTTACACTTTAAACATCATCGTTCACTTTAAATATCAGGTTCAATCTCCAGTCAATGCGGGCACGTATATTTACTAAAATATTTCAGTTTTCTATAATACATCAATTTTATATACCACGCTCGCCATTAAAAAAGAAAACTAAAACAAATCTAAGATAAAGCAAACTCCATATTCCTTATTATTAGTGTTATCACTGGTGAATGTAATAAATAGAAATTAATATGGACGTATAGGTTTAATATTTCCAGACTTGCGATTTCTTTATATTTTTTATTTATAGAAATTTTAGTTTTATTCGTATTAAAGTCTAGATCTTTCTCAAATATTTAGATTGCATTTGACTCACATACCATTGTAAACTTACATAAATTATAAGTTTTAAAATATTTACAATGGACTTTTATAGTGCATGTATATTTTCAATTATTTGTTACATGTATATCAATTTATTTTTACAGGTCCGTGTAATAATTTATTACTTTAATTAATTTTATAATATTCGTTTGGTACGTTGGTGAATTTATACATATCCTACATTTTATCTTCACAACCTATCAGTTTTTATCAGACGAATGAATACGGAATTTGTGACAGTTATTAATAGAAGCCATATTGCAGGAGTATAGAAAGAGTGACAGTCATTCTGGAAGTGCTGTAGCTAGCAGAGTGCTTTACGTTATACGGACGAAAATAGAGAGAGAGACAAGAAAATTATACGCCTTTAATAATAACATTTGTAGCTTTAAACCCGGTTCCGTAAACATTCGCAGTTACAAATGTCCTCTTTATGAGGGAACGTAGCGTACACGATCAGTATGCATTAGCTTAAACCAGCGACTAAATAAAGACCACCCGGAGCTCTCGCTTTGAATACTAATCGCGGAAATTAGCATCGCCATTCTTCTCACGAGAGAGACATGAATTGTCAAGGGTTTCAAATGTAGAGTAAATGCCTCCGTGCAGGCGGGGATACGGCATATGCCCACATTGACCCCCTTCCCCCCCCCCCCATCATGGATTATATGGAGAGACGTAACATAACGCTGGGGCGCAACAGGAATACATGTCGTAACTCCTGATAAAGAATGGCAACGAACAAAGGAGAAACCCTCTACAAATAAAAGCTACCACTTATTTCAGGTTTTCCCGATATCACATGAAAATATTTATATTACTTTTAAGAAAGAAATGTTGAGAACATGCGAAGCATTTCTAAGGTTACAGATATGTTTACTTTATTGAATAGTATATTTCTTTACTGAAAATATTAAATATTTCTGACAGTTGCAATGTCTGCATATGAAGTAAGAGGTGTACCGTTGCGTAGCTTTCCAGTTACCTGACAAATAGAAAGCAGAAGGTCATAATAAAAGGAATGGTGTTAGACGCTTTAGGCAGCGATATTGGGGTTCCACGGGCCCTACACTTTTTAATTTATATATAAACTAGCGGAGTGGCCGGAGTTTCCCGAGTCATTAATTTAAATAAACCTGGAGTAGGAATTGATTCGACACTAACCTCTTGCTAACAATTTCATTTAACCAGCACCAATAGCGCCAGTGTTACAAAATTTACCCATTTAAGGTCCCCTTCCCGACCCAACCCTCCAACCCCCGGGTCATATAACTTCAAATCAACCACGACGATGACTGACAGTGTTCGAGAACCCTCCTACTACATAAAATGAGACTGACTCAAAAGTCACAATCAATTAAAACAGTAAAAAGTAGTCGTTTACTTAGTCTAAATAGTCTAAACTATTTCCGATACCTAAAAGGAGTAAATAAATACAACAGTTAACTAAATATAGCTCGTACCCTAAGAAAATCGAAACTTTACCTAATTACTTAAGAGGATCAAAACTACACCAGGTAACCTTTTCTCAACCGCGTCCACCTCCACGACGAGGAACATAAATATCATCAACCACCATGATGCGATGCGAGAATTAAACTCAGCGACTCATATAGCCCCGGAATCGACACTAATATCGATTTTTTATGTAAACCTTTTCGACCAGGACCCGCACACCATAGTAGTGCTTCCCTCTCTTACATTTTGGAGTTGAAATTAGACACACAAAATTTCTAGATCAAACTATCAAATTAAGCGACTCAGGAAACATATTATTCGACGCTAGTAATGGTCATATAGGATTGTTTTTAAATTTCACCCCCACCCCTAGAGGCGTTAGGGGTGTTTTATTTGTTCCGGGATCGTAAGTAACATGTTTTTAAAATTTGGTAGAAATTGGTCTACGAATTTAGGACTTTAACGAAAATTTAATCATCCCCTTGGATGTCAGAATTAAACTCAGTGACTTATATAACTCCACGTTCAATTCAGGTCTCCGTTGTTTAATCTTTACTTTATGTAATTGCATCTTACCCATATCCTCCCACACCCTCACACCTACTTAACTGACTGACACAGTGAATGTCATAATTAAACTCAGTGACAACCATAACCCCTGATACGACTCCAATCTTGGTTGTTTGGCGTTATTTTTATCTAACGCCAGTCTATCCCCTCACTTATTGGCGCTTTAAGTGAGTAAAATTATACACTAACTATTAATCACATATACCACGAAAAGTAATTAATCGGCCGTTTGAGCATGTTTTTAAATTTTACTCCCGTTCACTCCTTGGGAGTTTTTTAATGCTTCGCAATCCAAACAGAAACCTTCCCGTGGGTGCGCACAACAACTCACCGAAATCGGGTGAATGGTTTAGGAGCGCATAGGGGGCACACAGACACTCAGACTTTTATGTATATATATAGATGATATGTATTGTTGTTTTGAAAACTGTGATGTATACTTAGTTGCGCTTATATTCAATTATTTAAAAGACCAAATGAATGTAGTCAATAAAATTATGCTTGCCTTAAGTAAATTATGTATCCGTGTTGACTTTAAATCTGTTTAAAACTAAATATATGTATATTTCCACTAAGTCAGCTGTGATAGATTAGACGACAGCTATAAACTAGTTATAAGCAATAACACGTTTCATATAATTACCAATTTTAAATATTTAGGAGTTATATTGGATCAAAATTTTTATAATGAATTGTCATATAGATTTTTTATATAGTTTATTATATATAATAAAATGTTCATCTCTGTGTACCACGTCATCATATTACCCTCATTTTTAAATATAAATTTGTTATGACTTTTCCGAATTAACCTCAATTTCATCTGTCACATTATTTTATACATTTTTATTATTAGCAATTAAATTTAAATAAATTCGAACTGAGCCATCGAAACGTACCTTTGACTTACACAAGAGAGCAACATTTCACATAGAGTAGAAAAATTCTCTAACAGATTACACCCGCGAGTTTGTCGTGTAAAGGTGAAGCTAATCTGAATGATTGCAAGACAACCATGGGTTCTGTGTAGACTTGAAATCGTGATTTTTGGACGTGATCACGTCATCAGTGACGCGCAGTTGTCAAACTCATATGCTGCAGAACGCCACACTTTCAAAGAAATTGGCAAGTACAGAGGATCAATTAATGAAGTAGCCCGTTGCTTTAAAGCGTAAGGGCGGTTTTTGCTTATGTAAGCAACAAAAAGCAGATTTCTTTATAATTTCATTTCATATAGACACATTTTCTCCAGTACAAAAAGTTCCAACATTATTAACCCAGCCAAAAAATTAATAATATTCATACAAGACAAAGACTCGCGATATAGTAATGGAAATATTAAAATAGCGTATTTTCCCCTAATTTACATAAAACTACATTTTCGTCCGTCTCTTGTACTTTATCCACACTGTAACGCGTGTAGTTTGGTTTTAATTTGCTTTGACTTTGGAAGTGTTGTCTGCTGTAGTTTGGAGAATTCGAAATCGTGCATTGGCGGACGGATGCCAGGAGTTGTTTTCTGTAGAATTTTGGACGTGTGCGTGGGTGTAGAGGGGATAAATATTTCCATCCAAATAATTTTCGTGTCCTGTCTCGATTTTTGGCCTCAACATGACTGAATTGTTTGCCATTGTTGACTACAGAACTGCAGCTTCGTGTTATAACTCTTATAGCAATGGAAGAATCAGTGAAAAATGACATTTTCGACCAAGTTTTCTCATAATGAAAAAAGGAAAAAGGAAGGGAGGCTATAATGGAGGGAACTTAAATATGAAAACTAAATGAGGTAAAGTGTATTTACGATGTTTATCAGAAAGATATGGGAAGGCAGAGATTGGCAATATGGCGCACGTTTGAATTTAACGGACCTGCACCGCTCGTAATAAAATGAGTCAGTCTGGTCGATGCGCTAATGAAGGACAGTTGTTGGTGATGAGCTCCCCTCATGGTGCAGTTGCATAATGCGAAAAAGTCACGAAGCACAAAAGTTGTGAAGAGCGAGAATTACGTTCCACGTCTTCCAGTACACAAATGGGCAGCACGAGTACGTCGTAATAATCCCGGAGGCCGACGCCTTAACCAGTGGTCAACCCCTGAGTCGACGCCATGCAGTGATCCTGACTAGATCTCGATGCAGTTAACCCGTTCTGCCATCTGCGAGATTCGGAGGCGTCAGTACGTTGGTAACGAGAGCTACAGCAGACGAGCAGAACACAGAAATAGCAGTACGTATTTGATAACGGGCAGATAATCTCTTCTACGTAATCCACAGGTGCCTCAGATAATAGTTTTTCATGCTTAATTTTAATAAACTTATATAAAATTTCTTTAATGGTCAATATTTTTTGATTTAACTAATAACCCAGCCCAACAATAATTTTTTTTACAATACACAGCATTAGATTTAATCTGTATTATTGCGCAACGTCCATTAAATTTCCATTTATAATTCCGCATTTTTCTGAATTAATTCAATGCAGGCATTAGTTTTATTTTTCGCGATTGTTGTTTGGTTATATCGGCAGGCCGTATCAGCGTGTCGTGTCGTCACCTGCTTTTATCTGTTGACTGACGAAGATAAAAGTGACACGGTGAAAATGCGACTTAGTCCTGTCTTGCTGCGAGACACAATCAACTTCGCTCCACTGTTATTTGCACGCAATTGTCACACCTTGTGTTCGTCAAGAATACAGACGCTCTAAATTGATTAGTTTGCAGAAAAAAAACTTCTCGCCGCTGTTCGCTTCCAGCGGATTCTAATAAAGGTTATTTTCGGAGAATTAAATATGAAAAAGTAACTGCGTTATTTTCCTTTACGTCGGGCTGGAACAGTAACTTTCTAGAATAAAGAGCTGGTGTTTGCAGACTTCCAGCCAGAACAATTCCTGTTTAATTCTTGGCGAAGTTCGCCGGCAACTTTGGTGAAGTGAAACAGAAAGTGACTACTGCGTCGAATTACGCCACGATCCGCGTGATTAAATCGCGCAGTTCAATTTAAAAACGTGGAGATGGTTACGTGTCGTCCACACCTGCAATACTCATCTAAATTTTTTCGTCGTAACAATTTTAATGGGTAATAACCACTTAAAATCGTATAACTGAACGCAATTTCCAACCTCACTTTAATAAATAAGTCCCAGATATATTTTAATTTTATTACATAAAATAGGGGACTCATAGTTTTTTAACATTTCTATTTGACTTCCATTTACGTTATTCAAATCGGCATGAAATTTAAAAAAGGATACATTCGTATATTTGATCAAAAAATTAATATTCATGAAATCAGGGCTTTTTATAATATATATATATATAACATAAAAAAATCTTTGTTGGATACGAATTTTTATATATAAGTCTAGAAGAACAAATTTAAATCTTCAGGGAAATGTCGATTTAATTTTTTTTAAAAAAAATAGTAATTATTTCAAAATACTACAATATTTTCAAATATAATTTTTCACATCTATGAAAAATATATTTGTTCGATAATACATTGATCGGATCGAGATGTCAATATTTTAAATGATCCTTTGGGTACAGCGACATTTTGATTTGAAACGAAAAACTTATAAATTAGTAAATAAATCTTTCTAAACCGTGAAAAATATGTGCTTAGTAATTTTCTTATTAATATGACAGTAGGTAACAAATATGTCCTGAATTACAAAACATACCAAAAATACTTACTGACATTTTTTTTTGGAACGAATAATAAAAAAGTCTTTTTTTTAAGATATTAATGAAAAAATTGCTTTTTGTTCTTCAGTGATTATCGTCGTGAAAGAATTTTTGACGTTGACGTCTATGAATTTGTATGAGAATAATTTTTGTTTTAGATAACAGGCTACATGAGGGTAATCCACATGGTGGCAACTCCCCTTTAATAGCATAGGAAGGGATTTAAAATGGGGGGTGCGGAAGGGTATAGGAAGGTAGCCAAGGGTTAACTACGGCCCCCGGGCTATGGTTTAAGGATCCTACCCGGCATTCGCCTAAAGAAATGCAGGGAAAACCCTAGAAAAACCTGCATCGGGCATTGGGTACTCGTCCCACGCCCTTCCGATAGCGGGGTTAGCTGTAGGGTCGCAGCTTTCCCCTCTCCGTGCCTTGCCCATTTTAAGAGGCAGCTGGCCGACTGTTCCAATGGGAACAAAGAAAAACTCTTACCGTATGCCCAAGATCTGTGACCCCGGAACTAAAAACAGGCCGAGGTGCCAAAAACGGAGAGGAAAAGGCATCCCCAAAGGTAGCTCCTTCGTGTCTCTCCTACAAGGTTCTGCCTGCGAGAGAACATCCCTCGCAGACCCCCCCATCTTTAGAGTATGAGAATAAGTTGTCGTCGTAATTTTTCACTCCAAAGTTTCTGCTTTGTATCCGCGAGGAATAACGAATATCACAACATGTAGAGCAGAAGCAAAGGCAAAATAACGACTAAACTCCGTGCTGGGGAATGTCGCAGCTTTAAACCAATAAAACCGAAATTTGCATCGACTCAAAGAAGGGAACGACTGAATGCGGATTCCACAATGCACAGTGAGTTCCTCAAGTTTAACTCTCTTGTCTTCTCCTGCCAACATGTTCTTGTATATGGCAGTCATTTTAAATGGATTATTCGTTACTTTGTCAGAACTTTCAGCGCTGTGCTTTAATTGGTTATAAATTTTATGTAGTACGATATCAAGCCATAAAGCAAATTTATATGAAAAAAACCTAGTTTATTATTGTTCATTACGAAACATAAATTTTCCTGTCATATTATTACTGGCGGAATAGAAAGGCACAAAAACAATATCTTACACAATTAACTAATATGACTAAAATATGTATTCATAACAGTTGAAAAATACTTCGCAACTGCAAAATTTCAAACAGATGTTTAAAAATATTACGATAATAAATTCGAAGAACTGCACGAAACTAGCAGAAACAAACTAGAACAGATTCTTAGCTGACGCAACAGTTTACTTCACTTTAATGTATATGTGATAAATAAGACGAATCAAATTTAATAAATTTTCTTAAAGTTACAATTCGTTTAGGATTATTCTTATTCATTTCAAGCCCCCAGCGAAAAACTCCTCTCCCGCTATTGGAAGGGCGTGGGACAAGTACCCAATGCCCGACCTACCAGGTTTTTCTAGGGTTTTCCCTGCATTACTTTTAGGCGAATGCCGGATAGGATCCTTAAACTATAGCCCGGGGGTCCTAGTTAACCCTTCGTTACCTTTCACTACCCGATAGCATCCCCCCGTTTCAGATCCCTTCCTATGCTATAAAAGGGGAGTTTCCACCATTTGGATTACCCTCATGTAGCCTGTTACCCAAAAAAAAATATACATTAAAAATTATGGTACAAAAATTACGGAGATAATAATCGCATTTTATCAAACGTAAATTTTTCTTTAAATACAATATAATATAATATATTATAAAATATCTGATGATATACAGAATTAAGTTATTATTCAGAAACGTTCATTGTATGAATGTTTAGCGTTAACTTACAAATACATATAAAATCAATTTTGTCTATTTCCTTAAACCTTCACTGAAAAATATATTGATACAGTGAATAACATAACTTCTTTAATATTTTAACAATTGTTTTTTATTTTTCTCAACCGATAATTTTTTTTATTGTCTGCTGATCTTTGAATTGTCTTTCTTCGATCCTCTTTCCTAATTAAATAAACAGCTACTCCGAATATATTTTTTGACATCTCAATATTACTTCTATTCCTCACATATCAGTCAAATAGTTCCGATTAATTGAAAAAAAAATTATAACTTTAGACTAAATATCTTTTATTACATAAAAATTGGAATTAATTCTCTATTGCTCCTCTGAAAAAAACTGAATTATAAAAGTTTAACCAGACCATAAAGTTCCACATTTTTAATTCATCTTTTGTCTTTTAAATGTTTAAATTATGTTTGTTAAACCTTGCAGCATTCAAACATTAAAAGTGTTGGGATTTCTATTAATTTCACGTGTTAATTTTTTTTTTAAAAAAAAAACATTTAATTTTATTTTCAGACGCGCTAACAATCGAGGGAGAACAAAACTCTCTCGACATTGTGTTTCCCGACTAGGTAGAAATGGGGTGTAATTGAATAATTGATTAGATTGGACAAAGAGCCTAATGAGTGTTTGAAACACAAAAGAAATTGGCAGAATCCTGTGTACGCGCAGGTCCTGGTCACGCAAACAAAAAGAATTGCAGCAAATACGGTGAGAAATAAAATGAAAGTGAGTGTGTTTGTAAAAAGTAATTCAAAACTTAAAAATTCTATCACAAAATAAAATGTAAATCAAACATATTTGAAAATATTAGTTTCTGGAAAAGAACGCTGTAACCTGCAACCTAAAGAAGTGTTTGTGGAGATTCGCATCCAAGAAAAAATCAATGTCGGGCAAATTAGAAAGAAACAGGAAAAACAAAGACAGCTTTCAGAAAAGCTTAAAAAAATCAACGTTAAAAAAGAGATTCAGAGATTAAAAATTAAACTTAATACTTGAGAAATAAACGCTTAATGAAATTATAACATTCCAACAAAAAAATACCGGTTTTAAGCAAAGAGACGAAACCTTACGAGAAAGTAACACCCAAAATGAAGTAAATAAAAAAACGGCGTGTCTAGACAATACAGTGGACATTTTTTTTCCAGTATTAATTTTTTTCTATATTTTTAATTCACATTTACTTTAACTTTCTGTTATATTTTCAGTTACAAGCAAGTGTATTGTTGATGGCAGTAATAAAGTCAATCACTTTTTGTAACACAACAAAATACTAACTCGTTTACGCTCGATTAATTTTGTTCCTGGCAAAATATTTCAATTTAAATTGATATCGGACGAATTGCAATGTTATCGTTCACAGAAATTCACACACACAATTATATATATTGTAGTTAACGTAAAAAGGTAGAGAAAATTTTAATCGTTTGTGAGCCGATAATAAATTGCCTTAAATTACTAATTAAGCACTTATATTTAATATCTGTCAGATAGGAAAGTTCCCATAGATGTAGCTGAGTTTGTAGTCATAATGTCAGCTATATATTAAAACGATACAGTGGTGAATTAAAAAAAATAAAATAATTTTAAGATCCACTAAGTAATATAGTTCATAACTAAGAAACGTCTGTATTTGTCTTTGTACATAATATAGTGGTGATAAGGCAAATTATTTTGAGTGCTTGTGTAAACTTATCATTGTTGAAACAAATATTGTTGAATGGTACGTGCAAGTATTTATAAGTAATGTCACGAAAATAAACATTTATATATAATAGGAATTAAATATTTGCTTTGCTATGTACCTGAAAGAGAGATTGTTTCGTACAATTTGAAAAAATCCAAACGATTAGACAAGTAAATTAAATGGAAATTACTCTCTTCCCGCACAGCAAACTTTAAAGCACTAGTAAAAAATTTACAATGAGAGACGTAACGCCTGCGTTGTGGATGCACGTGCTCAATATACAAATTTCCAATTCCAAATAAACTTCGATAATTATTTCGCAACAGGTACGTTCCGTTTAGACTAAACATGAGCACTTGTGGCCTGGGGGGTGGGAGTAATTCCTCAGGGTATCTGCTAATGGATGCGAACTCACCCCTCATGACGAGGACCGCGACGGAACACAGCGCCACCTACGGATCCTACAGCACAGTTTTCTTTTTCACGCTTACCTCATGGTGGTGGTGGTGGTGTTTCTTTTCGCAGCAACCGAGGATGGATCTAGCAGCCTTCCTTGTCCACCATCGCCTCCCCTCCTTTTGGATTTCAGTCACTCGCTCGCACAATGTTCCTCCAACCGAGACTCGCGCACTCGCCGACTCCCGTGCACTACGACGCCCAGCGTCCGTCAGCGTCGTCGGCGGCCTCGTCTCCACGCGCATGCGTCGCGGCGTCTGCTGGGCCACGTGTGACGCCGACGTCGACGAGGGACGAAGAGACCATTCACTAGTCCAACGCTTCTGGAAAACCGGCCCACACACATTGTACACAGCATTTTAGAGGTACCACAATGGAGACTTCGTTTACTCTCGATAGCCAAAATATTACTATTAATATTGATATCAGAAGATTTAGAATGTTAACACACACACACACACACATATATATATATATATATATATATATATATTGTGATGATCAAAAAGATTGATAAAATTATATGAATAATTAACAACATTTACTAAGCTTTAAAAGAAATTTATTATTGTTGATAAATTTACAATGTACAAGACCTATTTTTTATGCCGAATTTCATACATCTTAAAAAACATACTTTAAATTTTCATTAATTTATTCGTGGCATTTTTAAACATTCAGTTCTTATATCATTACAATCAAATTCGTCGAATCTCTTATCTCAGGGTCACTACTGGGTTTGATAATTAGAACAAAATCAACGTTAAAACTGACAATTAACAATTCAAAATATAAAAAGTTAACCTAAAACAATATGAAAATAAGTCACAAAAAAGCTGAACAAAACTAAAACTGAACGAAAACTGACTATGCCTTTTTAATTACAGTTTAAAAATTTGCATCAAAGTTTTGTTACTAACGGAATGTCTGTCTGGTACCAGATCTCTCTCTTGTATTTTGAAAATTACCACAGTAAAAATCCATTTTTACACAGACACTACACTTCATTGAAAATTTTAACGCACACGATTAAAATACTCGTCCTCTGCTATCTGGAACCTCGGATGAGCCGCCCCCTTTGGTCTGCTAGTGGATTCCGGTCTCCCCTGTGCGATAATTGTTCAATCAGCGTGAAGCAACCATTTGCTTCACCGTGTGAAAATTATTGTGTAAATCTCTCCGTAAAAATGCTTGCTTGTATTTCATGTAGAAATACAGGATCTCGCCTATCGTACTTTATATCTGCAAGCTTTACTGTTTGTTGCTCTAGGTGAACTGAACTGTATTATACCTCCCCGTCGACTTTTAACTGTTTCATCTCTCGTACGCAGATTTTTTACTCCTTCACCTTTCAGTCTCCGAATCCAGCCTTTATATCATCAGACTTTTACTGTTCCGTTTCTCGCAGCAGACTGGCGTTCTCCAAGAGCATACTGAGTTTTCTCCGCGCGCGGTCTCCATTCTCGAACAAAGGAAAAACCCTTTACGCATTCGAACCGCTAACAATTTCATTATATTAAAAACAAATAATGGCCTGTTTAATTAATGATTTTTCATTAGTAATTATATAAACAAAAGCAAATTATGTGTCATAAAAAATAATCTATTAATGTAAAGTATAAAGTTTCAAGCATATTTTGCGACCTCATCAGGTTAAAGTTCAAAAGTAGAAAAAGAACGAAACAATCAGAATGATCAAAATAACATTTTTAAGAAACAAATACTACTTTACGTCCGCTTTCCAAAGGTGGTTAGCAGCTACTTTTTTACTACCCTAGTCTTCCAAACAGATTTGTGAAAGTCACCTTCAAAAATTTTCACACCCGAATCGCTGTAACCCTCAGATTTCCTATTTTCCAAGACGCTTTAAGACCTTGACAATTTTATTTAATTTATGTCATTACAATATATATATATATATATATATTGTAATAATTAAACGGCAATTAAGAGTTAATAATTATAAACTATTGAACTGAATAGTTACCAGCAAACACACATAGATACAATAATGGACGAGAATACTGAACAGGCAAGGTATTGTTTGGACTTGGCGCGCATAAGTTGATGGAGTGAGCAGTCAGCCACGAGACATTGCTGAGTACGGAAGAAATTAAAGTTTAGCAGTCTGCAATCAGAGGCGAGAGAAATTAGCTGTATTAGTAATAGTTGAGAGGAAGTAAAACATTAATAAGTAAAGTAGAAGCAGGCAGCAGTAAATCGACAGAAAGTGTTTGTAAGCTAAACGAACGGGACGGAATTAATCGAGATAGTCACTCAGAAAGGGTCTCTGAGTATTGCTTCAAATTGTCCGGAGAGTCAAAGAAAAGTGTAAATTCAGTATAACATGGCCTGTTCGTAATATTTTTACAGGTGAAAGTTTTTTTTAGGGCAACAGGCTACATGAGGGTAACCCACGTTGGGCAACTCCCCTTTAAGAGCATAGGAAGGGATTTGAAAGGGGGGATGCGGTAAAGTGTAGGAAGGTACCCAAGGGTTACTAGGGCCCCCGGGCTATAATTTAAGGATCCTACCCGGCATTCGTCTAAAAGTAATGCAGGGAAAACCCTATAAAAACCTGCATCAGGTAGGTCGGGCATGGTGTACTTGTCCCACGCCCTTCCGATGGTGGGAGAGGGGTTAGCTGTGGGGTCGCAGCTATCCACTCGCCGTGCCTAGACCAATTTAGGAGGCATCTGGCCGACTATTCCATCAGATTTCGATTTCATTTCGACTTTTATTAAAATATTTGTCAAAAGAAAATTGTAAAATAATTGTTTTAAAGGAGAATAAATGTTCTTTATTTAAAAGGCTCAGTAAAGACCTTGAGATAAGGAGATAATTTCAGTTATTTATAATAAATTTTTGTAAAGATCGTAAATTAAGTGTTGGGTCAGTTGTAATAAATATTTTATTCATGTTAGTTTTTCATCATATTAATTTCATTTCAATTTTAGTTAATTATTATTGAGTATTACATAAATGGCGACCTCAAAGTGAAGCAAAATCATTTCAATTGTATTTTATTTTGTTATTACATAAATGACGCCTTAACGTGTGGCCTATCAATTCATTCAATTTTTTATTATTATTGTATATTAAAATATAAATACCACTGTGAACAAAAAGTAAGATGAGTTTATTTATAAAATATAAATTCTTTATTTATTCTTCAAATCAATTTCATCCCCTTCAACGTAATCCCCGTCCGATAAAACGCACTTTTTACAATGCTTTTTCCAGTCCTCGAAACAGTCGGAATAGTCTTTTTCCGGTATAGCCTTCAAGACCTTCTTAGATTCGGTTTTTATCTCCTGAATCGTGTCAAAAAGGCGTCCCCGCATTGGCCATTTGAGTTTGCTGAATAGCCAGAAGTCGCACGGTTTCAGGGTCGTATGCGTAAATCCAAGTCTCGTCTCCAGTAATGATGCATTTCAAGTGGTCCTGATAGTCAGACAGTAAAGTTTCACACACATCAACGCGACGCTTTTTTTTCCAAAAAATTGAGCGATTTTGGCACCGATCGAGACTTGACGCGTTTGAGACACAAAACATTCTTCAAAATGGTTTGGGGCTGAGTCAAATGATATTCCAACACTATCAGCGAGATCTCTAATTGTCCATGGACGATTGATTTTTTGGATGTGGCCGTCGTCGGTAGTCGTTGATGGTCGTCCAGAGCGCGGTTCGTCTTCAACGCGTTCTCGGCCCTCTTTTAACTCGTTGTACCACTTATAAACGTTTTGTGTGCTATAGTTTGATCACCAAAGGCCTTCCTCGACATTTTCAACGTGTCCGCATAAGAATACTCGTACCGCAAACAAAATTTGATGCAAGTTTTTGCTCAACAAAATCACCCATTGCAAAAATCGTAAAATTCACTTTTGGTTGTTTACAAAAACACGTGTGGCTAGGAGATAATTAAACCTTTTAACAAACAGACGCTTGGCAAATATTATAGACAGTCCTACCAACCTAGGAAAAACAATTTCCTGCCTTACTGATACCTCGGGAGGTTTAAATGACAATATCACCTTACTTTTTGATCATAGTGGTATATATATATATATATGTATATATTATATTGACATAAATAAGTAACTAAAATTTAATAGTTTAGGAGAAGGTAGTGTATTGTTGTGTGAAATTACTAAGAACCTGTCTGTTCCAATTAATTATTATGTATTTGGTATGTTAGGTAAAAAAAAGCCGTCATAGATATGACCAATATTGTAATCATGTTAGCTAGATATTTTTTAAAAAAAAGCTACAGCGGTCAAGAAAAAATATAATAATTTTAAGTATTATTGTTCAAATTTAATAAACGTTTGCAGTTGTCAAAAATTGAGAAATTGAAATGTTGTGTAATTATAGTGACGGCAATGGAAGGCAAGTTAGTTTGAGTGCTTGTGTATTTTTTCTAATATATCATTGTAAAAACTGACACAGAGCAACTGCTCATTTCTCGTCTTAAATGTATACGTATGCATTAAACTCACTAGCAGAATATTGAAAAATATCTGGAAAGAGACCCACACACACACACACACACACACAAATTATTCACAGCATTTTAGAGCTACCGCACTGCAGACACGTTAATAAACGAAACCACACATATTACAGTTATGAATAAGTGCTTTAATAATGCACTTACTACTTACGGTTAAATAAACCGCACACCGAACTCTGAGGCTGGGCTCAGATAAAGACGCAAGTATATTGCGGAGCGATCTCCCCAACTGCGAGACATTCACGCGAATGGCGTTTCGTCTCGAAACAACGATGTTCCAGCCACGGATGATACGACCTGCACATTACTAATCTTTGATTGCAAAGATAACGAGCACAGATATTTCTTAAACAGTTTCCCGACTTTATATATTTTCATTGAAACCTGAAAAAATATTTTAATGTACACTCTACGTGTCCCATTTCGTTTTACACATGTCCAAACTTTTTTATTAATAATATTAAAACGACCTTTTTATCATGGAAAAATTAAAAAAGAAACACTTAAATAAGTCGTGCTTTGCTATGACGGTTTACAAAGTTTTTTTGTTGGTATATAGATGAGGAATTTTTCCTTTTCGATGAATTTTGAAGGATATCTTAAATTATTATCCACCATTTAATAAAGATAAACCACAAGTACTTCGATGAAAACTCAAAGACGGAAGTGGCTTGAATTGTACACTTTTTAATTGAACTCCTTAATTAGTCTCACAATTCCTGACTATCACTCGGTCTCTATACGAACCTCTATATGTCGCCCATCGTAACCAGTTCAACAAAAAACCAAAACTGAAAGTTTTGTTTAGAATTGTAATGTAAAGTTAAATTTTGTAGATACATGAGCTCTGTAAACATTCTATTTCTGCTCTTTAGTTATTTTTACGCTTAATAATACATGTAAGAATAAATTATAGTATTTCTTCATTTACTTCCATGGCCATTTTATTTTACTTGGTTTTTATTTAAAATCAAAGTTTTTAATGTTGATTAAATTTATTGGCTTATCTTCTATGTTTTCATAGCTATATTTCATTATTGTACATGTTATAAAGGTTTATATCTTGTTCAATATATTTACCATTCTTAAATTCAAGATAACGTACCTGGGGGAAACTTGCAGACAAAATACGGTGGGTGTTAACAACTTTGTAGGTTTTTGGCCTGGAGTACGGAAAGGATCATACTGAGTTGTAGTAGGTCAGAGAAAAACTCAACGCCGTCTCCTCTTCAGCGTCAGACTTCTAGTGTAGCAAATAGTAAAGTTGATAACGTTGTAGGTTCCACCGTACAGAGACTTGAACAAAGTAGAACGCGAGAAAGAAGTTTAATATAATGGAAATATTGAACAGTGGGAAGTCCACGGCAACCAGGAGACTGAAACAAGACTTCCTTTTAGATCGCTCCCTAGAGACTAGCCACCTGCACGTGGAGTAGGGAACCAATCAAAAGATTCAGATTCACTCTCTTGACCGGAGCGCCTCCATCAAGCCGGTTAAAACTGGGTTTATAATAGGCTAGCACTGTAACCTGAAACAGGTTAAGAATTGTCGACATGTTCAATGACCAAATCTTGCCTACTGATCATCCTGGTTAAATTCTCGAAGATTGAAAGATTAATAATAATAATATAATAGTAAACGCAATATTACCATATACCGCCCTATAAATCTTAAAATCAATAATTTAGTCAAGAGTTGTCGATTTATGAACCAATTTAAATATGGACGCAAGAAGTGGCAGAATTATCTAAGAAATAAAATATACATATGTATGTTGGTTTCTTTGTATGTATATTCTACATTCAAAATTACACCTGTAGAGCAAATTTCGTACACGTGTACGAGAAAACAAAACGTCTACCACCCCCAGGCGCGAAAGTTGAAATATTAAAACATGCTAAAACGGTCGTTATTTAAGTCGGATAAATAGTTTAAGTTGTCAAATAGATTGACAGCGTAACTACCGTTGTTATCTCTGTATAATTTCAACCCCTTACAGTATGAGAAAATAGCACCCTACGGTACGAATACAATCAAGATTGGAATCAAATCATGGGTTTTGGATGTCGCTGAGTTTAATTACAACATTTAACTTGTCACTAAAATCCCATGACCGGGGGTGGATGGGGTGTAAATTTTGAAACTGGTTAAATGGTCGAATTTTGCGTGGCATAAATATTTATCGGACTCAATAACGTTGATAGTATTTCTACCAATGTTGTTTGTGTATAATTTCAACCCCATTAGTCATGGGAGAGGAGCACGCTTAGGGGGTGATGGTTGAGGGACGTAACAAGAAAATAACGCGAAAACAACCACAATTCGACTCAAAGAATGGTTATGGATGTCGCTGAGTTTACTTATGAAGACATGGGCTACGAGCGGGGTTGGGCGTTGGCGGTAGTGTCTGCACTAGGTGGGCGGGGGTAGACATTTTTAAAGATGGTAACCGGGCGATTGTTGCGTCGATTAAATGTTTTTTTGTAACAATGAGATCCATAAAATTTCTGTACAGGTTTTCTGTGTACAATTTCAACCCCTTTTGGCATAGGAGGGGAGCACTCTTAGGGGTGGTGGTGGAGGGGCGTTACATAAAAATAACGGAAAAGCAACTGAGATTAGAGCATAATCGGGGGTTATAGATGTATGACAACCCGGGAAACCCCGGGCACCCAGTTAGTATTTTAATAAAAGAAAACCGGAACAATTAGTTAAGAAAATAATAGATCCAGAGCCAGACCTGTCACCGTAGGTAATTTTTTGTGGCAGAATCTAAACCATGCACAGTGTTTTCATCCCCGTACGTATTCCAGGTAATCATCTAGCGACGATATAAACGTGATATGTGTTTGTGTTCTTCCCCGTAGAAGTGACCGTGCTGTATTTCGACGACTGAAATTATCATCCGCCTTTTACGTGCGTACCAGCAGTTAGCCAATTTCCCGCGGCGCGTGCTAATATCGAATTGGCTCCGTCGACTCGGCGTCGTCCATATTTCAACCGGGGGCGACATGAAATATTCTCATTAGAGGTGAGCGTACCTGGCCACGGGGATGGGGGTGGGGGGGTGGGCGGTGTCTCAATTACAAGCAGGGATTGGAAAGCAACTCACCCTGCGAGCACGAAGGAACCCCCGCCACCCTGGACTGAGTGGTCTTAACGACCTCAGGAAGTCGTGCACCTGTGATACAACTCGACCTTAGATATTGATCCAGGCTTCAGAGCAATGTGAATAAAAAATGTCGCAGTACAAACATTCGTGACAGTAGTAGGAAGTCGACTTTAATGATACAAAACTTAGATAGTTCCCTTTTTTTTATTATTTTACAAAAATATTATTTCTGAGGCAAGGAATGGTAATCTTCAGGTGGGGTTTGGAGTTAACAGGCTACTTGAGGGTAATCCACGTGGTGACAACACTTTAGAGGATGGTAGCCGAGGGTTAACTAGGGTCCCCGGCCTATATTTTAAGGATCCTACCCGGCATTCACGTAAAAGTGATGAAGGAAAAAATCTAAAAACCTGCATCAGGTAGGTCCGACATTGGGTACTTGTACCACGCCCTTCCGTTGGCGGGAGAGGGATTTTCTATGGGGACTTAGCATTCCCTTCTCCAAGACTCGAGAAGTTTAGGAGGCTGTTACAATGGGAACAAAGAACAACTCTTACCGTATGCCCAAGGTCTGAGGACCAGAACATACACCTCTCAAAACAGGCGGAGGTGCCCCGGCTTCGGGGAACCTTAGTTCAAAAACGGAGAGGAAAATTCATCCCCAAAGGTAACCCCCGTGAATCTCTCCTAAAAGGTTGTTTTTTTATTACTATTTTTTTAGGGTAACAGGCTACATGAGGGTAATCCACATAGTGGCAACTCCACTTTAATAGCATAGTAAGGGATTTAAAAGGTGGGATGCGGAATGGTAGAGCATGGTAGCCAAGGGTTAACTAGGGCCCCCGGGCTATGGTTTAAGGATCCTACCCGGCAATTCGCCTAATGCAGGAAAACTCTAGAAAAACCTGCATCAGGTAGGTCGGGCATTTTGTACTCGTCCCACGCCCTTGCGATGGCGGGAGAGTGGTTAGCTGTGGGATCGCAGCTTTCCTCTCGCCATGCCTGGACCGGTTTAGGAGGCAGCTGGCCGACTATTCCAATAGGAATACAGGACAACACTTACCGTATGCTCTAAGTCTGTGACCCCAAAACACACACCTCTTAGAACAGGCCGAGGTGCCTCGGTATGTGGGAACCTTAGTTCAAAAAACCAGAGAGATGTGAAGGCATCCCCAAAGGTAGCCTGCGCCATAGCTCTCTGGGAAGGTTCACCTGCGAGATTCCCCTCCAAAAAATTTATTTTTAAAGTAACAGGCTACATGAAAATAATCCACATGGTAGCATCTCCCCATTAATAGCATAGGAAGGGATTTGAAAGGGGGGATGTGGAAGGGTAGAGGAAGGTAGCCAAGGGTTAACTAGGGCCCGCGGGCTATATTTTAAGGATCCTACCCGGCATTCGCCTAAAGAAATGCAGGGAAAACCCTAGAAAAACCTGCATCAGGTAGGTCGGGCATTGGGTACTTGCTCCACGGCCTTCCGATAGCGGGAGTGGAGTTTGCTGTGGGGACGCAGCATTCCATTCTCCGTTCCTCGACCAGTTTAGGAGGCAGCTGGCCGACGATTCCAATGGGAATAGCGGACAACTCTTACCGTATGCCAAAGGTCTGTGACTCCGGATCATACACCGCTCAGAACAGGCCGAGGTGCCTCGGCTTGTGGGCACCTTAGTTCAAAAACGGAGAGGAAAACTCATCCCCAAAGGTAGCCCCATCGTATCTCTCCTACAAGTTTCTGCCTGCGAGAGAACATCCCTCGCAGGTTACCTGCTAGAGGCTATTAAGCCCGTCCCTTCTAAAAGGTTTACCTCGTCTTTTTAAGACGTTTGGAGAGTGTGATTTGACTGATGGTGTCGTTTATTTAATCTTTTGATGCAGATTAAATATTAGGTCGGTTTCATTTGTGATCAGAGTGTCTATTATAAATAGTAAGTGTTACATTTGGTGGCACAGTGTAATTGCGAGGACGCTGGTGGTGTTATTTGTGGTGGGGACGTGACGCGCGTGGCTCTGACGTAAGACGCGTGTTTGTGGTGACGCACGGAGCGGTCCAGGTGGGAGGACACACACATACACACACGCACGCACGCAGAGCCGATACAATTGCGTGTATTAGTTCGCTGTAGAACTCAATGTAAATACCACGCACGTTCTTGAAGCGCTCGACAAATAATCTATAATCTCTCAAGATAAAATGGAATCACTCGTAAACCAGTTGCAACAACAACAAAGTCCTCTATTACAAAGTTTTACATTGCTCCACATGATTAAAAATTAACAGACACTGGTGCGTGAAACAGACGAGCGTTCAAGTATTAAAGTAAGGCTTCGAAACTTGAGGAGATGCAAAGAAATTGGGTTATGGGTACCAGAAAAAATGTAAAAAACGGTCCTAACCTAAAATTTGTAATCTATAACATTAATGAATAATATTCAGTGGAAAATCTTACTGATGGCTGACGTTAGAGAAGCCTCCTAGTAGGAAATAATGAATTGTGCACAATCTATTTACTGATGATTACATATGACCCTTTTTTTTCATTTTCCTTGCGACGCACAGTGGTAGGAAACAACTAAAAACAAGTTCATAGAAGAAAAAATTTTTGTTTCGTAAAAAATTCCATTTTTCATATTATATATTAATTATTAATTGTTCTATTAACAAGATCAAATCAAATTGAACAATATATGGTCATTTTTTCCGTATAAAATTCATTCAAAGTTGAGTCAAATGGCGTAAAAAATTCCTCATTAACAGGCCGTGAAAACGCACTTAAAACGGTTATAACAGTCATATTTCATAAGTTTTTCACTTTTTTATTTTCCGTATAATTATTGAGTTATTTATTAATAAATTTTTAAGTAAAACGTATAAAAATTTAAGGAGTTTAATTACGTAATAGTTATATTTTAATCTTAGTAAAACTTATTAACTTATCCCATAAGTTTAAAAAAAAATCACCAAAAAACGCCTATTTGGATTTTAGATATTTTGTTAAGCAAACATTCGAGATTTTATTTTTTATTAATTAGCCGCCCCCAACCGCCCTTCGCGAAATGACGTCATTTTAAAATTTAATACTTTTAACTGATTATTAAACTTATCCATATCGTGATTCGTCATTAAGTATTTACGAATCACGTCATTAATATAATTTCTTAAAGCATTCTTATGATTATCAGTGGTATCAAGGAACCTAATAATAACCTCATCAGCAGTTAACTTCTTATAATACTCATTAATGATCGTGCCATTATTGAACATACATGGAGGCGCGCAGTTGGTTTGGTGTCTGACGAATGGATTGTTTACATGTCACCTTTGGATTTGAATCTTCTAATGATGGAATACTTCAGGGTAATATTTCAAACAGTCAGATATTTCAACATATATTTTGGTAACTTTTGTAGTAAACATCCATCGATTCAGTGTTATATTAACAGCGATTAATATTTCGCAAAATATTGATCCAGATAAGTTTGGAAACATTCATTTATTCAATGAAAAATATTCTTTCTGGTCACTCATCCCCACTGATGATATAAGTTTAGTTGGCAGAAAGGAAATAATTGCCAATAGGAACTTTATCCGAAGAAGCTTTAGATCACACAAATAAAGAACTCAAAAATAATCGAGATCAACGTGCACGACAAACTTCTGTAATAGATAATTTAACCGATATTTTTGGCCGGTTATTATCCGTACGTTACCGACCTAAGACCAAAAATCATTATATCAGATTACAAAAACGACATTCCTGTTGAAAGTATTTTTTTAAAAAAATGAAATGTGTAAAAAATAATTGACTAAATACGTCAATATTAATATATTTATTTTTTGCAATAAGAATCATTTTTTATTTTTATTTCATTCTTGAACATAAAGAATAAAAATGTAGCAATAAGATCAATATTTCATAACAATAGAACGGAAGAGGCACGCGTTGAGCCCAGTTCCGATAATTTTACGACGTTCGTACGAATAATTTAAAGTCGTTCGTGTTCACAGTCAGGCCAAGTGTAGGCCATTGCACATTAGCGAGGTTATTCCGTTTCCAATTGCAAACAGCAACGTAACCGTAGTATTTGTTTATTCTATTACAAGGGGTTGTTTAAAGAAGAGTGATTGATGTAATTTATATCAGTTTACAGAACAGTGCACGTGGGTTGTTTGGGTCGGTTTGTTCATTACGCACACAATTTGGCGATCAGCGAATGGAATCGTTAGTTGCGACACGCAGGCTCTCCGGCGGTGTTTAACATTTAAATCTCGACCGCTGGACATGTTTCAAGGGGACAGACCGTCCGTCCACACCGTCGGAGTAATCCAAAAGCTCTGCTCTGCCAGGGGAGGATGGTCGAAACAATGGACACGAAGCGTAGGGCAATTAAAACCCAGAATATATTGTACTTGGAAAGGTTTAAGGTGAAAACTTACTTGTCCTGAATTCTATTTCAAAATGAAGTGATTCCTATAAAACGAAAGCAATTGACACGAGGAAAAAATAAGTCATTGGAAAGGAATCACGTGTCTTTTCAGATATATTAAAAATCTCCAGACGATATTAACAGAACGACAGCGAAGAAGATTTAGAATTAATCAGATAAAGAAGTAGCCAAGTAACAGTTAGAATAAAGTGATCAAATAAATGCCATTGTATAAGAACAGCGTTTGGAGTAAAAGAAACAATTCCCTTAATTTCAGGCGGGTAGGCCACACGTCGTACACAATAGTATTAAAAGGAAAAACTCCTTTAATTTTCAGCGGTTAGGCCACACGTCGTACTCAATTAAAAATCTGAGGATTAGAATAACTCAAAACTAACGTAAAAACCATTGTAATTCTAATTTTCGTATTAAATTTTCCCCTTTTATTTCATTAGTAAGTCTTATCATGGAGTATACAAAGTTTTTGTGCCTGATTCTCTTATGTACGGTTTTCGATTGTCGCTTTCGTCAGGTGATTCAAAACGCAAGAACGACACACCGCACAAACCGCTTAATTTTATCACTTATTTGGCTATAGACGTCCACATTTTATCACTTAAAAATTTATAATTGATCTGTGAATAATTACCGAGGATTAGAAGTCAGCCTTCAAATTGAAGGTTTTTTTAGTCTCAATTTATTTTGCAATGTTAAAGAACTTTAACATGCTTGATGATCAGCTTATAGCGTCATCTTGTAAACAACGCCAACGTGTTCCATGAAACTGTAAAACTGTTTTATAGCAGATTGAAGATATCAAAATGTCGATAGCTATTTTAAAATAAATCAATAGACAACCACAATCTTGAGGCTGACTTAAATAAGTTTTTCTTCTAATACTTAGATTATTCTATTAAACGAGTGTAAAAACCGAGAACTTTTTATCCAACTCAGATATTTAATATTGTACGGCGACTGGCCTAACCGCTGAAAAATAAGGGAATTGTTTCTTTTACTCCGAACGCTGTTCTTTTTTAAAAAAGGGAAACGAATGTACTTATTAGTTTTTATAAATTAAAGAAATGAATAACTCACAGCTAACGTAAAAATCATAGTACTTCTCATTTACGTATTAGATTTTCCCATTTATTTCATTAGTAAGTCCTATCGTGGAGTATAGAAAGTTTTTGTGCTTCATTCTCTCATGTATGACTTCTCGATTAAATTATTTTCCAGATATTAATTTGTATTCTCAGCTATTAATGTAATTATATTTCTTAAATAAAAAAAATTAAGTTTCATCAAATTTTTTTTCATTAATAATTTTTGTTTCGGTAACAAATGCTGACGAAATTTTAAGGATTTCATTTAATAACTAAATTTACTCGCCTCCCATACAACGTAATTATATTTATTTTATTAAAATGTTTTGCTTAAATTATTGTACCTTTGTTTTGCCTTGATTTTATTCAACGTCACACTTGCTCTGCGTCTAAAAATAGGAGAAGAACGAAATTATTAGTTAAAGATCATGTATCAGTCACATTTTTATAAGAAATAAACTAATAATTTCCTTAAATATTTTATTTTTTTAGAATCTAGAACTTTCAGAAATATCGCCACATTCATCTGTGTATTTTATTAAATATTTTTGAAAATTTATTTTTAGGTTTCTTTCTTAAAATTGAAAACATTAATAAATCGTATGTCAGTCATATTTTTATTCTCGAAGCATAATTATTAGATATACATTATACAAAAATAGACTTATTGAAATAATAAATGTGAATTTTTTTTACATTATTGTAATAATTTTTCTAGCTGTTTGTTTAACCAATGATCTCTTTTGTTTTTGTCGTTTCCGCACATTGATATTTTTATTACTTCTGTATTTAACTTTCCTTCATTTATTTTATGAAAATTGTTGTCTGAAAATACGGAAGTATGACATTCTGTTTCTTTACTTTAATCAGTGTAAATTTTGTATTCCTTGCATGCATATGTTCATAAGTTTTACTTATTATTCAGTAACAGTTGAAACTGAACCACAGAATCAATGGGATGTTAAAATAATTTTATAATTTAAAGGAGTGATGTTACAGATGATTGTGCCAAATATTAGGCCAAACGCTACTGAAAAATAACTGAATGATTTAATTTGTCAAAAAAATGAGACTGTGTGAGGGTTTTCTCCCTTAAAATATTGTAAAATACATCAAAAAGCAGTTAACTTCCTACAATCAGTAAAATTCAAATAAGATAAATAAATTATGTATGATAAAACAGAAAGAAACTAGGTATAGCTCGAGAGGTTTCAGAAGTCTTGTTGACCCTTAGGATGTAGTGGGGGTAACGATGAGCTCAGTTGAACACACGATTCTTTGCTGCGACAACTAGGAACTGTTAATACTATTCTAAAAACATTGACTACTCAGTGTAGGTAAATTTTGTCTTTATTTATGTTATGAAAATTTTTGTAAATACTATTATTACTATTAATGTACTTCATTAGTTTCCAGGATGCAAAGTGAAACTATTAAACAAAAATTAGGAGGCAGTAAAATTATTCACAGCCAAAGTAGGGAAATTATTTCTAACGTGTACAAATTCATAAAAAGGGAATGTGAGAACGGGAATCCGATAAAACTTAAGAGTATCCAAGCTCGTGTTGCAGAGGCAACTGGAATATCTATAAGAAGCTTGCAGAGGATTTTAAATGAAACGAGTGTCAGAGTAGAGGGGCCACTTTTTCAACTCCACAATGGTACGGTGTAGGAAAAAAAAACAAATCTGAAGTGGACGATTTTGATAAATGCGTCATTCGCCGAACATTAAATGACTTTTATTTAACTAAAAAGGAGCGACCGACAATAAAGTCCGTATTAAATGTTCTTAAGGGAAAAATTGGTTTTCAAGGTAGCTCTTGGACTCTCCGTATAATTTTACGAAAGCTTGGATTCCGATGGAAAATATCAGGTACTAATATGAAGTTACTGAGAAAAATGAGATTCGGGAAATGAGATTAAACTATCTCCGAAGTCTAGAACAATATAGAAGTGAAGGAAAACCGATTGTTTTCATGTATTTCCCAGTCTGCGATCCAGGCCTTCGAGTCTGACGGAAGAGTTTGGGAATTGTTAAATTTATAGGGGGTGAGAGTGACAGGCTTTGTTTACTCACATGCTGGGACAATTCAAATTTTTTCTCGGAACGAATCGGAAACAAAGGTCCGAAACGTTAACACTACAGCCTTGCTGGTTGGCGTCTTTAAATTTAGGTTTAAATTAATTAGGTCCTAAATCATCTATACGAAATGTATTAAAATTTAATTAATGATTTTGTAAATTTAACTACATTCGAAGTCAGTTTATTGGATCCGTATATAACGTAAACACTCGCCTGCCACTTGGACTAATTGTTAGCTGCAGATGTGAACAATGTTATGGTTTCTCCTTTGTTGTTGTATTGCTCTGGGTAAAGCTAAGAAATCACTTAATTGTTCCAAAACGCCACAAAAATTTGTTTGGTTGTGGAAATCTAGAGAAGCAATCGCGTGGGTCTTGTGCATGAAAAAAATATATGTTTCTTATTAAAGATTTAATTCGACATTCAACGAACGGTAAATAAATGGCGACCTAAATTCAAACACAGAATTTTTTACTCTTATAATTTTGCAATCTACCCCTTCCATTTCGTATCTTCAATCACTTATTAACCTTTTCCTTTTCTTATTCATTTGCAGTTTATAGAAAATGAAATACTCGAATAATATATTTGCAATCTTATTGTAAAGAGACAAAATTGTAAATTTATTCTTACACCGTTAATGTTAATTAAGTTGGTGACATCAAAAGACACGAGAAATAGGCCCAACTGACTAAGAAAAAATAAGTTAGAGACACAGCATTTTTACTTATGTCTTTTCGACGAGAAAGAAAGGAAAAGACTTGCGTTCAAGAAGGGTTGGCCGGTTCTGAGAATTAACCTCCTCTCTTAAACTGTCAAGGGGAACAAAGGAAAAGGACTTTCAAACGACGTGGGGGGGGGGGGTTGTAAGGGGGAGAAGGAAATGGTAAGGGGGCAGAGAGACAGCATACAGACCATCTGGGAACAAAATAAAGCGAAGCAACATGTTACACACTCGTAAAAGGAAGAGCCTGTAAAGAAAACGAGGATATCTGCAGGGCAGAAACCACTCGAAAAGGAAAAGACTGAATATTTACATCTCATTTACTTACGCTGCTGCAATGTAGAAAAAAAATGTAAACATGTGTAGTAAGCACGGCCACGCGACCCTCGTTTGTACATAAGCAATCATCTCTGATTCTCTTTAAAGACAAACTCAGGTAAAACGTCAGCAAAAAATATAAATTAAATTTATTTCCACAAACAAAATATTTAATGTGTCAGGTATTTACAAATTCGATGCGTTAATAACTTGCCATAGTAATTTAAAATAATATTTATCGATGATATTATTTCAGTGTTTCTGTGGTACATTTTTTTTACCTCGCTGATTTTAAACTCTACTTTAAGGATATGAGAAAAATAGTGGACAAAAATAAAGAAAACACTCTTTAAATTCTAATTTATACCCATTACTTAATCTGACTAATTACTCTCATACCCTCATTGCTGTGTTACGCAACACCACCCTTTATCCTGGTGTCATTACATTTATACATTATTAATCATACCGCAAATTATTAATTAAAATTAAACAGTTTCAAGGACTTGGGCTGCTGCTATCAACGTGTAGTTCCATAAAAAACACACTGGTGTGTGATTTCTTACGTAATTACTATAAACGAAGACTGTATATTTCTCTTTGCATAGTAAATCAGATACTTATATACTTTAAACGAATATATGAAAGAAGAGATGAATGAGAAAATTAATTAAATGATACAGGGAAGATATGAAAGACGACCTCCTGTGGTTTAGCGGTCAGCGTGACTGCCTCACTTCACAGAGGTTCCGCGTTCGAATCCCGGTGAGGGCATGGATGTTTGTGTGAGTGAGAGAAACTCTGGTCAAATCAGACCCACTACAAGAGAAAATTAGGTCCCATACTGAGTCGCTAATAACTAGAGTTGTTGATGCAACTGTAAATAAGACAGAAGTAAGACAAATTCTCTGACAATAAATTCGTATTTGGACTTCTAATTTTAACGTATATTAAAAACTGTCAATTACCTGATAATGTCTCAAAATTGTGGACGAAACATCATATTGTATTGATTATTTTGTTTTAATTGGTTAGTACTCTTTTCTTCAGAACTATTGGCTGGTTTATGTACATTTATTAAATTATAGTTTTAGATTATTTTAAGTAGTAATACAATTTAGGTTATTACACTCCAGTGACGCTTAGAGCGTTACGGTTAGAGCTTGAAAATAAAACTCTAACGTCACGTTATTCTCATTAAAAAAACGAAAAACGGTAACACACAGACCATAAACATTCTTTAAAATAAATCAAACACACAGACGTAGTTTAAATTAGTGATAAATAATTGACATTATGTAATTTTAGTATTGCTTAGAAAAATGTTAATCGAGAATAATATTAATTTATTTCGTTATTCTTATTCTGGTTGTCACATTCTAGTTAGATATTCCTTGGATGGTTGCTTTGTAGTTTTACTTCTCGAACAACGTCTCTACTCTTCACGTTTCTGTCAGTCTGAAACATTTCGCTTCTACGAATGTTAAGATTTCTGCAACTTGCTTCGCGTCGAGGATTAATCAGACAGAGTATAGAGTTTGACGAGGCGTGCAATTTAGCGACGAGAGGTGCAGTTCCTAGTTTAAAACTAGGTTAGTGTCAGCAGTGGTAACGAGCCTCCATTACGTGCTTGCTGACTTGAGGTCGTGGTAATGGAAGCCATTGTCCTGGATGCGGGGGTCAGGCGCGACCATCGATCCGTCACTCACTCTGCAAATTACTACACGTTACTCCCTTACGCAATGCATTACAATAGCGGCGCTAATATCGTCCCATTGTTGCCGGAACAAGTCGCACAATCTTCCTAAGGGTCACGTGCCATTCCTTTTCTTCGTAGTACTGAGAAGTTACAAATTTGAAGGCCGGTTTATGTCCCAACTTAAAAATGAAAAACGGCTATTTTATTTATTAAAAACTGCACTGTCATTTAATTGAAAGCAATTTAGGTAAATATAAAAATTAATGGAACCTTTATAATTCCTATACATTTACACAAAATATCAACTTCATCGCTGAAGCGAAACTAAACCAACAAAAAAAAGGACCTTGCAGGTTAGGCAGCCCAGCGTTACAGTGAGGAATAAAGAACAAGGTTTGCTTTAGTATGTTTCTCAGATTCAGTTTACATAAGGAGTGGATGTTTCTTACGATTCCCAGATATCCAACTCCTCAGAATACAGGGATTTTATTGACATGTCTGTTTACCTATAGTTATATTTCCTCGAATTTGTTTTCTCAATAAATAGCACACTCCGTGTACAAATCTTATAAATGTGACAGAATAACACTAATTTTAAATTCCATAACTTTTTTTTTGAGAGAGACAGACCACATGAGGGTAATCCACGTGGTGCCAATTCACGTTCAAAACTATAGAAGGGGAAAATAAAAATTACTGTGGGACATATAAACTGTATATTATATTTTAAAACAGATACTACGAAGAAATATTATAATTAATATTATATTTTACTTTACTTAAATAACAAGTAACAACTTATATACGGAAATACAGTTTAAAACTAAATGTATTAGCCTATTAATCAGAACATGTATATTTAATTAATTATATTATTATTATACTTTGATGTAATATTATTGTGATACACTGACATTAAAACATTCGTTTACAATAGTAATATAATGACACTACATTTCGCTCTTAATTAAATACGTAATCACGTTTTAAATAATATTAATTACAGGAGAGAGCTATTAAAAATTTGGTTCCTGTTAGGATTCAAATAATCTGAATTTGAGATCAATGAATAAATTTTTATATCCAACATATAGATTATATTTGTTAAAAGTCTTATTTTAGTTTTAAATTTCACTGATACCATAAATAGAAGTTTTATTTATCTCTAGAGTCCAGCAGGAAGATATATTGATAAACGTTAACCGTACTTTCTTCGCTGATGGTTTTCTGTTGATCGTGAGACGCCATTAAGGCCGACTATCGCTTATCGCCATGTGTAGGCGTAGACTTCGATTACTGAGCCTTAACTTTATGCGACCCGACGTTTCAAGCTCGCGGTCTAGAACATTATCAGGGACGAGGCGAAGGACCCGGTGCATTAGCGGCTTCCACAGAGAGGCAAGTCACGCCCGATGTCTGACAGGGGCCAAAGTGCCTCTCTCCTCGCTCAAGGGTAAGTGAGAGTGAAATCAACAACCCCGACGCAGATCTCCTCAAAAATTAATATTCCGTAAGGGAAAAGGAACAGAAGGTGGCTGCGTCTTCCCCCAATATGGGCGTTCGGATTTCAGAAAACTGTTTCAGAGTAACTACAATTTAAGATATTCACAGAAACTCAATCATAGTGTAATGTTCGGAGTGATTCCATTATTTTTCATTTAATTTTTATTTATTCTAAAAAATTAAATATCAATACACTTTGATTCTTTCATTTCGCTATAAACGTAATCTGAAGCAAACACGGTTATTCAGATGTATAAAACTAACACGTACGCATCAGATAAAACTTAAAGGGAAACCGGATCGTCCAAAACACGAAAATTGTAATATATGCATATAAAAAAATTAGTTCTCGAGTTTTATATTAGTGATATTTAATCATACGTAAGTAAATAATAAAAATAAAAATGTATATTTAAAATATAATATAGCCTTATGAAAACTTTTAAGATCAACGAAAATCTGAACTGCAATTTGATTTGTACTGTATTTTACTACAGATTGACGTCATTTCGATGGAAATTACAAGAAATAAAAAATAAACTATTAAAAATACAATTAAAACGTCAACGTGTTGGAAATTTAAAACCGTGAACTGTTGTGTTTCGAGAATGTAGAAATACAAATCCAATATAAGTAATGCGAACTCTGAAGTTTTTGGAGATCGTTGAATCAGATCTCGGTTACTATGTCACTGGCCTAGAAAGGACTAATCAAAAACTGCCACGTCGAACCGTTTCTTAAATGCTATGCGTATCTACAATTAACAGTATAAAAAAAGTAAAACAAAACACTCAGTACGGATACAATATATATATATATATATATATATATATATATATATATGGTCAAATATGTTGGAAATTTTTTTAAAACAAATAGTAAAATTTCTTCATAAAACAAACACCACGTCTCGTTCGGTCTTGTAACCTGTAAAGGAACTAATTTAAATATTTGTTTTTATCCGTGAATGCTAAAACATTAATTTCAGATAATTTAATATAAGTTTTACATAATTAATACCTGAAGAGATCGTAATATTAGAACGAAACGTCTTTTTTGTCTCTGAAGAATTTGTAATTTATTTTATTAAATATTTAATTTTAACTTATGTCATTAATATTTATATTTTTCCATAATTTCAGACAATATCCAATACAATGAAATACAATGTTAGATAAAAAAAATATAAAGAAAATATCAGTGTTAGTCTGGATTGGGCAAACTAAAAATTGTATGCACAGATTTCTATGAATAATTTTTAAAGTGAAACATAGGCTTCATATTTGACCAAATTTGAAGTGAATATTTGGGGGGTTTAGAGGAAAGTTAATTCACATTCATATTATCGGGTGCGGATAACTATATTGTCTTTAGCTCAATAACTAAATCATTAATATTCCTTCGTCAACAATACAAGTTCTGATAGTATTGAATAATCATAACTTAATTTATTTTACGCTGCTCGACTGACAGATTTAAAGTCTCGTAATAATATTATACAAGATTGTATGGATAACAACGTGGTCAGTTAAATTTTCAATTATCAAGGAGAAACCCGACGTTTTTCTCCGATTTTCCGTACCAGGAACGAGTAAAGTGGTGAAAGCTTCGTGTTTATTCTACGCAAGAAATACGCAATCAAGCGAAATGTTAAATGTGAACTGAATTGCTGGACGGAAGAGCTTGAAAAATATCTTAGAAATACAATTAGGAACGAATTATTATTCTGAAGTATAATGATAAGTGCTTTTTATTACAGAATGTGACTGTTAATATTAAGAACACGGAGAGAGATAAATTTTTTATGCAACCTCAACGGCCAAAGAATTAACTCGATCTGATTGTACGTGATGTGCACTGGAAAGCATGGAAGAGGGTTTTTTTTATGAACAACTGTAAAATACGATTATATCAAATTCATATTTACATTTCAGCTGTTCTGAAAAGAGAACAAAGGAGGTAAAAAATATTAGGAAGCAAAGGTAAATTATCTGAGACGTGTGACAGAAGTTGGCAGAGAACAGGATAACTTTTGAGGGCCGTATTAAACTCTCAACAAGCGGAAGGAGATTACATGGCAAAATAAAACATTTATCACAAAAAAAAGGAGTTGTGTGCGTGGCGTTCTCATTTGTCGAAACGTGTGCAACTGCTGATAAGTTTCCTTTTTATTATTATTGCCTGTTTGTGGCGCTTTATCTCGTTCTGGTTCCCTCACACAGTTCCTGTTTCCATGGAAGAAACAATCCAAACCGCGTGTAGGGAGGCGGAACAGATGTAAAACATGGTTCTCAACAATCTCACCAATCGTTTCTGCGTCACACAATGAGCACGTTTAATTACGTCACAATAGGTCTTGAAGGTTCGACTGATAAACAAGGAATGAAAGATTTACAGAAAATTAAATACAAAGAATTGAATTACTACACGAAGCTTTTAGATTCTTCGCATTAATTTGATTAGTAAAGAGCTAAATAGCAGACAAAAATAACTGTACAACATAAATACTGTTCGTAAAATTTTCATTTCTATGAACTATCCTTTAAATTTTATTAATAATCTCGTAAAGATTAGATTAAACAGAATCCAATATCATACATCTACTCGTTGTAATCACCAGAATCCACATTAACAATCTCTATAATCAATTATAAATATTCATTTGATTGGAAAAATGCTAAGATTTTAGATGTTGACAGTAGACAGGTTAACTAATCCAGAATTATATCACAAATGCTTCATAGTAAATTTAACATCACTGTAATTAACGTAACACTGATACTATAAAATGTCTACAATGGCTAACAATATATTTGCGTTCAACTTCGTTTTAGCTTTACTTCTGAGTTATTCCAGCTGTGTGCATGTGGGTTATGTATTTATTGCGGCTCTGAAGTTCTCTGAATCAATTTACGAAAGAAATTAGTGTTGTATTGTGCTCGTCGTGACCATCAGTTCGACTTGGTACGAGCTATTACCAGAAATAGGAAGAAAATGTAAGAATTTATAGGAAAGATAACGGGAAAGTTTGGTTAAAGGAAGGTTCAGCTTCAAGATTGCATGACGTTCCCAAAATAGGCGGAAACGGTGAATGGGGTTCATTCCTTCGGACACAAGTTTTTTTAGAAAGAAGATTTATTATAGAGGTTGAGGATACAAGAAATAGAGCCGCGTTGACCATTCCCCAGCGAGTCTTCAGGTGAGACTGCATTGAAACGAGCATGGCAGAGAGAGCGAAGCGTCTCTGTGCCTTCCAAAAGTCGCGTTCCTCAGTCATCCCCATTCTAAACGAAGTTTAATTATTAGCTTTCAGCCTGAGAACATCGAACCACAGTACAGCAGGAAATTATTGGGTAAGGCCACGGCGCACGTGCATCCGGCGAGAAACACTTATGCTAACTGTTAATTTCTGGTGGCTTGTAACACGCAAATAAAACATTGAATAAATTTAGCCAAATTCATATTAATATAAACCACATGGATTTCATAAATGTTGTGTGGTATTTAATTTATATCCTATTTTTGTCTGTTATATTGGTTATGTATTTATCTAATCAGTATACTTTAAACATAGACGTTTTATATTTAATTTTTCTCGCGTTCTCTGCGCGTTTCTCAATACAGTTATTCACGTAAAAGTTTTGGCACCTGCATATTTGACTTTGTGAAGGTTTACTTTATTTTGTAGGGTTATCTAGTGATTATTATTGTACACGGCTCTCCGCGTTTGAGAGGGAGAGTTTCAGCCCCAAAGCGACGCCCACGAAGACAAAGAGCGAAGCGAAAACGCCGTCGGCCAATTAATTGCCGGCGTCTAGAGGGAAGACGTGACATTAAACGTGTTTGCCCTGGGCCACCCACACCTCACTCACCTTGAACACGGACGCCATCTTAATCACAATGCCCGTAACTTTGTACACATATCATTGAAGCGCAATTATGCATGTAAATAACGACGGATGCTACATAAAAATCGAGCATAATAGTTAATTTGTGGGATGTAGTGTTCCGGGTTATTCCAGACGCTGAGACACTACAGTACGTGTATCGTGACCGCTGGATGCGTGTTTGCTTTAATGATAGACCTCGCTGGGACCGAAACACCCTCGGGAAATGTCTGAATACAGTTACTCCACTTCCGCCGACCTCATTCCCGTCCCCCTTGGTAATATTTGATAAATGGGGCCAATTTTATGAAATTTTCCAACACAGACGGAGAGAGGATTTTTTGAAAATAATTGAAAGCAGCGCTACTCTACAGGGAGGAAGCTAAAAACAATAACACTTTTGGCGTGTTCCGAATACATTAAAAGCTCACACAATACATGGACCAGAGCATATATATATATTACTTGTCAAACAAATGAGATGAATAAAAGGCCTTTGTATTTCCATTCCTGCAGACCTTCTGATAAAAGCATCGCCACAAAGAGTTCGCCTCGCGTATATCGGAAAAAATCCATTAGGTCACTACGAAGTGGCAACTTCTGCGGCCAATCAGGGCAGGAATAATTTTACTAAATACATGTATCGAATTATTCAGTAATATTATATTGAAAAATAATTAAATACACGACGTTTCATCCTTAATTTTTGTGACCGCTTCAGGTGTCGTAAGAAATAAGTAATCTAAATATAATGGAAATTCAATTCTAAGAAATTAGTATTTAAACTTTATGAATGATATTATTTACTAAAACGTTATTAGCAAATTTAATACCACTCTGGTTAATTCGAGAATTAAAGTCAGCGACTCCTATAACACCGGAATCGGCATTCTCTGAATAAAAATGTTTCTGACTTGATTGACCACACAATGTATTAATAATTGTCCAGGAGTCACTTAAGACTTAATTATAAACAAAAAATAGTTACATATTTCTACTATATTGCCAAAAAATTTAGATTTCTCAATCTTTGGACCTGATGAGTCAGATTCTGCCACTACGAATAAACTAAAACTACAATATTACAAATATATACATAATACGATACGAAACAAAAAATTGTGCGTATTGGTTTTAACATTATGAGATGGACAATTAGATTTAATGTATAACATTTTAGACATTATTTCACAATCAAATATTGTCACACTCCAATCAAAAATATGTAGCTAAGTTGGCATGTTTACTGAGAACTGAAATTCTTAAAGGCGAGTTTGTAAACACAGTTTTGTTTGTCCTATGTAACAAACATTGCAGTCTTAACATGAAATTTTATATATTACAATATGCTTACCTACATTATTGATGTAATTTTTGCTTACTCTATAACCTCTCTCTATATATAAAAATGAATGTCTGCTTCTCCGTGTATCTGTCTGTCTGTGTCTCCCCTATGGGCTACTAAACCATTCATCCGATTGAAACTTTGGTGAGATGTTGTGCGCACCCCTCTGTCTGCCATTCGAAGCGCTACGCATCTCCCAAAGGGATGAAAGAGAATAAAATTTAAAAACATGCTAAAACGGCCGATATTACCGACTTTCCGAGGTCGACGTGATTAATAGTTTCTACGCTGATGTTTTATGTGTATAATTTCAAACCCTTAAAGCACTATTAAGGAAGGGAGTGGAGGGGAGTTACATAAAAATAACGTGAAACAACCGAGATTGATGTCATATCCAGGGTTATAGAAGTCAATGACTTTCATTTTGACATTCACTATGTCAGTTAAGTTGTATTTCTGTCCCTGGGCGTGGGAGTGAAAGGCCGTTACATAAAATTTTGAGTAAACGACGGAGACTGAGCTGAATCAGGGGTGATGGAAGTCACTGAGTTTAATTTGAAATTTACCATATTGATTAAGATTATACAATCCTAATTACCAAACTTTATATACACGTTACTTACTATCCAGGAACAAACACCGAGGGATTAAACAACACCTACCGCCTCTAGGGGTGAGGTGGAGGGGATATAATTTAAAATCATATATAAACGGGCATTATTAGCGTCAAATAAAACGATTTAGGGGTCGCTTAATTTGATTGCATCTTACTAGAATTTAAAGTGCCTAATTTCAACTCCATAAGCCACCTATGGTGGTGGAAGGCTCTTTATGTAAAAAGTAATGTATAAAAGACCGATATTAGTGTCGATTCCGGGGTTATAAGAGTCGCTGTCTTTAATCCTTGCATTAACACGGGTGGTAAATAAATACCCGGGCATCGTGGGCACTCAGCTAGTAAAATATAAATAAATAGTTGTTTTATATATTTTAATAATTCAATTAATTTAAAATATATATTCACACGTGATATTATTAATAAATTGAAATGGCTACAGATTCGAAACGTCCAGTATAAGGATTCTAAAATTGAAAACCATAAATGTGATCAAATTCAAAGAACAAACTGTATTTGTGAACTTGGTCCGGGTTTAATTCAGCGTACACCCACACCAAGTTTTGTTTACAAAAAGGAAGAGAAAGGGCAAGCCAATGCAGTATAGGAGGGGGTTGGTTGGCCCCCGGCAACAAAGCAGAGTGCTTTCGATTGTTGTTCCCAATTGACGCGTCCTTATCGCCACCTGAACACCCGGAGACGATGTGACGTGTTAATTATGAGCTGCCGCGTTCATCCAGTCGTGAACAAATATTGGTCTTGGGCGTCGAGGTCAGCGCTCGCACAACCCCCATCGCCACCACCAACCCCACCACCTAAAAAATCTCACGGCAACAACAGTAAATATGTGAGAAAGGTCGAAATATTGGACGATAGTTACACTGATACAAATTTAAATAGCATAACATTGATATCAGGTATAAATCAACAAATTCTTTATCATTTATTTTAAAAAGTGCAGAGATTATACTGAGTAAAAACTTTAGAGAAGCATAATGTAGTGTATAAAAATTTCCGGTAAAAATAACAATGTTTTTTACATGTTACAAACAAACAGGACACTAAATAACATATTTGTAATTGTTAAAACCACATTCAGTTCTATCAAGTCAGTTTCACCACAATTTGGATTGGGTTAATGTCACAATATTACATTCTGAGCTTTAAGTCTGAAATGTTACACATTAAATCCAATAGTTTATGCATTATTGTTAAAACTCATTAATATTTAGTAACAGTAATATCAAATAACCTATTTTGTGTCGTCTCTGTTACATCGTTGTTTGAGTTTATTTTAAATGGTCACAAGACTGACGAGGTTCGCGGAATGTGGAATAAACGGGATGCATTAGAAATTTCTGTTTAAAATTAATTCATAACTGACTTCTTAGTCATTATTAACATTCTGTGTGGCCAATCAGGTCAGATAAAAAACTTTATTAAATTAATTAATTGAATATTGCGTTTAATCATATAAAATTTAAAAGTAACGCTTCAGCAGATATTACATAACATTACATTCAATTGTTTTATATTTCTCATTATATTTAGATTATTAATTTTTTCGCCGGTCACTGGAACTATTTCATAAACTCATGAATTATTTGTTACGTGAAGCCTCAACTAACAGGTTAATTCGGCTCCATCCCGCTGTAAACAATCTCTTTGAACTTCCATTTCACGAGTTATCGTACTCGGTCGGATCTCACTGAAACGCCTCCCTTTTTATTATTACCAAAGTTTATACAAAACTCTTGATTAACAGAGCTGACAGCTGGTATTAATCGGGTCTGTCCTCTTTGCCCTCCCAACCCCCACACAGAGCTATAATTAATTAAAATTCCAATAATTCCCAGCGTTGCGTAAAATAATTAAATTCTGTGAAACAGCTGTCTATATCAATCAATTCACTCGCCATCAATTTAATACATTTAAATTTTGTATTTCTTTCTATATTTTAATAATTATTATTACCGTTGATGATAATTCCCCCGTGAATAATTAACAATTTTAAATTAATGTACTGTTTCGGTCCATTTCAGTCGGTTCGGGGATTAAATGACGCACAGACTCGTTATTACATTGGACCAATTTTTGCTCATATAAATGTTAGAATTTTTGGCAAATCATAAATTGTTTCATATATGTAAAATTAAATTTTCTGTATCAGTCCGATCTGATATAATTTTAATTACAGTTTTTTTGAATTTTTATATTCGGCTATTTATTAAAACATTAACCTATTCATTTTATTGAAATCCTTTTACTCTATAATAATAAAATTCGAATTTTTTCTGCGCTATAAATTGATATTTTTGACTGTTCCAATGCTCAAAGTGTGTGGGAAAAAAGTAAGGTGAAATTTTCATTTAAAACTCCCGGGTATTAGGAAGGCAGGTAATTTTTTTCCCTGGGTTGGTAGGACTGTCTATAATATTTGCCAAGCGTCTCTTTGTTAAAAGGTTTAATTATCTCCGAGTTACACGTCTTAATTTAAACAACCAAAAGTGAATTTTTCGAATTTTGTCATGGTGATTTTGTTGAGCAAAGAACTTGCATCAAATTTTGTTTGCGGAACGAATATTCTTGTGCGGATACGTTGAAAATGTTGCGGAAGGCCTTTGGTGATCAAACTATGGCACGAAAATACGTTTCTAAGTGGTACAACGAGTTCAAAGAGGGCCGAGAACGCGTTGAAGACGAACCGCGCTCTTGACGACCATCAACGTCTACCGACGAGGGCCAAGTCCGAAAAAATCAAAGTTTTGGTGGTTGAACATCGTCGATGGACAATTAGAGATCTCGCTGGTAGTGTTGGAATATCATTTGGCTCAGCCAAAACCATTTTGAAGGATGTTTTGTGTCTCAAACGCGTCAATTCTGGATTGGTGCCAAAATCGCTCAATTTTTTGGAAAAAAAAGCGTCGCGTTGATGTGTGTGAAACTTTTCTCTCTGACTATCAGGACCACATGAAATGCATCATTACTGGAGACGAGACTTGGATTTACGCATACGACCCTGGAACCACCGACCAATCCAGCTAATATCGTGCAAAAGGTGAAGCAAGACCGAAAAGACCACGGCAAATTCGATCGAAAATCAAGGTCATGTTGACAGTTTTCTTTGATTATCGTGGTGTGGTGCACTATGAATTCCTTCCGCCGGGCCAAACTGTCAACAAAGATTATTATTTGAGCGTTATGCGTCGTTTGCGTGAAGCTATTCGTCTGAAACGGCCGGAATTATGGGCGAACAACTCTTGGTTCCTTCATCACGATAATGCACCATGCATTGGTTGTACGCGACTTTTTTACCAAAAACTCGACTCATATCGTTCCGCAACCACCGTATTCGTCTGATTTGTCTCCGTGCGACTTCTGGCTATTTAGAAAACTCTAAAGGCCAATGCGGGGACGGTGTTTTGACACGATTGAGGAGATAAAAACCGAATCGAAGAAGGTCTTGAAGGCTAAACCGGAAAAATACTATTCCGACTGTTTCGAGGACTGGAAAAAGCGTTTTATCGGACTTTTCTCTCGACTTTGAAGGGAATGAAATTTAATTGGATGAATAAATAAAGAATTTATATTTTATAAATAAACCACCTTACTTTTTGTTCACAGTGATACTTTCACCAGGATTCAGATATTGGTGCAATATAATTATTTAAAATCCAATGTATTTTATTAAACTGAAGTACAATTATAAGCAAGTCTCTTTCTTGACAAGGAATATATCACTTCTGAAGAATAAAAACGAGCTAGTGATAAAGGAGAATTTTGAAATTTGCTCACCGAAATTCGTCTGTCAGTTCACCCCTTAGTCAATATAGATAGTATCTCTTCGCCATATTGTTATGATGGAAGGAAATTTTTCATCCCGTGACATAAACGCCCACCCTCCCATTTCCCCCCCCTTTACTTACTCAAAGTTTGAGCGCAAGAAAGAGAAAGGAAACACCTGTTAAGCTATGTCACAGAGGCCAGAAGGGTGATTGATGGAATGTCTTTTACCCTCGCAAGCTCTCGAGGCGATGAACTCGTTTGTCTCACCTGCGCTGCCGCAGATATCGTCGGAAACTTGCACAACACAACAAAGTTTGCGTCTCCACTAATGCCCAAGTTAACTCTCGGGGAGAAGAACTTCATCAATCTTGAGCGACCGCGGTTGTTTGTTGTCTTGGTCGTCCACTGGCATCCCTTTGGAACTGAACCCTGTCCACCACATGTTTCCCTCAACTTATTAAATTATCGTTACTCTTCATCCACGTCACACAATAATATTGGCAGTATTATTCACACACCCGTTAATTAGCACGACCTTTCGGTTCAATGAACCATGAGTGGAACCAGTAATATCTGAACACAAAAGATAAAATGGAAAAGCATAATAAATATAATTAATGCTTTGGGGTAAAATTGAATGATACATTTTTGGTATTTGATTTAATTGCTAGCTAGTCAGCATTCGACTCTACATTCCATAATCTTCAACAAATTATTTAATCAATTTTATTTTTCGTTTTACCACCATTACATCTTCATCAAAGATCTCTCTCACAATGACCCTCTTGTAACGAAGATAATACAAAATCTTTCTTTTTCTTATTATTCTCTCGACTAAGTACATAAAATTTTACAATATTACAATGTTACCTTACAACCCCCCCCCCCCCAATATATTTCTTACAACAAATATGCCAGCAATTTTACAGCAGTCTTACAATTGCACGTTTTAAAAGTTGTTTTTTTACATTTCATTCTATTAGATCATATAACTTATTTTATATACTCATTTCACTACGTATAATACTTAAAGTGAAGTTATTATACGTAATGCTCTAGCTATCTACTCTTTTATACCACATTCTTTCAAAATTACTGCCCGATAAAAAAAAACATAATTTACATGTGAAATTAAATTCCTTCTAGCCCTACTCATCTAAACAAGGACCTCAATTATGAGTCGGAATGTCTACTGACTGATCTGGAATTATTAATGTTCAGTTTGAGTCTGTGTTGCAATAATCATAACATTAAGTTGAGTGATGAAAATAATTAATATGAAGTTTAAATCGAAACAAACTATTATAAGTTATATTTACATTTCCAGATAATATCATTGAAAAAAAGTTACACTGTAATAGATGAAAATATTTCTGTAGAATTATCTTCAAATGCTATAAATACGAGTGCCCATTTCTGGCTTCCACGGAATACCAACATGAAACTGTTTTAAAGCCGTGATTGTCACAAGTGTCTCGGGAAATCTGGTCCGTCCGGACTGTTTTTCTACCCGTGAAGAAACAAATAAGACGTATTTGCTGTTCGACTCTGGCTTGCTAGTATTGGTTTTGAGCGGGGAGTAGCGTAACGGTACATTGCGGGACGACCACCACATCGTAGAGTGAATCAGCTTAGTTTGTCTAATATGATAACTTACTCTTCTATGTGAACAGTATTTCAGAAACACTGATCGATAAATCAATTATATAACAGTGTAGTAAAATAAATAAATTTACCATGCATAGTTGCATGACAACTCGTCATCCACGTCCTTCTTCGATTTGGTGACTCATAGTACGATAAGTATATCGTTATACGAGACCAAATACAAGCTATATGATATATATATATATATATATATATATATATATTGTAATACACAATTTAAAATTAATTAATTATGAATGAATTTTAAATAATTCTGCCCCACGTTGGCACGCCGTTTTATGTAATACACAAATTACATTAATTAATTAAATGATTGGCCACACGTTGATGACGCCATTTTATGTAATATTCAGAATTACAATTAATTGAATTAGATCAATTGTCTCACGTTGGTGAAGCCATTTTATGTAATACACAAAGAAATTCAACAATTAAAACAATTAATTTGCCTGCCGTTGGCACGACAATATGTAACATTTAGAATAAATTAAATAAATCAATGGATAATTAATGGATGAATTTATATTATTAAAATTTAAATTAAAAGTATGTTAAATAATTTATAAAATTTTAACCTCAGAAACAATTAATTTATTTAAAGTAATATACAAACTCATATACTCTCATCTCAGGGTCGTTTATTTGGGCCTTTTAAATAAAGAACAAACCTTTCTTACATTAAAATTAACAGACAATTTTTACATTAGAATTAAACAACAAAATGAACATGAATCAGAAATCTGACGATTTGATCCTTATTTAACGTTTAAAAATAACTTTTATAAATTTTCTCTCTCTACTTAGTTTCTTTACTGGTACCGGGCATTCGGTTTGGGGCTCTTTGACACACTATACACTATTCACATATAACAGGCATAATTTCACAGAATTTAATTTGTTTCAAAATCACCGTCCAAAACTTTTGTATCTATCAACTGGAACGATTTCTCCGTACAACACTGTGGATCTCTGCATTAAGTCCCTCTCTCTCTCTCCAGCAAATTATTGTCGTTTTCGTTCTGATTAATGGTCAAACAGAATGTTATCAACTCCATCTCGATGAAATTTTGCAACAGTCTTTACTTGTTGTATTTCTAACTGTGGCTTTACTTATTGAAAACTTTCCTGCGACCTTTACTTGATCGAATTCTATGTCCAAACTTTACTCGATGAAAATCTGCCCACGACTGCAGCCGTGACCCCGGAGTTTTAAAAACGCTCGCCGACAAAGGCCAGCCTGTACATTGTTGTGTTTATATTCTCGCCGATAACAATTTACTACATATTGCCCAATTATTAATTCTCTAATTGCCTCTAATTATTAGTACAATATATATATATATATATTATTGCTTTCTGGTTAGTTAAACTACGCAGTGGGTTCTTAGAGATGGAAACTCCTCCACGTATGCCTTGAGGATTTTCTGAAGTGTCGCTGATTGGTCATTTACGCACGAAACAGCTTCTGACTTCCAACTTTTTCCTCGTCGTGCTCAGCATCACAGAAATTAGCAAGGGTGTTTATTTTTCGTAGGGGGCATGAAAAATACGCGTGGCTTATCAGCGACTCTATTAAGACTCGCCCGGCGTCGCTCAAAGAGCTGTAAATTTGACTCGCTGACTGGAGAATGGTCTCTGGGGCCGTATAAAACTGTTTATGACCCTTATACCACCTCCTTACATCCTCCCTCATACCCCCACGGTCTGCTTTTCTATTTTGCTTTTTTTTATGATTTCTCACACACCGAACAAACTGCCTGTCACGGGAAAATATACAGGACTCGGAAGTTAGTGGGCCGAGCTGGAATACCGCTTTTATTGGTCGTCAAAGCGACAATTACCATCCCCGCACGGGGGCAGAGGAGGATTACTCAATTGGCACTGAGAGGCTATCAATGTGCAAACAGAGTTCGCCAGCTCATCGATATTATTCCAAGCGAATAAGTGGAATCTTCACATACGTCCATAACCATTCTGAAACGTCAACTACCATTTCATGATGAAAGTCGTCAGGCTCTCACTTTTAACACTCAAATAGAAACTCTTTACCAATCTGTGTACAATCTCGAATATGCTAATCGCGGTATGTTGAATTGTGAAGCATATCCAAAGATGCCATGGTATCATTGATGCATAAAATCCGAATAAGAATGGATAAACTTTGGATCCGTTTATAGAGGTAAATATCGTGCATCAGGCGAAGCCCGGGATGACACAAAAACTTCGCAACCAGTGTATCATCAAAGAAAACTAACTTACTACGGTTGAGTAAAAAAGGTGGAATAGAAAAAAATATTACTCCTCCATGCGCGTACGTATTTCACTATTTTCTAATATCATTAACACTGCGTGATGCTTTTCCCATAAGCTGATCGTCAAACTGACGTAAATTTAGAAATTCTAATGATACGGCAATTTCATATACCTTTATTTCATGCAAACAAATATATAAAGTTTATTTTATACAAAGAACTCTGGTTAGGCGCCTTTATAATTTTTCTATATGATTTTACAAACACTTCCTCCGAAATTTGTTTATCTAATACAATGGTGGAGGCATCAACTCTCAATTCATCAACGGTTTGTCACTGGCCTGATCAGAAAATAGTATCGGACAGGGAATCAATTCAGTGACTCAATACTACTGTAATATATTATTATCATTATTATTATTTAGGCTCCATTTATTAAATATTTTATCTGCGCGTTATAAGCCACCGGAAATTAACAGCTAGCATAAGTGTGTCTCACGTGCGCCCTGGCCTGATCCAAGAATTTGCGGACGTACTGCAGTTCGATGTTCACGGGCTACAAGGCTCAGAATGGGGATAACTGAGGAATGCCACACTCTGAACCTTTCCAATCTTAGCGCCCAAAATTTCGATAACCGCATTGGTTATTTCTTGGGTCTACCATGCTCGTTTCAATTCATTCTGATCTGTGGACTCGCTGATGAATGGTCAACAGGCTGACTATTTCTTGTATCCTCAATCTCTATCATAAATCTTCATTCTAAAAAAACTTGTGTCAAAAGAAATGAACCCAATTTATCGTTCCGACTATTCAGGGAGTGTCATGCAATCTTGACGC
Organism: Zhengitettix transpicula; assembly: GCA_037074705.1. Lineage (NCBI taxonomy): Eukaryota > Metazoa > Arthropoda > Insecta > Orthoptera > Tetrigidae > Zhengitettix > Zhengitettix transpicula. Next base: position 65,268,148 of record CM073594.1, on the reverse strand, counting down.
CGAACCTCCCTTTTACCAAACTTTCCTATTATCTTTCCTAAAAATTCTTACTAATTTCCTATTTCTGGTAATAGCTCGTAACTATTTGATCTGGTGGCTTCGGCTGGCTGCATTGATATAGTTTATTACACTATCATGCTTGAGAATATCTCAAAGCAGCCGGAGGGTCCAGAACACTAACTCAATTTGTTTCCAAACAGAAAATTGAGGGGACCTGTGGCTAAAAAAGCAATAATGACTACTGAAAAAAAATGAAGCGATATCACTTTATCAAAGTCCAACACCCAGCTTTAATTACGTACAAAATTTATCTGTTCAGCAGCGCAGATCTGTCGTCCTCAAAATCTACGAGCATGACTTGAATTTCACCGCCATGTACTGCTGTACTAAATTATCAGCATGTAAAAAAATCTCTTTTTGATAAAACCCAAAAAAAAATCCCAATCAAGGTGCCTACTTCTGCCGATATATGGATTAGTCCCGTATCTTCCACAAATATAATTATATTCTACATTATGCCCACTATCACAACTTAGTAACTGTAAAATAGAACCAATAATCAATAAATACAATAGTGAATGCAGCCAATTTTCTTTATGCGTCAAAATTATTGACGGTACCAATAAAACGAATTTAATTACATTTAAAACTTTCAGGAAATTTCGGCTCTCAGGCCATCATCAAAAAAATGAACAAAAAACAAATATTTAGCGGACATATTTTTTTTTTGATTACAATTCTTCATCCTATAGGTTGTTACTTTGAGAGAACACGTACCTGCATTTTTATTATCCATAAACCACATTCAATTACGAATATCATTTAAGTAAACGGACGAACCTGCATAATAAATAATAAATATATTAATATACAGACAAAATAACATATAAAATAAAATAAAAACTTTTTTGACGAGTGCAGTTGTGTCCCTCTAGGCTCTTCTTAGCACCTGAAGAAAGGCACAAGGGTCCCAGAAACGTGCTATTTTTATTTCCACTTATTTTGTCTGTATTAGTCTATCTTTCGTATTATTAATTTTCCATCAGACGTAATTTTTTCATTTCAATAAATATATATGTAATAATTCACGTTCATGTCCTCTCATAGTAACAGTTTGTAGCAAGAATAATTATAATTTTAGCAAAATATGTTGTTTTTACATATAAAAATGTGTTTTTCCGCTCAAGTTTTGGTTCTTAGTACATTTTTCAATCATTGCCTGAGAGCCAAAAGCTCCTGAATGTTTTAAATGTTATTAAATTAGTCTTATTGTCACAGGCAATTATTTTCATGATTAATAAAAAATTGGCTAAATATACTGTTCAGTTAATAGTATAAAAGGTCGTTTAAGTATATTATAAATAATTTCAATGCATAGTGCATTATTTACAACGTCCTCTTCATAAATTCTTGCATTTGATATCAGAAGCCAGTTTATAATTTTAATTCCCGACCAGTTCTCTTTTTATAGATGAAAAATTTCACGACGACCTAAATATGAGGGCGAAATTAAAAATACCATAATGAAATATCCGCTCGTGAGCATTGTGCTTCTTCATATTTGGGTCGGCCACTCGTGATAACTCAAGCGTAACCCAGGAAACGCTCATACAAATGTTAATTATTTTATTCACGAGCAGAACGCAGCCGACATGTAGGTTGGATTTCATCCTCGGGTGACATTTAATTTCGTAGCAAGCAGTTGTTGGAGGGGGCAGGTGAAGTGTAATTGACTGCAAAAGCGCCAGACGTCGCGACGGAGGCACGTCAGGCGTCCCGACGGACGTCTCATCTGATAAGTGGGTGGTATACGCGACGCCTGCCATCTACACGACACGCCAGATTACAACAGTTAACCACAAATAATCTGACCCGAGAGATTAGGTTTTAAAAACTGCTCCCGGCTCCAAAACCCTTCTTCTACGCCTCGTGTTCCTAACCCATTCCTTCTAGATAATATTTTGCTCATTCTTAATTCCAGAATCGCTCCAAATTTTCTTAGTGCAACTGTAACATATCCATTATATATATATATATATTATAATTCCAATTAATTAGGTCATTGTTTTTAATATAATTAAATTGTTAGCGGTGCGAATGAGTAAAGGGTGTTTCCTTTGTTCAACGCGGAGAAAACTCAGTCTGCTGCGAGAAACGGAATAGTTCAGTTCACGTGGGGAACTGAAGAACGTAAAAGTCTGATGATCTAAAAGTCTGGAATCGGCGATTGAAAAGTGAAGGAGTCAAAAAATTGCGTACGAGAGAAGAAACTGTTAAAAGTCGACGGAGAGATTTATATAATAATTTGCACATGGTGATGCAAATGGTTGCTTCACGCTGATTGAACAATTATCGCATAGAGGAGACCTGAATCTACTAGCGGACCAAAGGGGGCGGCTCATCCGAGGATCCAGACAGCAGAGAACGAGTATTTTAATCGTGTGTATTAAAAACTTCAATGAAGTATAGTCAGTGTAAAAATGGCCTTTTAGTGTGGTAGTTTTCAAGATACAAGAGAGATCTGGTACCAGACAGACATTCCGTGAGTAACCAAAACATTGATATAAATTTGTAAACTATAATTAAAAAGGTATAGTCAGACTTCGATCAGTTTTCGTTTCATTTAGTTTTCTTCTGTTTCACTTATCTTCATATTTTTTTAGGTTAACTTTTTATATTTGAATTGTTAATTGTCAGTTTATACATTGCTTTTGTTCTAATTATCAAACCCAGTAGTGAACCTGAGATCCGAGCTATTTGATTGTAATGATATAAGAATTGTGTTTTCATAAATGCCACTAATTAATAAATTTATTTAAAGCTTAGTAAATGTTGTTAATTATTCCTATGATTTAAGACCACCTTTTTAATCATTATATATTCGACGTCTTCAACTTGTGGCTAATTGTTCAAATTTTAATTAATTTTTTTTGTTTAAGAATTTATTTTAATTAAAGATTTGTTTGTTTATTACAATATATATATATATTTCTGTTGGTTGGTATTGTAAAGTATACTACCATGACTAACAAGAACAACTTGGTGGCTTCATCTCGTGAAGAAGATAATGACAAAATGTAATAACATCACTTTAAACTTCGCTTAATACAGGAAAGCCCAGTGATAACATATAAATGATTTAAAAATCAGCCCTTAATTAAAACGTGGCGCAACATCGAGACGAGCTAAATAACAGGAAATTAAACGGACTCTCATTACTGTTTATAAAAGTAATTAATATTTGGTAAATTGTAAGAGATGTAATGACCCCTGATCGCCAACCTACAGACGTACCATATAAGTGCAACAATAGGCAATTTCCCTTTCGTCCGCTTCACAGCAGGTCAGAAATCCTTTCACGCGATCCCAGAAGCAAGTTTGACATGACAAGGTCGTTTAAGATCCTATCAATGTCGTTTAGGATCGATGATGTGCAGAACTGTCCCGCCAGTGATCTAGCCACCGAAGACGCAGAACACGTTTTCTTCCAGTGTACGCGGTTCAAAAGGGAAAGAGAGGAGTTGTGTAGAAACATACTTATAAAACAGCAGATACCATTTGAGATACTGGTCACCCAAATTATTCAGTCGGAAGAGAACTAAATTGGGGTGATTGTAGTGAGTTAGACCGCATGTCTGTTATAAAATCTCCGACAATAAGAGCGAGAAAGGAAAGGGTGTCCATTGAGCCAAAATTAACTTCAACCCAGACATGATGAAGACGTGTCGGTAGCCAATCCTGTGAAGGAATGCCCGACGGCGGCTCTGTGGGGTCGTTAAGGAGTACAAAGGCAGCAGCAGCGACGTCTAACTGGAAGTCCATCTCCTGTGCTATTGGTCAGAGTTCCTTCCTCTTGGAATCTACTCTGCAATGATGATGTTCAATATGACCTGAAATATACTAATTTTTTTTTCGCTATTTAAATGTCTAATTTTGGTTTTACTAACATCCATAATAGGTAATGGTTTACCTAATGGCGTCTTAAGTAAAAAAGAACCATTCACTCACTCATTCATGCTCCCATTCGTTCATATAGTGCTGCTTCTTCCTCTACTTCGGTTCACCTTCAATTCTCGTTCTTCTATCTGTCATAGGGCAAGGGGATATGTATATATGTGGTTAGGATTATTAAGAATATATGAAGAATATATTAATAAATGACCAAATTAAAAAGTTATTGTAAATAAATGTAAATCATGACGTTAAAATTGTAAATGAATTTGTACGATAGAACACTACTATCTAATTAGAAAATATAATGTTGCACCGGTTTTTTATCTCTACAGGAAGATCGACAGGGTTCGATTCCTGTTTATCTTTTTGCCATGGTGATATCGTCATAATGATGAGACCAAATCATTACTTGAATCGTGAGCACTGCGGTAGAATCTCTCTGAGATTCTGACAATCGTACGAGTTAACATATATACATTAAATACATCCATATGTTCAAGTTATTACCTTCTTTTCGTATTGGAACAGTCGGCACGATGCCTGGTCGAGGCATGGAGACATGGTATGCTGCGTCCTTTTCAGAAAACCCCACTCGAATCGTCGGAAGGGCGAGGGGCAAGGGTCTAGATCCTGCCGGATTTCTCTAGTGGAAGAGAGCCCTAGTTAGCCCTCGGCAACCTTACTCTGCTTTACACCCCCTCTTTCTTATTATCTTAATGGTGAAAAGTCACCACATCATATGACCTGCATGTAGCCTATTAATATATATATATATATATATATATATATATATATATATATATATATATTGTTGTAATTAAAGACATGTAATTATTTAATAAACAAAAATTTTACGATTCTTATTGTCGGCGGCTTAATTATAACAATTGTGTACAAGAATATGGAGGCTATAATGCTTGCTTGCTATGGGCATTGTCACGAAGGCATGGCTGGACGCGCGGAACTTTAGTGTGTGTTGGGAGGCGGCGGAGAGAGCTGCAGAGTGTGTTTTGGGAGGCTGACGGATGTGTTTGTCAGAACTTATAATTGAGAATTGCTTGGACCAGGAAAGCGAACCTGATTCAAAGTTCCTGTTCCCATATTCAAGAAAGTGTATAGAGGCAGCAGACACATAATATATTAAAGTCCCGGGTTTATGAATTACTAGTCGAAAATCTGGAGTATTTGTCCATTGGCATATTTATGTAAGCTTCAGAGATTTAAAACATCGTTATCATTTGAATAGAGCAGGAAGTGTCGTGTCTGAAAATTACAACCACATTAAATTCAGTGAAACATGGCCTGTCTGTGAAGTGTTAAATAATAATGGATAGAGATCGAGCCTCCGACGAACAGCTAATGGTAATGTAAACTAAAAAGAAAATTTATTAATTGTAAACCTCATGTAAATAATAATTATCGTCAGATTTCATATTTCAATAATTATTTTAGTTAAGAATTTTTCACTTTGTAAGTGTTAAATTGTCATAACATTCTTTATTGGAGACCCGATAGTCGGCCTTGAAATCAAGCCGTACCACTTTAACAATTTGTAACAAAATTTTCAATTGTGATAAGAATTTGTTTGTAATAAATTAATTATGTTTTATATTTTGAATTCTGATTTTTTGTTTAAAATCCTATCAATTCAACTTTTAATTTGTTTATTTAAAATCGAATTAAATTGTATTATTACAAATGTTGTCCAATGGGGGCTTATTTAAATTGAATAATTAATCGTTTAATATTGTGTTCATTACAATATATATATATATTCGTTGATGCAACGACCGACGATATGAAATTAATACTTCTGTTATGAACTGAACGTAATGAGAACCGATCACCAAAGATGAATATAACCTCAGAGCTCTTATTCCTACCATACGATTCCATTTATAGCAACAAAATTATACAATGTAGAAGATCAATAAAGTGCTGTTCCCGTTCCTTTTTAAATTCTGCAATACCTCATGTCTAATATTCCGCGGTTCTGGCATATTTGTGTGACGTATTGCGGCGCGGAATTTCAGCAAGCACATAGAGAGGCACATTGTTCCAGGGTTGCATTTGTTGCCATCATTCATGTGTGTGTTTGTTAATGTATGCTTTAGGTACCTACCGTCAACCTACCAATGAGGACGACGACGACACAAAGCTACATTTCCTCATTCTGTGAAACGGCTAATGCGATAGCAACACCGAAATAGCGTACTATAAATATCGTTAGACAGCATTGGCTATGGCAAACATTTACGAGACCTGAAAGCGTTCGACATTTCCACATTCACGCTGGACATACACGTCGTTAATGGCCGCTCAACTAAATGAAGAAGTGACAATGACTTACGATCGCAGAGCCAATGACGTTATGCGTATCCAATAGTTCAAATATTACTTGAGATTCGGCACTTTTGTTGTGGCTTTAGAAAGTAGGAATACAGTTGAAGTTTTTTCAACTTTTTTCCAGATTTTGTCTCTGATTAGACAAGTTTTCGTTTCTTTATTATTTACGGTAACAACATAAAAGATTTATTCGTGATAGAAGAATTTCAATTGCAAATTTGACCATCATTGACTTTTATTATCAGCGTATCCTCTCAGTTCAACTCACACATTATTATTATAACATACTGTCACGACGCGTTAATTCCCCCACGTGATTTTCGTAGAACTTGGCCCGCTGCGTTCCTGCATCCCCTCAGAGTTGGAGGGATTTATCGTGGATAATGGCAGCAGATGCAGACTGAGTAACTTGGCTGCGCGAAAGAAAAAAATATATATAAGTCCTGACAATAAACGGCGAGAAAACATGACGTTTAACGGCGTCGGAACGTGCGAGCGCGTCGTAAACGACAGTTTCATAACTCACTTCGTAAGTCGCACCACCACAGTTAACGCCCGGGGGGGGGGGGAAGGGGAGCTGGTGCGTAGAAGGCGTGGTAAGGGTGCGGTTACCAACTTGCGTCATAACAATATGGCGTTTGGAATTATATCAGTAGCCCGGACGAACGAAATGAATTATTTGGGAGAAACTCGTGTCTCCAATATCTGAGTCCCGGAAGCCCTCGTTGTTGTTTTTTGGTACCTACAGTGCTGATTGACAAAGTATATGAATCTGGGCACACCCAGTTGACTGAACGGAAAATGTCTTAGACTACGGCTCCATATGGTCCTGACGCATAGGCTGTCCCGCTTGCCACACACTAGAGACCCTCTAATATGAGGCCGGGCCATACGGCATTTTTTTTCACTCGTGGATTAAGCAAGCACATGACGTTTGAAAAGCATGAAATATTTTTAGATTGAATTCATAACGTTTTTAGAAAATATTTCCTCGAGCAATATTTTATCTCCGATTTCATAATTAAATTCAAAATATTAAGTCAAAATATGGTGATTTAATTAATTTTTTGTGAATGTTAAAGATTAAAATTAAACCAATAATAGTAAAATATGGAATTAAAATATACATCATGTATGGTAAACAAAATATACTTGCTTAAATAAACGTATTTGTTTTCAATTACAAAAGAGTTACATCAAATTACAAAAACAAATTGATTATAGCAGTTATTAAAATTGCCAAATCACTTTTATTTTAATTTCTGCTTTATTAAGGCAGACTTAGATTAAAAAGATACAGTATATCCTTGTTTATTGGTTTCATGATATACTTTAAAATTCTTCCCCGCAACTGACAACATGAAGGTATTAATATATCTACGGAGGAAGTTAAAATTGTTTTCACGAATCTAATGTCTTTAATTATATTGCACTTTTTAACACACTGATTTGGACAATGAAGAGGTTTTTCAGCTTCCAAATATATTTCTTTGCGTTAGCAGAACTAGATTAAAAATGGCGGACGGCCCGGCTCGTATTACAAGAGCCTTTACCTGACAACAGGAACCTCATCTCGCAGTCTTATCCCTTAAATACAGTAAAACGTTTAAATTCGAAAAAAAGGTTTTGTGCTATTATCAACAATTAAGTGTAAGATGAAATCAAAATATCGGTAGAGACACGCTATCAACCTACAAACCTTTTTTTTTTTCATTTGTATTGAGACCACGTTTCGAGCGTATTGACACAGCCAGCGACCTCATTGCCCGTCTGTTCGCAGTTCAATAACCGATGCGCGCTGCCATTGCGGGCAATATCTGCGACCTCCAGAACTCAATAAAACAGCTCGCACACGTACACACACACACACACACAGACACACAAACCTTCCTTGCACAGTTCAGCATCGTAGTCTTGTTTTCACGTGCTCGATTTCTCGGCAACATTAACGTTCCACAACCTCACACCGAGTGACATTTATTTCCAGCAACTTTTCATCTCGCCGCTAGCAAACAGCTTTCCTATGTCAATCTAGAAGGGTTCTATTTAGAAACGAACATTTCCCTGCACCAGTTCGCTGTTCCCGAATGTTTCACGAATGATCGCTTTTAGATAAGTAAGTCTTCGAATGACTAATGAGACAAAAATGTAGAGTGTAGCGATTATTACATATAATATTACGTTTAATTTAACAAGCAGCGGAACTGCTAGATCAGAGTTTGCCTGCGGTCTCATAAATATCACTGAAGATACATAGTCTCGTGAATCACTAAGCGTGAGAGAGAAAGTGCGTGGGGTGTATAGTAATTTATTGACAGTGTATCGTCACATGAATTATTCAAAACGTATCATCGTTCTATGAATTATTCAGTAAGAATAGTCTCGTGAATTATGCAGTGCGAATCGTGTAATAAATTATCCAGTACATATATCGTCATCTCATAATTTATTTATCGTGTTAGCGTGTATTGGATCGCTAATTAATAAGAGTGTTAAATTATTAACGTGAGTGTGTCAATTACGGAGATTGTATCGGCTCGTTGCCTGTCGACGATGAATCCAAACCGACTAGGTACAACTATAGCGTGTATCTTCCCTTTAAATTATTATCTATCCTGTATATGCTTCGTATCGAAGCGATAATTATCGTTAACGCTACAGCCGACAGTATATCGTATTGTATGCTGTGTCAAATAGTATTTCCTTCCCAGTGTCATAAGTCATACAGGAACGTATAATTAAAGACCATAGAACATACGGTATGCTTTAATGAATACAATACCACCAAATATTACTCAAGATATAATTAATTTTGTCCTTTGCATGACAAATTATTTTGTCTCCAACAATGAATTTTTACTTATAAATCATTTATCAATGAAAAAAATTATCTTTTCGGCATTACAAATATTTTTAACGTTGTTTTGAATAATATTTTAATAACAATTTGTACGAGGGTCAGTCAATAAATAATTCCACCTATTTCTATTCTATTTTATTTGTCAACACAATTAAATGCAATTTACACAGAATAAACCCACAACATTAAAGATTAAATTTTCAATTAGTCTCCGTTCTTTTCCTCAGTTTTTTTTCCATATTTTAACAAAGGAATGTATTCCACCGCGGTAAAAAGCTTGGTCTTGTTACCTAAGCCATCGACGCAACGGTGTTTGCCCTTGTGCTTCGTTACAGTGACGAATCCATCAGTATCTAACAGTGCTAACATCCACTGTTGCGTCACCTTACACATTTTTCAGCCTTTCATGAATGCTAATGTGCGTTTCACCTTTAATATTTAATAAAATCAATCACAGAAAGATGTCTAATACGTACGTCAATGTAAGAGGGTGCAGTGCTGCCATCACAAGACTTAGAAAGTTGTTATTGCAGTGGATTAGAGAAGAATGTTCTATAAAACGCGCCAAATTCAAAATAGGAGGCATTATTATTGATCCAAGCTCTTATATTAGAAATACTGCTGCAATGCACATTTTTTTATAATTCCAAATTTTATTTCTCCGGACATTTTTTGTAAATATAGATAGTATAATTGGTTTGTCTTCTCGTATAACTTTTGAAAGCTAAAAACAACTTCGATTTGTTTTTCTCAACAAAAAAAAGTTTTGCTTACAACATTTTTTATTTGGCATGTAAACGAGTGAAGGATACAAATATTGCTTTTCGGTCCAAAATTAAAGCAAAACTTTACTGGTTTTATTTAGAAGAACAGGAGCTGTAAATTCAGATTGATTTATTCCATTTCCATTAGGACGTTTTTAAAATTCCACAAAAATTAAAATACTTAAATGAAAACCAGGAAATAGGATAGTGTAAGTACAAAACCAATAGAGGAGTAAGAAAAATAGTAACGTAAGTAAATACAGAAATACGATATACGTCAATTTCACGATATAAGTCAGAATTATTAATTTGTTTTATTTGTTGTATGGTAGACGAGTAAATAAACTTCATAAATAAAACCAAACCTTAAAATTCGTCAACTTTTATGTATGAAACAACTTTCACATGTCAAATTATTGAAACTCAGGAGTTTTCGATCTTTCGAGCGTAATGATCTGAGTGTTGTACATTAAAAAACACATCCCCGCTCAACCTCAACAACACCACTGAGTAAACACGAACATGCGTGACTCTCGCAATTTTTCATCTACACTAGCGCCTCTACAGTTGCAATTTTAATGAAACAATTCATTACATTAAAAAATTTCTTTTTAAATAAAATTGTTTACAAAATATTAATTTTTATTTAATTGAATATTATTCAATGTGCCAGAGTAAACTACTCCCACTAAACCTACTTCCTTCTTCTCATTTAAAACATTTTCATCGTTTTGATGAATATATATATATATACACCTTCCAAAATATTCATTTTGTAGACATTGGTCTCCTTATGTAGAATCATAATTTCTTTACAGTCAATTGTATGTTCCAAATTATTCGCATGTGTCGATAAACTGGTACTAATTTTAGAAGTAGACTTAAAATTATTATTATGCAAGTAAATTCTCTGTATGACCAATATACATTTTATTTTATTTTATAAATTACACCACTAAATTTGAGTTTAGCTATAGGGTCTTTCATACTATGTATATATTTCGGTTTGGGGGTTAACCCGTTTTATAAGAATATCAGATTCAAAAACAACATTGTCATGTAAAAGTCTCTTAATAAATTCACTCACACCTTCGATATAAGTAATTCCTACGTACCTTTTTCTTCTTATGAAATATATCTTTATTAGGGAAATACTTCAAATCTTCTACAATATTATATTTTTGTTTTATTTTATTGCAATATTTATGTAAACCAATATTATTTAACTTTCCATCCCTTCAATACTGCTTGGATTATCAGTTATTTTATACAATGATTTTTGTTTATTAATATTACTTTTATTCATATTATAACATTTATCCCATTCTTTTTATATCATGCCTGTATATATATATATATATTGTAATGCCAATTAAACAGGCCATTAATTGTTTTTAATATAATTAAATTGTTAGCGGTACGAATGCGTAAAGGCGACAATGAAGGCGGGTTTTTCATTTGTTCACCAATCGAGACCACGCGCGCTTAAACTCTGTATACGCTGGGAGAACGCCAGTCTGGAATCGGCACTGAATGGTGGCGTACGAGAGATGAAACAGTTAAAAGTCGACGGGGAGATATAAAACATTTGAGTTCACCTAGAGTAACGAACAGTAAAGTCTGTATATATAAAGTACGAATGGCGAGATCCTGTATTTCTACGTGAAAGCAAACAGCATTTTCACGGAGAGATTTACATAATAATTTACACACGGTGAAGCAAATGGTTATTTCACGCTGATTGAACAATTTTCGCATAGAGGGGACCGACAACCACTAGCAGACCAAAGGGGGCGGCTCATCCGAGGTTCCAGATAGCAGAGGACGAGTATTTGAATCGTGTGTATTAAAATTTTCAATTCAGTTTAGAGTCTGTGTAAAAATGGCATTTTAGTGTGGTAGTTTTCAAGATACAAGAGACAGATCTGGTACCAGACAGACATTCCGTGAGTAACAAAAACTTTGATATAAATTTGTAAACGATAATTAAAAGGGTAGAGTCAGATTTCGTTCAGGTTTCTTTTCACTTATTTTCATATTGTTTTAGGTTAACTTTTATATTTGAATTGTTCATTGTCAGGTTATACATTGATTTTGTTCTAATTATCAAACCCAGTAGTGATCCTGAGATAAGAGATCCGACGTATTTGATTGCAATAATATAAGAATTGTATGTTCAAAAATGCCGCGAATTAATAAATTAAAAATAAAGTATTTGTTTTAATTATTAAATTTGGCATGAAAAAAGGTTTTGTACATTCTAAAATTTATCAACAATAATAAATTTATTTTAAAGCTTAGTAAATGTTGTTAATTATTCCTATAACTTAATTAAATCTTATTGATCATTACAAATATATATATATATATAAGAAACTGATTTTACCATGATGCTCCCTTTCCACATTGAATACTATCCTAGGTTGTTATTTATGTCATTAAAATCTCTATTTTTCTATTATTTAATAAAAACTGGAATCCAACAGGCATGATGGAAAAGTATGGGATAATGTTGTAATATTAATAATTTTTATTAACGAAAATCATTGTGTAAAATAACTGATAATCCAAGCAGTATTAAAGGAATGGAAAGATAATTAATGTTGGTTTATATAATTATTTCAATAAAATATAACAATAAAATATAACAAAAAGATAATATTGAAGCATTTCCGTAGTATTAATAAAGTTCATAAGTAAAAAAATGTACGTACGAATTTATTATATATATATATATATATATATATTATATATATATATATATATATTATATATATAACGGTCTTTTGATACTGATATTGTTATTAAATAAGTTAACCCCAAACCGAAATATATACATAGTATGAAAGAACCTATAGATAAACTCAAATTGGTGTATTGGTGTAATTTATAAAATAAATTGTTTAGATTGTAATAAAATATACATTGGGTATAAAGACAATTTACTTCCACAATAATAATTTTAAGTCTACTTCTAAAACTAGTACCTGTTTATCAACACATGCGAATAATTTGGAACATACAATTCACTGTAAAGAAATTATGATTCTACATATGGAGACAAATGTCTACTTTTTTCCTCTCCATATTGAATCGAAAGGTGTTTATTATTAATACAAAATGGAATAAAAATATTAAAATAAAATTAGTTGAATATAGTTAAAATTTTGCACATGTTCTAAGTACGAAATCGGAATACGTGAAATCCATCAACCATGTATTTTCCAGCCTGGTTGGTATCGATTGAAGTTTCCGAGAGAGCGGTAGGCATCTGTTAATAGATGATCAAACATTCTCTGAAGTTCTCCTGTTCTGTTTTCACCTTTGTTTCCGGTAACAGACTGATGAGTGCGCAACGTGCATGTGACAACGTTTATTAACCCGCAGAAAATTCAATGCAAACGTTAAACAAATAGAGGTTATGCAAAATTACTGGTGCATTTGCTGCCCCGACAGCAATGGATTTTTCTACCAAGCAAATAATTATATAATTAAAATATGTTTACAAATTATTTTCGAACATAGTTCTCAAGTAATTTATACTCCAACAAATAAATACCCCTTTTAGTTTCACTATACTGTTCCTTGTATTTGATATTCTGTGGTAATTATTTGATTTAACCTGTATTTTGAGGAAAATTATTTTATGTTGACAGTAATAGGGCCTTGTGGGACGCCAACTTTTACCTACCTCCGCTCTGTGACATTATTAGGTGATAATCTATATAATATGTCTGAATACAGTGGTAGATAATGACCATAGAAACGTCAACATTGAGAAATTTGAACCTGGTGCATAATCGCGAAAATTTTATGAATAATTTTCACCGGGAAAGCTTACATTCATTAATATATAATACGAACTTAATAACGGCATGGACCTAGTTTAGAAAATTTAATATTTTCATAAAACTCCAAATGGTAATGTTAAATTTTCAAAATATGTAAAAATAAGAGAAATGATCCTAAAATCGAACCTTGTGGAATACCAAATTTTAGTTTCCCTTCCATTTTCAGTGAAAGGACAGCAGTCAGTAATTTTCTCCTTTCCCTTAAAGACCGAGTCTATCAAGAGCTTCAAATTTAATGGCAAAATTCACCCTCAGGTGAAAGAAGCGAGCGTACAGTGAAGGGGAAAAAATGTATAATTTTGTATAGCTAACAGAAATTGGCTATTCTCTCGCAGGCAGTACCTGCGAGGGATGTTCTCTCGCAGGCAAAACCTTGTAGGAGAGACAATAAGGGGCTACCTTTTGGGACTACCGCATCCCCCCTTTCAAATCCCTTTCCTATGCTATAAGCGGGGAGTTGCCACTATGTGGATTACTCTATACATAGCCTATCTACACCCAAAAAAAAAAAAAAAAAGATGCCTTTTCTGCAAGTAAGTCTGCGAAAGGATTTCTCGCAGGTGAATCTTCCCAGAGAGCTCTGGCGGGGGCTACCTTTGGGGATACTCTCACATCTCTCTGGTTTTTTCGAACTAAGGTTCCCACATGCCGAGGCACCTCGGTCAGTTTTGAGAGGTGTATGTTCCGGGGTCGCAGACCTTGGGAATATGGCAAGGGTTGTCCGCTATTCCTATTGGAATAGTCGGCCAGCTGCCTCCTAAACTGGCCAAGGCATGGCGAGGGGTAAGCTGCGTCCCCACAGCAAACCCCTCTCCCGTCATCGGAAGGGCGTGGGACAAGTACCAAATGCCCGACCTACCCGATGCAGGTTTTTTATAGGGTTTGTCCTGCATTACTTTTAGGCGAATGCCGGGTAGGATCCTTAAAATATAGCCCGGGGGCCCTAGTAACCCTTGGCTACCTTCCTACCTTAGAGGATTCTCTCGCAGGTAACCTGGTATGCCTTTTCCTCTCCGTTTTTGAACTAAGGTTCCCACAAGCCGAGGCACCTCGGCCTGTTTTGAGAGGTGTATGTTCCGGGGTCGCAGACCTTGGGCATACGGTAAGAGTTGTTCGTTATTCCCATTGAAATAGTCAGCCAGCTGCCTCCGAAACCGGTCGAGGCACGGAGAAGGGTATGCTGCGTCCCCACAGCAAACTCCTCTCCCGCTATCGGAAGGGCGTGGGACAAGTACCCAATGCCCGACCTACCCGATGCAGGTTTTTCTAGGGTTTTCCCTGCATTTCTTTAGGCGAATGCCGGGTAGGATCCTTAAACCATAGCCCGGGGGCCCTAGTTAACCCTTGGCTACCTTCCTCTACCCTTCCGCATTCCCCCTTTCAAATCCCTTCCTATGCTATTAAATGGGAGTTGCCACTATGTGGATTATCCTCAGGTAGCCTGTTACCCTAAAAAAACCTAACTGAAATTAATATTCCTACATTTAGCAACTGTGTCTATAGTTGGCATAGAAAATGTTCAAATCTCTTTAATCGTACTCCGGGAACAAATAGCCGTGTCAGTGTCAGTGCAATCATTTGATCAAGTTTTTAGGCACACACACTACCAGAAAATCCGATAAACACCTTGGTCAATTACAGCCAATTCAATCGAGCCACTTTTTGATAAATGACAAATATCGCATCAATTTATTTTGGGGGTAATTCTACAGATAAAAGCAAGGCAGAAATTGTGTCATGGGATTAATAAGTTAGATTTAATCAGGTGACTGTTAAAAATTAGGATTTGTTACTCTCATTCCTATATATTACGTGTTGTTTGCCTCAGGACAACCAGTCTTCTTCCAAAATAGCTCAGGCATGTTGCAAGTTGCCTATATTCAGTTTTGATGGTTACACTACACCGAGTCGGAAGGAAAATATTACAGTTGATGATTTAATAAGGAGAGGTATAATGGGGAATGGACAGAGATTCCGCTGCCCGTACAAACTTGAGCTTGAGACCATCCGGAATTGGCACTTTATTTTAGGTTCTGCGTAAACGACGACGATGTTTTGCGTTGGTGTTGGTGTAAGCGCTGACCGTTTCACGACCACTCCCAACGCTCCGCTGGCCGAGGAATGTGAAACAACCTTGCTTTAATGGAAGCGTTGGCACCCCCCTGGCTTTGCTAAAGCTCTGACCAGCAGATTACGTGTCGGCACTAAAACCGCAAGAGGCACACAGTCACAGGGTGGAGAAGCTTTTTTGACGTATTTGACGACCAATAAAACATGACGCACTGATTCCTCGCCCTTCACAACACTCTCGGCCGGATGGATACATACACACAACACTCGTAAAAGTTGTGAGCCCTCGTACAAGTCCTAGGCAAAAATGGTTCAGCGATAACGGGAAAATCCATTACGACACAAATTGAAAAAAATTTTCCTCCTCCGACCTTACTCGATTTTTATGAGTATTAAAATTTTGTGGCCTGTTTCAATGTTGTAGTTTTTCCATATCGGAAACGATGTACTTGGTTGTCGACCCTGCAATCAAATATAACCACCACTGATATGATACTATACCTTATTTCTGTTAGCACTCAACAGGGGAGAGACAATAAATCGAAAACGTCGTACGTGTACAAATAATAAAAGACAACCACAAAAAGTGACATAAGTAAAGAACAAATCAGAAACTATAATTTTTAAGTAAATAAAATTCGAATGAAGGAAAAAACAAAAATTATAAAAAATACGTAACAATAATAATTAATAATATAATCTTAGTTACGAACTAGGAACATTTAGATTGAGGTTAAATCGCTTATTGAATAAAGATGAATATAGAATTAATTACTTTTCGGGTTTATGTAAATAAGTACACGGGCAACGCCGGGCACTCAGCTAGAAAATATTTGTAGCTAGTAATATTCGTAAAAATATTAGGAAACTTTAATCTCACAAGTCAGTTTGTCCGAATGGGATTTTACGAGAAGTACTAAAATTAGGAGGGGAAGTCTCATACGTCTATTTGAAATATCAATAAATAATTCTGATGCTCCAGAAGATTGGAGAAATGCGATTGTAGTTCCTATACATAAATCAGGACCACGATCGGAAACTGGTAATTACAGGCCGGTTATCCTCACGTCTGTGATATGCAAGCAATTTGAGCGCTTGATAGCTGAGTATTTGCAAAGGTATTGGGACGAATGGAGATGGATTCACAGCGGGCAACACGGCTTCAGATCAGGATTCTCGTGTGAAAGACAACTGGCCACGTTCTGCCGAAATCTGTCGGACACAGTCGATAAGGATAATATAAGGATTAATTATTGAATTTTCTGAAGCCTTAGACGTTGTTCCGCATGATCTACTATTAAGTAAGTTAAAATATTGAGGGATAGATACTCGGATACTGTAGTGGATTCGGGATTTTTTAAAAGAGCGTACACTCAGAGTTCGCGTAAATGACAAATTGATCGACTCTGTTAAAATTACGTCAGTGGAGTGTGATGGGTCCACGCATGTTCCTTGCGTACATAAATGATCTGTAGCGGAATGACAATCATGTTGGCAACGTCGCAGATGTTATACGTAGCAGTGAAAAAATCTTATCGCTAAAAGAAAGAGTACCGTCTTTTTTGTATTGTTACAAACATTGTTACATTTTATTTCATAACAAAAAGTCTCCGCATTATTAACGGACTTGAATTTTTAATCAATTTTTATAGCACTAACGCTATATCTGGTGACCCCGACGTGATGTTCCGGACGGCGAAGGCAGCTTCCACGACGATGTTTTTGGGAGGCTAAGCAGCACGTAGTCAGAAAAACTCAAAAATTCAGAAAGAGTGTGTGTTGGGAGTCAGTGGAGGGAGGAGAATGAAATCTGAAAAGCTTGAGTATGGTCTGGGAGCTCTAATGATAAAGTTGTAAGAGTGTGTGTTGGGAGTTAACATTATTCAAGGCTGAATGTTGTTGTCAGACAAGGAGAGTTTTAGGAGTCTACAGCCTACAGTTCGCCATGGTTGTCTGATGTTGCGAGAGACACCAGTTAATTATATGCTCGGATATATCAAGCTAGTGAGCAGTAAATGTTGAGTATGTAACGAGAGAACAACAGAACAATTAGCGTGGTCAAATACAAGGAGCAGAAAGTGTTGTATGTGGAAATAATAACCACAAGTAGATTCAGTGAAACATGGCCTGTATGTGAAAGTGTTAAACAATAATCGAGTGAGTACGAGCCCCCCTTTTTCGCACAGCAAAACGATAATGTAAATGAAAGAATTTATTATCTGTAAACCTAAATTAAAATTATATTTGTCGTCAGATTTCATATTTCGCTGATTCTTAAAATTAATTTTAAGAATTTCTCACTTTGTAAATTTATAATTGTCGTAATATTCTTTAATGGAGGCCCGATAGACGGTCCTGAAATCAAGCCGTGGCAGTTTTACCAACATGTAACATAATTTCAATAGTGATAATAATTTGTTTTTATAAATTAACTTTGTTGTATATTCTAAACTCTGTTTTTTATTTAAAATCCAATCATTTTAATTTTTAATTTGCTTATATAAAATCTCATTTAATTTTGAATATTAGTTTCGGTGCCTCAACTTGGAATTTAATTTAAATTAATATTGTATTTATTACATTTATGCGCTCCAACATGAGGCATATTTTAATCATTTAAAAGTAATACAATTTAAAAGTAATATATATTAAATAAAAAAGAAAGAAGGAGTGGGGGTTCGTGTTTATTTTTTTTTTCAGATAAATAATAATAATAATAACTTTACAAAGACAGTTGGTTTATGTTACACATATAATTGCGTATATGTTATATATGTATTTTTTGTAGATGTAGCTACCACAGGGCAAATGACCAATAGTAGCTTAATATTAATAATAATAATTCCCACGCAGGATGCCAAATGGAAGGTTTTTAGATGAGGTAATGCAGTGGTCGCGGCGGCCATCCGGTTGACTCGGCTTCCATCCTGTCTACTTCCTACTCTCATCCTCACCAAAGAAATAATTTACTAGAATTAAATAATGATTCATTACAGAGTTAGGAGTTTCACAAGCATGAGCTTGATTTGTTACCCTGTTCGCGGCGCCTATTAAATAAACATCAGAAAATAAAACTAACTGACTGTTGATAGATTTAAATGTAAATACGAAAGTTTTTATTTTAGAATGTCCGCTTCAATCAATAAATATTATTAAATTTTTAACGAGTAAACACAGCGTAATTTAAAATACTGCAATTAGAGGCAATTAACAAATCACAGTCCGAACTTTCAAGTAATAAAACAATGACAAAGATTTTCAGTATTACTGCAAAGAGAACTTGCAGGGGGAAAAAGTTCCGGGACTTCATTTCGAGGCAAAGAAGCGATGAAATTCAAATTGCAGACGTTTTATTCATGAGCAATCTAATTTACGGCTTTGTGTGTGTTTGCTGTATAAAGCTACAAACTTTCAATATCTTTTAATCTCTTTCTAGGTCGCAATTCCTGGGTTTTTATGTTTTCAGAACGAAAAGCTGACATTTCCATATAGAACAATAAAAGTAAGACAGCAGAAAGTGACAAAACTTTCAATACTCTCGCTAAAAACACACGTGCAACGTTCCTCTTTTTTTAAAAAAAAAATAATAATAACTACGGTATTTTAGTTGATAACGGCGGTAAAAATTATTTGAGGCAGAGATTAAAAGTGGAAACATTTTTACGTTTTTAATATTCCCTATTGACACGAGCAGTAATAAATTTAAAATCGAAAGCTCACAAATTTAAACGTGGTCTCCCACCCCGTCCCCGAACCCACCCCCACGCGCCCTCACACACACAAACAAAAATTTTTAACGAGTAAATTCAGCGGACATTAATACGCCTCAACATTTTCAGCCATTTTTGTTGCATTCCTACACGGGCTAGGGGGGAAAAAACCAATAAAAAGCCATAAATAATTTGAAGGTAAAAAGTTAAAAACATTACAACCTCAACCCTCACCCCTTGCTCCATTCTAAATTATCTACAGACAACCAAAAATACGGAGGTAATTAAATACCGTTTCGAGTGGGGTTAAAATTTAAGCAGAAACAACGGTGTGTTGAAAATCATTATCCTGCAGCGAAATTAAAATAATTTTTTTTTTGTGATCACGCAAGCTGTCGGCACATATTTTCGCGGGTCATTAATTTCACATTTTTGGCGACACTCCGTCGGGGTAAGGCAAGCTTATTTAGTTTTAATTCGCTTCTGAATTTGATCAGGTGACCCGTAAACTTCCACCACTCCATCTCTCTCTCTCTCTCTCTCATCAATCATTATTAGAACCCCCAGTTGAGAGTTGCCGCTCCGCGAAACTGTTAACTCACCAGCGAGTCGCGGAGAATAAACACGTAAAACGAGTGAATGGAGAGAGATCACGGGCGCGTTCTCAACGATATGTGGATGGTAACTGTGGAAGGGGAGGAATTGAATTAGCAAGAGCAACCGAGCTGAGCTTGATAAATGGATACCTGTAGCTCAAGATTGTTGGCAGATATTAATTAGTTCGTCGAGGCAGTTTCAACAATTGGAACACCCCACATACACAGTGAGAAGAGGCGGGTAACGTAGATAAATTACCCAACGGGGGGCCGCGCCGGATACTTTCACGGGCAGGCTCGGTTCAATTAGTCCCAACAAACAATACGCAATCCAATAACAATAAATAAATCAGGTCGCACCAGTAGGAGGAATATTGTTTCGAATTTGTATTCTGGAATTAATTGCAGCGAACCGACGAGGTATTGACAAAACGCTCTATTGTGAACCCAGACAAAAAAGAGAAATATCTTCCTTTCTAGGGTCAGCTGGGATTCATGAACATCACTGGCGTCGTTTATCATTCTTATTTCTTCTCTTAGTCATCGTGATATAAAGGCCAAACGTGTCACGGAAGTAACGCGGCGATTACGTAACGAGATTATCAGCAACATCAAGTTCGATTAAAGATTACCAAATTGTATAACCTAATACCCGATCATATAATTAAAGTAATAAACACTAAAATTAGATATATAAGAAAATGGCAAACGACTATATAATAGATTAATCCATATAGTTAAACAAGAGCTGGATGATATCCGAATAACAATATATAACAGATATCTAGAAGAAATACATCCCGGCGACTCAACAATATGGAAGGCAACCAAGAGGCTCCTGAGACAACCTAGCATCATCAAGGCACTAATAGTCAACAACACGAAGAAGATAAAACAGAAATATTGGCCACGCACCTGCAAAACGTGTTTACAACAAATGTAGACGAAGACGAACCTGTACTTGCTACCGAAATAGAAACCACCCTAGCTGAATTTCACAGGCGGGAAGCCATGGAAATAATCCCCGCGTCTCCTCCAGAAATCCAGCTATATACACTGCGACTGCCTAAACGGAAGACCCCTGAACCAGACCTGATAACCAACGAAATATTGAAAAACTTATCAAAGAAAACCTATTTAACCAGAATTTGTAATGGTTGTATAAGACTTGGACACTTTCCTCTGCCATAGAGAACAGCAAACGTCTTACCAATCTACAAAACCGGCAAGAACAAACATGACCCTGATAGCTACTGACTGTCCACTTGATCCAAGCTACTAGAGAAGGTGATCCTCACTAGACTGCAAGAATACATACACGAACATGAAGTTATAGCATCTCATCCGTTTGGGTTCAGACAGTCGCACTCGGCTACTAACCAACTCATCAGACTAACAGAGACGATTGAAAATGGATTTCAATAGATAAAATATACTGCAGCAGTCTTTCTAGATCTGGAAAGAGCTTTCGACAACGTTTGAATATGGGTGTATATGTGGTGGCAACAGAGACTACTAGAGAACTTTGGTGATGCAGATCTTGAACTGGACCAGCACATAAAGTAGTTCACACACTGCCCATCAGAAAAATCAAATTCTCAGAAATTTGTAAGGGTACGCCAGATACCACCCCCACTCAACTACCCTGAGTAAATGATATGATGTAAAAAAAATTGAAATTTTTAATAATCTGTCAATTCATTTTGTAACATTAAATTTAAAATAAAAACAAATACACTAATATATAAATATAAAATATCAATTTTCGAAAGTTTCGTAAAAAAATCAGTAGCGAAATCAAGGTTATTAATTAATATGAGTCCATAGAACTCCTCTACATCGATTTATTAACATACCAGCGCCTTTGAGTGAAATTAACCTTTTATAGCTTATTTAAAAATTTATTCAACTGCTTCTCACTAATCAACGATCACTTAAATTACCAATATCTGTTTAAGGTCAAGGACAAATGTGTATCATCAAAACAATAATATTGAAAACAGCTTTTAAATTAAACTCGCGTGATGACGTCACAACAAACGTCATAGAAGGAACGTTTTTGAGGGGAATATTTAATTCTGACTGGTTCATCCAACACAACAAAAGATCTGTCAGAATGTCATTCGTTGGAAGAATGGTGTAAGTACGTGATGGCCGCGGCAAAATGGTGGTTCCCATAAATACTTATTAATAATTATCAAAGACCTAAGATTTTCCCGGTGTATATTCCGGATAATCAGTTCTTGAGTTTTCACCAAGCTTAAGCAACGACCTTTCGATCTCACTTGAGAAATAAGGCATAGTACGCCATGGAAACGTCGTGTCTTAAGCTTACTTGAACACTTATTAATAATGTCAAAATAGAGCAGTAAATTGAAAATAAAATTGTAAGGTTTAATACACAGAAGAGTAGTCAAAATCAGAGATACAAATATTGCTATTTTAAAATAATTTGTGTGTAAATGATGACGTGAAAACGTAACCGCGAATTCGAGACACAATCTACGTTATAAAAGCACAAAGTAAGCATTTTAAAATATAAATACTCTTATGTCTGTTTTCCCATTTCAAGGGTTTCCCTCTCTCAATCATCCAAAACAGTAAGATTTTATCCACATATATAAACTTCGCCGTATATTTGCTTTGAGCTTTATGTGACATGACAATCGTGTTTGGCGGATTTCATTCTCTAGCAGGAGACTTAAACGTTTCCGTAACACGAGTAGAAACCAAATCCAGTTCTGAAATAACTGATTGCCTTCATATAACGGCCAATTTAACTGTCGACAATAAATTGCAAACAGATGATGAATACTGAAAAAATAACTTTTAATAGAAACGTTGTTTTAATTACAGAATATATTTTTCCCCTCATTAAAAAAAATTTAAAACATTCACTAGTAGTTGTCTGTGAATAAAATATGCATTGGAAATGATGAGATGAATATTGGATTCCGTGCAAACGACACCACTTTTAATTATAAATCAGCACACTTTCATAATGAACGCGTTAGCAAGGCTACTCTGTTGTTATTTTGTTTGCTCATAATTTTTTTTTGTTTGCACAGGGAAAATTTCCATCAAATAACTTTTTTTTCCGCCTGCTGTTAACATACACATAACTTCGTACCCACAACATTTAGGCTGGCTGAATGTGTAATTAAAATGCCTTTTCATTTTTTAAATAACAGATACCTTTAACAGAATTCTAAGTATTATATATATATAGTTTCTATTAGTGTCAAGGAATTATAAAAATGTAATTTAGCAGCTCAATATGTTAAACAAATTGGCAGAACTTAAATCTAGTTTCGATAAAAGGTAGGCAAAAGTTCTGCATATAGCTGTAACAATAATCAAAGTCAGTGAAATGCAAATAAGATATGTAAAACGCATTTTATGTACCTCAGAGAGATGGATGTAACACAATAGCAGCGACCAATATCAGTGTTTATTAATTAAACAGGCCATTAATTGTTTTTAATATAATTAAATTGTTAGCGGTATCAATGCGTAAAGGCGACAATGAAGGCGGGTTTTTCCTTTGTTCAACAATGGAGGCCACGCGCGCTTAAACTCGGTATGCACTTGGAGAAGACTAGTTGGCTGCGAGAAACGGAACAGTTCAGTTCACGTGGGGAACTAAAAAACGTAAAAGTCTGATGATCTAAAAGTCTGGAATCGGCGATTGAAAGGTGAAGGAGTCAAAATTTTGCGTACGAGAGATGAAACTGTTAAAAGTCGACGGGGAGATATAATACAGTTCAGTTCACCTAGAGCAACGAACAGTAAAGTTTGCAGATATAAAGTACGAATGGCGAGATCCGGTATTTCTCCATGATAGCAAACATATATTTTACCGAGAGATATATTTAATAATTTGCACCCGGTGAAGCAAATGGTTGCTTCACGCTGATTGAACAATTATCGCATAGAGGGGACCGGAATTCACTAGCAGACCAAAGGGGGCGGCTCATCCGAGGTTCCAGATAGCAGAGGACGAGTATTTTAATCGTGTATATTAAAATTTTCAACGAAGTGTAGAGTCTGTGTAAAAATGGCCTTTTAGTGTGTGGTTTTCTAGATACACGAGAGAGATCTGGTACCAGACGGACATTCCGTGAGTAACAATACTTTGATATAAATTTGTAAACGATAATTAAAAATGGTATAGTCAGATTTCGTTCAGTTTTCTTTTCACTTATTTTCATATTCTTTTAGGTTAACTTTTATATTTGAATGGTTAATTTTCAGGTTATACATTGATTTTTTTTAATTATCAAACCCAGTTATGGCGCTGAGATAAGAGATTCGACGAAATTTTTATTGTAATGATATATGAAATGTATGTTAAAAATGCTGCGAATTAATAAATGAAAATTAAAGTATTTGTTTTTTAAAATGGATGAAATTTGGCATGAAAATAAGTTTTGTACATTGTAAAATTTATCAACAATAATAAATTTCTTTTAAAACTTAATAAATATTGTTAATTGATTTACTCAATTAACCCTTACAAGTGATTTATTACTATATATATATATATATATATATATATATATATATATATATAGTAGAGATTACAAATATGTAATCAAATGTTTTATAATAAATTGTTTCTTTAATTATTGGCGGTGTTTTAAGGTCAGAGCATAGTAAAGTACAGCATTGTTTAGCGCGAGAATGCAGAGACGATAATGGTTACTAGGTGAATTGTCAAACCATGATTATCCGGGCGAGTGTCTGTAATGGCCGAATTCAGCAAAGTATAGGATTAATATCATCACCTTTTATATTAAAGGGATTCTCCACAGCAAACTGACTGAGTGTGATAATACGTACGACAGTAGAAAGGCGCATAAAGTGTTGGAAAGTGAGACGATAATAATATCAGTGCTATGGCCTGTCAGTGAAATAAGGGCTACATAAAAATTAAATGATCGCGTGTGCACAAATCAGAGCAGCTCTAAATAAATGGTATGTAAAAAAAAACCTTTCTTCTGAGAGCTTTTACGTAAATATTGTTTACCACCATATTTTTATAACTTTGCCAGCTTTATATAATGTTTCTATAGTTTTTGTCATTGATATAAAATTTTGTTATTTTAAATTTAAATTATTTCTCTTTTGAGTTTTTTAACTTAGTAAAAATTTCAAATCAGTGTCTGTATTGGAGACCCTATGAGCGTTCCTATAATTTATATTCTCATAAAAACTTAAAAATATAAAATGTAAATTCAACGAAAATCAAATTTGTCTAATAAATAATCTTTTAAATATACTTTGTATTAATTTCAACTTCCTTTGTTTAATTTAAATAAAAGTATACCACAATATATGTATATATATATATATATATATATATATATATATATATATATATATATATACTAAGCAAACATATTAGTACGAAAGGAATCACCCGAGTGTGATTTGGTAAGAATAGATTATTCCGGAATTATTTTCTAAGAACGGAAACATTTCCAGACGTGAGAAGAGAAGGATAAAGAAGTAGCAGTGGTTGTCACGTGGCAATTTTTCTGATATCATTTTATGATATCGCAGAAAGAGAATAAAGTCTGGAACAGGTGCCAGACAATGGGTCACACTACAGGAAAATACAAGAGAGACGACGCGAAGCGTAATTTATCGTATGCCTGGAAAAGCACTGAAGGCTTTCGTCGTGGGAAGACTGATTAAGATGAGAGGAATCGAGGAGAGTCAAAATTTTTTGCTAAAAATGGCAGTTTTATGAACGGTAAATCAAAATAAAATGTTATGAAAAGAGTAATTTGTAACATATATGATTTTAAATATCCTAAAATTAACCCAGAGCCGGTGACGTCACAAATAGGCGCTTGTGCCAACCTCGGTGCGTTCTCCTCCAGTGAAGAGCTGCCAACTTCAGAATAATCCCACTTAAGATACAATCATCCTGAAAATCATAGATTGAAGGCTTTCCCGATGTAATTGTTGGATAACATGTTCTCGGTTTTCAGACGAGTGCCAACAGCGATTAAAACGCGACGTTTCGACACCTAGAAGATGACAACAAAGCCTTCAATCGTCGAAACGTCGCGTTTTAATCGCTGTTGGCACCTAAAAATAGTATAACTGATGACGTCACTTACCGTATGAAGCGTATCGTCAGTATTATGTTGAAAGCGTCACCTGTATTCCGATCGTGCGATAATTAGGAAATCGGCGAAGCGTGGGGAGTAATAATCCCATATATATAATACAACGCACTTTTTAGGTACTGATTTTATTTCGAAGTATTAACTATTAATTACAGTGTAAATTAATATAATTTAAAACGACACGACACAAATCCTTTATTTTCAGAATACCACATAATTCCATCAATGTATTTCTCGTTCTTCCCTAGCTTTAAACTTCCTCCACATTTTACGCTCTTATAATTCGGTTGCACAGGAATCAATTTCCATTATTACTACTTATTTAATAGCTTCTTTTTATCTCCCACTAACTCAACCAAATCAAGTACTTTAATGTGATAACTAAATGTAATTAAGTATTCAGTAAACTGAATACGTAAAGAACGAAACAAACATTTGAAGACTATCTTACCTGGAACAGTCCACTGCAACTACTGAATGACAACCGAACTGCCAAATTTTTTTCACCGCCCCCCTCCCCCATACCTTTTGAATTAGAAGCAATGATTACTTTCAAATTATTTTGAGGATAAGAAATTATTGTCAGTGTTTGGGCATAAAAATATATTAATAAAATAACAATATATTGTAAAATCAAAA
The DNA here is from genome assembly GCA_037074705.1 of Zhengitettix transpicula. Lineage (NCBI taxonomy): Eukaryota > Metazoa > Arthropoda > Insecta > Orthoptera > Tetrigidae > Zhengitettix > Zhengitettix transpicula. Next base: position 65,241,218 of record CM073594.1, on the reverse strand, counting down.
GAAAGCCTTTAATTAATTTAAAGAATTAACCTCTCGTTGAAGCGCCATTTATGTAATGAATAAATGGAAGGCTTTTTATTAAAATCAAAGATCGAAATTAACAAACAAAATATTTATTTATTTGGTGGCACTAACTCAAAAAAAAACAATTACAATTTAAAATATTAATTTCTCAGGGCCTTCACTGGGTTTGATAATGGACACAACAAATTGATTTAAATATCTTATTAACAAATAAATCACATTTACCTAAACAATACGTCGATAGAAATAAATTTAAAAGAAATTAACTTTGATTGACAATTAAAAGAGAACGAAATCTGACTATCTTTTAATTACGTTTATAATTAATCGTTAGTTTTGGTTTTGTTACTTACGTAGTGTCCAGCTGGTTCCAGCATTCTTTTTTTGTTTCGGAAGTACACTATGGCAAACTTTTACACTGATTCTAAGATTCACAGATTTTACACTATTGAAGTCAAAATCAATAGGCTCTTAGAAACTAGGATAATACTCTTTTTGTCAGCTATCTGGTTTCTGCTTGCCTTATACGAATCCTATGATTCGTAGATTTGTTAGTCTTTTACCGCTTTGGACTTAAACTGACTTCCTGTCCGGGCTGCTACAGACGTAAAGCTGCATTCCTTTCCTGGCTGCTGATAGACGTAAAAACTGCTAACTTAGCGATATTTACGGGGTAATACTTCCGTGAATGTTTTTACTTTGTCTTAAATTCACAACTTTGCTTAATAATACATTAACGGTGGCTAGTCTCTGGTCTAGTATTATTCGTTCCGTCCTCTGAAATGTCCCGCCACCAACTAACTCTTAGTGCTCTCCAGTTTTAGCGCGCATACGCCATTTTTGACTTTCCGACAAAGCAACAGAGCTCGGCTCCATTGTCGCTTTGGAAGCTCCTGCCGTTACAGTTAAATTTTATTAAAACCAATTAATGGACTAATTAATTGGCATTACAATATACTTATGTAATATTTATACAAATCCCAATTATATAAATTTATATTTCGCCAATAGTTCCATACTTTGGCAACAGATGTCGTTGCTAGTTGAGGTACGGTGGCGTTCATTTCCATCCCTCCGGTAGTGTAGTGACGTGTCACAGTGACGTCACACCTCGTAATTCTTAATTCACTCGTATCTCGTAAATTTTCGGAAAAAAGTTAATAACAAATTATTTTTGTAAACGATCAAAGATTGCTTTAGGATGGAAGACAATTGAATCGCAGAAATTTTAATCATTTTTACATGTAATTTAAGTATACCTCGGAAACTACACGTTTCCACATAAATATATTTAATAATTGTACATGTAAATTGCTTAACGATGGCTGACATTTGAATCACAACCATTTACATTAATAATTACGTACGAATTTTAGTCAATCTCGGAAACTATAAATTTCTGCAATTAAATTATTTAATTATTGAAATAGTAAATAATAAAAAATTGCGTAACTATGGGAGCCATTCCATTAAAAACAATTGTCATTTTTTTGAAAAAATTACAACTAATCTACATGTTTTGTATTATATGTAAAAAAAATCGCAATATGGAACAGCAGAATAGATTATATCCATTTCTCTTCCCATCATATTTATCCCATTTTATAAACCTACATAGTTACGAACGGCAATATACATCTACAGATAATTATTAATTATCCAAAAATAATGGTGCGTTTTAATTGTATATAAGGCACCAAGAAATAAAAAAAAGATTGTTTTTCAAGTTAATTAATTAAGAATAAGGTCAAAGATTGAAGTCCTTCCCGGTGAAGTTGTTCAATAAATAGTTCTCGAAATTCACACGGGTTTTGCATATTTATATTTAGACGCAACGTTTCGACGACTGAAAGCACTGTCGTCATCTTCTAGGCGAAGACAGTGCTTTCAGTCGTCGAAACGTTGCGTCTAAATATAAAATTACAAAACCAGTGTGAATTCCGAGAACTATTTATTGAAGAATAAGATGATTAAAAAAATAAATTATTGCTCACGAAGAAGGTGTCAAATATTTGGCGCAACCCGGAATCGAACTCTGGTCTTCTGCTTCGGACGTAGATACTACAGCCGCTGAGTCGCAACACTGTTTACAACTGATGCTTCATATAAGCATTAATTAGGTTGACATTGTCAGATATGGACTTATTTAGCGAGAAATAATTAGCCTTACCTAAAATTGAGGGCCAGTGTCACGATATATGACTGACGTCAAAGTGCGGAATAATAATTTTTTTTTGGATAGCGCTGATTATTTTTATTATTTATAAAATAACTTTTTATTATCAAGTGAAATGCTTAATTAAAGGACCCTAAAATCAGAACACTTTGTTATATATGGTGTTTGAAGTGGTACTGCAGAGGAGGACCCGTTTGTGCCTTCTTATCGAGTTGTATCTCAAACTGCTGGCGATACTCTCAATTCCATTGTGCATGAGAAAGCAAACACCTTGGATTGTTGGAAATCTCCTTCTTCTCTTAGTCGTGAATATTAATCTCCCAGCTCGAGTATTGTCCTTTTTTACCCCTCAGAGGATTCGCATGAAATTAACAACGCGGATAAAATCTAAAGGAATTGTTTCAGAATAAGCCTCGCGGCTCAGTAACGAGTTTAAGCGTCGTTTATCCGGTTCCTTCTTTGTGGTCATTACCAGCAGCCTAGGCTGATGGCGAGCCTTTGAATTGTAAATGCAATCAGCAGCTGGTAAATGGTCCGGCACCCTGTAGGCGACTCATGCGCAAGCCTTCTTCTTGGCAAACAATGGATTTCACAAACTGCCTTGGAGATTCCCCAAGCCCAAGGAGCGCAAAAATAACAGAAAACACAAGAACTGAAGTGAAGTATTCTGACTTGAATCTTTGTTATAAGGTTATCAACTTTACGACTCATAATTATAAATATACTTCTTAGCCAGTTTCACCTAGACACGGATAGCGATGCTCGTACTCTACCCAGTACTGCTTTACTTCAATTTTTTTTACCCGCTGCTGACCAACATGTTCCATAAAAATGCACATCAGCTCTCAGAGATCAATTTCAGTTCAACCTCCGACATTTCAGAGAGGGGAGGAAATTTCTATTACAATAACTATAACATACTACCGCTTTTTTCAAACATAAATTAATTTTTTTTTGGGTAACAGGCTACATGAGGGTAATCCACATGTTGGCAACTCCCCTTTAATAGCATAGGAAGGGATCTGAAAGAGGGGGATGCGGAAGGGTAGAGGAAGGTAGCCAAGGATCCTACCTGGCATTCGCCTAAAAGGAATGCAGGACAAACCCTAGAAAAACCTGCATCAGGTAGGTCGGGTATTGGGTACTTGTCCCACGCCCTTCCGATAGCGGGTAAAGAGTTTGCTGTGGGGACGCAGCATTCCCTTCTCCGTACCTCCACCAGTTTAGGAGGCAGCTGGCCGACTGTTCCAATGGGAATAGCGGACAACTCTTACCGTATGCCCAAAGTCTGTGACCCCGGAACATACACCTCTCAAAACAGGCCGAAGTGCCTCGGCTTATGGGAACCTTAGTTCAAAAACGGAGAGAGGAAAAGGCATCCACAAAGGTAGCCCTCCCTGTCTCTCCTACAAGGTTCTGCCTTCGAGAGAATAGCCCTCGCAGACATGAAAAGGGAACATAAATTACATACATTAATTTTTTTAGGGCAACAGGCTACAAGGGTAATCCACGTTGGGCAACTCCCCTTTAATAGTATAGGAAGGGATTTGAAAGGGGGAATGCGGAAGGGTAGAGCAAGGTAACCAACGGTTACCTAGGATCCTACCCGGCATTCGCCTAAAAGTAATGCAATGAAAACCCTAGAAAAACCTGCATCAGGTAGGTCGGGCATTGGGTACTTGTCCCACGCCCTTCCGATAGCGGGAGGGGAGTTTGCTGTTGGGACGCAGCATTCCCTTCTCCGTACTTCGACCATTTTAGGAGGCAGCTGGCCGACTGTTCCAATGGGAACTGTGAACAACTCTTACCGTATCCCCAAGGTCTGTGACCCCGGAACATACACCTCTCAGAACAGGCCGAGGTGCCTCGGCTTGTGGGAACCTTTGTTCAATAACGGAGAGGAAAAGGCATCCCCAAAGGTAGCCCCTTCGTATCTCTCCTACAAGGTTCTGCCTGCGAGAGAACATCCCTCGCAGGCTTCTTCCTCTTACATAAATTAAATTTCTCCCAGGCTTAAATAAAAACACGGGTCATTTTACACCGCAAGAGACGAGACAGAAACGTAGAGGAAGTCTGTGAGAGAATTCTCTTGCAGATGAACCTGCCCATAGAGCTTTGGGGATGCCTTCTCCTCTTTCTCGTTTTTTGAACATAGGTTTCCACAAGCCGAGAAACTCCGGCCTATTTTACAGACTTTTGGCATACGGTAAGAGTTTTCCGTTATTGGAACAGTCGGCCAGCTGCCTCCTAAGCTGGTCAATGTACTGAGAGGCGAATTCTGAGCCCACACAGCAAACCCCTAGTTAACCCTTGGCTACCTTGCTCTACCTTTCTGCATCCCCCCTTTCAAATCCCTTCCTTTGCTATTAAAGTAGAGTTGCCACCACGTGGATGACCCTCATGTAGCCTAGACAGAAACATGAAAAAATCCTCAAACGGATGTAGATGTGTCATTGGATTTAATGTTTGCGTTATTCCTCTGCCGAGAATAAAATTGTAAGCAAAAGATAATTGAAGTGAAGTAGGACTGTTTTAAATGTGTAAGAATAATTATAAAACCAGTTGAACAGTCTTCAGTAGAAACGTTGTTTTCGAGACTAGTACATTTGCAATCTATGGTAGAATATCGTACATAGTTATACAATGTAGTAGACGGTACATGGTTGATGTTACATTCTTGATATGACAAATTTGATTACTGTGTACGCTTTGTGATTATTAATATTTATCTTGTCTTCATATATTAACTATTGAAGTTAGTTGTAACCCCTTTATCATTGATGTAACTAGTTGAGGTTAATCAGTAGTAATTATAATAATAACTATGCATTGTTCATACCTCGTATATTGTCTTATCCAACCATGTCCGACGTTGATCATCAGCTTAACAGCGTTTAAACTTGATGTTTATAACACATTTGACCTTCGTGGTTCAACTGTACGTGTTCCACTTCGCTCGTTTCAAGTTGTTTATCGATATCAACTGCAGTCGATACTTCGTTGTGCAATCTACTAGCGAGTTTAAATATTTAATTTAATTGTCATTGGTATAATAAAGTCTATATTGATACCAAATTACTTATTCCGTTTCAAATATTAGCGTAATGGAATTCGATCTCATCTCATTCGTTTCTATATTAAAAAATGGTGAAGCCTGATAAATATAACTAGAAAACACTCCCAACAATTTATATCTTTACGATTTCTGTCTCACCAGAGCACAAATTTTTAGAATCACGTCTTGCCAGACTCCATTTAAAAGCTATAATTACAAAAGTAATGTTACAGCATTGAAAATTCCATCTCTTAAAGTTGCTCTGAATATTTAAAATTTATTTTTATGTTACTTAATAACGGTACTGATTTTGTCTGTAAATTTAATTATCGTGTTCCTTCTAGACCCTCTAGTTTTAAATATGTTTGCAATATACACCAACAGTATTATACTTTATACCTACCCATAATGAGTATTAAGGACAATAATGAGGTCATACAGAACAACACCTACAGAGTCATTGCAGTCTCAAGCCTCCACTTGATATTGCCATCAGAAGAGAAGCAGCAAGGATATTCTTAGGGTGGAGCATAGCGGGAGCCACTCAGATACTAGGACTACATGGGGAGGCTATTAATAAACAATTAACCAAAGAAGGAAAGAAAGGAATACAAGTTGGCAGATGTCTACATGAAATAGCACCTACAGTGGAAGAGAGGGAAATAAAGAAAGGGGTTCCTGGGAAATAATTAAGTAGATTCCTAACAAAACATGGTCCTTTCAACCATTATCTACGTACGTTTGGCAAGATTATTTCCCCTGGATGTTCAAAGTGCAACGATATTGAAACGTCCACTCATGTCTTCAGCTGTCATCAAGCGTTTGAAGATGTGAACATAAAAAATAACAGGGATATTGTGATGTATTTTGAAGATCCGTATAAATTCAGGTTACTAGGCACAGCGGCGAAAAGATATGAGGAACCACACACATATGAGATAGATATATAGGAGAAGGAGGCTTAATGCCTCATGCAGGTTTTTTAGTGAGGTGAAAGTTGCACACTAACCGAAAAGCCTTGGAGTTCTACTCTGGGGTACTGGGTTCCCCGAGTTGGCGGCAAATTAACCTCCCTGGGGGTAACCAGCAGCCAAAAGGATTTTTTATCCTGCCTGGCCGGAGAGCTAAATTCAATAAAGAAAAATTTAGCAAAAGAAGACCGATATATAACATACATAACTAAATTATATATATATATATATATATATATATATATATATATATATAACAGCGCTGACGTTAAATGTGAAGGAAGCCATTTATTACACGCAAATAGGGAACTGGGATTGAAAAAAACATTTTGCAAACGACAAATATCTTCCATAATTTCACTCACACGAATATGAGGTTTCCTGTATCGTGCACTACATTATTTAGGACTATTTGTTTCCATACTCTTTACACAGCTAAATAATTTCCGTCGATTTAAATACGATTTTTATTCCTCTCTCATTTTTTATGTTATTTATTTCGTAACTTTCCGTAACCGGATTTGCAATGACTATATATATATATATATTGTGGTAATTAAAAGGCAATTATTAATTAATAATTTTAAAAACAGTTGGACTCGAATTGTTAACGGCAGAAAACACACAAATTTCTCACAAGAATGGGCAATAATGCCGCAGGTTTAAGGTCTTGTGGGCTGTTGGTTCTTGCTAGAGCGTGGTGTCGCCAGTCGTCGTCGAAGCATAGCTGAATAAAGTTGTTGCTGTTTTATAACAAAGAGTTTTCGTCGAAATATATCTGCGTAAAGTCTTCGTGGAGAGATTGCAGTGTAAGTCTTCGTAGAAATACAGCAGAGTAAAGTTGACGAGATATAACCAACTTTTGTCAAACCAACAATGATAATTAGAGTATTAAAAATGGCCTGTTATAAAGTGCAATGAGTGTGTAAGTGAATGAACGACCCAAATTGCCCTGATATCCAGAAACTGTAAGTTACAATTTCACTGAATTAATATTTGTAAACCAGTAGGTAAATATAATTATCGTCATATTTCGCTTTCCCAATACAGTTTATAATTTAAAGTTAACATTTTATGTTTGCATTGTAAATATTCATTATGTAGCCTCCCCATGTAGTCCTAGTATCTATCTATCTATATATATATATATATATTGTAATAAATACAAATGAAGGAAAGTTAAAAATAAACACAGGTAACTCACGTTGGGGGTGCAAATTTGTAATGAATATAAATTAAAATGATAAAATGACAGGCTCCAATTTGTGGTAATCAGTTATTGACATTAAAATAATCCCTACGTTAGAGCAACAATTTGTATTAATTTAAATTTCAAATGAAAGTATGATTTAAAAATAATTAAGATTTTAAATAAACAAAACAATTAGAGCAAAAATTTGTATTAATTTAAGTTTTAAATGAAGGGATGATTTAATAATAATTAAAAATTTAAATAAATAAAAATATTTATTAATTCACAAATAGTTACACTTACAAATGTTATCCAATGAAGTTTACAACAGTTACCACGTAATTAACTTTTAATTTCTATTATTTATAAGTGTTTTACAATTAAAATTTACTCTCTCTCAGGGTCTTTACTGGGCTTTTAAATAAAGAAAAATATTTGTTATCAATCAAGTTTTCTACGAAGTTATTATCGACTTCAATGTATTATTTACAATGCAAACATAAAATATTAACTTTAAATTATAAACGGTATTCGAAAACCGAAATCTGACGATAATTACATTTACTTACGGGTTTACAAATATTAATTCAGTGAGATTGTAACTTACAGTTTCTGGATATCAGGGCAATTTGGCTCGTTCATTCACTTACACACTCATTGCACTTTATAACAAGCCATTTTTTAACACTGACTCTAATTATCACTGTTGGTTTGACAAAAGTTGGTTATATCTCGTCAACTTTGCTCTGCTGTATTCTACGAAGACTTACCCTGCAATCTCTCCACGAATACTTTACGCAGCTATATTTCGACGAAGACTCTTTGCTAAAAGTCAACAACATCTTTATTCTGCTATGCTTCGACGACGACTGGCCACATCACGCTCTAGCAAGAACCAACAGCCTACAAGACCTTAAACCTGCGGCATTATTGCCCATTCTTGGGTGCAACTTGTGTGTTTTCTGCCGCTAACAGTTCGAGTCCAATTTTTTAAAATTATTAATTAATAATTGCCTTTTAATTACCGCAATATATATATATATATATATATATATATATATATATATATATATATATATATGCAAAGCCGGTACGGTATATGCAAGGGCAAAAAGTACTAACGGAAAGTTATAAAATAAATAACGTCATCAGAAATGAGAGAGGAATAAAAATCGTATTTAAATCGACGGAAATTGTTTACCTGTGTAATGAGTATTGAAACAAATAGTCCTGAATAAAGTAGTGCACGATACGAAAAAGCCTCATATTCGTGTGAGTGAAATTATGGAAAATATTTGTCTTCTGCAAAATGTTTTTTTCAATCCCAGTTCCCTATTTGCGTGTTATAAATGGCTTCCTTCACATTTAACGTCAGCGCTGTTTGTTAAAAAAACTTGTAAAACTTTCCTGATTGAATTAACGCGGTGTAGTGAATATAAAACAGTCCCTGCAAAGTTTCATAAATGGAGCACACTCAAAAACCTACCGTTTCATTCCAGAGAAACAATTTCAGACGAGTCTGAGTTCTGAATAGAAGGCACACGCAGTTTGACCAACATTACATCAATGAAAAATTATGCTCCTCTCTTTTCCTAAATTTACAGCACGTCCAACTTTCCTGCACTGGAACTACGCAGCACCAGAGGGAGACAAGGGTGGGGAAAAAATTAGAAAACTCTAACTAGTTTATAACGACTACTTTGTTCTAGCATGCGCACGCTCATGCACTTTGTTCAGCACAACCGAAAATAAAAAAAATCTCATGTGAAAGGTAGCTTTATCTCTCTCGTCCGTGTTTCTGTGTTTAGTTAGAATGTGTTTAAGGAAACAAAAGACGATCTGAAAGTTTGATTCAGTGTACTAAAACATACCAAACAAGTGTAATTTCTTTGGAATTAAATTCTACACCGATGAAAGATCTCATAAAGAATCCATTGCTTGTATTTTATTTTTTTTAGGGCAACAGGCTACTTGAGGGTGATCCACATTGGGCAACTCCCCTTTAATAGCATAGGAAGGGATTTGAAAGGGAGGATACGGAAGGGTAGAAGAAGGTAGCCAAGGGTTAACTAGGACCACCGGGCTATATTTTAAGGATCCTACCCGGCATTCGCCTAAAGGAATGCAGGGAAAACCTTAGAAAAACCTGCATCAGGTAGGTCGGGCATTGGGTACTTGTCCCACGCCCTTCCGATAGCGGGAGAGGAGTTTGCTGTGGGGACGCAGCTTACCCCTCGCCATGCCTTGGCCTGTTTAGGAGGCAGCTGGCCGACTATTCCAATAGGAATAGCGGACAACTCTTGCCGTATGCCCAAGGTCTGCGACCCCGGAACATACACCTCTCAAAACAGACCGAAGTGCCTCGGCATGTGGGAACCTTAGTTCAAAAAAACCAGAGAGATGTGAGAGCATCCCCAAAGGTAGCCCCCGCCAGAGCTCTCTGAGAAGGTTCACCTGCGAGAAATCCTCTCGCAGGCTTCGATTGAAGGGATATTTATTTTTTTTTATTTTTAGGGCAATAGGCTACATGAGGGTAATCCACTTAGGGCAACTCCCCTTTAATAGCATAGGAAGGGATTTGAAAGGGGGGATGCGGAAGGGTAGAGGAAGGTAGCCAAGGGTTAACTAGGGCCCCCGGGCTATGGTTTAAGGATCCTACCCGGCATTCGCCTAAAGAAATGCAGGGAAAACCCTAGAAAAACCTGCATCGGGTAGGTCGGGCATTGGGTACTTGTCCCACGCTCTTCCGATAGCGGGAGAGGAGTTTGCTGTGGGGACGCAGCATTCCCTTCTCCGTGCCTCGACCAGTTTAGGAGGCAGCTGGCCGACTATAGGGATATTTTTTTTTTTTTTTTTTTTTTTAGGGCAACAGGCTACATGAGGGTGATCCACATTGGGCAACTCCCCTTTAATAGCATAGGAAGGGATTGAAAGGGGGGATGCGGAAGGGTAGAGGAAGGTAGCCAAGGGTTAACTAGGGCCCCCGTGCTATATTTTAAGGATCCTACCCGGCATTCGCCTAAAGGAATGCAGGGAAAACCTTAGAAAAACCTGCATCGGGTAGGTCGGGCATTGGGTACTTGTCCCACGCCCTTCCGATATTGCATGTATTTGATTTTAAAAATTTAATTTGGAAGTAAGCCTGCGAGAGGATTTCTAGCTCTGGCGGGGGCTACCTTTGGGGATGCTCTCACATCTCTCTGGTTTTTTTTTTGAACTAAGGTTCCCACATGCCGAGGCACCTCGGCCTGTTTTGAGAGGTGTATGTTCCGGGGTCGCAGACCTTGGGCATACGGTAAGAGTTGTCCGCTATTCCCATTGGAATAGTCGGCCAGCTGCCTCCTAAACTGGTCGAGGCACGGAGAAGGGAATGCTGCGTCCCCACAGCAAACTCCTCTCCCGCTATCGGAAGGGCGTGGGACAAGTACCCAATGCCCGACCTACCCGATGCAGGTTTTTCTAAGGTTTTCCCTGCATTCCTTTGGGCGAATGCCGGGTAGGATCCTTAAAATATAGCCCGGAGGCCCTAGTTAACCCTTGGCTACCTTCCTCTACCCTTCCGCATCCCCCCTTTCAAATCCATTCCTATGCTATTAAAGGGGAGTTGCCCTAAGTGGATTACCCTCATGTAGCCTATTGCCCTAAAAAAAAAAAAAAAATTAATTTTATCGAAACAACAGTAAGATCAGTCTACTATTAAGATGAAATCTCCATTTTTAATAACTGACCGAAAATATCCATGTAACGTTTTCAAATTTTTAATTTTTTTTGTGTCTTCAAGATAATATAGATAAGCCGCTATTTTATAAAAAAAAATTACGTAAATTTCTACTAAATTATTTATTAGTAATTTGATGTTGTAATTTAGAAAAGGACTAATGTATTTAGAATACAAATTATTACGTAATATACGTGATTGTCAGTCAAGTAAAAAGTAATTTAATAGTGTTTCAAATAAATGTAAACCCGGATTTGACTCCAATCTAGGTTGGTTCTGCGTTATTTTTATGTAACGCTCCTCCACCCCTACCCGTATTAGTGCTCCCCTTCCATGCCGAACGGGGTTGAATTTGTACGCAAGAAACGTTGGGAGGAACTCTAGCAACCTCATTGATCCAGTAAAATATTTATTGAACGAAATTATCGGCCGTTTTTGCATGTTTGAAAGTATCGACCCCCGTCTCCTGGGGCTGGTAGCTGTGTCTTACCTCCACAGTGTTTTCTTCCGTTCCCAAGTGTAAATTTTTCTGGAAAATATCAGTCGTAATACCAGAATAGTATTAATAACTTTTTCAAATAGGGATTTTAATATTTAATTTTAGGAGCAATGTTTATATTGTAAACTATGATAACTATGTTTAAAAATAATCAGACAAGGACTTAAAAAACACACTGATATGACACTATTAAACGAGTTTTTAATTAACTGATAATTTATGAAATAATTGGTATTACCTATTAATTTAAATTATTTTAAAGTATTTTATATAAACTGGTGATAGGGTATACAATAAATGTGAGGAATAACCATTACAAAATGTTTTGAAGAAGAAAAGTCAACATTTTCGTTTTAAAAGCCATAAAATAACCCCACAATTAATGATAAATGACAAAGTAATATTTTTACATATTTTAATCTCACAACGTCACAGAATAAAACAATTTCATAGACAAAAAGTAATACGAGTGACTTATTTGAGCCGACAGGAAAAGCAGAACTACGTAGTTTGTTTTGTTTGTGTTGCCATACATTAGGGACTAATACACCAGATAGTTGATGACATTCTCTCGGGAATGTATTTCATAGATAATACTGGTTCCATTAACCTAGATTTTCCGTTGAGAGTTTCTAAAATACAAACCTGCAGTTACAGGTTAAATAATAGATTCAAGACAATTCACTTTATTTTCTGTGTTTAAGGTTTCGTCATTAAGGATATAAAAATACAATTTTCCCTCCCACTATGAAAGTATTACACAGTTAAATGATTTTTTTGTTTCACGTATTACTTTATTTGGCGGTTACTCTCTTCGAGTCCACTGCAGTTTTCTCGCATCGCCTTTGGGGAGAACCAATGTTCAGAACAGTTTCCTGTACAAAAGAGACATTATTACAGTCCAGTGACAATTTAGCTGATAATAAAATGTAGACAGTTCGACAGCGACTGAGTGGATCGTTCAACTCATTACATGTCTGTTGCCCGGGACAGTATATTTCATCCTGTTTGGTAAAGTAAAAATCCGATACTGTAGGGACACTCACGTACACAGAATATTATTATAGTTCAGTTTATGTCTTACTAGCGTCCAAGGACGTCACTCAACGTCAAATAAATGCGTTCGTAATATGATAAAGCTTTCCTGATGAATTACTGTAAAAAATGTATTGTACATTTACAAAAGCAGGATTGGAAGATATTTTCCTACCACCCACCGCCTCCTGTGGGGGTGAAGCAGCATTGATTTTATATTGGCATCCTAATCGTAATCTTGTAGGCGCCGCGTATTACAACGGCAACTGTTTGCGTCAGGTTTAATTTATACTCACGGGCAGCATAGTTTTTATGAAGGAAGTGATGTGCATGACGAGGCAGGCGAACGACAAGGAGATGATGATTACGGTGATTTTCAGGCCGTGAGGAGACTTGTACGCGTCCAACATCTGCTTGTAAAAGTGACAGTTGGAGACGCCAAACACTTCCAAGAGTCGGATCTGGTAAAAAAAGAAAGTGATATCAGCCGTCAACATAAAAGTTCCCAAGACTTCGGAAGCATTTGTAACTCACGATCTTCGAAATGTTCGTCCATTCGCTGGCCAAAGATGCTATTATTGGAAGCCAAATTAAAACCAGAGCAACGTTCACCACCAAAATACTGCCAAAAATCTGTAAAAATAACGGACATCAACGAAACACGGACATCTTTCAAACAGGCAAAGTTTAAAATATTTTAAGAATATTTCTTTTATATTTTTGTATGTTTAGCGACTGACAAATTTGTGTTAGATAAATGTGAAGTCTGTTACAGAAAAATTCTAGCATAACTTCAGAATGATCAAACTGGTGACTTTTTTGTAACAAATTATTCAAGCTTTATTCGACATCCTTTAATTAGAATTAAAATAAATCCAAGTGAAAAATAAAATACAATAGATTTTCCTGTATTGAGATACCAAATTCCATAAATTGAATTATAAAATTAAATTTGAAACACATTAGTACTTAAGTCATGAATAATTCTTTTAAACCTAAGAACATTAAATTAATTTCAGATTAATTATGAGATCAATGACAAGGGAAAATAATTATTTGTACCAAACACTGTGAAAGAATTAAAACCGAACTCGCCAACGGAAAAAGACACTATGTAAATTCTGAAGAAAATGAAATAAAATTCAGTAATGTAAAGTTGTAACAACATTTATATCAGGTTATTCTACGTCAGACGATGAATAAGCAACAGTTAAAACGTTGAAAATGTTTTCGTTCAATAAAGTAACATTAGACGAGATTATCAGAGTGAGAATCGTTAAAAATTATTTTGTGTACTCAGAATAACTTTTTCATTGAGTTTACATTTTTCTGATTTATATGTTACCGGCAAAGTTTAAAATTCGGTATTCCATAGAATGCCTAGGCACGGTATATAATACCAAAAAAATAGACGGAAATGAACGAAACGATTGATATTGCACACATTTCCTGGTCATTCTATAGAATGCCAATTGAGAAACCGGTAAAGTATGAAATACATCTCAGATTCGTTTCAAATATGACGATGCAAAGGCACGTGACATTTTAACAAGCGCCTCAGGCTTAGAATTTGTCAGTTGCGCTTTGAAGGTTTGTTCGGGAGTGTCAAAATACGCAATTTTGCTTAAATGTGCTCAACAAAAAGTTAGTGTTTTATTGTGCTCCATGCAAATAGAGGAGCAAGCTGTAGTGTTAATAATAATGTTTATTTTTCCATAATTTGCAAAAATAATATAAATATAAAACAGTTTAATTAAATAGAACTTATATTTTAATATAACATGGTTAATATTTAACATTATGTGTACAAATATTATAAAGGTACAATATATATATATATATATATATATATATATATATTGTATATATATATATATATTGTAATGATTATTTTCTATATAATTAACTAAATTATTTAACAATAATGTTAATATTACAATTAATTTGCGGTTTTAGCAAATAATTCGTTCTAAAACAATTAATTTATATGACAGGAAGGATCAAGAAATAAGTACTACTTTAAATTTTACTATACCATCTATTATTTAATAGAAATTTATAAAATTTTCTCTGAGGTTAAGTACATTTAAAGTTTCAAAGTTTAGAAATTTGATAACTCTTCTCTCAGGACTTGATAAGTAAAGAACAGTGATATAATTTATAAATTAAGAAATTAACAATCAAAACCAAAACTGAGAGGAACGAAATCTGACGAATACCTTTAACTATCGTTTACAAACTTAATTAACTTGGTTTCTACTTACAAAAATGTTCGGCTGGTACCACGCTTAGTTTCCTCGGCTCGGGACACAATTTACACTAAAAAGTACATGAATCAACTTGTTTGTCAAACACACGGTCGTAGTTATTCAATTTTCCTCCGGGAACTGGATCTGCTGCACCTCCGGATCATCAGCCAGACATATTATTACACATTGTCATTATGTGGAAAATGTTGATCTCAATAAGCGTAGGAATCTTAATGTGGCGCTAAATATTTAACTACTCTTTGCAGTTTTTACAAAGTATCTCGGTGTCCAAACTTTATACTTGGATTTAAAAACTTGTAACTTTCTCGGTTGAATTTTATACTTAGGCCACGCTGTTGGTTCTCTCAAATTTTGTCCTCCGCTCCCTACTACAATATCAGTCAGACTGTCTCCAGAAAGCGCTCGCAGCCCGCAAACAAGCCCGCCTACATTGTCTTTTGAAGATTGGTACCGCTAACAATCCAATTATTAAAATCATTACTGGCCTCTAATTAGTATTACAATATATATATATATATATATATATATATATATATATATATAGTAGATATTTTTTAGTGCTACTGGAAATAACGTATTCTCTACTTTCTTAATATATTCACGAATATTATTAAATAGTACTGTTCCCTGATTATATGTTCCCTGATTATATGTTCGAAAGATATGAAACAACGATTCGACGATGTAGTGTCCAAAATTCGAGTTAATGATGCAATAAAAACCGGTATTTTCTTCACCGAAACTTAGTAGTTAATAAATTATGTTCAAAAAAACAAAATAACTACTAAGAGGGAACCCAGGGACTATTGGTTGCTGAATCGCTATGATGTGATGAGTGTAGAAAACAAAAATAAGCTCATTTATTCTGCTAAAGAAGGCGTCAGTACTATACAGTATCACGTCACGGACGCAGAGCTACTTCACGTACTTCGTGAAGCTCACTTGGCTATAAGACATGGGGAACGTGATGGAATGTTGAAAAGAACTTGCCAGAAAAAAAACAGAAAGGTATTAAAAAGGGGAATTGTAGTGAAACCTATGATTTTTTCAGATTTTAAATTCCCGCTGTCAGGTAGATCTTGTTGAATTTCAGTCTCAGACAGATAGGCAATACAAATTATTATGGTGTACCCAGATCATCTCATAAAATTTGTGATTCATAAGTCTCTAACGGCAAAAGTAACTGAAGAAGTAGCCTACAAACTACTGGATATATTCTCGTTGCTTGGAGCGCCATCTATATTACAGCCTGACAATGGTAGGGAATTTTCCAATAATGTGTTGACCAGCTTGAAGGATTTTTTGGCCTTCAAGGAAGATCGTCCATTCACAAAGCCAGGGTAGTGTCGAAAGAGCTAATCAAGACATCGAAAATAGGATCAGTACAAAAAATATGACCGCTGGAGTGAAAGACTGCGTTTCGTTCAATTTATGAAAAATAGATCCGTATAATGATCCTTTTTCATACTTTGCCTAATTAACATTTGTCATAATATAGAATGCCTATGTATTATATACAATACCTATGGAAAGTATACTCATATTTCATACATTGCCTAAAAACACCGGACATTATATACAACGCCTAGACATTTCTTACATTGCTTCTTTTTTTTTTAGGGCAACAGGCTACATGAGGGTAATCCACGTTGGGCAACTCCACTTTAATAGCATAGGAAGGGATTTGAAAGGGGGGATGCGGAAGGGTAGAGGAAGGTAGCCAAGGGTTACTAGGGCCCCCGGGCTATATTTTAAGGATCCTACCCGGCATTCGAGGAGGCAGCTGGCTTTTTTTTTTAGGGCAACAGGCTACATGAGGGTAATCCACGTTGGGCAACTCCACTTTAATAGCATAGGAAGGGATTTGAAAGGGGGGATGCGGAAGGGTAGAGGAAGGAAGCCAAGGGTTACTAGGGCCCCCGGGCTATGGTTTAAGGATCCTACCCGGCATTCGCCTAAAGAAATGCAGGGAAAACCCTAGAAAAACCTGCATCAGGTAGGTCGGGCACGCCCTTCCGAAGCGGGAGAGGAGTTTGCTGTGGGGACGCAGCATTCCCTTCTCCGTGCCTCGACCAGTTTAGGAGGCAGCTGGCCGACTATTCCAATGGGAATAGCGAACAACTCTTACCGTATGCCCAAGGTCTGCGATCCCGGAACATACACCTCTCAAAACAGGCAGAAGTGCCTCGGCTTGTAGGAACCTTAGTTCAAAAACGGAGAGGAAAAGGCATACCCAGAGGCAGCCCCTTCGTATCTCTCTCTCCTAAAAGGTTCTGCCTGCGAGAGAAAATCCCTCACAGGTTACCTGCGAGAGAATCCTCTCGCAGGCTAGTTATCGGAGGCAGCTGGCTTTTTTTTTTTTTTTTTTTTTTTAGGGCAACAGGCTACATGAGGGTGGTCCACATTGGGCAACTCCACTTTAATAGCATAGGAAGGGATTTAAAGTGGGGATGCGGAAGGGTAGAGGAAGGTATCCAAGGGTTACTAGGGCCCCCGGGCTATGGTTTAAGGATCCTACCCGGCATTCGCCTAAAGAAATGCAGGGAAAACCCTAGAAAAACCTTCATCGGGTAGGTCGGGCATTTGGTACTTGTCCCACGCCCTTCCGATGACGGGAGAGGAGTTTGCTGTGGGGACGCAGCTTACCCCTCGCCATGCCTTGGCCTGTTTAGGAGGCAGCTGGCCGACTATTCCAATAGGAATAGCGGACAACTCTTGCCGTATGCCCAAGGTCTGCGACCCCGGAACATACACCTCTCAAAACAGACCGAGGTGCCTCGGCATGTGGGAACCTTAGTTCAAAAAAACCAGAGAGATGTGAGAGCATCCCCAAAGGTAGCCCCCGCCAGAGCTCTCTGGGAAGGTTCACCTGCGAGAAATCCTCTCGCAGGTTTCTGCCCTGGAGGGGGGGGGGGGGCAGCTGGCCGGTATCATATACACTTTAAATAGTTTACTTAGGAGAAAGCCTGCGAGGGATGTTCTCCCGCAGGTGAACCTTCCCAGAGAGCTATGGCGGAGGCTACCTTTGGGGAAGCCTTCACATCTCTCTGGTTTTTTGAAGTAAGGTTTCCACATGCTTAGGCACCTTGGCCTTTTTTTGAGAGGTGTATGTTCCGGGGTCACAGACCTTGGGCATACAGTAAGAGTTGTCTGCTATTCCTTTTGGAATAGTCGGCCAGCTGTCTCCTAAACTGAGAGGGGAATGCTGCGACCCCACAGCTAACCCCACTCCCGCCATCGGAAGGGCGTGGGACAAGTACCAAATGTCCGAACTACCTGATGCAGGTTTTTCTAGGGTTTTCCCTGCATCACTTTTAGGCGAATGCCGGGTAGGATCCTTAAACTATAGCCCCGGGGTCCTAGTTAACCCTTGGCTATCTTCCTCTACCCTTCCGCATCGCTCCTTTCAGATCCCTTCCTATGCTGTTAAAGGGGAGTTGCCACCATGTGGATTACCCTCCTGTAGCCTGTTACCCTAAAAAAATATTTACTTAGGATAAAACATTAAAAATGTAACCTCCAAACGTGGACTAAACTTTTGAGTTTCGTACAATTACTAATAATATGACACAATAAATATCAGACCCAAAATATCTGAAAATAGATATTGAGTGTATTGATAAGTTCAATTATTCCATTTACAACGAATATATGTATACATAATATACACACAACGTTTCCTCACTACTTTGGGGTTTTATAATGTGTTACATGCACATCAACGAGAAGACACGAGTTTAGTAGAATGGGTGACGTCATATCCCCTCCCCGACTAAATTGACATCCATTAAGTTTCCGTTAACTCAAATAGTTATAATTCAGTAATAGCCAAATACAGACCAAGAAGTGATAAATACCACGCAACGTTTCTGGGATCCTTCTTCCTTTCTTCAGGTGCTAAGAGGGACACAACTGCACCGGAAAGTGATCTCAGACTTTTGAGTTTTGTCAACTGACCAGTGCATTTGTGTCGCTCTAGGCTCTTCTCAGCAACTGAAGAAAGGCTCAAGGATCTCAGAAACGTTGTGTGGTATTTATATTATCACTTATTTTGTCTGTATTTGGCTATTTTTCTTACAATTAATTTTCAATCAGACGTAAATTTTTCATTTCAGTTAGAATTTAGCCTTGTATTTTAATGTTTTTAGCCGCACATTTAAAAATTAATAATAAAAATCGAGTAATACAAATTTTTCATCTTCATTGTCTTGGACCGGCGTGACGTCACTGGCGCTACTAAACTCGTCTTCTAGCAGGTCTCAAATCAAACATTCAGGGACAATGCTCCTTGAAAGTTAAAGCCCAAAAGTATCCACTTTTTGACTTACTGATATTAATATTGATATACATATATGTCGGATTAATATAAATTTTGCTAATATATTTTTTCTGAAGAGGAAATTATTTTCAGATTAATTCACGAGAGAAAAAGTTATCATTCCGTAAAATTAAACACACCATTGGATAATTTCTAAATAATAAAGGTTATAAATTATTAATATTATGGATTCTGCAGCTCATCAGTGACGTCATCAGAGAGCCGCTTACCTCTAAGGTGCAGACGACGTACGGAGGAGATCTCTGGAACAATTCCGGGACGATCTTGTACTCCGACAGCAGCACGAGAACTCCGAAAGTGAAGATGGTTGAGGAAATGTCAGGATTGAACTTAGTTATGTCGTAAAATATTGCCGGGTTGAAGATATTTGATATGTGTAGGATTAGCACGCTGCTTATTACTAACAAACTGCGGATTTTCACGCCCATTTGCAGGATATTTGGTGGCCGAACTTCCTTAAATACATCAGACATGAATGTATGCATATCAGGTGGTAAAGATTTTAAGTGTCAGACGTGAGTGGGGCCAGAGATATTATTACAAGATACGTCGAAGATGAAACTGTTTTATCTTCGTACTATTTATGTTAAATCTAAATTATTTTTAAGTCTCTTTTATTATAATTCCAAACTAAATATCAATCAATTATGAACAACGTTTCGGTACATATTCGTACTATCATCAGGTTGACTTTTAATGTTATCCGTTAGGTTTCTACGGTAAAAAAATACATTACAAATGTTCTCCATAACATGAAACTCTTTAATATCTCTTCGACTTTTCCGATAATACATAACACGATTTTATTTACATTAATAACAATTCAGGTAACCGAAAACCATTTAAAAATTTCAAATTACACTTTTATATTAAACGTTTAATATAAAGTATATATGTATAAAAACAACCTTTATTTTTTTTAGAAAAAAATATCTAATTTCAAATAAAAAGTTTATATAACAATTTATCCTTATTCTATAAAAATATATGAAGGAAAAAACAACGGCACTTTCCTTACACTAATGTTTTAAGTGATAGTAAATTTTAATATAATAATTAAAATCAAATCATAAATGTTCAACATTCTAGTAACCTAAAAACAAATGTTAGCAATAATAAAGTAATTATAAAAGTATATATATAAAAACTACATATCACCAATTTAAACCAAAAAAACATAAAAATTTAAAAACACACTATAAAAAGTTAAAAAAATAATTTATTAGAAATACTACTCCATTTTAGGGAAACTTTATGTGAATTTAGTGTGTTTACACATGTCTCAGTTTGTAGAAAAGGGATAAACTCCATTTTTATCAATATCTAAAATTTACTACATTATTCCAATTCTATGATTTTCCTCTGTTTTATGGATACTGACAACATTGTAATTTAAAGTTTTTTGTGATTTTGTTTGTGCTCTTTTAATCTAATTCCAAGAGAACGTTCCGTTTGTCCTATATAACATTTATCGCAATTAATTTTATATATAAGAAAATTTTCTTTTACTTTTTCAATATTGACTTCACCTTTTTTTATAATTATAAGTTTGTCATGAACCTTTAGAAACTACCATAAAATTATATTTTCTTAATTTTCACTTATTTTACCATCACTGATAAGATAACAAATTGTTTAAGTGCTTTTTTAAATTGATTATTTTTATGACCATTACTGATCTTCTTTTCCAAATTTACTATAATAGTTATGGTTATTAATTACAAACGTTATAAAACATGTTTGATACTTGCCTTATAATGTATTTATTTTACTTAAGGAGTATTTTAAATGCATTTGGCGTCGACTGTGAAACAAATTTCCGTATACAATTTTAAATGAATTCCTTCCAAATTTTATATACATGTTACTTACGATCCAGTAAAATACACTGTGGGGTTAAGACACGCCTAACACCTGTAGGGGTGGGGGTGGATGAGGTGGAATTTAAAAACATTACTAAATGGTCATTATTAGCGACGAAAGAAAGGTTTAATTTTAATTGCGTCAATCTAGAATTTTTAATTGTCTAAGTTCAACCCAAAAAAGCACTGGAAGGAAGCACCTGTACGGTAAGGGTGGTCTTGGAAGGGGTTTATATAAAATGTAATGCAAAAATGACCTAGATTAGTGTCGATTCCGGGGTTATAGGAGTCGCTGAGTTAAGTTCTCGTATTAACCATAGTGGTAAATAAATATCCGGGCAACGCCGGGTACTCAGCTAGGGATTTCTGATTACATTAGAGATTATTCTTGGAAAGTTACACGTACGTATTATATAATATTTTATATAGGTCACTTTGGGTCCAACACGACTATGCAAGGACGGGAATGTTGTCGCCGAGTATCAATGGCCTCGTGGTGCAGATGTTGTGGTGTTGTTACGGTAGCGATTTGGAAGATCCTTTTAGAAACGTCTTGCTCAGTCTCTTTCCTCTGTGGCTCCTCAACCCTCGTAGAGTCTTGGCCTCCTTTACAACGTATCTCCTGTCTTCCTTCGTCAAGCTCGGACTCCTATGATGCGAACTTCGTACTTCCTCGACATCTACGTTCTGGTGATTTCCTTAAACATACCTTATTCACTGTATTGTTATCTTCCAATTTTTGTCTCATCCATCTCAATCGTCTTCTTTTAATTTCCCTCACCAGATCTGGATTTCTGCATTCTAATCCTCCATTCTTTCAAAGCGTAATATTTTCCTTTCCATTAATCTTATTTTCTTCTCATCATCTTAATGTTCAGGTTTCTGCCCCCATAAACGATTACTGATACAATCCGTGCGTTGGCTTCATTTGAGAATGATCTTCAAAATTTCCAACAGTAGGTTATTTAATAAAATATATTATCAACTCTTTATTGAAAAACCATTGCATATGCAGCGGATCAAAAACGCTCTTCCGTTATTATCCTTAAGCCAGCTTTAAAAATACCTCTTCGTCGCACTTTAAAATCGTAGACAATAGGAGGTTCTCCTTGTATTGGTGCATTCCAGAGACCTCATATATCACACCTCCTCCCTCATATGAACGTGTCCACGAGCGAGCGTCTGCGATGATTGATGGAAGATCCTTCGTGGTCTAGAAATTGCCCCCGGTCGTGACATCATATTTGAGAGTCTGTTCTTGTCGGCAGGCATTAGCCATTTTTCAGAGCCGCCCCCGCGTACAACATTCTGCAATCCATTGACGTCGATCATGACGTAGAAAAAAAATGGTGGAGATGTGCTAATGGTGGCGGAACGCCGTTATTACGTCATAAGAACTAAAACAACGTTGTCAGGCTACGATACAGATATCTTCATAATTTCATGTCAAGTATAAATATTATCCTACCTTTATTTATTTGTTGGGGATTCAACTTTTTAATATTTATACATGACATTACACAAAATTTTTACATATTCTGAAGAAGAGGCCCTTAATAAAATGGAAGAAATGTTACGATGCGTTATAGTTAATTTAATTTAGTTTTAATCTTTATAAATAAATATTCTATTGCCTAATTTCAACAATTATATATAACATAAAATAAATGAAAAAATATCTAACAATTATGATTTTATTAAAAATTTATAAATAAACGACCTTGAGTCAGAAAATCGTTTATTAACCAAAAAATTAAATATACCAAAGTTTTGTCCTTGTCAGTTTTATTTTGGTTTCAACGCGCAAGGTAGGAAAATCGTGCATCTAATTCTGATATGTTTCGTATATTAAATTATTAAACCTGAAGAGGTCGTAGAACAAGAACGAAACGACGTTATATATTTATTATAAACTATTTTCTGACTCAAAGATGTTTATTTATAATATATTTAATATATGTCAAATATAATTATATGTATAAATATATGTTTTGACTCTTGAGAAACCTAATAAATAAATAAACATCATCCAAATTTAAGGCAGAAAAAAAAATTATTAATGCAAAATTAAACAACGTTTCATCGCTTATTTTGCGACCTCATCAGGTTGACATTTTTTAAAAAAATTAATAGGCAGATCATTTTTTGGCCCACAGCAGTTGACCTATCAATTTAATTAAAATACTTGAACCTGATGATGTCCTAAAATAAGCGACGAAACATTGTTTAATTTTACATTAATAAATTATTTTTTCTGACTTAAAATTGGCTGATGTTTATTTATTTATAACTCAGATAATTAATTGTAAATATTCTCTACATATAATAATTAGATAAACTAGCCAAATGCCAGACGAAATAAAGGGATGATATAAATACCACACAACCTTACTGGAAACTTAATTCCTTTCGTCAACTGTATTGTGCGGTTTTGTCACTCACGGCTTTTGCATTTTTCAATCTTCTGACCAAAGAAACAAAACTTGAGAAAGTTTATGGTATTTATATCATCACTTCATTTTTTCTATCATTGAACTATTTTATCTAATAATTACATTATATAACAGACGTTCTATATTTGGAAGGGAGTATTGTCGGCAAGTACGAACTCCGTCTTGGTGCAACGCCACTACCACTATTAAATAAACATTCATTATATTTTTACGAACGGATAAGGTTTCTGAACTGAACAAAATATATTTACTTGCAGTAATGTTTTCAGAATAGATTTAAATTCCAAGTTGCTGTAACAACCACTGCAATTACAGGGCAGTGGACGACTGCGCATCGACTAGATATTTCTCTCCGGCTATAATTATTATTAACTGGGAATATCTAGTATTTGGAAGAGCGACTCGCCCTGCCGACAATTTTGCTCCATACAGCCGAGTAAAATTTAAGGGAACTTTTTTGTGTCGCTTTCTTTGAACTCGTCAAGTCTTCTAGAGACCGTATCAGTGCTGTTGAAAGTAGTCCATAGAGGTTAACTACTTGCAAAGTTCTCTAGGCTTATTACCGCCCCCGGAAATGAGGTCCTACTTTCTAGGAGATTACCGCTGCTTACTAGTTGCAATCAGCCCCTGGTTTCCTGTTTGCTGCCTCAACTTTGCAACAAACACAATCTGATAAAGCAAACCTCCTCGCTCGCTCCATCTACACACAGAGTTAGAATCTATTTTCTCAACCAGTCACGAATTTTCAACATAACTTCCCAACGATTCGATTAAAAGACTGTTTTGTATAAAGTTGGCTAAATGTAATTAGAAACACTTCGCCGTGTAAACAAACGTGATAAAATGATTAAAAGCGTAACTTGGAGAACTGTAGGGAATTACAATGCACCTCGTCTTCATTTATCAACTAAACACATTTAAATAAATTTATGGACAATGTAACGTGAAGTAGGTTAATACCACCAATAAATATATCACTTCTTAAAAGTTCCTTGGTTGAATCCAACAGGAACGTAAATTGCACTGCAGAAACTATAGTTACCGTTTTACTACAAATCAAAACCGATTCCACGAGCGACTCTGAACTTTGTAATTTAATTTCTTCGCTTTGTTTCCTCGCATATCCATTCGCAATAATTACAGCTAACGTCCTGGGCTTTAAAAATCAACTTTTATTCGGTTACTTTCAATAGCATTTCTGTTAATTGCTTAAGTGTAGTTACTGAGAAACGTTTCACTGATTTTCATTCACGAGATTGCTTCATTTACAATTTATTTTTGCCCCAAATGATTCTTTATTGTCTACATTCATCGGCCAATTTACAACGAGGAGTTCAAGGAAGTATTGACAATAAGAGGAAAACATTACTAAAACCCAAAGAAAAATTCTAGTTTACGAGCAATTAATCCATATTATATTTCATGTTCCTTTCTCTACTGCATTACATGTTACAGCATTTTTTAGATCCTTTTCACAATGTAGTTTTAATATACGATGGTGCTTATGAAATTGGACAGCCTGATAAAGAGAAAAATATTAATTATACATTCCTTTCATTTATTTTCCAGTGTAGCCTCCTTTTCAACATTCACCATGGAAAATTAACATATTTATAGGATGGAAAAGTGATTAACTACCTTCACTATAAACAGTTATTGTCTATGCTGCGGCTTTTTACATTAAATAGAATTATTTTACCGGAAAAAGCCCGTTACTTTGTATGTTGAACAGGAACTCATCGCCTGAGTCTTATAGCGGCTCAAATATTAATTATATTATTTTTAAGCAACACCTAAACTCGATTATTTCTCCTCAATACAACATACGTACTTAAAAAACAAATTATACTGTACGTCTACTAGCGCCATGTCTGAGTCAGGCCGAGAACTTTCCGAACGGCCCTCGTACATTAAATATTTCACCGAAAACATTGACTTTATCTGATTAATTTATAATCCCACCAAGTGTTTTATGAGTATTTACTGGGAATCTTTAATTATTTCCCCATCATTCATTATTGTCTAGATTGATTGGGTAGACTATATTTTTTTTTGTAAGCAGAGGACTCGTTGTAACTTCCCTTACCTGGGAGGCGAGTATTTTGGAATTGTGAGAGACTGGTGGTGTCTTTCCGCAACGTTTCTCTCTTCATTAGTCCTCGGGCATTCTGAGTTTAATGGACAGAGAGGCACAACTGCTGGATCGTTTCTCGTTTAACGACGCCCAATCATTGCGACTCAACAAAAGACCCTCCAACCAAGCCCTCCACCGCAACCCCATCCCCACCAACCCCCGCGCACAACAACAAATATTTGCTCGCCAAAGAATCAGACACAAAAAAAAGAAAAAACGCCGAGGTCATATTTGCATCGGAAATGCCTACTACTTGTTAAAGGATTGCTTTGGTAAATTAGCAAAGAAATACTCGCAAATGAATTTTTTCATTAACCATAAAGAGTTCGACAGAATATTATTATTAACGGGTTTCGATTGATTTTTTCTCCAATTGTCTATTTAATTTAATAATTTATACATTTGACTGACAAGCTAATATGAATGTTACACAATTTTTCTATGACTGCTCGATAATCGAGTCGAGCGTCAGAAAATAGGTAAAAATCAGTAATACTCATTTTTAAAGGATTGGACACATGTTTTACGATCTTCCAGCATCATGAAAAAGACTTTAATCTCACTGAAAGCGGAATAATTCCAGTTTATCAACTTTCTATTCCATTATAATTAACATTTTATGTGAATTTTAGTTAAATTCAACGTGTTTTTTGGGGGTGTACACAGGCTATGTATAGGGTAATCCACATAGTGGCAACTCCCCTCTTATAGCATAGGAAAGGGATTTGAAAGGAGGGATTTGGAAGGGTGAAGGAAGGTAGCCAAGGGTTAACTAGAGCCCCCAAGCTATGGTTTAAGGATCCTACCCGGCATTCGTCTAAAATTTATGCAGGGAAAAAAACCCTAGAAAAACCTGCATCAGGTAGGTCGGGCATTTGGTACTTGCCCAACGTCTTCCGATGGCGGGAGAGGAGTTTGCTATAAGAAATTTAAATGCATAAAAATCAAAAAAATAACCGAACGAGAAAATTTAATACACAATGAGGATAATAATAATTAAATTTAATAAAAAACGAACGATCGACAGGAGGAATAAAAATATTTAACATGCAACGATATTTCTCCTGACGACTAATTTATTACCAGTTATTGTAATATCAAGTGTACACTACAAGCTCACAATTTAGGGCATACTCAAGTAAAGGGTGGAAATATTTACTAGTTTAGGAGGCAGCTGGCCGACTATTCCAATGGGAATAGCGGACAACTCTTACCGTTTGCCCAAGGTCTGTTACCACGGAACAGGCCGAGGTTCCTCGGTTTATGGGGACCTTAGTTCAAAACGGAGAGGAAAAGGCATCCTTTTTATTTTACTTTAGGGCAACAGGCTACATGAGGGTAATCCACTTTTAACAACTCCCCTTTAATAGAATAGGAAGGGATTAGAAAGGGGGGATGAGGAAGGGTAGAGGAAGGTAGCCAAGGGTTAACTAGGGCCCCCGGGCTATGGTTTAAGGATCCTACCCGGCATTCGCCTAAAGAAATGCAGGGAAAACCCTAGAAAAACCTGCATCGGGTAGGTCGGGCATATGTACTTGTCCCACGCCCTTCCGATAGCGGGAGAGGAGTTTGCTGTGGGGACGCAGCATTCCCTTCTCCGTGCCTCGACCAGTTTAGGAGGCAGCTGGCCGACTATTCCAATAGGAATAGGGGACAACTCTTGCCGTATGCCCAAGGTCTGCGACCCCGGAACATACACCTCTCAAAATAGACCGAGGTGCCTCGGCATATGGGAACCTTAGTTCAAAAAAACCAGAGAGATGTAAGAGCATCCCCAAAGGTAGCCCCCGCCAGAGCTCTCTGGGAAGGTTCACCTGCGAGAAATCCTCTCGCAGGTTTACTTCCGAGTAAAAAAAAAAAAGAACACAATTAAAATGATATTTAACCAAACCTTGGTCTGTTTTGAGAGGTGTATGTTCCGGGGTCGCAGACCTTGGGCATACGGCAAGAGTTGTCCGCTATTCCTATTGGAATAGTCGGCCAGCTGCCTCCTAAACAGGCCAAGGCATGGCGAGGGGTAAGCTGCGTCCCCACAGCAAACTCCTCTCCCGTCATCGGAAGGGCGTGGGACAAGTACCAAATGCCCGACCTACCCGATGCAGGTTTTTCTAGGGTTTTCCCTGCATTTCTTTAGGCTAATGCCGGGTAGGATCCTTAAACCATAGCCCGGGGGCCCTAGTTAACCCTTGGCTACCTTCCACTACCCTTCCGCATCCCCCCCTTTCAAGTCCCTTCCTATGCTATTAAAGGGGAGTTGCCCATAGTGGATTACCCTCATGTAGCCTGTTGCCCTAAAAAAATAAAAAAAAAAAGCCATTTTTAAGGATCTGACATTGAGAAATTTTTCAGTATATCTCTCTTTCGCTCTAACACCATGGTGATTATTATATTAATACTAGAAGCACCAAAATTGTACCTTTAGGTATACAATTCAAGAAACTTTCAAAATTAACGAATAAAATATTCTCATGGGAGTTCACGAACGAAACTTTCACAGTTGTTTACCAAAAACTACGATAATTTGGAATAAATGGTGAAACTTCTCAAGTTTGTCGTCGAGGTAATAACTTTATTTTCATATTTCCGAGCTTCGCCCCAGTGCGTGTAGAGTAGATGTAGATGTAGCTTATCGGATCGTCGTCTTGTCGGACATGAATGTGGCCGTGGCATCGCTAAGTTGGCAGCTCCGGACGCCTCAATGGCGCATTCAAACTGATAATGACTTCCGGCTTCCTGCAAGACGCCGCCGCCGCCGTCGTGGCTTTGATCACAGCTGAAAGGGACGCCTGTTGCGAAGTTGAGGCTTCGACACCCAAATTGGTCCGTGCTTTGTGTGTAACGAGACCGTTCATTGCATTAGGCGCGAGATCTCGTTTATTCCAAACCACGGTTCCCCTCGAAAACTCAGACTCAGGGGAGAAATCGCAAACTAACTGTAGGCATCAATACTCCCTGAAGAAAACAAACGTTCAGATTTTTTTGAGTGGTTTCGTTCCATTTCTCACGAAGTGAGCATAAAAAATTAATATAATAAATGGGTCCATCACAGATCCCCGGAGAACGGCAGACAGCTTTAGATTTTTACTTACACATTTACACATAAAATATTGCCTTCATCGTCATCAACAACAATATCATTATAACCACCATCAGCACTGCCACCATTAATATTATGCCAGGTTTGTCATAATTAAACTCAGCGACATCCATAACTCAGAAAATCCGAATCTCGGAAGGGATGGCCCCAAAGTTCCCCAAAAATATGTTACCAGCGACACCAAGAGGGAACTAGAAGAAGTTGAAAACCCAGGTCGAGGTGGATCGATGAGGTTAATCTGGACACAAGACAAACGAAATATGTCTGATCAAAAAGGAGAAATTAAGTCAGATACTCGGTACGAGTAAATTGTACAAGTCACAATTACCTTTAAATACATAAGCATCAAATACATTAAAAGAAGCAATAACAAAACTAAAGACGAATCGTGGTGTTGAGGAATCGCTGAAGATCGTGTAGAAGGTAAAATAAAAGGCCTTGCATTAACAGCCGCCGTGGCTTGACAAGCTCGTAAGAAAAATCACACGCACACACGTGATTTGCTTGCAGCCATTGCAGATTAAGATCTTAATGGAAATACAGCACAACGTTCTCAGGAGTTTCGGAAACGTCACACCTGCCTGTTCATTAAACGCGCTCGATAAAAGGACAAAGACCTGTTTTTTTTAACAAAACCTGAATTTTCAAGGCTCCCTTATCAACAAGGAGAATTTGACTTTTCCGTTTGATTACCGAACCTTAAAACCTGATGAATCAACCCAGATAACACTTGACTTATCCTGGCAAAAGTAAACCGACACAATAATTCACGACGGCCTTTATTAGTGGTAAACGTTGTGGAGTCTGATCAACAGGATTATTCCGTAATTGGACGGATATTCAAGTCAATAAGGCTCATTGAGACGACCCTTAATTAGTGAATTCTGGTGGTTAAATACTCCACAGTCAATTAACCCCAGTGTAATGAAACAGCAACATCACTTTATCATATTTCCTTTTTCCATGTCATTTCCTAAATTCTCCATTTGTGTGAAAGTTATTGAAAATTTTTTCTGACGTCACTCGATTTTTTTTTCATATAACAATGGTACTACGAGACCAGCCCCAGTACCAGCGTGTAACAAATACAACTTAATCTTAGTGTTGTGGAGGAGATCTCGTTATTTCTGTACCAGCTCCAGAGACGTTGAACCATCAATCTCCATCAACACGCAGAGTCCATTTCTTCACTGTCTATTTTACCACAGAACAATTTTTTTTCAAGTTTGGAACAGAAAATAGTACTAGACGGCTACATTTAATGACGTGAGGAAGCAGTTCATTGATTTTCGGCCATCTTTATAACAAATGACGTAACAACTTTTTCTTCTTATTCATTTGATCACTCGAATGCTTCAATAAGTTATAATACTCGCCCTTGATTTTTTTTTCCATTTTGCAGTTAATCAATGACATCATGACCTTGTCCTCTGCTGATAGAAGTATCTTCGCCTTCCTTCAGTCCCTTTTCTTTGGCTGTTCCTTCGCCTCAGGAGTTTCATCCACGGTTGCTCGTGAATCATGTCCTGAAAAATCCTCACCACGCTGCTTATGTTCCATTGAAATCTAACGCGGCAGCAATCTTGCTCACGGCTCTCTCAAGTCCTGTCAATAATGCGGCGTTGAGATAGTACCTTATCTGATAGCACGCGCACTTTAAAATAGACGGACATTTAGTGGATTTTCGTCACTATTTCTTGACGTGGTCACCTAATTTGGTCAACCACGGTGATGTTAAAACTCTGCCACCAACCAATAACCGAAGGATCAGGTTCTTCCAGAGCTTGACTTCGATATTGAGACCTATACAGATGAAAGTATTGTATCACCTAACCGTGACCGTTCACTACTGTCAAACACTAACCAATACAGTGTCTTCAAACTTATGCATTATAATGTTCGTACTTTAGTCCACTGTTCTTTGTCTTGACACTGTATTGAAGAAACTGTATTGGTTAGTGTTTGACAGTAGTGAACGGTCACGGTTAAGTGATACAATACTTTTATCTGTAAAGGTCTCAATATCAAAGTCAAGCTCGGGAGGAACCTGCTCCTTCGGATATTGGCGGGCGGCAGAGTTTTAGCATCACAGTGGTTGACCAAATTAAGTGACCACGTCAAGAAAATGTGACGAAAATCCACAAAATGTCCGTCTATTTTAAAGTACGCGTGCTATCAGATATGGTACTGCCTCAACGCCGCATTATTGACAGGACTTGAGAAAGCCGTGAGCAAGATTGCTGCCGCGTTTGATTTCAATGGAACATAAGCAGCGTGGTGAGGATATTTCAGGCCATGATTCACTCGTCAGGTCGGGTACTTCTGGAACTAGCCTCGTACATGAGATTTATATAGATGTGGAGAAGGAATCTCCATGCAGTTACACTGATTGCCAACTGATGCCGCTCAGAAGAAATATTTTTCTTCGCGTCTGTTACGTACTCATTGCTCGTTATTATTAAGCAAGCACTGAAGAAATATTCCATGGCGAATCAGAACCAGAAATTGAGTTTTTCCTGTGTCAACTATGCTCATTATTATTTAATACAGTCTGACGCGCAATTATGTAACTAAATTAGCCATGACTTATGAATGTAATTGAAATTGTGCAGTACAAGTAGGTAGTGACAAGGCAGCGGCCATAACAGTGACAAAGCTCGTGCTGAAAACATTTCGCAAATGACGTAACTTGCAGAAATGGAAAGAGTACCACTGCGTTGCGTTGTGCGCGTGTGCAATTTAATCGAGAATTGCGGTCTCCGGCGAATCAAATTGCAGATTTAATTAAGTGGTGTTTGTGTGGTGCATGTGGAGGTTAACATTGAATTATTCCCACAATAACAACGACCACAATCGGGCGCGAACTAATTCACTTCAGTTCACGCTACCTGACCCTCAAAAAAAAAATATATTCTACTGCCATTGGCTAAAAAAAATAGTTTAACCTCGCACTTCACCCGTCTTCAGCGAACGAGGCGAAATGAGAGACTTGTTATCAACGGGTGTTCTTTAGGCGAAAACATCTTAATTGCAACATATGTTTCCACCTGCTAAAAAATCCGCGAAGATCGAAAATAAAATCGCAGTTGCCTTGATTAAGAGTTACTTCAATTATCCTTCCTAATAATCTGCTCTTTTCTCACAAATCTTAATACAATTTTCCTTAAAAACAGCCCACATGTTTTGTTATACGAGAATTACTCTGAAAGTCAGGTCCGGTTTCGGACAACGCCTGCCACTTTTTTAAATTAGCGTGGAGAATCAATTAATTCGACACTAACGTCTTGGTAAACATTTCATTGAACCAGCATCAATAGCGCCAGTGTTAGTAACATTTACATATTCACAATCGCCTCACCGACCTAACCCCTCGGCATCTAACTTCAAATAAACTAGGATGAAGTCTGACGGTATTCGCGAATTCTCCTACTTCGTATAATAAAAGTGTTTAAAAATAACGACGAATTAAAACAGTAAAAAATACTGGCCAACTTCATAAAATCTAAAAATACTTCCGGAACACATGATTATAGCAGTAAAGAAATAAAACCTCTAAGGGAATAGAGACCAAAATATAGCTCTACGAAAATAAAAATTACCTGGTAACTTAAGAGGGTCGAAACCACTCCGGGTAACGTTTAGTAGTCGCGTCCACCTCTACGAGGCGGAAAATAAAATTTCATTAACCAACATGGTTAATTGAGAATTAACTGAGCAACTCCTACAACTCCGGACTCGACATTAATATCCTTCCTACACCAAAGTAGTGCTTCCCTCCCTTACCGTTTGGAGTTGAAATAAGACAATTAAAATTCTACGACGAAACTAGAAAATTAAGCAACCCCGACAACGCTTTATTCGATGCTAATAATGGCCTAGTGGCGGTAGGCGTGTCATAGCCCCTCAGTGCTTGCTCCTGGATCGTAAGATACATGTGTATTAAGTTTGGTAGAAATTGGTCTACACATTTAAGGCTCTAAACGTAAATTTGTTTCACCCTCTTACACCCCCTCCTCCAAGCGGCTGAGTTACACATTATCCAGTATGGTAAATGTCCGAATTAACCGTAGATTCAACACCAGTCTCCGTTGTTTGCTCATAACTGTTATGTAACGGCCTTTCACCCACATCCTACCACACCCCCGCTCTTAGGGGCTGAACTACAACTTAACTGACATAGTGAATGTCAGAATTAAACTCATTGATACCTACAACCCTGTATTTGAGACTAATATAGATTATTTCGCGTTTTTTTTATATAATGTCCCTCCACCCTTCTCCCTTTGTGGAACTGACTTCCCACACTGTATGGAGCTCAAATTATACATTAAATCATTTGAAGAAGAAACTATTAAACTCGTAGGCCCCTAAAACTAAATATTCGACGTTAAACACAATTGTTTCGGAATTTTTTTAAAATTCTCTCGCCACCCCAACACCTAGGGCCTGATCTACAACTTAACTGACGTAGTGAATGTCAGAATTAAAGTCTTTGACTATTAAAACCATTGATTTGACACCAATTTAGATTGTTTCGCGTTATTTTTATTTCAATTCTCTTTCCTTATTGGTACTTTAAGGGGTTTAAATTATACAATATTAACATATGGATAGAAACTCTTAATCTGAGAAACCCCTAAAAGTAGTTAAACGAACCTAATATAAGTTACTTTAGTATGTTTTTAAATTTCAACCCTGTTCACCCCTTGAAAGTTACTTAGCGCTTCGAAAATCCGACAGAAACGTTCAACCACCAAATATTCATCGCAATCGGATGAATGGTTTAGGAGTGCATAGGCATCCATATATATATACATACATATATACATGTATATATATATATAGATTATAGATTTTTTTTTAAAAAAAAACAATCTTTAAACAAATATAAAAGCTATGAAGAAAAATAGAGAAACATGTACGTATTAAATAAAAAAAATTAAAAAAAATATGTGGTGGTTTATAAAAAAAATCGTACCTTATATTCCGAATAACTCTAGTATTTCCAAATTAAAGTTGAGCAATTTATTAAATCAATTTAACAACGAAGGAGATGATTCTTGCTTGAAATAAAAATAATTCCACTTATGATCACAGAAAAATTAAATTTACCAATTACCTATTATATTTATGTCCTTGTTTGTGTAAATATAATTTTACTTATAGGAATTTTTTCACTATTATGAAATGAATTTTGTTTCAATTTACTTAGAAATGTACTTTGGGTTTTCAATTTTATTGAAATTGTTTTTTTGTGTACATTTGAGGGTTTATTTGAGAGGTTTTGTATTTTTGTATTTTTAAATTTGTTAATTTTATAATTGACATATTTTGCATAATTTTTTTTTATTCTGGATTACATATTTCCTCTTTTTTCTTATTGAATATTCGTGTATTTTGAAGACTAATGTATTTATTTATTTTTATTTATAGACATTAGATTTCGTCTTATTTCTGTTCATGTTCTGATTTATATTTTGTGATTACGGATTTTCGCCTTTTTAAGATTTTTCGAATGTATATATATATATATATATATATATATATATTGTTATAATTAAAAATAATATTTAAATAAATTAAATTTGCCCCACGTTGTGGAAGCCAATTTAAGTAATAATTAATAAGGTGGTCTTAATTAAAAGAATTAATTAACAATATTATTAAGATTTAAAAATTTATTCTTTGAAAGTACAAATTGTTATCCCCACCTTTTACGCCGAATTTCATCAAGTTAACAAACAACATTTTATTTCAATTATTTGCAATTCGTGGCGTTCTAGGAAAAATACAATTTTATATTTTACAATCAAATACGTCGAAATTCTCTTTATCTCAGGGTCATTACTGGGTTTGATAGTCAGAACAATCCAATCTAATAAACTAACATTAACAATTCAAACGCATTGAAGCTAACATAATACAATATGAAATATAAACGAAATGAAACAAACTAAATGAAAAGAAAAAATAGCGAAATATGACTTCTATCTTTAATCCTCATTTACAGATTTTAAAATAATAGATTTGTACTCTTGAATGTCTTTCTGGTACCAGATCTGATTCTTGGAGCTTGAGGACAACACTCACTAAAAAGGCCATTCACTGATTCTACACAATAAAATTGTAATACACTCGGTTGATGTTCTCGTTCTCTGCCACCTGGAACTTTGGATCAGCCGCCCCTCAGTCAGCCCTGGGACATAGGTCTCCTTGATGTCTCTTTGCGAAATTTAGTTCAGTCTGTGTGAAGCAAAACCTTTTACTTCCAAATTTGCGATTATTATTTGAGTCTCTCCGTCAAAACTGTTTAGTCGGGTTTTATGTAAACTAATAGATCTCGCAGTTGGACTTCTTGGACCACGCTATTCATACTTTTACATCAGCATCCACATTTTACCGAAACTTTTGCCGGACTCAAACTTTTCTGTTTCGCTTCTCGCCGCAGACTGGCGTTTGGGCTGGAACTTTTAGCATGCGTTCGCTAAAAATGGCTCGACCTTATATATATATATATATATATATATATACGTAGATTGTCATTTGAGTATTTTCTCACCTATGTTATTTTTCTTATTTATGTAATTTATTGTTCTCGTTTTTCCTTATTGCCTCCTTCACGTAATTGTTCCATTGTGTATTTTCTTATCTTTCATTTTTTTGATTTATGTATTCTTTCTTGTCTATAAAGGTAAATATTCTTTTTAATCTGTCATATTTATAGAAATGGAAATTTCATTACGTGCAGAGATGAGACCTTATCAGTTTTATTCCACCTTTTCTTTATAAGTTTAATTTTATTCCACTTTTAATTATATTACTTGTTATCGTTTCTCTAGAATGAACGAACGATTTTCAACATGACAACTTTCAGATTTATTCTGCAATTCCACTCCCCTAAATGATAACCCATTTTAGCTTTCACGAGCAGTTTATTAACAACTTCTATTATCGCTTTTAATTTCAAAACTCGATAGCCCTTTTCGTTTTAGAGAGGAACCTAATTTCAGCGCGCATTAAAGCCGAATCCATCGCGAGATTTCCCAATCATGCTAATTCGCGAAATGTCTGCGATATCCGAATATAATTGCGCGCGGTGATGGGAAGGGGTCGGTCGCGTTTATTTGCATGTAATTTACGTATTTGCTTTCCAACTGTCCGTTGCCTCCACAGCCCTAGTAAGGAAGCAAACAGTTCGCGAATGAAAGGACGTAAATTGCAACGACCAAAGCACACGAAGACGCAGGACTTGAATTACTCCAACACGGGAGAAAAAAGAAGTCAAACTGACAGCTTGAAAAAAGGAAATTAAAGAAGTCATTAAGACGACTTCGAAACAAAAAAAAAAGATCTAGAAATAAAGAGAAAATAGGGAAGGAAAATACTGCGAGGAAATAAAGAGTCGTAGAAAGGGTAACAATACTGTAGTTTTATCCCATTCTCCTCCTATCTCTCAGTCTATATCAATACACAATCAGGAAGTTCGACAATCAGAGAGTTTTTTCATACTGTTGAATTCTTTGGTCTTCGTTCTCAACCCTTATACTATTTTTCGTTTCTGTCGTTCCTGCTTTATTTCCGATATTACGAGGAATGCTTTTATTTCCCCAATTTCCTTTCCATGCTCTCTTCAGTGTCATAGGCAATGGAAGGAACACGAAAGGCATCCTCTGAAAATTTTAAAATCCAATGATATTTACATTTCAATAACCTTTGGGAAATAGGAAATGAAAACGTGGAAATAGAAAATTGTTGTGTAATATTTGCTCGTCATCACTTTTCGACTTGGTACGAGCTATTACCAGAAATAGGAATTTGGAAATAATTATTAGAAAAGATTGGTAAGAGGGTGGTTCGGCATTAAGATTGCATGACGCTTCCAGAACAGGCGGAACGATGAATCGGGTTCTTGTTAGAAGGAAGATTTATTATAGAGGTTGAGGATACAAGAAATAGAAATTCAACGAGTCCACCTTGACCTGTTTTGAGAGGTGTATGTTCTGGGGTCTCAGACCTTGGGCAAACGGTAAAAGTTGTTCGTTGTTCGCATTGGAACAGTCGGCCAGCTGTCTCCTTAACTGGTTGAGGGACGCAGAAGGGAATGCTGCGTCCTCACAGATAACCCCTCTCCCGCCATCGGAAGGGCATGGGACAAGTACCAAATTCCCGACCAACCTGATGCAGGTTCTTCTAGGCTTTTCCCTGCATCACTTTTAGGCGAATTGCCGGGTAGGATCTTTAAACCATAGCCCGGGGGCGCTATATAACCCTTGGCTACCTTCCTCTACCCTTCCGCATCCCCCTTTGAAATCCATTTCTATGCTATTAAAGGCGAGAGTTGCCACCATGTGAATTACCCTCATGTAGCGTTTTACCCTAAAAAAATAATAATATATAACAGTTGTATTCACAGTTAAATTAAAAATATAGTTTGAATATGCAACTCAAAGAACTTATGAAGCGGAAGTTTATGAGATACTTAATTTAAACAAGTAGGAAAAAGTAGATAAATAATAGAAAAAATAAGGGCTAAATAAATACTACGTACATTTTTGTCTGTTAATTCGGCTCATTAATTATCCAATTATTTCATTTTTAAGAGAAAAATACCAAAGTTTAAGACAACGGGCATTATGATCATTGGAGGCAGACCCTGCGGTCGTTGGCGTTAAGGTCTCCTCTAATTGGTAACTGACGCGTTCTCTGATAATTAAATCCTCACCGAATTTTCCTGTCACCCCATTCTGACTATTTTCAAGCTCTGATTAACAATTCTTTTTGTTTCTCAGTAATCGTTCAGTGTTTACATCAAAGCAGGCGGGTCTTTGGGAGTGACGGATTGTATATTAATGCCTCCGGAATCTGCTAATCTGGTCATTATAAGCGGATTAACGATCAGGCCGCTTTCTCCGGGTATTGATTAAGACTTTCTGCTTGTAAATGACGACGACGTGTCCGCTCCACTAGACTCGTCCACACTTTTTGGTGTGCCAAAGAAAATTTCCCAGTGTCTCCATTTCAATTTTATTGCCGTAGGGATATTTTATTTTCTCTCCCCTTGGCAACAGGGATGAAGTCACTCTGTGTGGCGCTTACAGAGCGAGCTTAGATTACGCAGACACATTCCTGCGAAGTTGCAGCACCAGCAGAAGTTAATCCGTCAAAGAAGCGTGCGGCTGTGTCGGTTAAAGCCGCCAAGGCAGCTCAATGCAGAACACAGATCGCAACCCGCCAAGGGATTACACGGGGATTACGTCATACCGCAATTCAGTGCTTAAAGTGGTGGGGAAAAGTACGGCTTCGACTGCGAGAGGAAGTTCGCCGCCTGCGATCCCACGGAAAATTGAGTAGCGTCACTGTAACTCATGTATACTCCGTCACTTTTAAAATACTAAAATGAATCATCTTCTAAGATAAAAATATCACAATCCAGTGACTGCAATAATAATCACGCCGACATCCTGACGCCCAGCGTGATACCTGCCCGCAGACCATGCCATACAGTTGTTCCTCCAATCCTCAGGATAAAACTTATTCTCCTCAAAAATTTTTTTTTTTCAAAAATGATTTTATACATTATGGCAAAAAGTACAGTTAGCGTTGATGAGCAGAAAAAAAAAGTCTCCAAGTTTTTAATGTTATTAAATAATTAGTCGGAAGCTTTCAACTCTTTTGTTATAATCATCCTTCTTGTCCTATAATTAAAATCACTATAAATTTAAAAAATATTAGTACCTAAACTATAAAACTATGTTGTTTGTTCAACAAGGTCTGTTCTAAAACTCCAAAGAGCAGTTTCAGAACAGACCTTGTTAAACAGACAACATAGTTTTATAAACTCCAAAGAGCATTTTTAGAACAGTTTTTGTTGAACAGACAACATAGTTTTATAATAGTGACTACGTACCTATAGGTACTAATATTTTTTAAAGTTTATTGTGATTTTAGTTATAGGAAGGACAAGAAGTATGATTATAACAAAAGAGTTGAAATCTTTGGACTAATCTATATAATAAAAAAGGATGTATATTTGTATGTATGTATGTATGTATTTACGTTAATTTCTATACAAATTTAAAAGCGTGGATAGGTTGCAACAAAAATTGGTACACAAATTCTTCAAAACACGAGAAACGGTACTGTGAGGGTGAGAAACGCCTAGCATATATGTGGAAAGAATTATAATTAAAAACCGTGATCATTAAATAGTAAACTATTGCGCGCCAAGAGACAATGACGTCACGCGAGAGAAAGACGTTACTACGCAACGAACAAAGGAAATATTTCCTTTATTAGGAATGAAATAAAGCAGAAATATTTTCTTTAAATAAAAAGTATAATTTTATACAGCAATACTCCATCGAATGGTAATAAAGAAGAATACGAATTACTTTACCATCCTTGCGGAAATTGTAAGTTAATTTTCGTGCTATATTAGTTGTGAGTCTAGCTAACAATTTCATCAATGTAATATTTCGTAATGTATGAAGACTGAGTGACAATTATATCCTGAAATACTCAAGGAAGTATTCAATTAAATACTTTTTCGAGTTTATATAAATAAGTACACGAGCAACGCCGGGCACCTACCTAGTCATTTAATAAAATTAAAAACTTGGAGACTGTTTTTGGTTTTCTAAGCTCATCAATTATTTATACATGTAATCCTCTGATTTTGTAACTTTTCGGGTACGTATTTGCGCAATTTTGCGCTTCGTTAACGTCATACAAAGTGACGCGATACCCGGTACCTAAAGAAAAATAAAATATCCCTAAGTTAAAAACGTTGAAATGGAAACACTAGAAATGAGATTATCATTGCTTGAAATTTATTTGACACATCAAGAAGGGTGGTTTATCACACATTTCACCAGTCTTTGTATTTTGTAGCAGGGAAGTTTTGTAAATATAAACATAAGAGGCATGTTCATAAAGTAAGTGCACTAGATTTTTATATTTTTTTAGAAAAAGTGTAATTGAAAAAACATTACAACTTACTTTTGCTACACTTGTTGACTATTTTTTCAAGTACTCGCCATCGCGTTCAACGTGACACAAGCTTCTTTATGCCCTCCTCGAAGAACTCTCCCACGAGCTCCTTCAGAACCTCTTTCTGCACCTATTGGTGAGTTGAACATTTAATTCCATCCATGTGTGCCACCAGGGACGGGAAAATATGAAAAGTCAGTGGTTCACAACATCCCAACCAAATGAGTCCGAGAGCGCTTTGGTGGCTAAGACCGGGAGATTCGTGCAACAAGCACACTCCTCTCGTCAGCATTCCCCTGCTTTTGTTTTGAATACTGCTTTGTAGTCTTTTTTACAGTCTCACAATATCGTTGTGCATTGATGGTCTTCCCCTGAGGTAGAAATTCGATTAAAAGTATGCGTTTTCGTTCCCAAAACAATGAGGCCAGAATTTTTGATTCCTCTAAATTAAGGTTTGGAATTTTTTTGGAAATGGGGAATTGGTGCGCCACTGTTACGACTGCCTTTTTGACTCAGGCAACTACGTTTCATCTCCAGTCACAGTAGAACTCAGAACATCATCAGATGATCACAGCACATGGCGGGATCTATTACTGACATCTTTCACGCAACTAGTCACTACAACGTGAATTTACATACTACCGTGTTCCTGCGATGCTAGCTCTGTCAGACGATCTCTACCACGCAGTGTTGCCAACCCTAAAAAATCACAGCCCATGGTCAGAGTTCACGTACTTTCAGAACATGCCTCGCAATAATTGACATATTATGTCTTAAGAGAATAATTTTTATTTCGCATGACTTCTCTGGAGGTTGAGGTGTAACTGTTGTAATGATTATTTATAAGTCATTAATTTATTTCAACGTTTTATCACAAAAATGTATTACTTATAGTCATCAGCAATCTACTCCTCCTCTCAGGGTCCACGTGGACTCGTGCTGATCTCGTCGTGTTGCTCTCGTCCATTAAAACTAATTTTGAACCATTTGAAGGAAACTACAATGATTCATTTTAGTTACCAATTTATTATCCTCGACAACCTCTCACTACAAACTCCGACAAAACTATAATTCTCTCCTATCCAAGTCACAGAAAAACCACAACAAACCATTCTCTCATCTCCAAATCCAAGGATCACCTCCGATCCAAGAACTTTCACATCGTCCATAGCTACATGTCTCAGAAATACTCCATCATAAAAAATATACGTTACACTGTGTGGAAAGGTCAACGAGGCTGGTATCACGCTGGGCGTCAGGATGTCGCGCCACTCCGGCGGGTACGAAATTATTCTGCTACCTAACCAAAGTGTCCCAACGCCTCTTGGAAAAGTATCCTGTTTTTTAAATTTTGATTTGTCCAGGAACGAAAAGGAATGGTATTAAAATTGTGCGCACCTGAGTAGTTTCAGTTTTAAGAAAATAATATTCATATGAGCCTCACTTAGTATGCTTTATATATTACTGGTTTCTTCTTCAGGAATATCATGATATATTTTAGGTGAAACTTGATTAAAACATGAGCGAAACGTATTGCTGACGCTATGAAGCTCGTCGTTGTATTAAGGGGGGAATGCAGTTGAACCACCCTCGCCGTCCTCTGCACAACAGTTCCTACAGGAATTGCTGGTCAGCGAACCCACACAATGTCTGTCTGCGTTCTTCCCCCCTGTCTCGTCGCTCTTTATTGGGATTCTAAAGGGAACCAGCCTCCATGTTTTATTTACGAGGGAGGCTCGAGAATGTTTCTTAACAAGTTTCTGAGCAGAATCGATTGTTTGGATATCTTCAAAGGTCGCCTTGGGTGATTCCACCGCACATATACATTTCTTCTCTGTGCCTGCTCCTTTGTCGTCGTTGTCAGATGAATAACAAACAAGAGAACAACATCGGCCAATCATCACTGGATTCAGCTTTAACAAATCGTCTACATATTTATCTCTGTGTGTAGTCACAGGTATAAAATCAACATATTCACTGAACAAATTCCAACCGCGGAACGTTGAAAGCTTTTTCTCAGTTTTTAATTAAGCTAGACGATAAATATGGAGGAAGTTGATAGTACGAAACTTAAAAAAAATTGATACGTAAATCGATTATCAACGCTTTTACGTTGCAGAATAATTAACTTTTGTCAGATTAACGGTAAAGTTGTTCTTATGAAAAGAAACTGTAAATTAATTACTCCAAAACCACTGAGAAAAGACGGTTCCATTCGTATTAATTAAGTTATTTGGTGTAGAACTTTTATTTAAAAATTATAGAGTAACCAGAACTTCATAGAGTCCTTTAAAAAGTGAAAAATAGACTATGTCAGTTTCTTTATCAGAGGGTATGCACCTTATATTGCCCTAAAAGTAATCAATTATAGCTTGAAATAGCGAACCGACGAGCAGCAATGAATTTCGTAACATCCGACTAGCCGTGGCCGCGACTGGATCCTTACGATATTTTTTCGTTTAAATCCTCCCCTTGTCGTGTCGTGTCGAAAACGTCATAATCTTCAATACATGTGAACGCAACTGACTGAAGTTAGGGATTACATAACTCACCATAGTGAAGTGTGGATTTTCGGCTACTTTCTGTCTTCTTTTTGTTTCGGACGGCCATGAACTTATTTAATTGCCATGTTATCCAGCGTATCGCACACTTCACTATCAGAGACAGTAGTAACAAGTGTCGTTGTGTTTCTGGTATTAATTTACTTGTAAATTCACTAGATTATAATATTATCTGTGAACAGTGACAAGCGTGTTGAACCTTATCGCGTAACACGTGTTTGCTGCCGAGTAATCCCATTAAATACTCGTCGAGCTAGATATTTACGAGACAATGCCGTTCCGATGCAGTCTTGGAGGAGGACGCTAATGCCCTGTAATGTTCCATCCAACGCTCCCCTGATTAACTTTTTACGACTCGGTTCCCTCCTCCGGCTTTAATGCGTCTTTAGCACAAGGATTTTCCTCGCTCAACATTAATTCATACATTATAAAATCCCTGTAGACGTGCTTTACGTTTTCTTTTCCTCCCTTTTTTTTCAACCACCCCGCTCTTAAAAACAAAGTGTGCCGAAGTTTTACGAAAGAAAACAAAAGTTGTTACAGCTGCCTACTTTGTATGTTTCTTCTCTAATCCAGGTCAGCAGTTCCACTAACAACACGTTGGAAATTCATTTATGCAATCAGCCTCTTCTAAATTAAATCATTTAATATAATGTTAATAAAATAGAGCACTCGCATTTAAATTCCGAATTAACAAATATATATTTCCACGTGGATCGTACACAAACGTGGAGGCACTCACGTG
Organism: Zhengitettix transpicula; assembly: GCA_037074705.1. Classification (NCBI taxonomy): domain Eukaryota; kingdom Metazoa; phylum Arthropoda; class Insecta; order Orthoptera; family Tetrigidae; genus Zhengitettix; species Zhengitettix transpicula. The sequence goes on along the minus strand of CM073594.1, from coordinate 65,198,098 downwards.
CGATTATCCCACCGATAATGTAATTAAACTTCTGTGTAAATTGGTTTATAATTATTTTTTTAAAAAACTGTAGAAATTCTGGTTTCTACTGTACGTGACGTAGAAATTTTACCTGATGAATATTACAAACAAAATTTTACAACTGAGAAATTGAGAAAGAATTTTTATAAAGATGTTCATCGTCTACTCTTACGATCATTTCAGCTCAGTCCCGTTTATTTTTTCACCAATATTTATATATTTTTCCCCGGCCCTTAATTTATTAATTCTGCAAATCTCAATGCCTATTCCTAGCTTACCATATAATTTCTCTACCCAAAAGACAATTAAATGCCCGAATTGGAAAAACACTACACTGTTGCCAAATATATAATGTAATAAGCCTAAGGAGACGCCAAGTCAAATCGCTCTTAGAAGAATATTGAATTCGAATGAAATATAACATCATGTATAGTGTTAATTGTCCCGTAAGTCAGAAAAATAAATTTTGATTAAAAATTTCTGTTCTTCATACGGAATTTTATTTTATAAACTACACCGTTGTACGGCCATCAATAATATTAAATTCTAATGCATGATTTAAGAAATATTTAAATGGTGGACATCAAAAATTTCATTTAATAATAACGTATCTTAAATAAAGACGCAAATCGTGGTGCTCCACAAGGCAGTAAATTAGGGCCAGTATTTTATATAAATGATTTCCTAAAGGTTTTAAAAACATAGAAAAATCCATAATTTTACGAATAATACGTTATTTTACTGACATCGTAATGATATAAAGGATTTTAATAATTAAATCAATTAAAAATATGGGAGAAATCAATATCTGTTGTGTCGGGAAAATCCAGAACGAAGTATAAATGGAACATGAGATGTTGTTCTCATGAATAGGATTCAGAAAAACAAATACTTTGGAGTTATTACACTTAACTGCTTAAATTTCAAAGATCGCGTTGAATACATTAGCAATAAAATTGTTTAAAAGGGGTTAATTTAATATAGAAATTAGGAAATTATCTGACAAAACCAGGAAAATGTTTACTATTCAAAGTACCATACTTAAGGATCTGTTCCATGAGTCTGACAAAGAAGTATTATTACAAAGTAGTATTAAAACATCTACAAATAATTTTTAGTCGAGGATTGAGAGCAGTATTAAAGAAAAAAGGGGTGAAAATTTTTAAAAATATGTCAAAACAGTGGGAAATTAAATACATATAGACTAATAATAAGATTAGTATCGAAAAATACAATGTGTTAAGTAAGGAAAAATTCTGAAATTCACAAATATTTTACAAGGCATGGTAAAATATTTGATATGGAAAATGCAGCTACTAGTAAAGGATTAAAATAGGGAGTTTTGGCATGGTATAAATGAGTTTACGGATAGAAATTAATTAATTAGGTTCAGTAGTATTCAGAAATATTTAATTATGTATTTATATTTCAAGAAATAAATTTATTATGTTTAGCAATTTTCATATAGTTGTTTAATAAGTATCATGTTTATAAAATCTTGTCCTCCCTACATTTTTTTTATATTCGGACTTGTAAAATTTATTATTTTCACACATATAAGAGTTCGAAAAATGAAATCTACGTAGCACCAAATTTTATTTTGTAATATATTTTATTTTATTAAAATATATTTCTGACAAATTTGAATCGTTTATTCATTTTAAATTTCAGAAAGAACAGGTGCAGGCATAGAAGGGGAATAACTGATATAATAATATATATTGTTGTTTCCTGAAATTTATTATCGTTGCTTTTACAAAATGTGAAGGAAGCTGTTTTGAAAAATTTTGTAATTGTACCAAAGGCTTTGTCTAATTAAATTAATCGACACAATAAATAAGTCCCCATAATTTAATATCAAGTATACAATTTATAGCTTCAAAAGTATTCTATTCATATGATTATAAGGATTTCGATATAAAAGATTAATTAATAAAACCATTATAGTTGCAACGTTGCCGTTTGTGATGTACAGGACAGCAAATAAAAAGTGCAACAGGAGAATCTGACGGTTTTATTTTGATACGGTGCTCAAAGTTTTAACGCGTCTCAAGATGGCTGGCGATTTGTCGAGGTTACGCTGTGTAAGCCTCTTCCAGCAAATCCCCTGATCAAAATCAAGGTCTCGCTGGATCAATCAGAGGGACGTGCGAAGAGCAGCTCGTTAGCGACGGGGTGGGAAGGGACGGAGAGCAACCCTCAAGTACAACAGCCTACAACTCCTAAAGTCCTTCAATAAATTACTATTTCTAGTTGAATGATATAAATATACCTTAAAGTGTTTCGTTTTACTCATGCAGAACGTCGCGAACCGTAACACATTACAAAACTCACCTTCCATGAATCAACAAACTAAAAAATAAATTAAATTAGTTATATAGACTATAATAGTTGCTAAGATATATTTAACGAACAGACATTTTTAATAATTTATTTATTTATTTAATAGTACAATGTAGGGCGTCTATTTAGGTTTAAGGTTTTCTTTGTCTCGGAAGTGTTGTTTGCTGTGGTCTTGAAAATTCTAAACCGTGCACGTGCGTGGGGGTGGAGGAGATAAATATTTCCATCCAAGTAATTTCGTGTCCTGTCTCGATTGTTGGCCTCAACATGACAGAATAGTTAGCCATTGTTGACTTCGGAACTGCAGCTGCGTGCTATAAATATTGTGAAAATGGAAGAATCAGTCAACTGGTATTTCGACGAAGTTTTCTAAGAATGAAAAAAGTAAAAGAATGGGAGACTATAATGGAGAGGACGGAGATAAGCTTTTGAAACTAGACAGTTGTTCTGCGCTCACCGAAGCTGGTGGATGTGATTAAGAGAGGCTCCGTAAAGTTGTTGTCTCTGATATAGTTCGAGGCAGAATCGTCGTGAGAAAGGGGCCATAATTTGTTAGTGAAGAGTTCACAGAATGGCACCACACAATTTAGTACGACGGTTTGCCAGCATTCAATCCCGGAGGCCGACGCCTTAGGCAGTGATAAACCCCTGAGTCAACACTGCACTTAACCCGTTCTGCCGGCTGTGAGATACGGAGACGTCGGTACGAGAGCTACAGCAGGCAACACAACACAGAATAGCAGTACGCATTTGGTTCGGGCCGCAGATCTTTTCTATGTAAAAACCACAGGTGCCTGAGATAAGAGTTTTCATGTTAAACTTATATAAAATTTCTTTATTGGTCAAATATTTATTTATTTATTTAAAAAACCAGCCCACAAAAATAATTCTTTACAACAACGTTTCTATACATATTTGTATCATCTTCAGGTTCTGACTGAAATCAAGGTTTGCCGTGATGTTGAAAACATGATGACTAATAGATATTACTTGTCGTGGATTAATAGAATTAAAACAGGTCTCGTTGTAACAACGTCTATTTATTACTCTCACAACCGGTACACTTTCGTCACACTACAACCGTCTCTCCATCGTCTCGTCTATAACTAACTACTACTTACAATCGTCTTTGGTATCTAAACTCTTTGTTGTACTTAGAGTCTCTGGTCCTCCACATCCTCCCCACCCTGGTCGATTTCCAGTGGTACGACCAGCTGTACAGGTCGGCTGATATTGGTTCCATTTGCGGTTCGGATGATGAGTGTCCGCACCTTCCCGTCTCTACCATGTATGGTCTGCATGATGCGAGCCATCTGCCACATATGGCGAAGTTTCAGGTCATCTTGAAGTAGGACGATGTAACCAATCCTACTCTCCGGTGTTCGTCCATTCGGTCGTCGAACCTCGTGGAAACTTCTCAAATTCATTAGGTACTCCTTCTTCCATCTCTTTAGAAGGTCCGCATACAGTTTCTCCCTCAATTTATTCTCTTTCTTCAGGTCCGTCTTAATTTTAGGTTTTTGACCGTAATGTAATTCCTTTAGTCTCTTGCCGACAAGAAAGTGACTAGGTGTCAAGATCTCAAGTCCATCTTGGATTATTTGCCTTGAATTTATTGCGGCTTCAACTTCAACTAGCACGGTTCTCAGCGTCTCTTCGTTCACATTGGCTTTACACGACACCATTATCAAGCAGCGTTTGCTGGTTCAAACCTATCGTTCCCACCAAGCCACACGTGGTACTATAAATTTTGCAGTTGCCCTTTGAAGCTGACGCTTCGTACCAGGTTGTTTTATAATTGTTCTGATGATGTCTTTGTGGTCAAATAACAAAGAATCAGTCTCTGTGTTCCAGTTGACTCCTAGAACTCGTGTAGTTTGCTTACCCTCCTGTGTTTCAGCTAACCATATGCCTCTTAGTGGTGCAAAGTTCGTCGCCCATTTCGCCATTGGCATCTTTACCTGCCGAAGGAGGCCAGACATCTCGTGGTATAATGTTATAACGTCGTTGTCAGTTTCACAACTAGCGACAAAATCGTCCATGAATGCGTTTTGATCTACTAGCTCTGCAGCCACAGGATACTTGTCGGAAAATTATTGAAGCTGTTTCTCGAATTGTAGCTGATAGAAGGAAAGGACTGCAACTAAGACCAAAGGGTAGGCGAGTAAATCTATATGTGATGACGTCATCTTTTGTCTTCCAAAATCCGTCTTCGTTTTCGACACGATACCAAAGGAATCGCGTCAAGTCTCGGTCGTTTTCGTCAAGAATTAGTTGTAAGAAAGCTTGAGTACAATCTCCGATTACACCGCGACTATACATTCGAAAACGTATCACCGTCGCCAAGATCTCTGGTAGAAAGTTAGGTCCACATTCCGGAACGTCATTGAGAGAGGATGATCCTTTCTCATGAGACGATGCGTCGAAAACAATTCTGTTTTTTCCGCCTCCTTGGTTCGCTTTTCTTACTGCATGATGAGGTAAGTAGAAAATATCGTTTTGAGATTCCTTCGTGGGGACAACTTCGACGTGATGGTTTTTAACTTGGTATACATATCGTAAAATTTGTCACTGGTAGAAAATCTCTTTTCCAAATAACGAAATCGATTCTCATCATTATTCTTGTTAGAATCTAAGGCTACATCCTCTGCGTCCGTCTTCAATTCGACAAGAAGCGTGAAAATTTTGCAAGATTACGTTTTCCTTGTTAGAAATTATATTCTCGTGATTTTGAATTCCTAGCGTGTCTGCGAAATTCGTAGTCGTCAGTGAACGTATCCATTGTTTTGATGTGATTGATGTTAACATTGTTTATCGTGATTCCAGATTTGTTGCCACTTAAAATCCATCCAAAGTAGAAGGACGAGAGTGTCTGAAAGTCTGAATGGCTGATTGTTTATTACTATTTTCCAATAATAAACCCCTCCTATTAAGATTTGAATTGGAAGATCTCTTTCGTTGTCCTTCGTATCTGTAAGTTGGAAATTTTTCAGACTTGATAGTAACTGTATCTCTTGTGGAACAACTGGGTGCGGCAAATATACGTTATTACTTTCAAATCCAGTGATGTTCAGTGCAATGCTTGATGTGGCTCCGTGAAAATCTTAAAGTTGATTACTCGACGAGTCAAGTACGTTTCATGAAGCGATTCGAATGCCGTGACTCCTAGGTTTCTACGGTAACACAGACTGAAAATGGTACAAATAAGTATGGAAATGTTGCGCTGTTAAAGAAAAATATTTACGTTTATATATAAATATTTTCAATTGTGAAACATGTCCGTCAATGGCCGTCAATTACATATTATAAATAAAAACCCGACGATAAAATAAAATATTTTTTAAAAAAAACATTCTGTCGTAATTTCATACAGTAATGAAAAATGTAACATATAAATTAAAGTCTGTTAAACCTAACAATACAAATAAAAACTTTTGTAAAGACAAAATTAAAAGTGAGAAACAAAAACTAAGAAAATTTAAAAGTACCGAACGTTTGTGTTTTTAAAAAATCTGTAAATGGTCATCTTTAGTATTATTATTTATTAAAAACACTGTTAACCTGAAAATGTCCTTAACTAGGGACGAAACGTTCTGATAACATGTTGATTAATTGTATTAATTGGAACGTCAGTACTAAAGCTTTCCTGACCCTCAGGGCGGACTGTTGTTCTTTTATTTTTTACGATTTACTCAGATGGTGAGAATCACCGACCAGTAGTTGCTCTGTGTACCTACGATAAGGTAACTGCAGTAGCCAGTGGAATTTAGGTTCTAAACTTCCTTTTAAGATAAAGAAAGAAGAGATTTTTACAAGGGTCTCATTATGCTGATAATATTTGGCATGTGCCACCCTCGTGGACGCCGCCTTTCCCATTACTTACTACCTCGGACAGGACTGATAATTACAGTACATTTTCCACGGGTAATTACGTTAACCTGCCGTGTGAGTTACCTCCGGATGCTAATTGCAATGGCGACTGCGGACTAAACCGCGGCAGCGTAATGGAACCCGTGCCAACCGCAAGCGATACTTGCAACTATTGCATTAAAGCAAACGAGAGACTTTTTTTTCCCCTCAAAACGGCGGAAACGACACCAAAAGCAGAAAAACTCGTAAAAGTTTCCGCACCTGGCATTTGAAAAAACCAACAGAAAAGCTTAAGTTAAATATTTATGTCAGCACCAGAATTATAAAACCCTTCTTTTGGGAAAAAAGGAAATATGAAGTATGACACTTTTAATTATTCACACTAATTTCATCCGTAATTACTCGTATACAATTACATTAGCAGAGCAGAATACGCAGAAAGGTGTCCTAATGTCTAACTTCTTCTCCGGGGTATTATTAATACGTTTCTTCCAACCTAATTTTTTCCACTCAGAGAGATTCAGGAATGTTGAAAAAACCACTGCAAATTTTTATTTCTTTGTGAAGTATTCAATTATTCAGTAAATTTAAATTTTATTACTGTTTTTATTTAATTTCAATTTATAGACAAGTAACGGAGAACCAATTACATAACGTAATGCGGTCTACTTCTTACTCTTTGTGTTTTTCTATTCCAGTGTAATCGACAAGTGTATTTTCTGAGAATATGAAATTAAACACGAATATTTATGAGAGTGGCGGGTCCGAGAATAGAATCGTACGGAAAACCACCGGGACTTTGTTTCTCTCCCCAACTTGAAACTAAATAAATACTTCCACGCAACTCTTTCAAATTGTTTATTTTCGCTCTTTACAAATATAAACAATCTGACGTCATATATGAATTAAAATTATAAAAGTATTTAATTCTTCCATTTAAAACATGATAAATATCAAACACGACGTTTCGTCCCTGATTGGGACCTCTTCAGATATACTGTGACCTATATGTTGTGTGTGTATAATTTTTATTGTAACAGGCTACATGAGGGTAATCCACATGGTGGCAACTCCCCTTTAATAGTATAGGAGGGGATTCGAAAGGGGGGATGCGGAAGGGTAGAGGAAGGTAGCCAAGGGTTAACTAGGGCCCCCGGGGTTTATTTTAAGGATCCTAACCGGCATTCGCCTAAAGAAATACAGGCCAAACCCTAGAAAAACCTGCATCAGGTAGGTAGGGCATTGGGTACTTGTCCCACGCCCTTTCCGATAGCGGGAGAAGAGTTTGCTGTGAGGGACGCAGCATTCCCTTCTCCGTGCCTCGACCAGTTTAGGAGGCAGCTGGCCGACTATTCCAATGGTAATAGCGGACAACTCTTACCGTATGCCCAAGGTCTGTGACCCCGGAACATACACCTCTCAGAACAGGACGTGGTGCCTCGGCTTGTGGGAACCTTAGTTCAAAAACGGAGAGAGGAAAAGGCATCCCCAAAGGTAGCCCCTTCGTATCTCTCCTACAAGGTTCTGTCTGCGAGAGAACATCCCTCGTAGGTATTGCCAGCGAGAGAATAGCCCTCGCAGGCTTTAACTATGTAGCCAAGGGTCATTTGCATTACTATCTTAAATTTCACTAATACTCGTAACAGCTGTGCGATGTTAAGGCCGCAACGTTGCACGTTAGACAATTTGCCAACTTAAATTTTCTTACATTAAATTGTAAGTAACACTTTAAATTGCATTTAATAATACTTTAATAAGACTCTATTCCTCAATTTCTTTGTTTATAAAATTAAATCCAACATCTATACACCTGAAGAGGTCCCAATGAGGGTGAAACGTCGTGTTCGATATTTATTATGTTTTAAATTCAAGAATAATAATTTTTCCGAATAATACAGCTAGTGTTTTTATTGAATTATTTACCCTCATGTTAAAGAATAATTTTAAGATATTCTATAACATTTTATTTTAGAACCAATAAAAATATTGGCCTCAAATCAGTAGTTCTTTTAATAAAGCCATTAAAATAAAAACATAATTAAACAACGTTTCGTCTTTTGATTAAGACGTCATTAGGTGTAAATTATAGCCGGAGTAATTTAAATAAATTTTGTATCACAAATATCTTGATGTGGAGATTTATTAAAATATTCTCGCGCTTCGTTCACTGTCATCCTCTTCTACGTCATCAAAACGTCGCGAATACAATTGTTACTCGGTTAGAAGCACGAGAAGGCTTTATTCAATTTTTGTATACGTGGCAAAGTTCTTAAATTAATATCAGCCAAGGATTGACGTTATACAAATACAATAAAATTGTTCCATAAACTTTATGGTGGTACGACGTCTCTGAAAATCCTTTTTCCAACACGACCCTCGCAGTTTCTTTAAGTTACTATTAATTTTCTTTTAAGACTTCGACGAAATAAAACAGAAGTCAAATATTTCTAGTTTGAATGTAAAGTGAATACTTTAGGAATTTCTCGGTTAGACAGAATCTCCTTGGACTCAAAAATTGTCCGTAATTATTAACGATTATCGATAGTCTTTTATTAAGTTGTTTTTATCGGAAATAAATGTATAAAAAGACCATAAATAAAAGAAACTGTTTAATAATGTAAATGATAATAGTAAAATTGTAATATACAAATTATTTACAACACTCCAACTGATGTCATACTTTTACTGTTAAATTAAAATTTCAGATAATTAAAATTAATAGATGCTTGTGGCTGTGGTCAGTCAAGTCCAATTCCTCATAAAGCAATCCCAGGTAAAAGTGACTGGATTTTGACAGAAATTCCACAATTCCCTGAGTAAGAGAACATAAACATACCCTTTATGTTAAACATTTGCTTCTCCTGATTTAAATCATAGATGGTCATTATACCAGAGTATTTTGGAAGGACTTGTGTTTTTAATTATATTATGTTGTTGTCATGTTAGAAATTTTCATTTCGGCTTCGGTTTTTTAAGAGAAGGAGTTTGGTCCATGTGATTCACAGCGAGCGCATTCTTCTGCAAATCTTTCTTTTCTCCTTTAATTAGCGACGAAGTGTTGTCAGTTAATTTAGGGAGGATCTTGTGACAGGACCGCGCCCTAATTATGGAGAGTTGTTTCAAATGCACGGGGATACACAAGGACAAACAACTCGCTAATAGATTTCCAGGAAGCCGCCGCACAAAGGGACACTCACGTACCTCGTAACGAGATAGTTGTCGTCCAGTCTCACCCCCGGGGGGCAGCAATTCCAGGGTTCGAGCACCGTCGGGGTGTACCAATTAACAGGGACGCATGTCCCCGCCCCTGGGAAATAATAGAAACCCTCAATTAAAAAACACACACAGAGAGAGGAACTCAACTTGCACAGTGGATTATCATTCAGCACTGACTGTCGCAAGCAACGAGAAAAACACCGTCTGGGAATTAAAACTAAAAATAGGAATGTTTTAAAAAATATAACATTCCCCGCGCAGCGTTATGTGGCTCAGGGCGTAACTTCACAGATATGTAAAGAAGGATAAATCTAAAAAAACTCAATATTTGTCAATTTACAAGTAATAAACAAAACAATCATATATATTCAGCCTGGAAACATTAACATAATATTTTAAGACACACAGACGTATATTGATATTCACCTGATTTTTTTTAGGTGTGTATAGGGTAACTCCCCTCTTACAGAATAGGAAAGGGATTTGAAAGGAGGGATGCGGAAGGGAAGAGGAAGGTAGCCAAGGATTAACTAGGGCACATGGGCTATGGTTTAAGGATTCTACCCGGCTATTCGCCTATAAGTGATGCAGGAAAACCCTAGAAAAACCTTCATCAGGTAGGTCGCCCTTCCGGTGGTGGGAGAGTGGTTAGCTGTGGGGTCGCAGCTTTCCCCTCGCCGTCCCTTGACCAATTTAGGAGGCAGCTGGCCGACTATTCCAATAAGAATAGCGGCCAACTCTTACCTTATGCCCAAGGTCTGCGACCCCGGAACATACACCTCTCAAAACAGTCCGAGGTGCCTCGGCATGTGGGAACCTTAGTTAAAAAAACCAGAGAGATGTGAAGGCATCCCCAAAGGTAGCCTCCTCCAGAGCTCTCTGGGAAGGTTCACCTGCGAGAGAATTCTCTCGCAGGCTTCCTTGCCGTGTGATTCATCAGATATATAATAATGTATATATAATAAACATATAATGGAGTCGCAGACCTTGGACATACGGTAAGAGTTGTTCGCTGTTCCCATTGGAACAGTCGGCCAGCTGCCTCCTAAACTGGTCGAGGTACGGAGAAGGCAATACTTCGACCCCACAGCAAACTCTTCTCCCGCTATCGGAAGAGCATTGGACAAGTACCCAATGCCCGACCTACCTGATGCAGGTTTTCTAGGGTTTTCCCTGCATTACTTTCAGGCGAATGCCGGGTAGGATCCTTTAACAATAGCCCGGAGGCACTAGTTAACCCTTGGCTACCTTCCTCTACCCTTCCGCATCCCCCCTTTTAAATCCCTTCCTATGCTATTAAAGGGGAGTTGCCACCATGTGGATTACCCTCATGTAGCCTGTTACCCCAAAAAAATAGTAATAATACAATATATTTATTTTTGAAATCCTGGAGCTTTCGGCAATTTGGCCAATAATTAAAATAATATATATATATATATATAATTTTTTAAAACACGTTTGGAATTCAATTACAATCTCGTATATATAAAAATATTTGTAAGCATTAATTCTAATTAACAAAACGACTCTTAATTGTATTTTAAATACTTAAAAAAATTATTTATCTGTTCATTATTAAAATGGGGAGTGATAAAAAAATATTTTTGTTACAATTTAACTTACATTATCAAATTCTTGTCTCTTATTTATGCTTGTAAACAGTTATTAATTTAATCTAATTAAATATTGTAAAGTCTGTGAAATGTATAAGTGTTATATTTTGCTATTAATAATATTGTAGAAATCATTTATATTAAATAAAACTGAAAGCATTGAGAAATAAAGAAACATTTAAAGAAATAAATATATTATAAAAAATAAACGTCGTTTCAACATCGTTTAGGACTTCTTCAGGTTCAGTAATTTTGTATGTTAACTCAACAAATTAGAGGCAAGGTTTTTCATCTTTTTCAGTTTCAATTTGCAAGGTAGTAGAACCTTGTCTTCATTTTTTTGTAGTGTTAATATACAAAATTATTGAACCTGAAGAAGTCCTAAACGAGGACGAAACGTAGCTTTTAGGTTAGTAAACATACTTTTCTCACCCAAGGCCGTATATTAATTCATTTATATTATTTTAAATGTAAGCTATTTTTCATCATCGTTAGAACAAAAAAAAAGACCAATTTGACAGAAAAAGTTATTACTCAAATAAAATTAAAATTATTATTATTACGACGTTTTCAAACACAATTTTTTGGGGAATCAGATAAATTTATACGATTAGTCATAAATGTAAAATTGACAATAATGTATATTTTTACATCTGTAAATTTCAATCGTTTATTTTACTATCTTATTCTCTATCTTACATTTATTACTTATTGTAAAAATTTAACTTCATTACGTCTATTACCTGATAAAGCCTCTTAAATTGAGGACAAAATGACGTAATTTTGTAATTAATAATAGTTTCTCTTGAATAATAATATATTCTGACAATATGGCCCTTTTTTCTGTATATATTAAGTTATAATTGTCAGATAAACTTAAATATTGAATTCTGAAATATATTTGTTTTTGTAAGAAGGTCCTGTTACTTTTATACCTAATTCATTTTTTTTACGACTTTCGTGTCACTTTTTCGTAAAAACTTGAAAATTAAAAATCAGTTCTCTATAAAAAAGTAAGTCGTACTGTATTTGATTCTATCCGATTACTGGGAAGATGATTCGTGTCCATAAGTGTCGAGATGCAAAGAATCTCGTTAAGCTTCCACGAAGAACAAATAGCTTGGTATTTGGGAAGAAACCATAATTAATTTGTTATGTTCGAGTGGAGTATTTCGTCGTAATTAAGCCAGCATTAAGGGCCTCAGAGACGTTCTGGTCGTTTCGTTTCGAAACGGGAGCAAAACATCTGCGCCATATAAATAGTGGGTCTGGAATCAGGTCCAGCATCAGTCTCCGACATCTGATAGCAGCAAGCACAACCATGATCAAGCAGGTGAGTTCCTTTCTCCTCTGCGACGTGGTGCTTCAACAGATCTAAATAGAGGTCGAATGTGATTGAGTCTTGTTTTCAGGACACTTAGTTTCTTTCCTCTGATAATATTGGAACGTTAAAACTTTGTGTAATACAAATCAATACGTTTTGTTTAAACAATTAATAATATGTAGCAGCAATAGCGTAATCGTTTTTCTTCATTAACTTTGCCTCACGACACGCGCTGAGACAGCAAGTGAAAAACGTTAACTCCGGGACGACGTGGAATTGTCAACGTTTTTGATATGGACTTTATAAATCGAGATTATCTGCAATTGAGTGCAAGTGATCACCATTTTGGACACTCGACATTTTTACATCCTGATAGTTTATTTTAATAAATTAATAAACTGAGACGATCCTAAAAATTATTGCTTTCGAGATTCACTGGTCCTGTGCCAACGAAGAACTCAGTTCATTTTAACGTTGATGCAAGCTCAATTCCAATGGTAGAACTGTTTTGTCAGCTTAAGACTTTAACTGAGATATTTCAAGAAGCAGCTAAAAGAGGATTATAAGTTCTAGTCTCAGTTGTTTCTTGAAACTATGGTAGAAACATTAGAGTGAGAGATTTCTCGTTGAAAAGGGCGAATTGACGAGTCTCAGGTTGAGATGGCAGTGTTCGACCGTCAGGGCCTGACCATCCTGCTTAGAGTAGTTAATTGAACTGGTTGAGCTGTCGATGTATGATCTTTGACTCCGTGTGCAGGTAGTTTGCGTGATCGCCCTGATGGCGTTGGTGGCAGCCGAGGAGTTACAGCGCAAAGTTCCCGCGGGCTCCTTCATCGCCAGCGACCTGACCAACGTCGGCAACCCCGAGTTGTGGAGAGAGGAACACAGGTAGGCCTACCAAGTCTCTAACCTCGAAATTCACCACGCGATGCTGGTTGGCTGCATCTCAGACCGTCGTTGTTGTTTCAGCTACGCGGCTGAAGATGGCACCACCCGCGAGGAGGTGTTGTACTTCAGGAGGGTCAACGACGAGTTGGTGCCCGTTCAGACCGGCCGTTTCGCCTTCTTGGACGCCAATGGCCGCAAGTACGAGGTCCAGTATGTCGCCGACGAGAACGGCTTCCAGCCCGTGGGCGAGCATCTGCCCAAACCCGTCGAGGAGGTTCCTCTGACCAAGGTGGACCACGTGGAGCGCGTGCCCTTCTTCACAACCACCACCACCACTACCCAGAGACCCGTGCTGCCGGCTAGGAGGCCGTTCCTCAATCGCCAGAAATTCACGTAAACTCTGTACCAAGTCATCTGGAAAAATAAACCCTCAACCTGAGGCTTTAATATAAGAAACACGTATTTGGCTGTATCTGTTGACAAACAAATCCTTACATTCCCTCAGTGCCTGATCCAAGAGTCACCAATCGATTCAAGATTCCTTGATGAAACAACAAATCCAGACAACATTCCACAAAATGCTGGAAGATATTGTCTATTAATCCACTCACAACAGTCAACTATTGGAAAAGGAAAAAAGTGGTGATTCACCAGTAAAAAAATAGTTTTATTGGAAGCTTGAGGTGTCGGAGCATTGATGCACATTATTCGGTTTCTAATTATCTACGAAGATATTTTCGAATCATGATACACTACACCAACAAGCTCATTGAACGAGCGTCTGACGATATTCATTGTTGATTTGGTTCAGGGTTGCCAGATCGTGACACAAAAGTTCTCCTATAAAACCTGGATGTATCTACCAATATTTTTTTTCTCCTACCAATCTATTATTTTTTCTCTCTGTCCATGTCTTATTACGGACTAAACCAAAATATGCTAAATTTCCTCCTTGTCCCAAATCGCGACCCTTTGAGCTAAGGGAATAATTATTTCTCACTTCTTTGCAGTTAATATCAGTAATGTTGACAATGCCACATCATCCCGGGGTTACGGTTGTTCACTTCGTGTCTCACCGTGCACAATAAGGAAAAACGATGACGTCAGACCCACAAATTATTTAATTGATAGTCTCCGAAATGATTAATTTCCGTACGAAATGTAAATTACATAAATTTTCGAATCCCAATTTATATATATCAAACTCTGTTAAGTGTCAATTAACAAATAATGATGCTGCTTAGTTGTATCATAAATTGCAACAACAAATGCAGTATTTATTTGCGACTAAGTAATTAAAAACTAAGATTGTCAAAAAAATTATATTAATTATGAAGGTGGGAACTGAACTCGAGTCCACTAATTGGTACGCAGCTACTTTACCAATTAAGCAAAACAGACAGTTCCGAGGATATCAGTACGAATGTCAATAATGTTGATAATGCCTCGTCATCCTCGGTTCGAGCTTTGCATTGGTGCCTCAGCGCGCGCCGTTAACAGGGAAAGTGATGACGTCACGCTATGACGTCACTACCACAAATATTTAATTAGCTATATCTCCGTAATTATCAGTGACCGTCAGAAAGAAGTTAGTTGACAAATGTACTTGAAAATGGTCACGGATTACTGACGTTGATTTTTATTTAAATCACAGATATTTTCGCGTCGTCAATATCGGTCCAGTTATTATTTTGCACATATTTCTAGTAAAAATACGGACATTTGTAGGTTATGAAAGGCTCCAGCAGTGGAACTGTTTAAGTTATAAAATGTTCTTAAATAAATTATGAAGTGAAAATTTACGTAGGCTACATGCAGACCTTTGTTTCCGACCAAGTATTTTTTTTAAGAAGAAACTCCAGGCGATTGACTTTTGGTGAACAGCAGATGGCAGAAAGAAAAATATTTTGAGGGCTGTGCAGAATTTATTTCTTAGTTGGTTGTGCGCCGCCATTACTGAAGCGAAAGAGGCTTCATCAGACCTGGGACAAGCTTTGATCGTGCTCAGAGTGGTTTAAGTCATGCGAATCGCGGCGCCTGAGTGGATTGAGTCCGGGGAGTTATGGAGGGAGAGTCTCTTGTGTCCTTACTGCTGGAAGGGAGAGAATTTCTAAGTGAAGTGGTTTCAAGTAACGCCTGGCTTCTGTCACAATCTTTATAATGTTCTCCAGTATCTGCCATTACCGTTGATTGCTAGTCAGACGGAAAAGACAATCAGTAGCCCTTGTCCGAGGCTTTTCATCTATCACGTGTAACATCTTAGTGAAATATTCACTTGCAATGTTTCCCAAGCTTCTGATATTAATTGCATGGGGCCCGCTCGTGTCAAGAAATGGGTAGTCTGGATGGGGGGAGGTGGCATTATTTTAATTGATTTTTCACGAGAACACGTAACCGATTCGGATAAAACTTATCTTTGCTGTTATACAGAAAAGTAAGAAGATTTACAAGCGGTATCAAGTTGCCATCAGCTATCACGAGGCCAAAGAATAACTCTGAAAAGACTAGTATTTTTAATAATTTTTATAAAAAGAAACCACTCATGAATATGCCTGAAAATGGCGGAAATTTCTATTTTCTTTCGGACTGTTGCGTGGAATTTTATACAATAAAACTTTGTCGTACTTCCTTTATAAAAATTGTTTCTGAAAATACGGCTATAATTTTTTTTGCCTTGAGATAGAATAAATATTTTTATGAATGCAAATTAAAAATTTAATAACATTATAATAAAACAGATACGACGACGTTTCTTCCCTAATTTTTAGGGGACCTGTTCAAGGTGTCGTAAATTTTAATTAAGTGGTTAATTTGCAATGTAAAACTACCGTGATAACGAAATTTACAATTATGACAGTTTGTTAAACAAACTAGAAGACTATTGAAGTCCCAAAAAATTAGGGATGAAACATCGTCCGGTCTGCTTTATTACAATGTTTTGAATTTTTCAAAATAAATTTCTGACTAAATATGATTCTCCATTTATTTAAAGAACCCAAATCAATATAAATGTAAAATATTTGATTTTACAAATTTTAAAACGGCGATTCGATCGTTCCATAAGTAAAAAAAAAAAATACACGTTTAATGATATTGAAAATTAAATTGACACTTCTGATAATTTGTAAGAAAGTAAATTCAATTTTGATATTGAACTATGAATATATCAATATTACCACATATGTTACGATATGACGTTTCAAACTTGTTTCGGCGTCTCGTAATTAATACGAGGTAACTTACTACATGACATAATTTCCTAAATTCCACTGTGTTTTATTAATAACTAGCTGAGTGCCCGGCGTTGCCCGAGATGTCGTTTATCCATAACCCCACGATTTGTTTCGTTATTTTTATGTAACGCAACTCGACCCCCCCCCCCCTCCTACACCTAAATATGTTATCGGCCACGTTGCATTGTTTGAAAATTCTCTAAATGAAATTAATAATGTGGTAGTTAATTTAGTAATTTTCGAAATTAAATAATAAATTTTTATTTAAATTAAAAACTATTTGTTTCATTTTATTTACTTTTCTGCAAATCAATTTTTTTAGGCGGAATGATGTTTGCGTTCCCATATTCATCTTCTTTGTATTCCGTAATAATTTTTTTAAATCAATAATTACTATACTTACAATAATTACAAATGAAAAATTATAGTCAATCATGTATTTATTCGTTCCATACGTTTTCATATAAAGTCCCATAAACACAATTAAATGGCTTTCTATAATGTGAAGAAGAAACAGTAGCTCGTGTCTAATGCAGTTCCCAATATCCACGTCCATTCCTTGTTCTATGCATCTTAAATAAAATAACTTCCTAAATAACGCACAGACAGAAATAATTTTAATAAGAAAGACAGCTTTCTCCGTGAAAATTATTAACTAATTGTTTCACGGTTGCGCACCAGGTTCTGGATATTGACCTTCTCCACGGCTGTCTTCAGCCTGTGTGGCGCTGCGTGACTTGTGCGAGGTATACCAAATATAGTGGTGGACATGCTCCGACCTGATTGGCCGTTGAGGATCGCCTGACATTTACTACGCGACATGTGTCCTGCACGCTGCGGTCAGGCGATCCTCTGCGGCCAATCAGGTCGAAGCATGTCCGCCACTATAAATACCCCACGCACACGTCACGCAGCGCCACACAGGCTGCAGACAGCCGTGGAGAACGCCAACGTCGAGAAATATGAACCTGGTGCGTAACCGTGAAAAATTTATTAAACACATAAATTGTTACATTAGCAGACGATATCAGCAATCATAATATACATATGTATGTCACATAATGTATCAATATTTAAATTAGAGATTAATTACACTGTGACCAAGCAGATATATTCAACGATCAAGCAACATGACTGATCAAACGTTGAAAACATCAAAACAAAAACCTTTCTTCCACTCGCACATCCTGAAGATGTTACAAATATGTACAGAAACGTTTATTGTGTTGTTAATTAAAGATTTTACTATTAATAATTATTTTAAATTATAAAAATAATGGCCGTTAAGGATGTTCATTGTTAAAAACTGACGTGAAAATAAAATATATGACTAATATTTCAGTGTGAAGAGCTGACAATTTGCACAGAAACAAAATAAATTATTACATTTAAAATAAATAAAGAATATTTATACAGATCAAAACAGGTTTTTAAATATATATATATATATATATATATATATATATATATGTCAGGTTCGACAGAATAATTATTTTAAATATAAAAATGTTAATCGTAATGGGTTTTTGTTTCCTAAACCCTGTAACTTTTATTACAATTTTGCTTCTCAAATAAACTGCTTTCCCTCTTGATTATTTACATATTAATTATTTTTCTGTAAAGCATCTCCACCACAAACAATAAGGGTGCCCTTTTCCCAAGGTGTAGGGAATGAAAATTATATTGAGAAAAACATCGGTAGAAACACTATCAATATATTTGGCCCCTAAAAATATTTATCCAACTCTAATATCGGCTGTTTTAGCATGTTTAAATATTTCCAACCCCATCCACCTCCGCTTCTGGGGGTGGTAGACGCGTCTCACCCCGACAGTGTTTGTTCCTTGTCGCAAAGAACACTAGTACGAAATGTGGTGAAATTTGCTCCTCCGGTGTAGATTTGTATAAGGAACATACAAATATATATACATATATACATACATACATACAAACATACGAACAAACGCTCTGCTTTATTTATTAGATGAAAATTCAAACTATTTCATTACATCAAAATCATATTAAATTGGATTTATATGTGAAACTATTAGTAAAGCAGACTCCATTCAGAAGTTGTAAAATTAAATTCCCTGTCGTATTAATACATGAGACTACATAGAAATCTTTGTGCCAAAAGTTTAGGTTTTGTTTGAATATTTAATTATTAAATTTAACTAATTCCGTAAAAAATCCAACACTGTAGTCTCGATAAAATCGTTAATTGTATATTTGTGTAGCTTTTGAGTTAACATAATTCTCTAGCACAACATAAAATATAAAAGACACAATCAGTAATTTTAAATTATTACAGGAATGAAGTATAATTCATACATTTTCAAGGCCTGTACACGATGGAAGCTTGAAGCAACGTCACGATCCCGTCCACACAAAAGACGTTCGTCAAATGACGTGTAAACATTGACTGCAGTCCAAAGAGTTACAAGACCCCAAGATAGTTACTAACAAAATTACCGCTTATCAATGTGTTTAAAAAATCGTCATAGCGAATGTCTACGACACTTCATTCATCTTTATCATGGATAATTATTAACAGTGCCTCAGTTAACCTTAATTATAATCTATTGTTTTATTCAAATGAAAGTGGTTATTTTACAAAGAGTTAACTAATTTAGATATAGGCTTCAAACTTAATTAGTGGTAATTAATACGAGGTTTTTAAATCGGTAGAAATTAAATCAATACATCCCTTATTACAACATGAGCAAGGAACATCATATAACACACTTGATATCCTTGAATGACGTAAGTAATTTTTCAACGTTGCTTAAACTGTTGTCTTAATTTCATTGACGTCATTTTCTATAAGAGGTTTCCAAAAAATTTATAAGACTACGAAATTCATCAAGTTTAAACTAGATCTAGACTTGCTTGAAATTACGCCATCTTTGAGTGGGAGGTTTACGAAACAGTGGTACTTTGGTATTATTTGAGCCGATATTTAGAGAAACTTTTTCTTAATAACAAATATTTATTTCCAGTCGCATCAACATCTGAGGTTATTAGCGACTGATTTTAAGATAGTTTCACTCACGCTCACAAACATCCATGCCCTGGCCGGGATTCGAGCCCGGGACAGCGTGATGTGAGGCAGTCACGCTGATCCCTACACCACAAGAGGTCAGCTAGGAAATGTTATACTAATTTTATTCGATTTATAAAATGAAAAATTTACGTCTAATTGAAAATAATGAATAAGAAAGTTAGCTAATTCAGACAAAAAAGTGATAATATAAATTCCACACAATGTTTCTGGGATCCTTGTACCTTTCTTCAGATGCTAAGAGGAGCCTAGAGGGACACAACTTCACTCGTCAGTTGACAAAACTCTAAAGCGACGAAAACGCGACGACAATGGGAGAGTCGGAGGGTTAGCAACAATAAGGGAGCGACGACAATGGAAAACATGAGGTTTAGCGTAATAATAAGGGATCATAGCAATTATTGAGTTTAATATTGTCAGTTTGAACATTAATAGCTGTGATGTTTGATTTAAAGTGAAGTCTCTCTGAAATGAGTCAAGAATTGTACCTGGTGTCAATGTCTAAAATCTTAGCATTTTGCCAATCAAATGTATGTTTAGAATTGATATGTTTGGATACTACAGATTATTTATCAATGGGAAGTTTGATATTGGAGATATGTTCCTTGATACGTGTATTAAGGGAACGTTTCGTTTGCCCTATGTAGCAGGAATTACAATTACAGAAAGAGATTTTGTAAACAACACAATGTTTGCTGTAGGTGTCAAGTGGGTCCTTGTGGTTTTTAATCAAGTAGTAAAGGGTATTAGTGGATCTGTAGCTGATGGATATTTGATATTCATTGAATATTTGAATAAATTTGTGATGTAGAAATTTGTAATAAGGGAGTACGAAAAAAAAATTTGGCTTGGGGTATTTGGGGACGACTGACTCTAAGATATTGGATTTTGCTCAATATGCTCTTTATGTGTTTAATAATAAATTTTAAAGGCTACTCATTATATATTTTTATGATTGTTTGTTATATTTTGTGGCAGTGTTTTTAACCAGGTATTTTATGATATTTAATTTATTTAATTATGATAAAATGGGATAAATTAATAACAATAATTAATCATTTATATTTTATTAGTAATAACATTAACGTTCATCTTGTTAAATTCCCATGCCTAATTTTACAAAATTAGAGACAATTTCTAGCAAGGGTTTGTCGGCCAAAATACGTTGGTAAGGTTTTTACGAAGCGACTTTGGTGGCTATTATGTCCGGTGCATTACCGCGTACTGATCTAGCAAGGTAATGACGTCGCAGATAGCTGGAGGTAAAAAAAATGCATCTTCTCCAAATTAAAATTCAACTCACTTCAAATCCAAATTATGCAAAAATTCACTAACTCAAACCTAAAACCCACCTCAAAATTAACTAACTGACGCTTCCTCTCCAATCTCCCTTCACACCTAAGGTTGTTCCAAGCCCCCCCCCCTTCCCCCCAACAGGGTCTAGGAATCGCAGCTTCCACGCAATCGGAATCAGCCTCGCGTCCCCACAAATCTCGATCTGTCAAATCAGTCACACCCCTTACGGGGTTCCTCAATTTTGACAAACATCTGGCTTCAAGGAGCCAAAATCTCGTTTCCAAAAATTAGCTTAGGCAGACTTGGTCGATATTATAATCCCCACAAAGGATTAACGCGCTAGGGTTGTTTACGTGTTCCTCACCTGGGACGCGCCCATCGACCCCTCCAGACCCACAATATATGATTTCGTAAAAGAAATACACAAAGAATAAAATAAATTAACTACAACTTATCATGATTATTACACCATAATTTTTAAATAACTCTAATGGGAAAGAACACGACAATAATGGGATTAATTGCTAAAATGCTTTCCTTCAGAGCAACTTATAAAGTTTGTTATTATTAATATTTTTTTCGCGGATCATTTGTTTTGGGGGGGTAACAGGCTACATGAGGGTAATCCACGTTGGGCAACTCCTTTTTAATAGCATACGAAGGGATTTGAAAGGGGGGATGCGGAAGGGTAGAGGAAGGTAGCCAAGGGTTAACTAGGGCCCCCGGGCTATATTTTAAGGATACTACCCGGCATTCACCTAAAGAAATGCAGGGAAAACTCTAGAAAAACCTGCATCAGGTAGGTCGGGCATTGGGCACTTGTCCCACGCCCTTCAGATAACGGGAGAGGAGTTTGCTGTGGGGTCGCAGCTTTCCTCTCGTCGTGCCTGGACCTGTTTAGGAGGCAGCTGGCCGACTACTCCAATAGGAATACAGGACAACACTTACCGTATGCCCAAGGTTCGTGACCCCAGAACACTCACCTCTCAGAACAGACCGAGGTGCCTCGGCATGTGGGAACCTTAGTTCAAAACACCAGAGTGATGTGAAGCCATCCCCAAAGGTAGCCTCCGCCAGAGGATCTCTGGGAAGGTTCACCTGCGAGATTCCCCTCCTAAAAACTTTTTTTTTTAGGTAACAGGCAACAGGAGGGTAATCCACATAATAGCATATGAAGGGATTTGAAGGGGGGATACGGAAGGGTAGAAGAAGGTAGCCAAGGGTTACCAGGGCCCCCGTGCTATATTTTAAGTATCCTACCCGGAATTCGCCTAAAGAAATGCAGGGAAAACCCTAGAAAAACCTGCATTAGGTAGGTTGGGCATTGGGTACTTGTCCCACGCTCTTCCGATAGCGGGACAGGAGTTTGCTGTGGGGACGCAGCATTCCCTTCTCCGTGCCTCGACCAGTTTAGGACGCAGCTGGCCGACTATTCCAATGGGAATAGCAGACAACTCTTACCGTATGCCCAAGGTCTGTGACCCCGGACCATACACCTCTCAAAACAGGCCGAGGTGTCTCGGCTTGTGGGAACCTTAGTTCAAAAACGGAGAGGAAAAGGCATCCCGGAAGGTAGCCCCTTCGTATCTCTCCTACAAGGTTCTGCCTGCGAGAGAATAGCCCTCGCAGGCCTTCGCAATTTTCGCGGTTCAGGTTTCTACATAAATTTGACGTTTCTGCGCTGTATTCAGACTGACACAGGGAAAGTTTACATTCATTAAAGTTTGTTATATTTCTTGCTCATCTTGTAATAAGAGTGTATTGGATTCACTTGTATATTTTCTTTTAGCAAAATTCTAGTTTAAGTTATAAGGCTGGACTTAAAGTGTTTAGCTCATTGTATAATAATAATTTTGTTTTTAAGACACATCTAATTTTATACAAAGAAAACCATAGAATTTTAATAATTATCATTGTTTGTGATTAAGGAAGTGACGTAGCCGTTCACTATGACGATACTTAAATATTATAATTAAACTATCTGTATAGTTTTATGTATCTTTGGTAATGTAATACAATGTTTTCAACTACATGAAATAATTGGGATGTGACGTCACCGGTCTTGTTCCAATATCTTCATGATCTGTCTGCAAGTGTACCTTTGTATTTACGTTGAGAACAAGTAAGATGGTGACTGCTGGTTTGCAGTGCTGCCAACATCTCTCCTCCCACGCTGTGTGCGTATAACGTAATTAAGGATAATTGCCAGGTTAAAGCGGGACTATTTGTTATCCTGTCGTGCGCTTATCTCGCAACAACCTGCTATTTCGTTGTGCGGTGATAAACTGCCTCTGTAAATTCCCCTGTCTCGTCTCCCTCGCGCGGGAGTAAAACTTGCTTTAATGCGGATCGTTCAGCTCTCACCTGCTCTGCTCGCGTGGAAAATCCTTCCCCGTCCCGCTAATGTAATTGTCCGGGCCTTCGCCCGACGACACCGCTACCCTGTGGACTCAGTCGGTCCGCAAGACCTTCGTCGGTAATTTAACGTCTTGGACCTCTTCTCATCTCGCGACTGATTAAATTTCTAAGCACAACTGCGGGGCCATTTATCAAACTTTGCAAATACGGCGTCAGCGTCTGTGTGTCGCTTTTCTCCGGTAATTAATTGGCTGTAGCGTTCAAGACAAAGGCATTCTCCGGGCCACTTTCGTAAGTTCCTTTAAGTAATCAGAATCTTTGAGAGTCGCAAATAGTCACTCGCAGCTCATGGGAGAGATTCATAGGGAATTATTAATTACGACCAGCATTTTAAATTTCAGATTAATCGTTAATAATAATTCAGTGTTCCTTTAGTGCAAAAAAAGTCGTAACATTTCCAAGGAATAAATTGAGCTTGAATTTTTTTTTAATAAAGTAATCGAACATAAGGATTTGTTCACCAGCTTAGGACATCATGAGGTGCAAATTGGTGTTGTAATGTTGTAAATAATTTGTTTAATTCAAAATACACAAATATTCCGCCACCATTTTGCATAACATCAACTGTTCAGTTCCTTTCAGTAGTAATGTTTGAGAAAAGTAGCGGAATATTTACAGGTTTATTGAATAATTTATACTTAAAGTCGCTGAGAACGACGCCGTAATCGTTCAGTGATTTACAAGCGAACATAACGAAGATGGCGGAGGTTGACATAGTTATCGGATCGCCGCCGAAACTCAGAAAGCTACTACTTCCACAGTCCGAATATTACAGAAAATATTTAACATTTGATTTTAATTTTATTATTAACAGACGTTTTTATACTTGAAAAACAAATTATTATTAATTCAATATTTTTTACTTAACACCGCTACGTTTCGGTACTTATTTGTTCCTTCTTCAGGGTCTGGCCGGACGGAAATTTTTTTCTTAGTGTTGCAAACGTTTCTTCAGGAATCTTCGTCTCCAAACTGATCGGGTTATGAAGGTTATTGACGATATGTTTATAACATCAAGAGAAACTTTCCAGTCGGACCACTGTCTGAAGAGGGTACAAATAGGTACCGAAACGTATCGCCGTTAAATATTTTTTATTTTAAATAAATGTCTGTTAATAGGTCGTTAAATATAAATCTATTATTAATAGACGAAAATTGTTTTAAAGACTTAACTCCCGAGCAACCCTATGAAGCTGGAAGTCCAACTCCCTCTTTAACAGCAAAGTTCGGCTTTAAACTCGCCAGTGACATATTTCCAGAGTTAATGAAAGATGGACCGAGTGCTTTAGTTGGAAACAGTTGCAATGGCTGTCGCAGTGCGAGTCTTTCAGTAACCGGGGCAGAAAATTGGATTTCGCTTCTTTGAAGCGTGTAATAAAATTTGCATTGCTAAGTTTGCTTCTGCTGCTGGTTGTGTGTCCATCGCCATCACCATCACCAGCAGCTCTATCTCTCTTTGCATCTCTCTTCTGCAGCCGCGTGTCTGTGTGCGTGGACAATGATTAGTGCAAATACAGGCAGGCCTCGTTAGTTTCGTCCATTGGCCGTTGGATGGCGCTCTTCTCTCGCTGAATCCTCCCGTGGACGTGTCAATCCAATAACCAGTCAAGTGAAGCACGCAACAGGGGGGACAAACCAAGGAAATTACAGTGGAAAATCCTAAAAATATACAGGGACCTGAGAAACTTACGAGGGTTATGCAACCAGCAACACGCCTTCACGAGGATCTGAGGAAACGATTTCTTGTTTTAAAAACGCAACAACTACTAATGTAAAAAATTAATTTTGAGTCTTCATTCCGCAAAAACGAAGCACGTTTTACTCAGTAAATTTCGACTCATTCGTATCAGAACAAGGAATTAAGTTGCTAGGAAATTCTCTTGAAATCGCTTGGAACTTAAAGTCAACAACATCTTCGATTATTAGTCCTTCCTATTTTACAGTGAAAATAATAAGAATTATACTCATTGCATCCTGTAAAAATTTAATTATTCTCTCTGTCACAGATACAGAATTAAATGGGTTATTATTCGTATGTAATGTAATTTATTAATAACAGATTACATAATGCAAAACCTAAGTTCGTTTCTACATCCTTCAATCATAGATTTTGATATCTATTGAAAAATTTAATGTATTCTACTTTAAACAGATTAATACGATAGCTATTTTAAAATAAATTTATAACTCTACTCAAAAAAAATTCCAAAGTTGTCAAGACTGTGAAACATTCAGCTGTATTTAACGGTAAAGTTTCCGTTGTGAATAAACTATTTCTTTTACAAGTTTTTTAAGGTTAGCTTTGTATTTGGTCCAATACGCATAAGAAATACATAAAGCTATTAAAAACTTATAAAATATAAAACGTTTGCGTTAAAAATATTCTAATTAAATAATCGAAGTTGAGTGCTAAATTAAATAACTAAATACCATGACTGTAAATTTTTGCATGGACCAGTCTAGTTATATCATCGTTATAGAACAAATTGTTCAGTTATTGTTTGAATAAATGCCTCGAATTTATAAATATAAGGAACAACTGTTATTTTATTTGTATGAACATTTAGAATTAAAAAGAAATATTTTCGTCGGATTGAAAATTAATAATAAGGAAGACAACCAAATAAAGACAAAAGAAATGATAATATAAATACCACACAACGTTTCTGGAAGCCTTGTTTTTTTTCTTCAAGTGCAGAAGAAACCGCAAGAACCTAGAGCGACACAACTGCACTAGACAGAAAGTAACAAGACTTCCAGAAACGTTGTGTGGTATATATATTATCATTTCTTTTGTCTGTATTTGACTATATTTCTTATTATTATGAAATACTCTTTAAACTTATTAGTGAAATGTTGTAACATGCCGGTTATATATCACACTTTCTACAAAAATTATTAAAAAACGCAATAACCAATTTTTAGAAAAGTTTCAGACATGTTTTAAAACTAGAATATATATGAAAGCCGGAATTGAGCAAAATATAATTTAGAAGACATAACGGTGAAGTTAAATATAAAATATGTAGTCGTTAATAATACGGCTAAGCGTCGCTTGTAAAAATTAAGTATAATACGACTGTGTTAAAAATATATTAATTCGATAAATAAATAGACAAAAATCAGAGTTCTAAATTAAATATCACACGCCGTATCTGCAATCCGAACTCTGAAACTTTGTACGGCATTAATTTAACACTTTGTTTTCGTTCGTTTTTTATGTAGCTAATTAGTAGGCCTAGGTCTAAGTAAAATTTAGTCGATTTCCATATCCTTTGCTTATCATGGGGAAAGCAGGACCATGACAGCCATGTTGTGACGTCACACATCGTTTATGTGTTCCAGAGGATTGCCCTGACGTCACAGAGGCCTAGCGGAGTATTGTAGTCGCCTGTTTTCACCGTTGCTAGGCTACTCTCCAAAATTCTACCCGAGACGAAGCAGATAGTCGCCATGTACGGCCAGCGGTCCAAAATTCTTCTGTCGGCGGTGGCGGTGCTGCGCTACCCCGTGAACGCGACGCTGCGCTACATCTCGTCGGTGTGCGACGTCTTCGGCGGCAAGCGGCCCGTGGACGACCGCGGCTCTGCCCCGCCCCCGCCGCCCACACAGTCGCAGGCCTCGGCGCTGCAGAAGCCCGGCTCTGAAGGCGGCGCCTTGCCGCGTCTCGTCCGCATGCTGGGAAAGGGCTTCCGAGGCGCCGGGAGACGTCGCCAGAGCCCCGTGCGTCGCGTGCCCGGCTTCCGCGAGCCGACGCAGGGCCATTGTGGACGCCGAGCGACGCCTCGCAACCGCGACCGCGGTATCCGCGGACAGTACGTCGCGGCGAGGCGACACAGCAGTGAGAGATCCAGAGGGAGCAACTCCAGCAGGAAGCGTCGCGTCGCGCGCAAGTTCATCGGTGTCGTGCCGCGGGCCGCCATGGCAGCGTTCTTCTAAAAATCTAAGTGAACGTAGACTCGTTTAGGACTGCTTTTGTGCTACAAATTACGAATATGTATGACGAATTGGACGTGTGTGATGTATAAAAGTAACCATTAACATTTCTCCTTGTTGTCGACGTCAATATGGAATACAAATTAAATCATCATATAATAAACGGTTTAAAGACTTTACTTCTGTACTGTGTATATAAAGACACAGAAAGATTAGATTTATTAGTACCATTAATCATCGAATAAGGAAGTAGAATAAAATTACGAATTAATTATTATAAACTACCATTATACACAATTACAAGTTAATGTGAACATAACTACAAAAACGGGAACAACGTAATTTTGCCTGTCCGACGTAACTAAAAATACAAAATAATATTCACTTAAAAATCGTAAAAGGAGAATACACCCTGAATATCTAACAACTGAAGAAAAATATTAGCTAAAATAATAAGGTGAAATTTACCATTATTCTCCATATTCAACGTTTAAGGTTAATAATCCAAAAACAATTAACCTCAGAGAATAATTCTATTCCATTGAACTCACACGGTAGTCTTCCCTTAAAGTTTAGGGAAACTTTGCAGGCCACGTCGAGAAAGTAGAAATAAAACATGGAAATTAAAGTTATAGTGACGTTTTCTTCCCCCTTCTAACGCCACGTCAGTGTTTTATTTATGATTATTGACGTGTATTGAATGGTAGATTCGTTGACCTCTGTACAGACTCACAGAAATATCTAGAAATATTATATTTCAGGCTGTTCTTTAAACTATTTTTTTTCTCACAACAGTTTTATTAATTAATCTCCAATTCTTTATTTAGTAGCTTCCGGCTCTGGCACTCGCCATATTCATCCGTTAGCTATAATAAACACAAATATTTATCGAGTATATTATAATGTATTATATGAATGAAATTTAAAGCACTAAATAAAGGACCGGAGATACACGAATAAAAATCTTGTGAGGCTGTTCTGGCGATTTTCTTATTAATTTACAAATTAAAAACATCTCAATAACTTCCACATGATTATTTTATTGTGTTCATGGTGTTGACCGGGTATTTATTCATATTAGTCCCGGAAATTGAATTAATTCGACATTTCTCACCGTGACGTCACGATCCCTGTTTGCGTGTGCAGAAAGAAGTCTATAGCACGAATTAACAAATTTTTTAACTACAATTCTAATTATGCTAGGGTAAGTTTCTCACCCCCCCCCCCCAAAAAAATTTACTTCTCTGTATTTTTAAAAATATGTCGACGCGTTTAAATGTCTATAAAGAATACACAAACAACGGTATGAGCATCCTTGGCTCGAGGTAATAAATCACCGGAGAACCGGGTCTTGGCACATTCCCTTGGTGTGTCCAGCGAGGTCTTAGACTTGCTGAATTAACGAGTCTCGCCCCCTTTTCCTGGGCTCCATGAATATGAATTCTGGTTGGCTCCTAATGGAGGCTACGTGCCCTCAAGATTAACTGCACGCCCAGACGTTTTCTCCTCCGTCTCACCACCCTCTGCAAGAAAATTAGTGGTGGTGAGGTCTTCTAGAAAGCAATCTTTGCGACGCTCAAGGGAGAAACTTTAAAACACTCGAGACGCCGCCATTTTAGGGTGAAGGAGATGATTGCCTTAGAAAATTATACGTAGTGACGTCCGTGAGTGATATTCCCTCGAGTCCTCTGGGCTGCAAAAGGTTTCACATTTTACCATTAATTAAAAGCAACAGACGCCATGTTGGAAAAGGTCTCAGGAT
The DNA here is from genome assembly GCA_037074705.1 of Zhengitettix transpicula. Taxonomy (NCBI): domain Eukaryota; kingdom Metazoa; phylum Arthropoda; class Insecta; order Orthoptera; family Tetrigidae; genus Zhengitettix; species Zhengitettix transpicula. The sequence continues at coordinate 65,169,117 of CM073594.1, read as the reverse complement.
ACAAAGAAATACATACTGAATGTAGAAATACCATAAACTGACTGTTTTGTGAATTACTTTCATTTGCACTTAAAAGCATAATCCTAACTACAATCTATATTCTTTAACACGCCATGCAAAATTCAAAAAAAAATTATAATATATATGAATATCTTTCTGTGTGTCCCCTATGCACTCCTAAACCATTAATCCGATTGCTATGAAACTTTGGTGAAACATGCTAAAACGGCTAATAATAGCATTGATTTTTACTTATTAATACTTTCTTCCTGATGTTTTTTGTGTACAATTTCACCCGCTTAAAACACTATTAACGGAGTGGGTTGACAGGCGTTAGATAAACTAAACGCGAACAACCTATATTGGTGTCAAATCCAGAGTTATAGTTGTTCATGAATTTAATTCAGACTTTCACTATCTCAGTTATGTTATAGTTCATCCCCTAGACGTGGGGGCGGAAGAGGTAAAATCAATTTCCGTTTTCAATCTTAAACGCATTGACAAATTTCTACCAAACTTTATACACAAGTTACTTACGATCCAGCAACAACTCTGAGGGGTCTGCCGCCTCTAGTTGTGGGGTGGAGGGGATGGAATTTAAAAACATTCCTAAACGACGAATAAAGCGTTTCCTGGGTTGCTTAATTTTGATAGTGTAATTTTTGAAGTCTTAAGTGTTTAATTTTAAACTTGAAAAGCATGGGAGGGAAGCACAACTGTGGTTCAGGTGGTGGTGGAAAGGGGTTCTCATAAAGAATAATTTTAAAAAGACCGATATTAGTGTCGATTCCGGAGTTATAGGAGTCGTCGAGTTTAAATCTCGCATTGGTTGATGAAATTTTATGTCCGTCTTCGTGGAGGTGGACACGATTGAGAAAAGGTTGCCGGGAATAGTTTTTCCCCTCTTAAGTCACCGGTTAAATGTTTGATTTTCTTGTGGTACGTGCTATATTTTGGTATCTACTTAGTCAATGGTTTTATTTCTTTACTCCTTTAATGTTCCGGGAATAATTTTAGACTTTGTTAAGTTATCAAGTATTTTTTACTGTTTTAAATCGTCTTGATTTTTAGACTCTTTATTTTATGTAGTATGAGAGTTTCCGAATAATGTCAGTCATCTTCGTGGTTTATTTGGAGTTATACGCCGAGGGGTTATTGATGCAGATTAATAGAAGTGTTTACCTCGACGTTAGTGTGGAATCAATCCCTACTCCAGGTTTTAAATAAATGCCCGGGAAACGCCATGCACTGAGCTAATTTGTTAATATAAATATATATAACACGTTTTCTACCGTAATTCGTCAGTTAAATGTACACACAAAAATCTTAAAAAATGCATTAACGAAGAATTTTTATAATCTGCTTCTTTGAAAACGTAAGACTCGAAATTGTGGCGAAATTGGTTCGCTTACAAGTCTGTGTAGTGACTTGCGTTCAAACTGGTTTACACATTAATATAACATAATATGAACTCTATCGAAGTTGACAAAGTTGTCTGCCGACTGACTCGTATGAACTTTGCTTGAACGATTAGCAAAACATTAATCAAACGAAATAGGAAACGTCATAACGAACTGTAAAGTTTTATTCTGAAAAGGCTGTGTAGTGATGGAAGCGGATTTTTTTTATTCCTCTTCTCTGCAGATGAGATGAGAATCCAGAGATACCAGTAGCAGGACACTGACGGACGATCGCAGCTTTAGTTCGCTTTTGCGTTGTTTTCGAAGTAAACATGAGTCCGTTTGCAACCGAATTAGATCAAAGTTCCCCAATAAGAATACCAGTAATGCCGAACAAGGACGTCCAGCCACAACTACTGCTGACGACGTGACTCGCTTTGCTGCTTGATCGACAGTCGTGGTCCTCAAGACACTACGGCTTACCTTCGTGTTTAAAGGAGTTGTGTAACTACCTGGAAGCTGTTTCCATTTAATATTAACGGACAATTAACTGTTACGGGCCTGAATTTTTTTTCTCGGCTACTTCAAGAAAATATGTTTATGTGTCCGTGATGTTCCTGGCATAGTCTGGCCTGTTTCATAATTTATAATAATTTTGAAGCAAGCTACTAACATGAGGGTAACGTGTCTACTACCTATTTCCATATTAAATTCGGCACCTGGCTGATTAATTTGGTGGTTACTTAATCCAGTAACCTTCTTCGTGTCTAATCAAAGTTTGTGGAAGTTGAGCATCACGCAAGCTCAATACAAAGTTCTCACAAGTAATGGCGCCTGCTCTACTCTAAATTACTGATAGAAACACTCGTCTTGTATTATTCCTATTCACTGTATTTTGTATATATATATATATATATATATATATGTTGCTGAATTTCCGAGACTCCTGTATCCTACGACGTGACGTGTTTCGGTGAGGATGTGAGATGAGATGTAAAGCAGCGCCTCTGTCGCCAAGGGGCGTCGTTAACATGTAAACCAAACAGCGTCGAGCAAAGGAAAATACACTGGGGGTGATTCTAATTAACACGAGTGTTAAGGAAGTGAGGGGGCGGACTACACGAGGAAAACAACCCTCGAAAAACCTATACCTGAACCAGAGCCGCTCACTGCCCTACGGGGAGTACATCAACTATTAAACACTGCACTCTGAAACATTACTCAGTCCCTCTTGAACAGTTTACTTGCTTAAATCCCCTACACACGAATTTAGTTCCCAGATTTTCTTATTTAATACCTCATTCTCGAATATTATGATAATTCCTACCGTGACCGCTCCTCTTTCTCATTACCATGACCACTCGCTTTATAAATGTCCGCTCTTGGATTGACTTTGATTGTTCCAGAAATGACTTCAGAATTCCTATTTTAGCCTCTTTGAAAGCAAAAAAATATTCGATCTCCTAAAATTTTTCAACTCAGCTTTTTCCAGTTAAAATATTTTTCTTTCTGTAGGACAATGCTGAGAGGCAAACAACTTTTTTCCTTCCTTTTTGGGATACCGTAAGAGATGTCAATCGACCCGGAAACCTAACAGAAGTAACTGAGTCACATCGAATGTTAATTTAATCAAGCTTTGCTCATTAATCTCTCCTTTTCTTATAAGAATTTTTTGGATGTTCAATAGCCTGAGGATTGAGGAAGAAAAGACGAAACGTAACATCTACCTTCACTCTACATTTATCTTACTATCCACTTCTTCTTTAGGATGATTTATTAATTCGATGATCAATAAACCTGTCCGCTTTATGTGTCCAGTTCGTTTATTCTCTCTGTTTTTCTCTCGTTTTTCTCGTTGATTTCTCTCCGTACTTTTCTCGTCCTTATTTCACCTTATCTTCCCCATCACCCAAACAAACAAAATACCCGAAAAATACTTATACGAATATTTCACCACCATTGTCGAGAAATTTTATGTATTTTATGGTATTAATTACATTTTTCTTTAATAATATTTGTTTAATAATACACTTTTTGCACTGATCACTTAGAGAAAATTAATTAATTTTTTCATAATCACATGAAGCTTTACGTCGTGTTGAAAAAAATGTTTTTCTTAAATAAGGCACATTCATTATTTTATCCTTTTTCAAATTCTTTCTGAATTGTCACTGTTAGAGGTTTAATTCACACACAGCTCATTGTTTTTTCAATATTTTTTTTACATTTTTAAGAAACTTATTTATTTTCTTGTTCCGAAGATTTTTAAACTTTCGAGAAAACTTCGGTCCAATGTTTACGACTTTACTTCAGCGAGCTGGCAACGTCACACGTGCACGGGCTCTTGAGCTAACCTAAGGAAAATTTATACGGCGGCCATGTTGCGACGTCATACACACACTGGTTTTGCTTTTTGGAAACAAAACGTCGGTCATTATTTTTTTCCAACTAGAATAATTTTCAATACGACATTCAGAGATGATCTTCATTTAATTAACGACGTCTAATAGTGGATGTCCAAAGTATATTTCCCTCTCCACCGGATATAATTTCTGATCACAAGCAAATATCAAGCAGATTAGGGGAGAGAAACGTCGCCGAGTCTTCCCTGACGTCAATTGTTCCACCTTTACGAGCTTTTAATGGCGCTTTCTTATCTCTGGAACGGTTCCACGAGGGGGGGGGGGGGGCAGATCTAATGTGAATCTATTATGAAAACTGAATTCCATCGACTTCTGCGGCTGACGGGATCTGTAAAATATCGTAATTGTTCTCTCCTTGTTGGCACAGCAACAATAGGGGGGAAATATTAATCCACAGCATGCGAGTCTCTCTAAAACAAATATATAAGGGCATGTCGCAAGAAAGCTTCAGTCGTACATATCCGCAAATTCAAAGACAAATAAGTAACAGGTATGGTCCATAGATTGTTATCTTTGGTTTACTACATTAGATTAATCGTCGCTCAAACGGAAAGGAAGAAACATTGAATTTGACTGAGGGAGTCGTTTACATAACTGTTTTATAAATTATTCATAACGGAAAGCAACACTTAAACCGTCAGACGTTATTCTAATTATTTAGGAGTTTACGAAGAAATAGTGCGAGTGTTGTTTGTCCGCCTTATTGGCACAAGCATGCACAGTGAGAAACTCCTTGCGGGTTGGCAACACTGCGTGGCGCCGCTTCACTGGCGCTTGCCTATGGGCGTACCGCTGACGGGCCTGTTTGTGATAACTCTCGTTAGTGACGTCACCTCACGAGAGACTATAATAATTGATAGCGCGGGGCCTCGACAGTGTTGCCACGTGCCGCTACTCCTCCAGAGATGATATTTATTCCTCCTCCCCGCCGCTCAAAGCCGAGGCGAGACTTTCCCGAGAGGAACAAGCGCCGCAGACGAGATAGAATGTGAGAGCCGTGAAAGGAGAGACAGCGCACTAATGGTATCGGCTCTTTTAGAAGTCAATGATATGGGGCTTTCCTCTGTGGCAGAACCTCGAGATCTACTAGGCGAAACAAATATATTGCAGAGATCGTGCAGGATGTATAACAACTGTTACATGTTATTAATATTATTAACTAAAAAGACTGACGCAGTGCGTTTTTTCAGCCCATGAAATAATGAACTGACACTGAAGTTGGTGAAGTGATGGAAAACATTTAATTCCAGTGACAATATATCAGCGAGTAGCTAAATAAATTAATCCTCAAGGAATTCCTATCTCCAGACGACAATCGCAACTTCAATCTCCCTGACAGTAATGCAACAACTCAGCCAAAGAAATATGGAAACCGCATCCAAATAAAAATATTTAATAAACGACTCCCTCAGTCAAAATATGTATGACCGCGTTTGCTCTCTAAAAACGACCATTTACATTCAATAAATTTAGCATGCGACGTCCAAGGACCCTCAAACGTTGTTCTCCAAAGCATAAGAAAATTCATTACAATATATATTGTACTAATTGGTAATTAAGACATTGTTCTAATTGAAAAGTTGAATTGTAGAGGACTCATTATTAGTGGATATAGAGCGGACGCCGCAACAAACCGGCAAGGCAAAGAAAACATTGTTGATGAGTCGAGAAGCTTCTACGCGCTCAAAACTTGCGAGACGAACGAACAGTCAGGCAATGAACGGCGAGGTGTAAAGAGCACAAAATTCTAATACACGAAAAGTTGAACAATTTAGTCAGTCAGCAGCGGGAATGAAAAAGGTCTAATTTAAAGAACGAGAGAATGTGTTCCAGTAATATGTACGCTGTTATATCAAATTGCAGAAACTAAATCAATCTTGAGTCAACAGACAAAACCAGTGAGTGGCATTTTCAACATGACTCACGAGATCTACGAATCCAGTTTGCAGTAAATCATCGAGAATCGACAAATTTATTTTAAACCAACTAACAAACTACGCTAATTAGAACATTTAGAGTCTGTGAGTACTTAGAATCAGTGATATCCCCAAAATTGTGCACGAAAAGCTAAAATGAGACCTGGGCTGCCGTAAGTAGAGAAAAACTTTAAAATCATTTGTAAACCGTGTTTAAAAGATAAAAGTCAGATCGTTCTTTAATTATTTAATTATCGATAAAATGAGATCCTTAATTCTTGATAAAATTGAAATTGTTTAATTCAATCTTTAGTATTATTTCTTCCGCAACAAATTTCGTCTATGTTCAGACGCATTGATTTCCATAAAAGGTAAATGTAATTTTGATTATATAAATTCTTCCATTTATCAAACCCAGTTCAAGACCCTGAGATCCCAAATATTTTGTGTATTTTATACTTGTTTTAAAATTGTTAATAAATCTTGTTTAATAGTTTTCACTTAAGTTATTTGATTTAGAAACACCACTTTCATATTTATATATAATTATTACAATATTTATAAACGACTCCCTCAGTCAAATAAACAAAATAAAGAACTTGTGATAACTGTGAAATTTGAACCAGTCGACAATCAATTTAATGTTGCAAGTATTTTAGTAGTTTAAAATTTAATTCTCATACATTACGCATCCTCTCAATCAATCAATGCCCTTCATGATCCATCATTAACCGTCAGGTATTTAAGTATACATGTATGGAACGTGTAATAATCGTTTAATAAAAACATTTAAAATAAAATGGGGTAAATTTCAAGGATCATTATGTTATTAAACGCCGTATTGATCTTCTTTACCATTGTCTCAGTAAAAAAAGAAGAAGAACCGAGGTGCCTCGGCATGTGGGAACCTTAGTTCAAAAAAACCAGAGAGATGTGAGAGCATCCCCAAAGGTAGGCCCCGCCAGAGCTCTCTGGGAAGGTTCACCTGCGAGAAATCCTCTCGCAGGCTTACTTGGAAGAAGAACCAATAGGAAAAGGAAAGAAATAGGCCCGCTATCGGAAGGGCGTGGGACAAGTACCCAATGCCCGACCTACCCGATGCAGGTTTTTCTAAGGTTTTCCCTGCATTCCTTTAGGCGAATGCCGGGTAGGATCCTTAAAATATAGCCCGGGGGCCCTAGTTAACCCTTGGCTACCTTCCTCTACCCTTCCGCATCCCCCCTTTCAAATCCCTTCCTATGCTATTAAAGGGGAGTTGCCCTAAGTGGATTACCCTCATGTAGCCTATTGCCCTAAAAAAAAAAAAAAGGCTCCCGCTATCGGAAGGGCGTGGGACAAGTACCCAATGCCCGACCTACCCGATGCAGGTTTTTCTAAGGTTTTCCCTGCATTCCTTTAGGCGAATGCCGGGTAGGATCCTTAAAATATAGCCCGGGGGCCCTTGTTAACCCTTGGCTACCTTCCTCTACCCTTCCGCATCCCCCCTTTCAAATCCCTTCCTATGCTATTAAAGGGGAGTTGCCCTAAGTGGATTACCCTCACGTAGCCTGTTGCCCTAAAAAAAAAAAAAAAAAAGGAAAACTCGGTCGGGATCTCTCTGGTTTTTTTGAACTAAGGTTCCCACATGCCGAGGCACCTCGGTCTGTTTTGAGAGGTGTATGTTCCGGGGTCGCAGACCTTGGGCATACGGCAAGAGTTGTCCGCTATTCCTATTGGAATAGTCGGCCAGCTGCCTCCTAAACAGGCCAAGGCATGGCGAGGGGTAAGCTGCGTCCCCACAGCAAACTCCTCTCCCGTTATCGGAAGGGCGTGGGACAAGTACCCAATGCCCGACCTACCCGATGCAGGTTTTTCTAAGGTTTTCCCTGCATTCCTTTAGGCGAATGCCGGGTAGGATCCTTAAAATATAGCCCGGGGGCCCTAGTTAACCCTTGGCTACCTTCCTCTACCCTTCCGCATCCCCCCTTTCAAATCCCTTCCTATGCTATTAAAGGGGAGTTGCCCTAAGTGGATTACCCTCATGTAGCCTATTGCCCTAAAAAAAAAAAAAAAAAAAGGAAAACTCGGTGATGATAAGCGAAAAATATGATCAAGTAAGTTTGATTGGATGAGGAAGATCTACCTGCGAGGGATTTTCTCTCGCACGTAGAACCTTTTACGAGAGATACGAAGGGGCTACCTTTGGGTATGCCTTTTCCTCTCCGTTTTGAACTAAGGTTCCCACATGCCGAGGCACCTCGGTCAGTTTTGTGAGGTGTATGTTCCGGGGTCGCAGACGTTGGGCATACGGTAAGAGTTGTCCGCTATTCCTATTGGAGTAGTCGGCCAGCTGCCTCCTAAACTGGTCGAGACACGGAGAAGGGAATGCTGCGACCCCACAGCAAACTCCTCTCCCGCTACCGGAAGGGCGTGGGTTAAGTACCAAATGCCCGACCTACCTGATGCAGGTTTTCTAGGGTTTTTCCCTGCATCACTTTTAGGCCAATTGCCGGGTAGGATCCTTAAACCATAGCCCGGGGGCCCTAGTTAACCCTTGGCTGCCTTCTTCTACCTTACCGCATCCCCCCTTTCAAGTCCCTTCCTATGCTATTAAAGGGGAGTTGCCAGAACGTGGATTACCCTCATGTAGCCTATTACCCAAAAAAAAAAAAAAAAAAAAAAGGAAAACTCGGTGGAGGAAGGAAGCCTGCGAGAGGATTTCTCGCAGGTGAACCTTCCCAGAGAGCTCTGGCGGGGGCTACCTTTGGGGATGCTCTCACATCTCTCTGGTTTTTTTGAACTAAGGTTCCCACATGCCGAGGCACCTCGGTCTGTTTTGAGAGGTGTATGTTCCGGGGTCGCAGACCTTGGGCATACGGCAAGAGTTGTCCGCTATTCCTATTGGAATAGTCGGCCAGCTGCCTCCTAAACAGGCCAAGGCATGGCGAGGGGTAAACTGCGTCCCCACAGCAAACTCCTCTCCCGTCATCGGAAGGACGTGGGACAAGTACCAAATGCCCGACCTACCCGATGCAGGTTTTTCTAGGGTTTTCCCTGCATTTCTTTAGGCGAATGCCGGGTAGGATCCTTAAACCATAGCCCGGGGGCCCTAGTAACCCTTGGCTACTTTCCTCTACCCTTCCGCATCCCCCCTTTCTAATCCCTTCCTATGCTATTAAAGGGGAGTTGCCCAATGTGGATCACCCTCATGTAGCCTGTTGCCCTAAAAAAAAAAAAGGAAAACTGTAGAGACTCCAACAGAAAGAAAATCAATAAGTAAAAAACGGAACTTTAAAAAGGTGGAAAGTAAAAGAAAGACAAACCAAAAGGCTGAACCAAAGTGATGTCGTTTAAGTCCAGAACGAGAACCGATAAAAAAGGTTAATATAGAGTGAAATCACTGCTGAAGATGGACACAGAACCAGTGTTCATTGTAACGCTTTTAAAGGACCACGAAAGCACCGACAATTACCCCATTTATTTTAAAATATTTGCCCTTTCCTTTTTGAACTTCTCTTGAGGAAATTCCTGTGTTCATTTTAACGTTTGTCGTCGGCGCTGTTGCAGAACAAAGCAGCGAGGGATAAAGACAGGCAAATAAGCAACAGCCTTAATTTAGTCAACGTCCGTAAAACCCACTCCAGTTCTCTTCTTCGCCAGCAGATAAAATGATTGTCTTGGCGTTGTTTCTTTATGGAATACAGTTCCCAGAATTGCGTGCGCCGACTGAGTAGGTCCTTCAGCTCTTCTTTTGTTTTCATAATTATCTTCCCGTCTCCTTTAACATTAACTAAAGGCTAAGTTGACAGTCTTTTCTCAAAGGAACTCCCGCTACATGGGACAGACTATTCGCGCGGTTTCCATCAATTTCTTACAATTTATTGTATTGCCAAATTTTAATTTTGTTTTTCACTTTTTCACCTTCGCTCTTTATTATCTAATAGCTCACCTATTCCCTTGTGTCTTTGCTCTGCGGTTTTGATTTATTCTTTAATCTTACTCCCAATTCCTTCCGTATTTTTTTAATACTACATCTCCGAAGTCTTTTTAAAAGCATCCTTCTTGCTACCATACCTTCATATTCTTTTCTAAATTCATTTACTGACCTAAGTACCAATTTTTAGAGATCTTTTTCTTTCAACAGTTTCAGGATTTTATAAAAACTGTTCTTATATGTCCTTTTTAACCAATCTAAAGTCACGATCCTTTTACATATATAATTAAAAATAATTATTTTTAGTTAAAGCCTAAGAAATTTTTATTCACACAATTTTTAGCACTGAAGGTAGTGATTGAAGATTCAGTCACGTAACGTGCTAGAGTGCGTTCATAACATCACATATGTATTAAATGATAACATAGGATTAGAGTGGCATGTGTAAGTCCTCGTGAACGTTTAAAGCTCAGTTATAGATATATTTTTTTTATGCGTCCAGAGCTTTAGAACGTGCGGGCTCATTTAAAAGGAAACCGGTGAATATTTGAAACGACACGGAAACTTGCTGGTAATTACGTTTTAAGAATTTATGAAGCTCGACACAACGAGGCAAAGCTTACGAGGGTTTTCCTCCTCTTAATGTAAAAGTAATTAATTACAACTCTAGTCGCTTTGTTCTGCGGCGCTCTTTGTCTCAAATGTAAGTTCAACTCGCATTCTTCTCTACTGGTAAAATGACAGAAAAGCATGAGATATGACAAACGATGTAGATTCTCTACTAAACGCGGCTTATTAGACACTAATTTCTTATGCGGTTTAACTTGTTTTTCTGTTTGGTGTCACCGTAAAACGTGTGCCAATCCTTTTCTTGGCTCTTTCGCTGTTCCCCGTTCACAATTTTTTAATAAGCTATAACAAACGACCATTAACAGAGCTTTTCTCATTCAAAAAATAATTATTAAACATAATAAAATAATTTACCAGTTTTTAATTGTAAAAACTAATTGTTAATGGTCGTCAATTATATCTTATTATTTGAAACAGACGTTTTTATGTGTTTTTCATCATTATTTAAGTGTTTAAATATTTATTGTTGCTGTCGAGGGCTCAATAAGTTTCAGAGACTATTTCATATTCGTCTACAATTTTTATTATAAATAAATTTCGTAACTTATTTTAATACCTTTTACGTCTGGTTTTTTTCGTTTCTAGGCCTACACAAAACAAAATGTAGTTTAACGACTAATTACAGACGGTTTATTTAAGAAAATTCGCCCCTTTGGACAGAAAAATATCTACTTGCACTTCAGTCTTGACAGGGAAACGTTTTCGACTGGGACTGAAACTATGCCTAGACTTTATTTCTAATGATGAAACAATAATTTTTAATTTCCTTCGAGTGATGAAAAAGCTTCAACTTGAGGAAGGTACAAAATATGTACCGAAACGTTGTTGTCATTTTAAACTGATTTATTTTATTTTAATAATCTGTCTGTTATCGATCGTAAACTAAATTTTATTTTATTACGCATTTATTCTATTCTAAAATTCAACAGTACCACAATTATGAAGACATATTTATACTTACTCGCGTGAAGGTTTGCTCGGTTTCGTCCTGTTGGTGACTAATAATTCTCTTAGCAACGAGGACGCCTAATTTTCAACAATTACGTGACAAGAATGAGATCGGCAGAGTCATCTGTTGGCACAGAATGTAACTTGCATTATGGCCGAGGTAAAATGTCGACACAGCCTCCACATATCTTCAATTATAATCTTCTAATAAATAAAGGAGAGTATTTGTTTGTTTGTATCACCAAATTTAGTAGCATGTGTTCTTTGCGACAGGAAAACAAACACTGTTGGGGTGAGACACGTATTTCACCCCCAGGAACGGTGGGGGACGTGATTGAAAATATTCAAACTTGCTAAAACGGCCGATATTTGAGTCGGGTAAATATTTTGAAGGGTCAAACAGATTTTATGTGAGTTTAATTTGAACTCCTTACAGCACGGAAAAGGAGCACCCTTAGGGGTTGGGGCGGACGGGCGTTACAAGAAAACAACTGGAATACAACCGCGATTTGAGTCAAATTTAGGGTTATAGATGCCGATGAGTTTAATTATGGCATTCAATTGGCTATTTAACCCCCAGGGGTGGGGATGGATGGGGGGTGGAAATTTTGAAACATGCTATCACGGTCGATATTAGCGTTGAGTAAATATTTTCAGGGTTAATTAAATTGATAGTATTTCTACCGATGTTGTTTGTGTATAATTTCAACCCCATGCGGCATGGGAGGGGAGCACGCTTAGGGGTGGGTGTGAATGGGAGTTACATGAAAATAACGCGAAAACAACCGTGATTGACGTCATATATGACAACCCGGGAAACGCCAGGCACCCAGCTAGTTAATAATAAATTGTAAACACGAGACTATCTAAGGACGTAACATTAACCTACGACACATCACACTTAAATTAAATAAAATAAACATATCCTGAAATCGTGACGTTATCTCTAAATATAGTGGGACAGTAACGTATCGTTATTACGCTGTCTGATTTCGAAATGAAAAAAATGAGGAAAGTAAAAACGATTTTGTGATTGACCTCGACACAGTACGGATAGAATTTTCAGGTCTTATCGAGTCAGATGGGCATCTATGTACGTCTAAGTGATAGTTGTAGGCTCAGAATACGAACAGAGGACCTAGAAACGTCGGACTATTCTAAGAATTATCTTATGTGGTTCTGATTTTTTTCCAAATATGAGAGAGGATCCTCCTAAGTCTCGCACCAGTGTTATTTATGATCCACAGCTGCTTCGTGATCTTTAGACCTTCCACGTAATTCTTTTTTCATGCTCACACGACTTTATTGAAGCACTTATGATATCCTAGAATTTCTCCAGCAGGCAGAATGTTATTGCAATATTTGTCTTTGCTATGTCGGCAAGATATATATGTTCTTTTTCTGTGTGACGAGTATTATTACCTTGATCTCGTCTGCGCATTGCACGACATCTTATAAAGAGAATTTAATATCTCCCCGAGACATATATATATATACGTTCCAGGCGTGTCTTACCAACGCTACGGCGGATTTTTCCCACCAGTCTTCCTTCGTGAGGTCAGTCTGCGACTTAACCGGAGGACCTTCTAGTTAATTGCTTGACTTATCTCTTGCAGAATAATAAGTTTCTCCAATTTTCTCAACATTATGCAACATTCAAACTTGTATAAACACAAAAATAAAACATTTACACACGAGTAATCTCGTTTGTTTCTAATCCGCGTGAATCTTCAAAACACATAATATATACTTTAATGCCTATAATATTTTAAAATAATATATTTTTTACTGTAATCAACACCTGAAGATTTATTTTCACTGCTGAAAACGTGTTCAGTTTTATATAAATAAAAACTATACCTCAAGTGGTTCCAAAACAAAATGATTTTCCAGTCACTCCAACGCGCTGTAAACCATGAAAATTATAGAGAGACGTTTCTAACGTCTCCGCGTAGTGCCAAAACTTTGAGCGGTCCACAGGAGACGATTTTTGTGACCGAGGATATATAATATTTTTATTAAAATTTTCCTTTCATGTTAGCCGTTTTATTTACTATATTTAAAGTCTGTAAAACTAAATAAAAATTCTATTTAATTGATAATAACAATATTCGCAACAACTAAAACAATGTTCGATTCTCAATTATTTTAAATTTCTAAATATAATGAATTTATCATTAAAATTTAATCTTATCTGACTTTTATGAAATACAAGTGTAAATTGGCCAAAAAATATAATTTATTTATAAACATTAAAATTTATAATTGACTAACATTTTTTCTTCCCGTTGATCAGGGAAATTTTCGTTATATTATTAAAGAAACAATTAGAATATGTTTTAAAATTTAACAGGAAAAAAATTTAAAACATATACCTCAAGTACATTTCTCTAAATAAAAAAGGGAAGAAACATTGTTTTTGATTGTTAATTATAAATTTTAATGTTAACAAATAAATTCTGACTTTGGGCCAATTTCCACTAAATATATTCCATTTATCTTTCAGTATTATGTCCTGGGCTCTTTATCAATTCCATTGATTATTTTTTTAATAAAATAAAACGTACTGTGGTTTAAAGAAATAACTTTATAATTAACAACTGTAAGACTTTCGCCGCTGCTTTACAAAAATAGGTCTGTGATTCATTAAATTTCCTAAAAATATCACATGGAAACCTCAAGCAAGTCCTTCCCAAATTATATAAGCATAATTCTTCAGGAATTTTTCATTTAGTCACATTAGAAATAATTTTTTTGGGTTATTTTGTAATATATTTCGCGATAAATTTATTATACCCTGCATAGAAAATCTATCAATGGGTTTGATTGTGGAGATTATTATTTAATTATTTATTTTACAGTATCTGTCACTGGAGCAGCTGTGATATATTTAATCATTCGGGGGAATGAGAGTGCCGTAACTTTGAGCGTACCACAGGGAACGATTTTGGTGAACAGATGAATATACAATTTTTTTAAAAAAAAAACATTCTCAGAGGAATATTCATTCCCGCGTATGTTCGAAGGTCTACGTGTACACACCAATTACATTTTTTATATATATAAAAGAATCATATATATGTATTGAATTAAACGAAGCATGGCGGATGTTGTTGAGCAGGAATTACGTTAGAGCGTGCTGGAAGTTTTATGTAACGAATAATTTAAGATATACATATATAAATTAATTAAAATTCCGCGACAGAAAATTATTCAGTATGACTCTAATTATTACTGTCAGTGGTTGAATCTGAGTATTTTTTAAATTAAGAGTCTTGAGCTAATTCGAGGATCATTTTCCCGCTGTACATACTCTCATAGTGTTTTATACACCACGGGTGAATTAATAATATTATTTTTCACACTCGTGTGCTCCTGATAATGAACTAATTTCGACATGGAACGTTATTTTAATGAAGCTGCACACAATGCTTGTAAAATAATATTTTGTATTTCCCTCATCGTCGAGGATTATATGTAATTATTATTTGCAAATGAGCAATGAAACGTGTAAATTCAGTTTAATTAAATAACCAAAATACAATAAAGGTTTATCTCTGAATGGAACGCTTTGCGACAACTCGTATTCGTATGTCTATAGTGTCGAAGTTTCACTGTCGGATTTCTTGATCGCTGCTAAAATTAAGGAAATATAAAGAAAGTCACGTTGTTTTGCAGAACTAAATAAAGGGGAAACTTTTCATTTCTCATATATATTGCAATAATCAAATTAAAATATAAAATAAAGTCACCACGTCAATTAATGAGGTAATCAAATTATAATAACCAAATTTATTTTACTAGTGATTAAAAAGAACGTTATACATTTCCGACAATAAGACCGTTTGAAACACTCCACATTCTTACGCAACGCTGACTGTTTCCTACAATACCCGGGCCACAATGGTACGCTGACAATACAAATATGAAATAATTCATAAAATCCTTTCATTATATACATTGGTATATATATATATTGTAGTAATTGGTAATTAAGGCATTGTTCTAATTGAAAAGTTGAATTGTAGAGGACTCATTATTGGTGGATATAGCGGACGCCGCAACAAACCGGCAAGGCAAAGAAAGTATTGTTGATCGGTCGAGAAGGTTTTACACGCTCAAAACTTGCGAGACGAACGAACAGTCGGGCAAGGAACGGCGAGGCATAAAGACCAGCAAAATTCTAATACACGAAAAGTTGAACAATTTATTCAGTCAGCAGCGGGAATGAAAACGGTCTAATTTAAAGAACGAGAAAGTTTTCCAGTAACCAGTACGCTGTTATATCCAAAAATGCAGAAATTGAACTAGTTTTCAGTCAACAGACAAAACCAATGAGAGGCATTTTCAACAAAAATCCACGAGACCTACAAATCCAGTTTGTAGTAAATCATCGAGAATCGACAAATTTATTTTAAACCAACTAACAAACTACGCTAATTAGTGTCTGTGAACATTTAGATTCTGTGAGTACTTAGAATCAGTGATGTCCCCAAAATTGTGCACGAAAAGTTAAAATGAGACCTGGGCTGCCGTAAGTAGAAAGAAAACTTTAAAATCATTGTAAACCACATTTAAAAGATAAACGTCAGATCGTTCTTTAATTATCGATAAAATGAGATCTTTAATTATTCAGATCATTCTTTATTTCTTGATAAAACTTAAAATTGTTTAAATTCAATCTTTGGTATTATTTCTTCAGCAACAAATTTCGTCTATATTAAGACGCATTGATTCCCATATAAAGTAAATGTAATTTTTGTGATTTTGATTATATAAATTCTGCCATTATCAAACCCAGTTCAAGACCCTGAGATCCCAAATATTTTGTAATTTGAATACTTGTTTTAAAATTGTTAATAAATCTTGTTTAATAGTCTTCACGTAATAGTTCTTTTCATTTAAAAACGCCATATAATTCATATCATGAAATTCATATCATGAATTATTATCAAAAGATAACAAAAGCTAGTTTAGAAATTATTACAATATACATTGTGTATATATATATATATATATATATATATATATATAGTAAAAATTATTTGTTTCATCCATTTTTTATTTTATTTTATTAAGAGTGACAGGCTACATGAGTTTAATCCACGTGGTGGCAACTCCCCTTTAATAACATAAGAAGGATGCGGAAAGGGATGCGGAAGGGTAGAGAAAGATATCCTTTGGCTTCCGGGCTGTAGTTTAAGAATCCTACCCGGTATTCGCTTAAAAGTGATGCAGGGCAAACCCTAGAAAAACCTTCAATCAGGTAGGTTGGGCAGTAGATACTTGCCCCACGCCCTTCCTATGGCTATAGAGGGGTTTTCTGTTGGGACACAGCATTCCCTTCTCCATGCCTGGATAAGTTTAGGAGGCAGCTGGCCGACTGTTTCAATGGGAACTGGTAAAAACTCGTACTGTATTCCCAAGGTCTGTGACCCCGAAACATACACCTCTCAAGACATACCGAGGTACCTCAACTTGTTGGAAACTTAGTATACTAGTACTATGAAAGGTAAAGTTCTGGATGACGGACACCAGAAAAATATGTTACGAGATACAATGCATAGTTGCAACCCTGAATATATGGTTAATATGGGTGTGAAAGTTCAAGATTATCCACTAATGGTACTTCTGATCAGTCATTTATTTACCGCCCATAGAAGCTAAGATTTCTGCACCGTTTACTGGAACTCACTTTATTCTCAAGTTTCTTTTTATAATTTAATTTGTGGTGATTAAATATTTTTTTCCAGTATTTTATCCCACAAATGTTGCAAAATTATGTTAATCGACAAATGTATTTTGTCACAATTTCAGAATAACCCATCATGGGTTATAGAGATTGTTTCATTTCAAGATAATACAGAAATTTCCTCCAAGATATTTCTTCCGTTTTAAAAAATTCCAGCGTAGACAGAACAACACGAAAAAATGTTTTACTTATTTTTAAGGAAATAAAACTTATCTTTTTAAGGTTAAATGCAAATATATATATATATATATATATATATATTAATAAGGATTAAAATTTTAGCATGTGGAAGCAAATTTGAAACGTTCAAAATTTAGAGGTTAATAATATTCTATCAAGGATCATTTAGGAAACGTATATCCCTTCAAGTTAATTAATTACGGAGACTGAGAAGAGTTTAAGGTACGAAAATGTGACCCTGTGGAACTCCAAGCCACACATTGGCACCACATGTGTTTACACATTCCTTCAGTTATTTTAGGTGAGGAATTGGATGGATTTAGCACATCATCAGAGATTGAATATATTTCGTTCACAGGTGTGGAATGCTCTAGAGACTGTGGTGAAGCCATTGAGGTGTTCCCCCGTGTTAGGGAGCTTGTCTGTCGTGTTGGAATGTTCGGTATGCGACAGATCGAACAACACATTGCCGAGGGCTGACAGACGAGGAAGGCCTCACTCCCTCGAGCTCTTGCGACACACGCCGCCAGTCAACAAGCCATTACCACCGGCAACGCTCTGTCTTGCAGCAAATTAATGGTACCTGGCACATCCAGTCCAGTCACCTCACGCTCAACAGAGATTAACGTGCAGACATGTACGATGGAGAAATCTCACTAACTGGAACGTTGTCGAAAAGAAGGACGAATTCAACTCATATATAGCAGATAATAACTACCAGGTCAATTAGTTCTTCTTTAGACAATGTTAACAGGTTAAGATGACACATTAAACTAAAATGAACAAAGTACTTCATCTATAAATAAAATTATAAAATATTTTAACGGTTGCAGATACAACAACTGGTATAGAAAACCCAATTTTTCAGATAGAGTCCTTAATCATTTTTCTAATCATCCTACTATGTATAAAAATGATTATATAGTTTAGTAGATAAAATAATCGGTCGCCAATGGGTGGCATTAATTTTAACATTTAAGAAAGAAACACTAGTTTTCTTCCTAAATAATTCGGAACCAAGGTTTTTTCGGTGATATCAATATTTCTATACAATATCTTCAGGAGATTATTTAAGACCGTCAATATCATCCACAAATACACCAATTCACTGTCTCCGCTTTATAAAAAAATTACAAAAACCTTATAAACTCTCTACACAAACATAATACAGCATATATGATTTATTTAAATGCCCTGCTGGTTATATAGGACAAACATAAAGAGCTTTAAACAACTAGGATTCAGAAAAACAAGGTAAAAGATTAACCACTAGAGGATAAACAGTCTGCTATTGTTCTTTGAGTAATGAAGTCATTCAGAATAAATTAAATAAATATACCGTTAACGATCAAAGTGATGCAAGACTACTCAGATGTATTACTTCCTGCTTAATATCTTTGTTAAGTCTGTTTACTTTGACGCCCACTGTATATTTTAGTGTAATGTGTTACCTTAACCCAATAATATCCCACGAAACATGGAGGAAACGTCGTGTATTGCTTCTGTAATGTATTAATTTAACATTTAAGATTCAAAAATGTCTACAAGTTGGCCATTAAGTTATCTCATTTCTTGTAACAGACAAATTAAACTACATTAAATATTATAGTTTACGCTGTCCGTCCTGTCCAGACATATTATAAAGACAAATTTTCAAACAAAAATACTAACTAAATAAGCAACTGAAATAAATGCACCAAATTATGTCTTACCTAACATCAATAAACAAGTTAATCGCCCAAAAAATATAATGTTTGTATAGGGGGGAGAACGGAAATCAAAATTGATGATCAGGACTGTCGAGAGGACACGTAGGATGTCGGTTAAGATCACGGTGTTACAGTTTTAGTTCTGCGTTACTCACACGACACGTTTGGCCTTTATATGGTGACCATAGTTTCCTTTTACTACGTTTATTTGTAATCTTGTGAGTA
Organism: Zhengitettix transpicula; assembly: GCA_037074705.1. Lineage (NCBI taxonomy): Eukaryota > Metazoa > Arthropoda > Insecta > Orthoptera > Tetrigidae > Zhengitettix > Zhengitettix transpicula. The sequence goes on along the minus strand of CM073594.1, from coordinate 65,150,021 downwards.
AGAAACAAAAGTATAATATTTTAACCATTCGAAATGTACAAAAGAAATATAAGAACAGAAAGACAAGTTAACTTCCAAAAACAAAATTAAAAAAGAAAAGTGAAGACATACTGAGAAACGGAAACCACCAGTTTAATGCAAAGTGAGAATAATAAAAATTAAAACGAATACACTTTATTTGAAGTGCTTATGTGTATAATATAGAGAGTTAGCCGATCACGAGTGTACTATTTGTGAAACGAAGCCCCATCCATGGTTTAGAGCAGAGTCCCTTTAACGCTCCGCTCTCGAATTATCGATGATACGAGAAATGCAATATCCGTGTCAGCGTCTCTCTTCAATCAATTGCGGGGGCTGTGTTACTCCATCTGACTGTATAACAGCGAAAAGTAAATAAATAAACCCCGGGACATATTAAATGAAAATGAGCTTGATTTACCAGTGCATTCAGAATGATTATGTTCCCGTCATTCAGGTAAAACTACGCGTTGCTCGTATCATCAATAAAGTATTTCTTTCACAATAAACTGTAGGTCAGAGATAACATAGTCACTTTCTATAGGACCGTGAAAGTCTTTGGCCAACGATCTCTTTATAATTGGCACATCGACACAAGATATTTCTTAAGGAAAAATATCCCCATCCTCAATTTACGAGCAAATTGAACGTCTAGACCTTTTCTAGGAGCAACACATATTTAATCCCTGTGGTAAAAAGAAAATTTTATCCTCTCTCATAACCTTGAATAACTTAATTTCAAATATCGTGTATGGGTGCAGAAACATAGCTAACTTATAGTGGCCATTTTACATTGAGACTTTTGGGAAGAACTGCACAAAAATGCTAAAATTCTTGTAATAAAATTTAAATACAGTTTACCGTTTATATTAATACAAAAGTAGGAAAATGTCATAAAAAACTAATGTGTATAAAATAATAAATAATAAACAAAAAAATTGTATTTAGAGCCAGTATTCCAGGTTGTACATAACTTTTTAATTAAATAATGACCAAATTAAACTCATTCAATATTTTATTAACTTTGTATTTAAATTGCAAAATGAATAAATAAGAATAAAGATATATAATAATATATAATTTATTGGATATATATCTGAAGAGGTCCACAAGCAAAATACTTCATGTATTTCAGTTAATTGTATATTTTAATATTTTTAAATCAATTCTAACTTTTTGCCAATTTCCTCTAATTATATTTAGTAAAATTCAGATAAAGTTTAATTAAAAAATATATAATAGTTGTATTTATTTGACTTCATTGATTATAAATCCAAAAACCAGCGAAATTTTTCAAAAATATATTTTAATATTTGCATCTATAGAGCTTAAAATGCTCTAATTATTAAAATATATTAGTGACAATTTTGGCTTGTTTATTCATTTATAAAAATTGAGGAAATAATCATAAAAACACAAGAAAAATCTTAAAACAAATATAAAAATCGTAGATAATCAATTAGAAATGTATTTTTTTCTTTCTGACCAGGCTTGAGGTTTATATGAAACAGAGAAGGAAATCATTAGGTTAAATACCACACAAGGTACAGTGATAGTAACTTTAAGTAACCAAATGATTATTCATAAAAATAAGATTAAATTGAATTAGACATTTTATAAGCATCACAGGGGAGATTAAATTACTTCATGCTGTTGAAAGTTGTAGGAAATTAATAAAAGAAGGGAACTATATTTCGGTGAATTTATTTTGAGAAGTTTAGTTTTTCTGATTGTGATTTCACCCTGGAAGAGCCAACTTAATTTCCTCCCTAATTACGCGTTCCTGTTTTACGACTGGACCGTAACCACGTTCATTCCGCGGTTAGCCACGGAGAGGAATCCAGAGTTGCATTCCCACTCACCCCAACCCCCACCGGAACTTTTATATATTTTTTGTGTTGTTTGTCGGCCTGGTGGAGTTGACGATCAGGCGCGTGGAAATACTATAGCACCCGATGACGTCACGCTGCGTACTCTCGCTCTGCCACGTGTCAGTGTAAAATGTACGGACTAACTTCCGCAGTCGCGGCCACAGCCAGTTGGATGCTGCGAAAATCAGTATTTTCTTAACATTTATAGAATAATTATGCAATTGGATGGAAATTGTTAGTTAAATATATTTCATATAACTTTCATACTAACTAATTTACTCCCCTGTACACCTGATGAAGTCCTAAAATGAAGACGAAACGTTGTGTTGATGAGTTTTTTCTTTGTTAATAAATCATTTCTGACTGATTCGGGTCTTTCCATGCATTTATAAATGTGGAATTATAATTTTTCCAATATCAATGTGACAAGTATTAATTCTGTTTCTGGCTTATGTCCAGTTTATCTACTTACATATTAATATTATTGTTGATGCATGTGTTGTATATGACCAGTATTGTCTCCTGAATTTTGGACTGAAAGAGCCAAAAAATAAATAATAAATAAGGGGACAAGACTTGCGTTTTCTTGCGATCTTTTTCATTCGATTTTCTACTTCAGAATTTTTCTATTTGTCGGTCTTCTTCTCTAAACTTCCTGTTTCCACGAGTTCCTCTGAGAGATTTATAAGCCAAAAAGTAGTATTCATGGTAAATCTAGATGGTTTTTGCGTGGTTTAGATGAGGTCGATCAGGGATAAAGACTTCAGTTTCTAGTATGATCGAGAATTATAACGGTACCGACACGATGAAGCAAACATACGGTGTCGTTGGAAAGATTTTACAGACGTACCTCAGGTCTGTGGTGTGAAGAATGTGAAAGGAGGCAAGGATAAACGGGAACTCTGAAATGTGTCAATCATAAAAATGACAGAGCGAAATAGAGTGATTAAAATATCGGAAATTAAGGCACTGAGCGATAAGCGATCATCAGGACCGTACAGGGAGAAGAGGACGTTCTCTTTGGGAATGACGTTGCAGAAGGATCACCAGGGACCCGCGGGGTTGATTGAAGAACCACTGACTGAGCTGTATTATTTATTCAGAACTCCAACTTGAGTTCGGTGACGTTCTACAACTTTATACAAATACTACTCGTTTTCCGAAGGGCCTGCTGGTGAACAACGACGGCTTGAAGGTGGTGGTTCTGGTGGTCGTGGAGGTCGTGGAGGGGGTGGCTTCTGTGGGAACGCGCTCGGGGAAGGGCACTTGGACTTGGTGCGGCTTCTCCACCTTCTGGAGAGGGACTTGCTCCACCGGCTGAGGGATGTGGTCGCCCACGGCTTGGAATCCGTTCTCGTCGGCTCTGTACGTGAGCATGATGACGCGACCGTCGGCGTCCAGGTACGAGTAGCTGCCCGTCATCTCAGGGACCAGCTTGTCGTCCACCTGCTTGAAGGCTACGGATTCTTCGCGGGATGTGCCATCCAAGGCCGAGTACCTGAAACGAAAGTTGTCAGAACCGCAAGTCCACCAACACGAAATACCCAGATTCAGTCAACGAACATCAACTACATTTAATCAAAATTGTTTTGGCAACACTGAGTGAATCAATTCGAATAATCACTAAATGACAGTCTGAATACCAAATATTAATAAGTGACTGCTGAGAGTATTACCTCTGCGTAAGAGGTTGGTCCTAAAAGACCATGACCTTATTCATATCTCTGTCCAAGCCTCCGCCTCAAAGTACCTCACGCGAGGAGAAACCACGTTATTATCTGTCAAGATGGCCTCATGAACCACAGATTCCCAACTTGGGCGCATCAGTCAGCTCTTCAGATAAAAAACCTGACCTTCCTTCGTCTAATGATTATAATTCAGCCAGTTATGGGTATTAATTAGTTCTGACTAATCACCCTCATACTACATTATCATCCTTATCTGAATTAATACCCATTTCTTGCTTACCTTCTAGCGTCAAAGTCACTGAATTCTAAAGAAAATATTGAAATTGTTTATTGTGATTTATCAGCGTTGATCATTTATGTGCGTAGATGTACCTGAAGTCTTCTTTCCACAGGGCAGGGTCGCCAACGTTGGTCGCTTGACGGGCAATGAAGGCTCCTGGTGGAACTTTGCGCACAAGTACTTCCTCGGCCACCACGAGGGCCACCACGAAGGTCACGAAAGAAACGACCTGGACCAAGAAGAAACAGGGAAAAAACTTAAACAAAATACAAAGAAATACTACGAGTCGAAAACGAATAAATGAAAAAGAAATAACGTATTTTTCTGAACCACGAATATCATTTGCAGTCTTACAAAAAAAAACGTTTCTTGTGATTTCGTATTTTTTATTTTTTATTGTATTGTATTTCTTTTAAGTTTTTAACATCTTCATCACAATATAAAACCTGAAGACAAGGTCGAGAGTCCAAGAAATTTGAAAAATTACTCCGAGTATCAGTGAACTTGGGATTCTTAGTCCCCTTCTTGCTAATATATTTATCATGCTGCCAAATTGTCACGTTTCTATATTATCTCTGATGGTACTGGATGTCATTAAAAGACCAACCTCAGCGGTACTACGCAACTTTGTTATTTACGACACACGAGTAAAGTGAGCTCGATCTCACCTGCTTGAGCATGTTTGGAGCTGCTGACGGACGACTGATGCCGGACCAGATGCAGATGCGGGCATTTATACCTGAGCCTTGATATGTTTTCTCCTCGTGAGGTAATGACTGGCAATGTCCTTAATGCTGACCTAATTGTAATATTCTCCCCAAAGCAATCATAACAAATTAATTACCTCTGAATTCCGACGTATTTGTGACTTGCTCCGATGACGGAGGTGCATCATCCACACACATGATCTATTTAGTTCTTAAAAATTATGAAATTGACGTCGACCTTATAAAATATTCCATACATGAGAGACTTAAATTATAAAATAACCAAAAACAGTCCACGACTAGATTTAAAAAAATAATTGCCTCTCTGTAAAACGTTTCTGCAATAGCTGTTGGTTTCATCATAGGTGAAATAAAATTAGTAAGATCCTTGTACGTTGAATAATTCAAACAAAATCAGATGTTTACATTAAAATAAGAGAAATGAAAAATTGTTGAGTTTTTACATTAAATTTCAGAGATGTTAGATACAGCATAAATGATTTCTGAAACACGGCTGCTGTGAAACATCTAAAATATTTTTAAAAAATTCATTCTAAAATCTGTTATGAGTTAACAATATATTTGTAGAATTTTTTAGAATTGTGGGTCAAGTTTCACCAATAAAATCAAGCTGGAGACTTTTACAAACTATATATACGTCCATTGTTATTCTTAGAAGTCATATAAGTCATTCATGCTGCTGTTGGTGACGAAACACTTGTACATAAACTTAATTATATGTAGTCAATTTTATATTGAAAATTTTTTTCATACTATCATGATTGATGTAATATTTTGCCGTCCATTTGAAAATCAATTTTTAATCATTATCATGTTTGGTTGTGGCTGCTGACAGGTCCTCGGACTCTAAATATACTTCTCCACACTGTCCTGCCCTTCAAGTCCTCCACCTTCTGCACTCTTCTTCTTCTTCCACTGCCAATGGTTCTTTCCTTTGAACAATTTCTCCTTAGAACCTGTTTTATTCAAGATGTCTCTCTTCCTTCTCGTTTACTCTTAATTTGTCTCTATTTCTGTTCACTTTATTATTTCAATTATTCTCCAAACATCATATTTCTAAACTTTCCAGGTATTTCTTTATTAATGTCCACATTTCTGATCCAGGCAAAGCACGTTTCCAGATGTAGCACTTCCCCAGGTTCTTGACCCTGAGTATGAATGAGTACTGCATTATATCAGGCGTATACCTTGTTTTTTATTTAAATGTACTGTCTTTGAGCAAATCAAGATTAAGTGAGGAACTAGAGATACGACATAAAAAGTTACACTCACGGATTCTACTAAGTAAATACAAATATCATAGTGTAGATACACAACTGCTTAAATTTCAAAGATCACTTTACATACAGTAACAGTAAAATTGTTAAAAAAACCTTATTTACAATGGAAACTAAGAAAAAATATTTCCAAACCAGGAAAGGAATTAAATTAAGAGTAGTAGTAGTACATTTAAAGCTCTTTTCCGCAGGTGTAAAAAATCCATTTTTTTTATTAAGGGGGCCCTAGACTAAGGTTCCCACATGCCGAGGCACCTCGGTCTGTTTTGAGAGGTGTATGTTCCGGGGTCGCAGACCTTGAGCATACGGCAAGAGTTGTCCGCTATTCCTATTGGAATAGTCGGCCAGCTGCCTCCTAAATTGGTCGAGGCACGGAGAAGAGAATGCTGCGTCCCCACAGCAAACTCCTCTCCCGCTATCGGAAGGGCGTGGGACAAGTACCCAATGCCCGACCTACCCGATGCAGGTTTTTCTAGGGTTTTCCCTGCATTTATTTAGGCGAATGCCAGGTAGGATCCTTAAACCATAGCCCGGGGGCCCTAGTTAACCCTTGGCTACCTTCCTCTACCCTTCCGTATCCCCCCTTTCAAATCCCTTCCTATGCTATTAAAGGGGAGTTGCCCAATGTGGATCACCCTCATGTAGCCTGTTGCCCTAAAAAAAAAAAAAAAGGTTCCCACAAGCCGAGGCACCTCGGTCTGTTTTGTGACCTGTATGTTCCGAGGTCGCAGACCTTAGGCATACGGTAAGAGTTGTCCGCTATTCCCAATGGAATAGTCGGCCAGCTGCCTCCTAAACTGGTCGAGACACGGAGAATGGAATGCTGCGTCCCCACAGCAAACTCCTTTCCCACTATCGGAAGGGCATGGGACAAGCACCCAATTCCCGACCTACCTGTTGCAGGTTTTTCTAGGGTTTTCCCTGCATTTCTTTAGGCGAATTGCCGGGTAGGATCCTTAAACCATAGCCCGGGGGCCCTAGTTAACCCTTAGCTACCTTCCTCTACCCTTCCGCATCCCCCCTTTCAAATCCCTTCCTATGCTATTAAAGGGGAGTTGCCCAATATGGAACACCCTCATGTAGCCTGTTGCCCTAAAAAAAATTAGGGGGCCCTAGTTACCCTTGGCTGCCTTCCTCCACCCTTCCGCATCCCCCCTTTCAAACCCCTTTCCTATGCTATAAGATGGGAGTTGCCACTATGTGGATTACCCTATACATAGCCTGTCTACACCCAAAAAAAATTTAGGGTAATCCACATATTGGCAACTCCCCTTTAATAGCATAGGAAGGGATTTGAAAGGAAGGATGCGGAAGGGTAGAGGAAGGTAGCCGAGGGTTAACTAGGGCCCCCGGACTATATTTTAAGGATCCTACCCCGCATTCGCCTAAAGAAATGCAGGGAAAACCCTAGAAAAACCTGCATTGGGTACTTGTCCCACGCCCTTCCGATAGCGGGAGATTTATTTTTTTTAGGGCAACAGGCTACATGAGGGTGATCCACATTGGGCAACTCCCCTTTAATAGCGGGAGAGATATCTACAAGGAATTTTTAGTAGGGAAATGCAAGGAAACCTGCGAGAGAATTTTCTCGCAGGTGAACCTTCCCAGAGAGCTCGCCGGGGGCTACCTTTGGGAATGCCTTCACATCTCTGGTTTTTTTTTAACTAAGGTTCCCACATGCCGAGGCACCTCGGTCTGTTTTGAGAGGTGTATGTTCCGGGGTCGCAGACCTTGGGCATACGCTATTCCTATTGGAATAGTCGGCCAGCTGCCTCCTAAACTGGTCAAGGCAAGGCGAGAGGAAAGCTGCGACCCCTCAGCTAACCCCTCTCCCGCCATCGGAAGGGCGTGGGACAAGTACCAAATGCCCGACCTACCTGATGCAGGTTTTTCTAGGGTTTGTCCTGCATTACATTTAGGCGAATGCCGGGTAGGATCCTTAAACCATAGCCCGGGGGTCCTAGTTAACCTTTGGCTACCTTCCTTCACCCTTCCGGATCCCCCTTTCAAATCCATTTCCTATGCTATAAGAGGGGAGTTGCCACTATGTGGATTACCCTATACATAGCCTATCTACACACAAAAAAAAGTAATGAAATGAGAGAACAGTTGATACAAAAGAGGGTTAAAAATTTCCGTAATATGCTCAAAAAATTAAGGGATTTATTAGTAGGTAACTGAATAAAATCAGTGGTATCAACTTTTATTTATAGAGTAGTTGGGTGCACGGCGTTGCCCGGATTTGAATCCAATGACGGTTACTTTTCCGATATTTTTATGTAACGCTCGTGAACACCTGTCCCTAAATGTGCTATTTTCCAAACCAAAAGGGGTTGAAACTATACATAGTTAAAATCAATGTCCATGACCCCGACAAATATTTGTTCGATGAAAATATCGACCGTAAAAAACCGTTTGAAAATTTACACCCCCGACCAATTCCGCTTGGGGCAGTTAGACAGCAAGTTGAATGTTATAATTAAATTCAGCGACATTTTACTCCAATGTCGGTTGTTTTTGCATTATTTTTATGTAATACTACTCCACCCCACCTCTAAGGGTGCTCCTTTCCTATGCTGTAAGGGGTTGAAACAATACACAGATAACATCGTTGGAAACACAGATAACATCGGTAGAAACACTAGCAATCACTTTGACTTCTAAAAATATTTATCCGACTCCTCAAATATCGGCCGTTTCAGCATGTTTGAATATTTCCAACCCTGTCCACCTCCGCTCCCGGTGGTTGTAGACGTAAGTCAACCCGACAGTGTTTTTTAACCGGACGCTAAGAACACTTGTACGAAATTTGGTGAATTTTGCTCCACGGGTGTAGATTTATATGCAGATCATACATACCTACGAACATTTTTTTTATTTTTTAGAAGAAAGAAGACTAGGAAAAATATTATGACCAAAATAAGTTCAATAAAATTCATCACGACAAGCTAATATAGTAGATTTATTATAGAACAAGAAGCCTGTTATAAAGGATTATAATATTGATGAATCTTTTTCTAAATTTCAACATTTATGTTGTAAATGGATGATAAATTTATTACTTTCGAATTATTAAAATTTAGCATTTCAACAATTTGAATACAATTACTGGCGGCAGTCGCGATTAAATTAATTCATGAAGAACCTACAGAAATCATATCGTGATACTATATATATGCAAGTGTTTGTATGAAGTCAATATTTCGACGTTTCTTTCTGTTTTTAGGTTAAGTAAAGCCCAACCGGATCGTCGTAATAACTTCCGCACAAAGATTTAGTGACACGGAAACGGGAACGAAAAGGCGAGGTTCGCAAATCTGAGGAACGCTTCCGGACAGACGAGCAGAGCAGGGCTGCCACCATCTGTTGCAGGAACGCAATTTCCTCGCATCTGCCACGAAAGCAAGAGATACTACTAGCTGCAGGCTCATATTTTAACATTTCCATGCGATTCGCTTCAGCGCCTTCTTCTTCTTCTCACCCCCCGTCCCATCCCATCAACCCCGCCTCAGCTTCTTTCTCCTTTAGAGAAACTTTAAACGGCTCAGAGATCGATCCGGGATATGAAGGATAGTAAATTTAAACACTTTAAAGCTGATACCGCGGCGCGTGTTAAACACTTGACGAGATATTAAATTCCGCCCCCATGTGGATCTACCCCATCCCCATTCCCATCTGCATTTAATTTCGTCTCATCCAGAAACTAGAAGGAGGGTTGTAACTATTTACTTTCCGTCCCAGTCACATTATTACAATTGTCTGTGATATTAATCACAAGGGGATATGAAGACGGAGAGACAAACAATTAAGTGCGAACCCTTTACATTCTATTTTCTATATTACAACTTATAGATTTGAAATTATTATATTCATTTATTCTAATTTAATTTATTTTATTTGTAATTAAATTGTAATTTCATACATATACCACCGGGCAAACTCTCCTACTTGTAGATTAAATAAATACATGCAAACATCTATATTTTAGTCTTCTAATAAATAAAACAGAGTGTTTGTATATATGCATGTATGTATTGTAGTAATTGGTAATTAAGACATTGTTCTAATTGGAAAGTTGGATTGTAGAGGACTCATTATTAGTGGATATAGAGTGGACGCCGCAACAAGGCGACAATGCAAAGAAAGTATTGTTGTCGATCGGCTGAGAATTTTACGCGTTCAAAATTTACGAGACAAGGAATGCAGCCGGGCATAGAACAGCGAGGTGTAAAGACCAGAAAATTCATATTATAAAAAGTTTTACAGTGGGGCAGTCAGAACGAAAGAATGTGGTCCAGTTACAAACATGCTCTCAAATATTGAAAAGTAAAGCAATCTTCAGTCGGGAAGGAGAAAGTGAAACTGATGTTGTAATCGGTGGCCGAGCATAAATTCAACCTGCTGGCCATAGACAAACCAATGAAGTACATTTCCAAGTAAAGTCACGAGATCTGCAAATCCAGTTTGGAGTAAATCATCGAGAACCGACCAATTTGTGTTAGACCAACTAACAAACTACGCCAATTAGAATTTCTTGACATTTAGAGTCTGTGAGTACTAGAATCAGTGATATCCCCAAATTTTGTGCACGAAAAACCTAAAATGAGACCTGGGCGGCCGTAAGTAGAGAAATACTTTGAAATCATTTGTAAGCCACTTTTAAAAGATAAAAGTCAGATCGTTCTTTAATTATTTAAATATCGATAAAATGAGATCGTTAATTCCTGATGAAATTTAAAACTGTTTAAATTCAATCTGTAGTATTATTTCTTCCACAACAAATTTCGTCTATGTTTCAGACGCATTAACTTCCATAAAAGGTAAATGTAATTTTGATTGCATAAATTCAGCCATTTATCAAACCCTGTTTAAGACCCTGAGATCCCAAATATTATTGTGTATTTAAAATTGTTAATAAATTTGTTTAATTGTTTTCCCCTTAACAATCTTTATATTTTAAAGCACCCACTTTATTTAATTATTACAGTATATTTGTTTATACGTATGTTCCGCATATAAATCTACACCCATGGAGCAAATTTAACCAAATTTGGTGCACATTTACATAGCGACCAGGAAACAAACACTGTCGCGGTGAGACATTTCTACCACCCCCAGGAGCGGGAGTGGACGGGGGGTGGAAATATTCAAACATGCTAAAACGGTCGATATTTAAGTCGGATAAATATTTTTAGAGATCAAAGAAATTGAAAGTGTTTTTCTACCGTTCTTATACCTGAATAATTTCAACCCCCTTACAGAATTAGAAAAGACCAGCCTTAAGAATGGAGATGGAGTGGCATTACATAAAACTAATGGAAAAACAAACGATATTGGAGTCGATTCCGGGGCTGTGGTTCACACTGAGTTTAATTAAGAAATTCAATTTGCCGTTTAACTACCCCCAAGCGGAGGAAATTTTCAAACATGTTAAACGGTCGATATTTGCGTCGAATAAATATTTGTCAGGGTCAATGACATTGATTGTATTTCTACCGGTGTTAACTGTCTATAATTTCAACCCCTTTTGGCATGGGAAAGGAGCACATTTAGGGACAGGGGTCAAGGTGCGTTACATGAAAATAACGCAAAAGCAACGGAAATTGGAGTCAAATCGGGAATTATGGATATAATGCAACCTGGACAACGCCGGGAACCCAGCTAGTATTATAATAAAACCAAAACGTTTAAATTAAAAATTTAAGTCTGATTAAAAATTAATAATAAGAAAAATAGCCAAATACAGACAAAATAAGTGATAATATAAATACAAAACAACGTTTTTGGGATCATTGTTCCTTTCTTCAGGTGCTAAAAAGAGACTAGAGTACTACCAGTGCAGTTGTGTCGCTCTAGGCTCTAGAGACAAGGATCGCAGAAACTTTGTGTGGTATTTATATTATCACCTCTTTTGTCTATATTTCGTTATCTTTCTTCTTATTATTATTAAAAGCAAAACGGCCTGAATGTTAACCTAACAGGGGTCATACTAGTCATAATAATAACAATAAAAATAAGCAAACATTTCAATAACACTGAAACTATAATCAAAACATTAAATTCAACTCGTTCAAAACAAATATTACTCAATAATATCTTTAATAAACCAACATATTAAATATCAATTATAATAATAATTTACTTGTTCATCGTACTTACTGTCAACAAAATCAGCTATAGAAACAGTCTACATTAAAATTCATCAGAAGATTTCAACTGATACAATCACATTCATCTGAAATTTTCAACATTATTTCTATAAGAACGTACATGAAACATCACGAATCTATTTTCAAGATGATATATATTTTTAAAAAGATGTTACATATTTTAAATTATTCATAATGCATGTTCGTCATCCTCTTGATATTGCTCTCCTGAAATAATATACATTTATGACTTTTGTTTTTCCAAAGATGATGTTTACTGTGTACTTTGATGTTATATTAAGTTTTGATTATTTTAATTTGATTTAAGACTTCCACAAAAATACTCCTATATCACTTCTCTTGTTAATGGATACGTTTTCACATTGTGCATACGTTCTAATGATATTCTTCTGAATTTATGTTGTACAATATTATTACTTGACACAATGATGATTCTATTTTGTTTTATTTCTTTCGGGCCAAATACAAGCAATTTCTCTTAATTTTTCATGGTGAATTTGACTGATGTAAATTGATGATATTCGGGAAGATAGAAACATTATTAGAATGATCATGACTGCGTAGTTGAAAGTTCTCGATTGCAATTAAGGAATAATTCCTGGACTGATTAATAAGGTTTTTAATTTTCCTAAATTATCTAAATTTATCTACTGACCCTAATTGGTTAATATCTAGCTTAATCATTATACAACTCAAGGCAACTTATAATCTTGTTATAAATAAGCAGAGTGTTTGTTTGTATGTATGTATCTACACCGGTGGTGCAAAATTTCGTACACGTGTTCTTTGCGACCAGGAAACAAACACTGTCGGGGTGAGTCGCGTCTACCATCCCCAGGGGTGGGAGTGGACGGGGGTGGAATTTTTCAAACGTGTTAAATGGTCCTATTTGCGTGGAATAAATAATTGTCGGGGCCAATTATGTTGATAGTATTACCATATATGTTGTGTGTAAAATTTCAACCCTTTTCGGCATGAGAGGGGAACGCGCTTATGGGTGGGGGTGGAAACATTAAAAAATTCTGAAACAAGCCGATATTTTAGGCGGATAAATATTTTTTTGTGGTCAAACAGATTGATAGTGTTTCTATTGATGTTATATTAGCATAATTTCAACCCCTTTTAACATGGGAAAGGAGCACCTTTCGGGGTGGGAATGGACGGGCCTTACAAGAAAATAACGCGAATACAACCGAGATTAGAGTCAAATCCAGGGTTATGGATGTTGCTGAGTTTAATTATGATATTCAATTGGCTATTTAACCCCCAAGGGCGCGGGTGGACGGGGGTGGAAATATTCAAACATGTTAAACGGTCGATATTTACCTGGAATAAATATTTGTCAGAGTTAATTTGATTTATATTATTTGTACCCATGTTATGTGAGTAAAATTTTAACCTCTTGCGGCATGAGGTTGGAGCACGCTTAGGGGTGGCGTTACATGAAAATAACGCGAATAGACCGATATTCGAGTTAATTCTGGGGTTATGGATGTCGCTCTGTTTCATTGTGACAAACTAGCTATTGTTCGGGGCTGGGCGGTGATTCATGGCAGTGGTAGAAATCTGAAAAAATCGAGGGTTATAGATAAATGACATTTCGGGCAACTCCGGGCACCCATTTAGTCCTTTAATATAATATCAGATATTTTTCATCATCCTTTCAAGTATTGTCAACGGATAACTACATATTCTTTGGGTTAATAGCAACTTTAAGAGGGATATTATGGATTTGAACTGAAGGATTTGATACTCAGAGCAACGTATCTATTTCTACCAAGTGTAACGAACCTGTGATGAAGCAAGTCCGTAGAGTTTCCGCCTGGGTGTGCTTTGCGGTGTTATTGTTTGCTAATAACTTTACATTTGATTTTTGCTGAGCAATGGCGGAGAGCAGAGGATGGACCGCCCACGGCACTAACGATCGCCGTTATTCACGAGGCCTCCTCCAGGGAGGACTTTAATATCGTTATGGCGGTTGCCGACAACTTTTCATCCCCTCCGCCCTATATCTTCCACCACAGAGACTTCAGCCTCGAGGCTAAAAGTCGTCTCCATCCATCCATACTTGTCATTGTCGCCTACTCTCTTCCTATCACACCGTCCTCCGATCAAACGTTGCTTCATTTAGAATAGCTGCATTCCCACTAGCAGCTTCCAATTTCTTCCATATCATTTACTACATAATTAAAACCCCACTTTCCTTTGTACACCGCCTACAACCTTTACGTTTCATACATGAGTAGGGCCGGAAACATCACTGTAGGGACATTTTAGATGAAACTGTATTTTGAATGACTAAAAAATGCAAAAAACAGACAAATTGTAAATGAATTAATTTAAAGTTTTGAGTCTCCTCAGACTTGTAAATAGAAAGATATTAAATTATTGACATAAATAGTTCAAACATAAAGAATATAACTCCGAGCTGAAACGACAGGTGCTTTGAAATCTGGAATATTAAGTTTCATGGATTAAAAGATTATAAATGAAAAAAAAAGTCGGTCTATTAAGTCAATGAATAAAAATTTGAAACATTAGAATCGATAAAAAAAACATTGAAAGAGATAACTAATTTATTTTGGACCCTTAAGGTGATGTAAAACTCAGTTAAATGATATAATTTGAAACACGTAATAATTATTTACATGGAATGTACCAGAAAAGAAAATTCTACTGTGCAATTTATCCTTACGCTGTCGCTGAAAATTTTTAATTTATTTTCATTTAATTAAAGAAGTCGGATAAAATATAATAGTTAAAATATTATATATATATAATATATAATAGTTATAATAGTTAAAATATTATATATATATATATATATATAATATAATAGTTATAATAGTTAAAATATTATATATATATATATATATATATATATAGTTATAATAGTTAAAATATTATATATATATATATATATAATATTTTAACTATATAACTATTATATATTATATATATAATTTATTTTCATTTAATTAAAGAAGTCGGATAAAATATAATAGTTAAAATATTATATATATATAATATTTTAACTATTATAACTATTATATTATATATATATATAATATTTTAACTATTATATTTTGGACCCCTTCTTTAATTAAATGAAAATAAATTAAAAATTTTCAGCGACAGCGTATGGATAAATTGCACAGTAGAATTTTCTTTTCTGGTACATTCCATGTAAATAATTATTACGTGTTTCAAATTATATCATTTAATTGAGTTTTACATCACCTGAAGTGGTCCAAATTAAATTAGTTATCTCTTTCAATGTTTTTTTTATCGATTCTAATGTTTCAAATTTTTATTCATTGACATAATAGACCGACTTTTTTTTTCAATTATAATCTTTTAATTCATGAAACTTAATATTCCAGATTTCAAAGCACCTGTCGTTTCAGCTCGGAGTTATATTATTTATGTTTGAACTATTTATGTCAATACAGGCTACATGAAAAAAAAAAAAATTTTAGGGTAACAGGCTACTTGAGGGTAATCCACTTTGGGCAACTCCCCTTTAATAGCATAGGAAGGGATTAGAAAGGGGGGATGTGGAAGGGTAGAGGAAGGTAGCCAATCACACACAGGCTACATGATTTTTTTTTTTTTTTTTTTAGGGCAACAGGCTACATGAGGGTGATCCACATTGGGCAACTCCCCTTTAATAGCATAGGAAGGGATTTGAAAGGGGGGATGCGGAAGGGTAGTGGAAGGTAGCCAAGGGTTAACTAGGGCCCCCGGGCTATGGTTTAAGGATCCTACCCGGCATTCGCCTAAAGAAATGCAGGGAAAACCCTAGAAAAACCTGCATCGGGTAGGTCGGGCATTTGGTACTTGTCCCACGCCCTTCCGATGACGGGAGAGGAGTTTGCTGTGGGGACGCAGCTTACCCCTCGCCATGCCTTGGCCTGTTTAGGAGGCAGCTGGCCGACTATTCCAATAGGAATAGCGGACAACTCTTGCCGTATGCCCAAGGTCTGCGACCCCGGAACATACACCTCTCAAAACAGACCAAGGTGCCTCGGCATGTGGGAACCTTAGTTCTACATGAGGCCGTAACGAAACTTTATTTTGTTGTGTAACGAAGTAAGCCTGCGAGAGGATTTCTCGCAGGTGAACCTTCCCAGAGAGCTCTGGCGGGGGCTACCTTTGGGGATGCTCTCACATCTCTCTGGTTTTTTTTTTTTGAACTAAGGTTCCCACATGCCGAGGCACCTTGGTCTGTTTTGAGAGGTGTATGTTCCGGGGTCGCAGACCTTGGGCATACGGCAAGAGTTGTCCGCTATTCCTATTGGAATAGTCGGCCAGCTGCCTCCTAAACAGGCCAAGGCATGGCGAGGGGTAAGCTGCGTCCCCACAGCAAACTCCTCTCCCGTCATCGGAAGGGCGTGGGACAAGTACCAAATGCCCGACCTACCCGATGCAGGTTTTTCTAGGGTTTTCCCTGCATTTCTTTAGGCGAATGCCGGGTAGGATCCTTAAACCATAGCCCGGGGGCCCTAGTTAACCCTTGGCTACCTTCCACTACCCTTCCGCATCCCCCCTATCAAATCCCTTCCTATGCTATTAAAGGGGAGTTGCCCATAGTGGATTACCCTCATGTAGCCTGTTGCCCGAAAAAAAAAAAAAAAAAAAAAAAATTAATTTGTTGTTACACAGAGTCATCAGGAGCAAATTACCGTCGGCCATCTTGAAACCAAGTTAAAAATATCTGCTTTGTTTTTTTTAAGAAGAAGATGGTTCAGATTTATTTGTTGCGTCATTTAGTCCTCTACTAAGGAAATGGGACAATGCATAAATAGTTTTCGGGTTTGCACCCGGGTCAGTGTAGACTCTAAACGTTTTTATGGCTTGATCATCAGTACACCGCAAGCCGTGAAAACGTGTTGTTTATATTCTACTCTGCAAACCCAAGAACTATTTACGCATCATCTCCACCGGGAAAGTCCTCGTTCTCTACGAATAATATTGAAAAATAACAATATATAAATTCATTTCTAATATTATTAAGGGTAATAAATATTTATTCAAAATCCTATACATTTAGACTGATAAAAAAGTGGGAGTTGTTAAATCATAATTGTTTTTACATTAGAGTAGTAGATACCACAAAATAAATTGGAAAACATGTCAGAAACATTTAAACAAAATAAAAACACACAACGCTTTTTCTTGGAACATCCTCAGGTGCAGAAATATAAAATAACAAATTTCTTATTTATGTCAAATAAAGTTTCTTACTTCAACTCTTTATTTTTTGTGGTAATTTATTATACTAGATATATTCACAGAAAATTTCACCGTTTTTTAATTACTGATCAATAAATGTTGTCCTTCCTTCTTCAATGTAACTGAAGAACGACGTAGAGAAATCTTATAAAAATGAGGCAAACTAAAATAGTGTTACTTTATGGCCCCTGATGGAACGTGTTACTTGTGTTCCTCCTGGAGCCGATATTGCAATCCAAACCCTCCCTGTGAAGCGTCGTTAACTATTAACGAAGGCTGTGGCCGTCACGAATGGGGCGCAGCTGCGTCTGTGACAACCCTCACTCACGTCACAAAAACTAAACCATTTGTCACTTCGAATGGCTCCCTTTTTTATTTTTTAGTTTGGATTACAGCAATTATCAATTCAAGTTCCATTGCCTCCATAAATCATACATACAGTAACCACAAACCCTCTCATACAGTATAGACGACAGAAATACCCTACTTTGATGAATTTAAACATCCTTTAAAAACACACGTTTACAGGTACAAGATCAATTTTCACTAATGTACTCCATTGGACCTTCTTCATTACACATTTATGCTTCTAATGCCCTCAGAATGTAGTTACAATTATAAAGCACTATATTCCATCGAACAAATGCTCAGGCAAGGGTTATTGATATCTCAAATTGAGTCCCCTTATTTATAATTTAATAAAACGTATTCATATTATTATTATAGCTCTATCTCAACTTAATTCCACATGAATTTCTTTTACAGGCCAGGACAATACTATCTCATATTTATATAATACATTCCGGATGCCCGGGTTGTCATAATTAAACTCAGCGACATTCATAACCCCGTATTCGACTCTAATCTCGGTTGTTTCTGCGCGTTATTTTTATAACGACCCTCTACCCCCACCCCTAAACATGCTTCGCTCCTATGACGAAAGGATTTGAAATTGTACACAAAATATCTGTAAAAACTCTATCTATGTCATTGACCCCGAAAAAGTTGCTTTCTATGAGAATATCGGCTGATTTTACATGTTTGAAATTTCCACCCCAGTTCCTGGGGGATGGTAGAAGTGGTCAGTTTTTCTCCACCACGGTTGTAGAATTGTAACGGAACGTGAACAACACATATACACGATTTTATTTATTATATATATAATATAAATTAATTTAGAATATTATACTGTTTTACATTTTATTGTTCTCGCAAAATTTAAGATAGAAGAATATTGTTGTTTTTCCGATAAGATAAATTTTTTGAAAAGAAAATAATGTTATATAAATTTATGAATTGAAATAATATATTGTTTTTTCCTTACAATACTCATATATTCAGGCTGATAGAAAAAGTGTGATTAGAAGAATATTGTTGTTTTTCATATAAGATAAAGTTTTTGAAGAAGAAAATAATGTTATATAAATTTATGATTTGAAATAATATATATTTTTTTTTTCATTACAATACTCATATATTCAGACTAGAAAAAGTGTGGTTATGAAATCATACAGTTTTATACATGATAATGGTATAAATAAATAAAACATTTTATTCTTTATTACAATTAATGATACATTAATATATACCATTTAAAATTAAACAAATACCAATTAAAACTTGCCATTCTCAAATCCTACCATATTAAATGACAAAAATATTGTTACTCTTTAATTTTATTATAAATTTGAAATGTTTGTTTTGTTTCCTACACCACTTGGAATTTTTATATGTTATCAGTTACCTGATTAGTAATTATTTATTAAGCTAAATAATCTTGTTATATATAATAAGTAAACAAACATCCATCCATGATATTTATGAAGGAGAAATTTGTAATATAATCTGTTACTGTAAGAGGACAACATGATGAAAGTAAAAACATGAACATAAATGTTGTTGAAAAAATATGTTTTAAATGTCTATTGCAATGGTCAAATAATTAATTTATCTTATTATGTATAATGCCATTTTACAAAATTGAACTTCATTTAATATTATTCTTTTATAATTGAAATATTTACCATATATCAGGTTTATGTATTTGGGATAATAATATTTATTGTAATTTCATGTGTCTGCCAAACTTTCCTATTGTATATTAAATACATAAAATATAAAGTGTAATTAAATGCTCCTATATTGCTAACAAATCATATTTCACGTTTCTTCTAGGAGAAATCAAACATAAATGTCTCTGTAAGTCAGGAATAAATAAACATAATGGCCGACACATCAGAAACTTTTTCTTATACAAAATAACACATTTCCTTCCAGTTTTTTAATTTAATCGGGTGTACAAGTATAGCTCTTTTAAATATTTAAATGAAAGAGTTTTTATATAAGGAAGTAGTTAAAGAATTTATAATACAATTACGTGAATATATATAAAAATATTTATATACATTTCCTGTATAATTATCCACTTTCTATAAATGAAAGTTAGGAACTGTTCAAATTACATTTATTTTCACTCGTTTAATTGTTAATTATGTAAAATAATTTCATTGCAAGGTGGTAAACTATCATCATCAATATAACAGACTCTTTTCTGTCTAGACAATGATTTGCCTCACGTGAATGCCCCTGCAACCCTCATTATATTAAAAAATAATCATATATGAATTGTTTGTTATTAGAAGACTATGACTTCGTTATCACAAAAGCATAAAAATTTCCAGTTTTCTCAAAAACCCAATGTCCATACTTAGCACAGTAACCATCATCCGCTAATTAAACAGAAAATTTTATGTTAGCTGACTTACCTCAAGAACCATAATTGCCATAAGAAGTTGTAATAAGGAAGGTAATCTATTTTTTTTAGAAATTCAGAAGGATATCTCTTTTATTTACTACCCATTTTAATTTATTTCCTCACCTTATTAATGACAACCAAGCCAAGTTTAATATAAAAAAGTCAATAAAGCACTATAATGGAAGTTTATCTATATAATAGAAATGGAATTGCCTTCTCTCGACAATTTATTTTGCATTGAAAGTTCATAAACACTTGCACATCTGAATCGTCTTTAAATATATTGTGTCATTATATATTAAAAGTAAGTTACATGAATGGGTTAGTTATTAATATTCCTAATGCTTAAAACCTCCTTTCGATGTTCTTGATGAAACATGGCATTAATGGTGCAACTCTTTTCTAGTTGTTTTAAATTATGATAGAATAAATTACATAATGTTTTGTGTTAAGGTTTAAAAACAGTTTCAACTCATATTTTACTAGTTGTGGTATACAAAACTACTGTTTTGAATTTGCTGACTCCAGTCAATAAAGTGCAGGTTTAGGATGAAATGAGAAACATTATTTCAAACTTCTACACCGAGTCAAACAATATTTTCATTACTCCAAATCACACCACATACACAATTAAATTTGGTAGGAAAAAGAAAAAAACGAAAATAATGTATATGAAGACACGATTCTCTTCAACATCAATTATTAACAAGTAAACCACAGCTGTCTAAGATTCTATATAAATCATATACTGAATCCATAAAGAAACCCTTCAATATTCTGTATAGTATCTTAGCATTGATTATTACCTTTCAAAGTATGTTCTACAAACTATAGAATAAATTAAATGTATTAATGAATTAATCAATTCTTACTCATGAAAAACGTGTATTTTTTGAAAGATTAAAATATTGAAATGATTACATAAACATTAACATTTTACAAAATGTTTATTCCCAAGATTTTATATCATCTTCATCTCTGTGTCAATAAGTTATTCTCTTCCACAAACCAAACAGGAATGTTCCACTTCTAAGATTCATATTTTATACAGATTTTGATATTTCAACTGGAAGAGAAATCTTTAGAGACAATAATAAATATTAAAATAAGCTCTAGCAAACAGAATCATTGTGGATGGGTTCCCCCAAGTTCAGGAGCAGGGGTGTTGTCCAAAGCATCGAACCAAATGTCTATACTGCTGTCAGATGAATTCTCAGTTTGCCTGTGGTCGTCATCATCAGTTTCTTCATCTAAGTCATTTTGTAATTCATCGGACATATGCAAACACAGGTGTCCTGATCTGGCAATGTCTTCCAGTAAAGATAAATCTGGTTTAAAAAATATGAGCTTCATATCAGCTGATTGAGAAGACGAGTAATATTCTGAAGCTGCAAGATTCCTTCTATAGGTGCTGACATTAAAAATATTCATAAGTTCTTCTCCAGAACTGACAACTGTTAAATTTGAGAACTGAGAGGTAACTGGAGAGTGAATATAGCTATATGACTCACAGTCTGCGTTTGTCAAAGCCAACACATTCAAGTGTGAGTTACGAAATTGAGATGTTTCCTCTTCCCCATCTATATCTCTTCTTCTGTGTGGTATTATCTCTCTCACCATATAGTATAGAACATCAGGTTTCCTGAAACATACAAGTGTTATTTTTGAGCCACTCAAAGACTCCAAGATTTAATGTTTCTGTTCCAATCCTAGATGAAACAAAGTAGTCATAGCAGCATGATAATTAGTTTGAAAACTTATGGAATTCATTGAAATTACTTTATAAATGAATGTTATAAATTGTTTTCATGTTACCCATACAGTTATGTTGTTCAAGTAGTTAGGCAAAAAATATGTACAGGGATTATGGCTCAGAAATGAAATCTAACTTATACTTAACCTCACTACACTCAAAATTAACTCTACCTAAACCCTAACTCTAAATAAGTCTAGTTACTTATTTTCAAATTAATTTTAAGACTGGAACCCATTTCCATTAACATTAAGAAGTGAAGACTGTATAGACATGTGATGGATTGGGTTACTGGAGTTTTGGAAAATAATTGACCTGAAAATAATAATATTATGGTTTATAACTATAAATGTTCCATATTTTACTGAGTTTTGAATATTTACTTCATGAGTTATAGATTTGTTCTTCATTATCCACTTTGTTGTAATACACAAGAATATAAGAAGAGAAGATATATCTTTATGAAATTTCAGTAATAGTGAATCATATATGAAGGAAATGAAATTAATGTTGCTAAACACAACAAGAAAAACAAATATGAATAATACCATTCCTGCCCAACTTTAATAATGTATTAATAACTTATCCTATTTATTATTTCAGTTTTATATAATTCAGTTTCACCGCTTTATCTGTACCTCATTTAAGATAAATGAATATATGTCCTTTTGTAGTATCATGAGAAATTTCGAAATTTCCATCTATCGATCAAAAAGTGTACATTTAAGTAATTGATGACTTGGCAGTAATTCCAAGTGTTATAAATAGATATTTCTTCCTTATATACTTGATTTATTTTTTTAAAAAAATTGTAGTATAAATTACTTTGAACCAATGTAGATTGATACTCATCAGTATTAAAAGTTGGTAACACTTCTACATTTACTTACGCAATAATCAGCCCTAGAGTTGCAATGAATGCTGCTGCTACTAAAATTGGTTTGGTTAAGAGCTGAAATGATGTAAAAACAACTATTATATATACAAATAACAACATTAAGAGGAAATATAGTGCAAAAATGAAACACTTGAGCATAATAATTACTGAAGATAAAACATTTAATGTGCCTATATCACAATAATAAGAAACTATAAAGTGATTTATATCCAAAATTGTTTTAATAATATTTATGAAAGCCTCTTTAAAACTATATTTTATCACAAATTAATTTAGTAAGTGAATAAAAAAAAAAATTAAATTACCTGCAACCCAGTTCTCATATTTACTCAAGTATTTATAATATTTGTCATAACTTTACCCGATTTTTGAAGAAAATGTTTCCCAAATATTGACATGTTACGATAAATTACATATTGTTATCTACTTTAAGAATGTGGAGCAACATCAAAAATTTAAACAGTAAATTGAAATATAAATCAGAGATTTGGCAACAACAACAAAAATGTGCATTTGTATACTAGGCCTATATGTGGGAACTGAAAATCTTTGTAATTACAGATAAATGCGTTTTTAAATATAAAACTATTAATATTGTGTTGATGAAATAGAAATGGCAAAAAGATTGCATCCTACTTTGTAAATAGTACTAGTTGTCTCCATATTAATATTTGACCTAGTGTATACTACAACTACAGAGATATAAAGATTAGTTTTTTAAAAAATTGGACTGTTTTAAGAGGAAACTTAATGAACAGTAAGATTACAATACATGACCAGGCATAACTATCACAGTAAATTGTTTAAAACCAGCATAATCATAAAGCATCACCTTCTTAAATTAGGAATTGTATTGATATTAAAGTTCTATATTAGTAATATTGTAACAGATCTGACTAAAACAGCAAACTTGTATTCAGACTTTGAACTGTCATTAATTTGTTGAAATTCTCCTTTTACCCTGCTGAATAATTTTTATATTTGTAAAATATTAATAATTTATAATATCACTGGCTTGTCATATAATTTTTATAATTTATAGGACTACGAATGAAAATATCAGATTAAGTTTCAACTATGTTCATTTCAATCAATATTATTCACCATTTTGTGAAAAAAGTTTCTTTGGAAAAAATTGTTTTGTTTCATTAATTAAAATTGTGCATTCTGACTGGTATGCAAATAGATTATTATTAGTTATCACAACTATTATTAATTAATGTAAGAACCACAAAAGTATAGTATATGTCAAAAAATAGTGAAAGTATGCAAAGGAAAGTTCAATGTTGAGAATAACTCCTCTTTGACTTCATTCTGACACAAGGATAATTTGTTTGAAGGTGTACTGACACACATTTTCCAATTTAATTTCTCATCGACAAATTGTTTTAAGAATTTATTACTGTGAACTTGACAAATTCTAGTAATATTTGACTATATAATCTATATAATCCTAAATTGAAATAGTATAAAATTAGCTTTTCAAACAATTAATATGTAAAACAATTGTTGAGCCATTAGCTGAAAACCAAAGCACAAAATGCAGCATTGGATACTTTAAAGACCTGGTGTTTATTATTTATTATAATTATTATTAGCAAATATTATTACTGCTGAATATGTTCGATTCAGCATGATTACATATTAAGTTTAGAAATCCATTTGCAGGATTACAAAGAGACTCATGATTAAAAAGATTCACTGCATTAAAGTACATCAAATTTACATGAACTATCATTTTTATATAGTAAATAGAAGCATAGAAAACAGGCTAGCTTTATCCAATATTTTAAGTTATGACATCACCAAACACGATGACTCCTAACCAATTACATTTATTGGATGTTTTACTGATTGGTCTAAGCTAAGTATTTCTTCAGTGATCCCAGTCACATATTTTAAAACAGTTTATCAGTCAGCTGAATATTTTTATCACATTTCAAACATTGACCGACTATGTCTCTATTATGCTTCTGTATTTTTCATATAAGTTTATTATTTTAAAATTTGATTATTTCAAAAAAAATAATTGTGGTGCACTGACTAACTGTAGGAGATACCCGTAATTGAAACTTGACTTTTATAATGACACGTCTAAATTATTTACCGTTTTCAATTAAAGTAATTGTCATTTATAGACGTTTACAGCATTATATTTTTACCTTTGAGTACAAGGCATGTCCAACATAAGACATCCCTTGACTGGAGATAATATAATATGCTGTTTGTGTATCCGACCATCATAATCGTTCAGATGCTGTTGTGTCGACGACTGTGGAAGACGTCATCTTTTCCCACGAACTGGAGAACCTAATTTGAGGACCATGGCGGTCCATTGCAAAACTATGAATTTATCATGCGAAAAAAAAAATAAGAAGAGTCTATCAAACCACTCCTTTGTTTATCGTTCTTCGGTAAAGCAGCGATAAAATTTAATACAGACGCATTTATATCGATTAAAAATATAAAAGCACCCTTCAATTCTTTAACGTTGATATATAAATAAAAAACGCGAAAAATGGTCATATGCGAAAAATATGACAGTGGTTACGGTTTTGTTTAAATTAAATAAGTTTATGCGTGTAGTAGGAACTACTAAATCGTATATCTGTAACCTAACAAAAAATTATTAACAACGTTTTAGTGTTCGTAACGAAACATACACAAATGTCTAATGTAAGCCTATTCGTGTTTAACTGAATAAATCAAAGACTGATTTATTTCGAATAAAAAAGAAACAGTTCTAACCAAACCACATCGTGATTAGGCCTACATACAAGCGAAATGAACAATGTCAGTGTTGCCAACAGTATAACAAAGATCTGTTAGAGATAATTTAACTTTTCATTGAGTCCGGAAACTTATGGATGTTAAAAATAATTACAAGTACACAGATTTATATTTTAAATAAATTAATTTGTTTGATGTAAATTAATAAGGTTAGAAAATTGGGTGTAAAAGTGTGAGCAGCTATGTTATTGTTGCGCTTGTAAAACTCGTCCCGGGGTTTTTGAATTGGTTGTGAAACACGTTATCAAAAATGGAAGTGAGGAAAACAAATTTGAAAAGGTGCCTTATGTAAAACATTTTTTATTGAAGCATTAGTGATTTTTTTTATTCAAATAAAATCATTTCTCAAGGCACACAACATGCTGTACTTTTAAGTAATTTTCATGATGAACTATCGCAAGATATATTATGTATTGAATAATAATTTCATGTCAATTTTAACTTACAATTTTATTTTATTGTTTCTATTTAATTAATAACATGCAAGATTCTATAGAAGTAGGATAGCATGTCTAAATTTCTTCCTTCAAAGTGTATAAAAAGAACTATTATTCCATCCAATAATATGTATAAGGTTAAATTATAATTGTCATATGCAGTTCATAATTACTGATTTTACAATTTAATGTGAACAACAAACACATATATTCTTCTTCATTTTCTTACCCCTTCTGTTTATGAAATGTTTATTTCTTCATAAGCTAAAAATGAATTATATCTGTACTTTACCACATTTCAAATAATTAGTGTACTAACTGGTGACATATCATAAAAATTCATTACAAATGTCAGCAGTGAATAAAAGTATGCAAAGAAAACATTGATTACAATGCAGTAACTGATTTTGGATTATATATTTCTTAATACTAAGTGGAGAGATGATAATTTTAAACATGTTTACTAATAATTTAATTCAATTTTAATTTAGATTGAAAGTGCAAGCCTAAAAATTTGTTTCGATATACAATGTTTCTTCATTTACATATTTTTACTTCCAGAATAAGTATTACCATTATGTCATTCTAGAGACCTTATAGATGAGTTGGATGTCTAGAATATGAGAGCCACTGTTACAATTTTTAAACTATTAGGGATGATTCCTCAATGAAATTATATATTATAAAAATAACTTAATAGGGAAATCATCATTTCATAAGTATCTTTCAAGACTATACTTTGCATGTTATCACAATCTGAAGAATATCTATTTTTATATGAACAAGATTGTTTCATCTTAAGCTCAACCAAAAAACCTTAATGAAATTGAAATATGTAATTACGATAGAAAAAACTTGAAGATCCAAGAATTGAAGCCTTGACCACTGCTTAGTGTATGGCAGCACTAAGAACTTGAGTCTTTGGTATGTGCCTGTATCTCAGACTAAACTTAGAATTTACCATTTAAATTCCTTCAGCAGGGCTTAATATGTAACATTCTTATTCGTATAATAATTATGAATGTTTACAAATATATTCTTCCTTCGTGAGTCCTAAATAAGAGATAAAGAAGATTCATTCAGAGCTGGGTTTGAAAGGGTAGCTAAGATCATTAGTGTAGTTAAATACTTATCAGAAGTCCTGGGTTCAATTCCTGGTCTGTTCAGTATTTTCTAACTTATTATTGAATTAATGAAAGTAACTGCTCAATAACTTTGTCAACTTTGAATATAGAAAAGTCAATGCGAAGTTAAGACTACTTACAATACATACAGTTGTTTCTTCCTTCAATACTTTTGTATGACAACAAAAGTAATGACAGCAAATAAATAAAACTATTGTCTTGTCTATCTGTATAAGGATAGGCTTTTTGATTTTGTATATGATGTCAAAACATTATAACAACATTTTTATCATTTTGTATGCTGAGCTTAAATATATATCTTAGTAAGGCTCATAAATTGATAAATTTAAAGATTAGATTTGTAAATCATTCTTAATAAGGATATATTTTTTCGAATATGTTGCACAGAACCCCTGTAATTTATAATAATTTTACCATGTTTCTTGAGTTATCTGGAGATATAATTGTAATAACAGTTATTAATCAGTGGAAATAAAAAATGAGAATTATATTATGTAAAAAATTGGTTTTCAAAAAGAAATTTAATTAATTACATATTAATCATTCATTTGAATCTAATCAATACACAAATTTGTGCTGAACAAACATGCTTTTCTTTTCTGCCAAGTATTTTAGGTATTAAGTGACCAAATCAGTGAAGACCATTTACCATTGTGTGAAGTTGAATCAATTAAACATCAACAGTGAAATTTAAAATATCTCTATGAATGATTAAACAGTTTGTACATCAGTTATTGATTGATAAATAATGTTGACATTGAATGTTATATGGCTAATATATAGACATAATAGTAAAGAAATATACTTGAACAGACTACATTAAAATAAATTAATCTCCTCAGAAGGCAATAACCTCATATATTATAAAGATATTGAAATTTGGGAGGATATAATCTTTCATACACTTTATTCTGCAAGATTATTTTCAAGGTGATATAAGAAGAAAGTTATGGGTGAATTCAAAACTAAAAAAGTGTTTACTACATCTCCGATAAACCTAAAAAAGGTAATGAATGTGTGGTTTCATAGAAAAAGTGCAAATAGAAAACACTTTGAAAATGCCATATTAGTTTAGGACCTATTAATACACTATTCAGGATTTTTTTTGTAAGTTAATGTTATATAAAATCTCCAAATGAAGCAAAAATAATTGCAATACATTTCAAATTATTTTAATAACTATGTAAATATATTGAAATGAAAAAATAATATGTCTGTTTCGAAATACAATAATAAGCATCATAGGCAAATGACAGACAAAATGAAGAGATTATATAAATACCACATGATGTGTTTGAAAACTTTGGTCCGTTCATCAGATGATGAAAAACACAAGAGCCAGGACTGACACAACAGCACAATCCAGCTGAAAAACTCAAAAGTGAAGCAAAATACAAGGACAAAGGGAAGCAGAGGGGTTAATATAACAATGAGGGATTCTAGCAATTGTTGAGTTTCATAGTATGAATTTGTACTTTCATTGCTGTGATGTTGGATTTAATATGAATCATTTCTGATATAATCGTAGCTGGTGTCAACATCTAAAATCATTTTGCCAATCAAAAGAATGTTTAAAATTTGAAATATGTTTGGAGACTACAGATTGTTTATCTTTGGGAAGTTTGATATTAAACATATGTTCCTTGATACAGGTATTAAGTGAACATTTTGTTTCCTCTATGTAAATATATTGTACAGCTTAAATTATTTATTGGTGTTAGTGATATTAATAATGTTGTAAACTATTTATTAATGAGCATGACCATGTAAAAAGAAGTGATACGAGAAGTTCATCATATACGACACTTGTTCCATTCAGTGTCAACAATTTTGATTTACTGAGCTTCCTCAAATATTCTGATCTAAAAATTACATGTTTGTGTATTGTATAAAATCAGAGAATAGTACAGTTAAGGAAACCAATATTTCTACATACCTGGGAGTTATTATGTATGTGCATTTCAAGTCAATTGAAGACATGAGTTCAGAGGAAATGTCATACTTATAGATGATGATATTTATGAATAAGAAAGTTAGCCAATTCAGTAAAAAACAAAGATAATATAAATACCACACAACGGGAAGAAGAGCCGAGAGTGACACAACTGCAAACTTGTCTGAACATCTGAAGTAAAGATGAGATTTGTTAAAGGAAACAGACTTGCATGTTTGGTTCTGTGCAGGATCCAACATATTGAGGCTTTGAATACTGTGTGAAGAATTGCAGAAGAATTTGTGTTACATTACTGAGGAAAACAAACCTCAAATATGGGAAAGCTTCAGAAAGAGAGACAGTTGGCCATCATTTTCATATTTTAAGACATGACACTCATTTACAAACCCACCAACTGTTGCTTACCATGTGTGACCACCCTTTTAAAATCATATGAAGAGGGCAACACACTTAATGATTTGGAGAAGCAAATTCACATTTCTGAATGTCTGAAGTAGGAAAGAACTTTAACAGACTCAATTTCACTAAAACTACAGGTTTGGAAAAGATAAATTAGCAATAAACATGTATTTGGTTGAAGCAACATTATATTTTACGTTAAATTTTATTTTTTGTGCAAATTTGGTGAAGGAAGTGATGAGTGTATTAATAATTGTGACAGTGGAAGTGAAAAGTGAGTTAAAATTAACAATTAAATAATATAATAGCCAAAAATAGACCATAGTTTGGTGTGGAAACTGAATAGCACAACATGTTTCTGCAATTATTGTTGCTTTTTATCATATTATGACGAGGCTTTTTAAATAAAATGTCAAGAAAAAAATTAGGTTAACTTAAAACTGAATGAAATTTTACTTTTCAGGCTACTCAGAATAATATTTTAAATTATGTAGTTAACTCATTTAACATTTCAAATTAAGCTTATTTTAATTTTTCATTGTAGTTGTGACCAAGTTTATAATTAATTTGTGGTAGTAATGAATTAATTACATATTGAATAATGGCCAAGGAGTCAGTTTAGTATTAATTATAAACCGACATTATCTGCACTTATGTATATTAATAAAAACTTGTACAACACTATGATTCTTCCATAATCTGTAGGTCTCATCAGTTAGGTTGTACCACTACAAATTAACTAAAACAATGATAATTATATGATCGATATGCATGTTAACTGGGTTTAGAATTAATTCTTAACTGCGTCCTTGGACACTGTTATATATGAGTAATGCTGTACCCAAAACTATTCTCCCCATCTTGTGATGATAATAAATGTATTATTATTCACCTTGTGATAGTTTTATTTAATTTAATTTTTTTTATTCATCCGTTAAATCATACACAATGATATGGGATGTCAGGATTTCTTAGGAACAAATAATACTATTCATTTTATTACAGATACTATTGCAAGCAATGTTTACATATCTACTACATAATGAAGTACTCTTTGATAGATTAGAGGCAGTGATCCTGGAAATAAACCTGTGTATTCACTTAACTTAGGTAATTTAATAAGTATTAATTTCCCAATAATAAAAATGCTTTTTTGTAGTTTCAGATGTTTATACAAATAATAAAAAGATAATTTTGAATTTCTTGTGTCACAACCATGAATATCGGAACACTTTTTGAAGTCACGTGTTGAGTTCTTTTGAGTTATAAATATATAGACTATTTGCAAGGCAGTGGTAGAAATTTTGTAAATTAAAAATTGTTTGCAAGATGTTGTACAGTTTACTCTAGCCATGATTGTAACAGCTCTCTTTTGGAAAATGGAAGCTGAAATAGAATCCGCAATGTTTCCCCAGAAGATGGTGCCATATTTCTAGAATGTGTGGAAATGTTGTTACATATTTCATATACTTATTTTATGTTTATTATGATTTGAAATTACATACTATTTTCCTTGAAAGAGTTATTCTTTGCATATTGTCAATTATTATTCGAATTCCTACTCTATACTGAATTAAATATGTCTGGTTCTGATTCTTGTTCATATTACTTGAGAACGCATTAAATATATTTGTTATAGATTCTGAGACCCCTTACAGTGGGAACCGAGGACAATCGGCAGGAGGTGGTAAGTTTTTATGAGTGTCCTTTTAACGGACACGTTCCTTTGAGCGATCAGATGCACCGCCGCAGACAGGTGACGAGTGACATGCAATTTTTACCGGAAGAAGTCCCGGGGCGTCGTGAAACGCGCGTGGCACAGATTAATTTAACGGATATCAGAGCGAGGAGGAGACAAAACGACCACGACGGTCTCAGGAAAGTTAGTACTGTTAGCAACCAGCAGTGTCGCGCTCTGCTTCAGTGTCTAGAAACAGAAATTAACAATACCTTAAGGATTTAAGTGTTACAGTTGTCTACAAGCATGATGTTGGGAGATATTCAAACGTGGCATCCATTTTCTTCCGACAAAATGGCCTCTTGCTCCTCGTGGTGGAACGTAAACAAACTAATGTGTGATTAACGAAGTGTTTAAACAGTTACCAATATTAATGATAAACCGAGCTACAGGAGAGAGAAACCTCTATTATTTAAATTGTACACGTTTAAGAATTAATGAAGCAATTATTAAAATTTGGAGCACACATTAAGATACACGAAGGATAATTACATATCTGTTTAATGGAATAGATGATTTACTACATGAGTCAATCAAAAATAATAAACTGAAAGAAACAAATTATAACGGTTTTGCTATACAAAAACCCACAGCCAGCATTAAAAGGTTAAAGCTCAATTTATGAAAAGGGCTAACTGACGTTAATTTTTTTTAAAAATTAGCCAATAAAGACAAAATAATTTGAATTTCATACAATTCCATTAGAGAATTACACCTCGTGGAAGTGCAATAAAAGAAGTACAAGGTTTCGACCCTACTTTGGGACCTCATTAGGTACTATTATAATAAAAAGGAGAATGAAATCTATGGAATACAATTTTTTTTCTGAGCAATACCTTCCATAGTAGTAATGAATTCACTGTGTGCGTTTAAAAATAGACTTCAGAAAATAGTATTGAAGCTCGTGGAAAAGTAAACAATAATTCATAGGGTAATATTAATAATTATTGGGGTAGTAGTCACTCACAACATCGAAGGCATGTTTCATGTTTCTTTAAAATACGGAGGACTAAAACTTTAATTAATTAAAAATAAACTGAAAAACTGTTCATTTGTCAGAAAAATAAGCATTATTAAACTAAAACAGAAAAATGTCAATATTACGACGTTTCATCCGCAATTTTGGGACTTCACCAGGTAATAGACAGTTTTGAATGTATGCACAATATATATTGTAGTGAATAACATCGGTAAGTGGCCGCCCTTTGTCTGCGGGCCTGAGAGGGAATTAATTAAAAGTGCACGTGCGCCGGAGAGGCCCCAAGAAGCCGAGGGTCCGCGTCCCTTTTTTTTTGCATCGTTTGGTGGGGGGGTGGAGTAAGGGTATATACTCAGCACCCAGGAGACTGACCAGACAGAGAGGACTGAAAGGGAAGTGAGAGGGTGCAAAATTTGGCTAGCTGTAACGAACAAATTTTTTGGAGTGTGGACGTCCATCGTGTGGAGGCCGAAGAAGGAGATCGTGGGGTGCTACACGACGAGTGATCCGCTGCAAGTCGGCTGATGCTACGAGATAAAGTAAGGCTCACCATTAATGTAAAGTGCCTTCAGACGTTAAAGATTTATTTAATACAGTATGGAACTAAGCTCTGTTTGTGAATAGAAACCAAGCCGCCCACATTACCTTGTAGAGAAGGAGTATTTCATTAACAAAGCCGGAGCTAGTTATTGTTAATTTTTTTGCAGACTATATGTATATCTGGTGGCGCCCAATAAATTTTTTAGTGTATTTTTTATGTAATAAAGTTTTTTATATCTAGTAATAAGTCTAATCATTACAATATATATATATATATTAAATTAGGTGTTCACATATAAATTTGGTGCCATGAAATTTGTATTTCAACACCTCATTTTAACATATAATGTAAAATTATCTTATTGTTTAAATTTTTTATTGCATTTATTATTTAAAATTAATTGGCTCGGGTTAAAACATTTATTATCACAATATTTAAAAAATAATTGTTATAAATTGAGATGTTAATGATAAACAAAATTGAAGAGTCTAGCTCAGTTGGTAGACATGAAAAAACTTTTTCATAAGGGAGAAGTGGGGGTATTGTAAATATCTCCAGAAATTGCAGGCTGAACTCTACCGCAACAGAAGGCTCGTGATGTGACCTCACACTGTATATGAATAAATTGGCACTGTTACTTTAACTGTTCTCAAAACACGTACAGCAAGCAGATCATATCTGCACAGCTGTTCAGGACTTCGCTCGGGATTGCGTGCAGGAACCAGGCAGGATCTCCACCGCCCATCAGGACTTCTGCAAGATCTGCGCAGCTTATCAGGAACCCTTCCGGGATAACGTGTGTCTCGAGTTCCACTCGTACTCGCTCCCAATTCCCCCGATTGTCGCTTCCGATTATTAAATCGCGCTTCCCATTACAGTAATTAAAACGCAGAATCCAACAATACCAAAAACACCCAAAACCAAGAACCAAATGGAATTCTCGCCAATACAATATATTTGTGCATACATTCAATACTATCTATTACCTTAAGAATTCCCCAATTGTGTGGACGAAAGGTCGTAATGTGTAATTATTTTTTGTTTTAGTTGACTCATAATTTTTTTTCTGATAAACTTTCCGTTTTTTTCCCTGTTTATTAAATTACAATTGTCATTACTTAAACATTTAATTGCTAAAGATAGTCACAAAGTTCTACAGAAGAGTCCATTTGAAAAGAATAAAATAATTTTAATATCTGAATAAAATTAAAGCTGATAATTTAGTGCCTAGTGCCTTTTAAATATTTATGTCTTGATAGATCAGCGTCTACTTTCGGTGAGAGATTGTTTTTTCTTTCGGGGCCATCTTTAATTCTCTTAATAGACGGCCGCTCTTGGCTGGTTCCTTATTTTCACTACCTCAGTCCCGGACGCGATAATGTTAATTGCTCAAAATTTTTACGTAAAATAAATAAGTAATATTATTATTCCATCTGTGTACACTACAACATTTACCACTCGAAACAGCCAGTGAGTCGTCTCGGTAGGCCAAGGTTCTCCAGAGAGACGTCCAGACGAAGATAAAGTCCGTAATCAGATACCGCGGGAAAAATTGCTGTTAAATTAAAGAGTTTGGATTGATATAAATTGCCGATCGACCGCGTACAAGTAAGTAAGACAAGTTGTCCGGCAAAATTAATCCGAATAAGGCAACCGGTCCGATTAATATCGCGCAAGGGAATGTGTAATTTGTCCGTCTGTTGCGCAGTCAGAGATCACATGCATATCACCTGCTCGTCGCCCGGCCATTATTAACGGGCGTTATTTGTGTAACACACGGTCACTCGGATTGATTGCTTTGAATTTGTCCCGAACGTCTCGGGCTGCTCTTAATGACTTGGAGGAACAAAAGCGTGTTCTCAGCTGCTTTGCTCGTACGCGGTTCTCATTACCTTCGAAGCAAGCGACGATACTTTATCTTTCTACCTTACGTTCGCTCTTGACGCACACAGTCACTTTTAGATTCAGCTAACCCTCTGCCCAGAGCTATAACAACACGATTCTAATTAGACATGAATTTGTGAACGCGCAGAGTTGCATCAATAATTAACAAACTAACGTCTGGAATTAATCGTAAGTTATATTTATCATAGTCTCAGGATATAATTATAATAATTTGCGAGTGTATAGTTGCTCAATTTTATCATATTTGAATATCGTCGGCTGCTCATAAAAGATATGAAGCTTTATGTAACGTTTGTAAATAATCTGTCTGTTATTCCCTCGAAAAGCAAAAGAAATGTCGATTTTCCAAGATTAGATACAGATTTTACTGAGGAAAAACAAAATTTATGCTGTTGCGAAAATCAACTATTAGGAATGAATGGGCCAAAAAATTATGCTTGTGAATTGTGCTTTGGAATTTGGTTAAGAGATTCATGTTGAATACGTAAATAATATAATGGCCAAATAAGAAATTTTAATTTGACTATTAGGAAATGCTACTTCTAATCCAGGAAGACAATAGTAATACTATTTTTTAGGTTCTGTTCCACTGCCTCCTAAACTGGCCAAGGCATGGCGAGGGGTAAGCTGCGACCCCACAGTAAACCCCTCTCCCGCCATCGGAAGGGCGTAGGACAAGTTCCCAATGCCCGACCTACCTGGTGCAGGTTTTTCTAGGGTTTTCCTGCATTACTTTTAGGCGAATGCCGGGTAGGATCCTTAAACTATAGCCCGGGGGCCCTAGTAAACCCTTGGCTACCTTCCTCCTCCCTTCCGCACCCCCCCCTTTCAAATCCCTTTCCTATGCTATAAGAGGGGAGTTGCCACTATGTGGATTACCCTATACATAGCCTGCCAACCCCCCCCCCCCCCAAAGAAAAAAGTGGAATGAAAGTAGTGTTAAAAATGTTAGCAATATGTAAAAATAATAATTATTTATTTATTATTACTTATAAGTAGAAAATATTACCAGAATAAGTTCAGCAGCACGTGAACGATCGAAATGTAAAGAGTTCTGCAGTAAATTAACAATATTTAGACAGTAGACTGTGTTAAGGAAACAATGTTACTAATATTAAAATGATTATTAAATTTTTAAACTAGAAATAACATTCGTTAATTTGTTAGAATTTTTTAAATTATTGGCTATGATGGAGTAATAAAAACTGTTAAAATAAGACCAGATTTTTATAGGGCAACAGGCTACATGATGGTAATCCACATGGTGGCAACTCCCCTTTAATAGCATAGGAAGGGATTTGAAAGGGGGGATGCGGAAGGGTAGAGGAAGGTAGCCAAGGGTTAACTAGGGCCCCCGGGCTATATTTAATGATCCTACCCGGCATTCGCCTAAAGAAATACAGAGAAAACCCTCGAAAAACCTGCATCAGGTAGGTCGGGATTGGGTACTTGTCCCACGCCCTTCCGATAGCAGTAGAGGAGTTTGCTGTGGGGACGCAGCATTCCCTTCTCCGTGCCTCGACCAGTTTAGGAGGCAGCTGGTCGACTATTCCAATGGGAATAGGGAACAACTCTTACCGTATGCCCAAGGTCTGTGACCCCGGAACATACACCTCTCAAAACAGGCCGAGGTGCCTCGGCTTGTGGGAACTTTAGTTCAAAAACGGAGAGGAAAAGGCATACCCAAAGGCAGCCCCTTCGTATCTCTCCTAAAAGGTTCTGCCTGCGAGAGAACATCCCTCGCACGTTACCTGCGAGAGAATCCTCTCGCAGGCTTTTTCTTGCCGAGGTGCTCTTTTTTTTTTTTTTTTTTTGTAGATAGGCTATGTATAGGGTAATCCACATAGTGGCAACTCCCCTCTTATACCATAGGAAAGGGATTTGAAAGGGGGGATGCGGTAGGGTGTAGGAAGGTAGCCAAGGGTTACTAGGGCCCCCGGGCTATATTTTAAGGATCCTACCCGGCATTCGCCTAAAAGTAATGCAGGACAAACCCTATAAAAAACCTGCATCGGGTAGGTCGGGCATTTGGTACTTGTCCCACGCCCTTCCGATGACGGGAGAGGAGTTTGCTGTGGCGACGCAGCTTACCCCTCACCATGCATTGGCCTGTTTAGGAGGCAGCTGGCCGACTATTCCAATAGGAATAGCGGACAACTCTTGCCGTATGCCCAAGGTCTTAGGGCAACTCCACCACATTCGCATTAACGATGTGCAATTTCTTTTAGGAAATTAAATAAGGACAACAGGATAAGACCAGGATGTTTCCTTAATATTTATTATTTTTACTACTAGTTTAGATTGTTACTTGCGTCCAAAGTCCAGTCTATATGGCGTTATGTGACGTCTTTAAAAGTAAGTTACCTCTTATTTAGATTTGATTTCAATAAATCTTACCTTTTTAATTTATAAATAATTCTAACGTCATAAGTGACTCATTTCTGTATATAAAAAACACTGCTTTTGTTTCATATGTAAGGTTATGTTGCACTGAACCTTTTTTTCAAGATCTTGTATTTTTAAACATTTTTTTAAGTCTAATGGGAGGAATGACTCAGTATAGTTGATAGAAAACGGTTTAATGCAGGATATTCCAGGATGACTGAATTATTAGCAGTGATTTACATTACCTTTATAAGTAATGTATAAATTTTATTTGGATGTGTCTAGAAGGCTGTGACTGTGGATTCTTAGTCCTACAAGTAAGGTTAGAAGGATAATTACAGCTATTTAGGGGAAAAAAATCCTCTTGTAGCGTCTACATTAAAACTTACACGTTTGTTCTTGGAACAACTTTTCCGTTTCCCTGAACACTTACCCCCCTTTGGTATATTCCGTGAGATGAGGGCAGCTGAGGTGCATTTCATTGCAACCCTACCCTTGACCACAAAATTAGCCTCCCTTCTTTGTCCGTTAACCGATGTTTCCTCTCTCAAACACAAAACCGATTATGAATAGCGTCAAAATGAAAACATTCCTGTCCAGCAGGTGTATCCCTGAATTGCATTCGTACAACTACGGGCACCACCTTTTTTTATTGCATGAGCAATCAAGTTATTGTTGGAATTTTGAGGAAATATCCATACAAGAACATTCTAATTATGAACAAATTGATACAAAGTGGAAGTTGGTAGCAATATAGGACCTTGGGCAACCGAGCATCTGTAATATCAACAGGTTTTACCCACACTGCACTTAATCTATATAAACACATCCATCATCAGGGCAACCGTAAAATACATTTCTGCTTTTATGGGGGGGGGTGAAGA
Source organism: Zhengitettix transpicula (assembly GCA_037074705.1). Classification (NCBI taxonomy): domain Eukaryota; kingdom Metazoa; phylum Arthropoda; class Insecta; order Orthoptera; family Tetrigidae; genus Zhengitettix; species Zhengitettix transpicula. The sequence goes on along the minus strand of CM073594.1, from coordinate 65,112,191 downwards.
AAGATAGGGAATTATTGTATGGATGTTGCAAAATGTTAATCATTGTCTTCATAAAGATTCTTTTATAATTCTACTAGCTGGGTGTCGGCATTTCCCGCGTTGTCATATATCCATAATCCCGTTATTTTTATGTAACGCACCTCGTTCCCTATCCCTAAATGTGCTCACCTCCCATGCCGAAAGGGGTTGAACTCATTTACACCAAAAAAGGTTTGTTTCAATGAATATGTCTGCCGTATAATCATGTTCAAAAATGTTCATCCCTGCTACTGAGGAATAAACAAAACGTTAAATGTCATAATTAAACTCCAAGACATCCATAAACTCGGATTTGACTCTAATCTGGTTTTTTCCGTTATTTTTACGTAACGCCCCTTACCCGCACCCATAATCGTGCTCCCGTATCATGCCGAACGGGGTTGAAATTATACACAGAGAACATGTAGAGAAATGTTATGAAACTAATTGATCCCGAAATATATTTATTCAACGCAAAAATAGACCGGTTAATATAACCTCCGCTCAGCCCCTCCCACCCCAGCGCGTTTCCCATGTTGTTATAAATTATCTCAGCGATATTCATAACCCCGATTTGACTCTAATCTCGGTTGTTTTGCGTTAATTTTATGAAACGTCCCTCCACCCCCACCCCTAAGCGTGTTCGCCTCCTATGCTGAAAGGGGTTCAAACAATATCAGTAAAAATGCTATCAATCTGATTATCCCTGAAATATATTTCTTCAACGCAAATATTAGCTTTGTTTGCCTGTTTCAAAATTGCCATACCCACCTCTGGGGGTTAAATGGCAACTTGACTATCATAATTAAACTGAGCGGCATTCATAACCCTGGATTTGACTCTAATCTCGGTTGTACTCACGTTATTTTCTTGTAAAACCCCTCCACCTCCACCCCTAAGGGTGCTCCTTTCCCATATAGTAAGGGATTGAAATTATACACAGATTAAACGTTATAACTCTCTTTGTCACCGATAAATATTTATCTGACTCAAATATCGGTCATTTTTGGAATGTTTGAAAATTTCCACCTCCGCCTACCCTGGGCTGGCTCACACCCACAGTGTTTGTTTCCTGGTCGATAAGAAAACGTGGATGAAATTTGGGGAAATTTTCTCCACGGAACATATTCACATACAGTCAATTTTATTTAATAGAAGATACTGAACCAGATGATAGTTATTGGGTTTTCTTCCCTCACAACAAACTCACTTCACGCGGCTTGTATTATTTTATTAAAATTTAACTGCAAAATGGAAACAATAGTTTCCTATTCTCTCAGTAAAAATTCCCTGTACAATTATTTTCTATATTAAAGGATTTTTTTTGTAATGTTTCCCTGTCTACTTAGCATTCACAAATTCAAAGAACTCTTTTGCAATAAAAGGGGAAACAATACATTTACATCTTTTTCCACGAGATTAAGTATTGTTAATTTACTTATAATTCCTAATTTCCAAAACACGCTCTACATGCTAATAAAAAGCAACAAGGAACTATTTTATCATATATTCAGATATACAAAAAAGGCTGCAATAAATCGTTTTGCACATAAACACGGATACTATATTCATGAGAACGTTATCCGAAAACTATGTAAATTGGCGCTGTTGCCAATTATAAAATGTAAAATAAAAAGCATAATTTCGTTGGACGAGATTAACAGACAAATCTACATTCCGAAGAAAATTCCAGCAAACTCGAGGAAACGACTAGCAAATACTTGGTATTAAAGCTTTGCCCCTTACACCCCCAGGCTCTATCATTGTTATTATTATCTTAGGACAAAATTGAAGTTGTCGCGACATAGATAACGTCACAGGAAATTAGTTTTCACCGTATAACATCTTCCTTCATAATGGAATCTCTTTTCAAAGCAACTAAATTTACAGACGTGCTATCGTTCCTTTTTAACTTCTATTCGCAATCGTGCTGGCCATCGCAGTCGCTGTCCACCTCTTCTGAAATGCAGACACCGGAAAAATTAAGATGGTAGAAACAGAAACGCGCAAAAATATATGCAAAAAAATTACTTAAACGCTTCAAGTAAAGTTCGACCTTTTTCTGTCTCCACAACAGTACTTAAGAAAAAAAACAAGGTTGACGTTTACCTGGCTCAAGTACGTGGGAACAATCAACCGGGAATTTTCGTCGGCCAACCCCGAAATTCAGGAAAATACACTGCCTAATGTAAACAATCGATTAATAAAATAATTTACATGAAGTTTATTGAAATATAAAAATTAGATATATAAATAAAAATGTCAAATTAATAGTTTACAAATGTAATAGCACATTCTTTCCTTCACTGATTCCTTCCATCTCTGTATAGATCTTCCCCCATGGGCTTTCTCCTGTTACTTTCTCAGAAAATACTCACTTTGGAAGTCTTTCCCTTCTTTCATTCTCAATATAAATCCAAACCAATGCACCTTCACTTATCTCTATCATGTCCTGTATTTATGTGAACCCCTCCTTTTTTTCTCTTATTTCCCACAATTCTGATATTTTCTCTCCACGATTTTTCTTTTATTCCTCAAAGGAACTTTATTTCGGCTTCTTTAGGATTTTAATTTCAATATTGGTGTGTATTACATCACGTATATGACGAGTCTACATACTTACGGCTATTCCTTGTTTCACACTAGGTCTCTCGTAAGTATAAAAACTAAATATTTTATTAAAACCAAATAATAATTCAACGATTGAGTTACAAGTCATTAAAAATTCTGCTTCAATGACGTTACTTTTTCTCTTTTCCGTACAATTCAATCCCCCCCCCCCAGTTAGACGTCACGATTCACTTGTCTGCTTCAGATTTTTTTCATCAGACTTGGATAAATTCAGTCTACTCATAAACTCTGTGAATCGTGATGTGCTTAAATACGTCTTTTCGTCTTACTACAGTAAATGCAGTAAGGTTGATTGATACAGCCACTCTTGCGTACGGACTTGAGCCGGGGCAACGTCAGCCTTGTTTGTTTTTCTTAAGTACGATACTGATTTGTAGGCACAAAACGTTGCACGTTATTCTACTACGGACTTGAAACAAATGGTGATTTTTTATATGTCAATCAAACCACAGGTAAAACAAAATTGTTGATAAACTATGGAACATCCAATAAATAAAAGGGGATTTATTAAAAGCTTTGCATATTCCAACCCATATGTACTTTTCAATACACGGACGTATGACTCTCCATTGTTTCCACGTTTCTAATAAAGCCATATGTACAAAAAAAAGTTCCACGACATAGTTTCCGTAATATTCCTATGTTATTGCCGGTGAAAAAGGTCGTTCCATTGTGTGTAACAACGACTTATCAGCCTTTATTTTTTTTCTATTCAATTCAAATTCTGCCCGGGGTATGTAAGTCCTGAAATCCTTGACAGTATCAGAAGGAAATAGTCCGCCAATTGTCGAGCGCGCTCTACACGAAGGTCACGTGGGGGTTCGTAGTTGCTAATTAAATAACAATGTGCTGTGATAAATGCGTCTGCATAGAAAACAGGAAAAACAAGAGGTTAGTAAATTAAACGTGGAGACAGAAAAGTAATCTAAGAAGGGATTCTGATATATTCTGTAGCCGGAGGTGATATCTGAGGAGTCAAAGACCACTGTGAACAAAAAGTAAGGCGAATTTATTTATAAAATATAAATTATTTATTTATTCTTCAAAATCAGTTTCATCCCCTTCAAAGTAATCCGATAAACCGCACTTTTTCCAACGCTTTTTCCAGTCCTCTAAACAGGCGGAATAGTCTTTTTATGTTATAGCCTTCAAGACCTTCTTCGATTCGGTTTTTATCTCTTCATTCGTGTCAAAACTGCGTCCCTGCATTGGTCATTTGAGTTTGCTGAATAGCCAGAAGTCGCACAGAGCCAAATCAAGAAAATACGGTGGTTGCGGAACGATATGAGTCGAGTTTTTGGCAAAAAAGTCGCGAAGAACCAATGCAGTATGACATGGCGCATTATCGTGATGAAGGAAACCAAGAGTTCCGGCCGTTTTAGACGAATAGCTTCAAGCAAACAACGCATAACGCTCAAATAATATTCGCTGGATTGGTCGGTGGTTTCAGGATCGCATGCGTAAATCCAAGTCTCGTCTCCAATAATGATGCATTTCAAGTGGTCCTGATAGTCAGACAGCAAAGTTTCACGCACATCAACAAGTCGCTTTTTTTCCCAAAAAATAGAGCGTTTTGGCACCAATCGAGACTTGACGCGTTTGAGACACAAAACATTCTTCAAAATGGTTTGGGCTGAGCCAAATGATATTCTAACACTATCAGCAAGATCTGTAATTGTCCATCGACGATTTTCAAGCACCAAATCTTTGATTTTTTGGACGTGGCCCTCGTCGGTAGACGTTGATGGTCGTCCAGAGCGCGGTTCGTCTTTGAACTCGTTGTACCATTTATAGACATTCTTTTGTGCCATAGTTTGATCACCAAAGGTCTTCCGCAACATTTTTAATGTGTCCGAACAAGAATATTTGTTTCGCAAACAAAATTTGATGGAGTTATTTGCTCAACAAAATCACCCATTGCAAAAATCAAAAAATTCACTTTTGGTTGTTTACAAAAACACGTGTAACTCGGAGATAATTAAACCTTTTAACATACAGTCGCTTGGCAAATATTATAGACAGTCCTACCAACCTAGGAAAAGAAAATTACCTGCCTTCCTAATACCCGGGAGTTTTAAATGACAATTTCACCTTACTTTTTGATCACAGTGGTATATGTAGAACATTTACCGTAATAAGAATATGGTAATAGCTTACTTCCAGAGTATTTCTTCATTACGTAGGAGAAGGTACGAACCTTAGTCTATAGCTGAAAGTCGTTACACCCTGTTCACAGCCTTCTAGAAGGTTCAACGCAACGACTGACCCTTAAATTGTCTTTGATTGCAATTTCAGTGTATTTTCACAACACCCGGCACAGGTGCGTCATGACGTCACCGGCCTTGGCACCACCCTATCAGATGTTTCTGTCTGGTTTTTTGGTCTTCCACGACGACGTCCTTGGGGGTTAACATCTGCAACGGTGCTTCGCCGGGTCTTTTAGCCAAGAACAAAAAATTGGCTCATCACGTTTGTTTCCCGGATTTAGTCAATTCTCGTTCCAAAGTTAAAGTGTTAAGTATAAAAGAGCGTTTGTAATAGTTTAGAAAAATATAACGAAAAATAATTTTTTAGATACCTTGTTTAAATTCCTGTAATAGGAATTTCGGACAGAAACCAAAAGACTTTGAAAACGGCACAATGCTTAATATAGATGCCAAGTGGGTCATCTAACTTGTTAATACCACAGTTTCGTTTTAAATGTGCTCATTTATTTATTAAAAATATGAGTGTAAGCTCCTTTAGTTTATTTGGAATACTTCACAGTTGTACGACATTTTCTCAATTCTGTAATAAATCTTGACATGTAGGAATGAATTTAATTCTTCAGTAACTCGTTATTTTTGCCTTTTCTGTTTTTGGAAAAAGGCTTGTCGAAGATGGTCTCTTCTCTTTAATAGCCTAGGAAGCGATAAATAGGAGGGATAGTGTAGCTCCCTGTCTGAAGTTTAAGGATCCTACTCGATTCAGTGATTCAGGTGAAATCCTAGACAAAGCTGCACCAAGTATGTCGGATTCTCAGGAGAGAGCTCTGGCGGAGGCTACCTTTGGGGATACCTTCACATCTCTCTGGGTTTTTGAACTAAGGTTCCCACATGCCGAGGCACCTCGACCTGTTTTGAGAGGTGTATGTTCCGGGGTCGCAGACCTTGGGCATACGGTAAGAGTTGTCCGCTATTCCTATTGGAAAGGTCGGCCAGCTGCCTCCTAAACTGGTCAAGGCACGGCGAGGGGAAAGCTGCGACCCCACAGATAACCCCTCTCCCTCCATCGGAAGGGCGTGGGACACGTACCAAATGCCCGACCTACCTGATTCAGGTTTTTCTAGGGTTTTCGCTGCATCACTTTTAGGCAAATTTCCGGGTAGGATCCTTAAACCATAGCCCGGGGGCCATAGTTAACCCTTGGCTATCTTCCTCTACCCTTCCGCATCATCCCTTTCATATCCCTTCCTATGCTATTAAAGGGGAGTTGCCACCATCTGGATTACCCTCATGTTGCCTGTTTCCCTAAAAAAATCGGATACTCAGTGCTACGATAAATGGAGATTAGGGTTTTTGCTTAGAGTACGCAGCATTCACTGATCCATGTCTATATCAGTTTTGGAGGCAGCTGGACGACTGTTCCAATGGGATCATAGGGCAACTCTACCGTTACTTCTGCGATCCAGAAGCATAAAACCTCTGAAAACCGTCAAAGTCTGCTGGAAACCTTAATTTAGATTTTCTGGTTTACTACCAGATGGTTAACAAGAACCCTCTGCCTATAGTTTAAGGCAACGCTGGTTTCTTACACTTGTGTATTAAAGGAAGCAGTGGCTTCCACGGATCTGTGTAAAAAAAAATTCACACAATCTGGTGGCATCATCCATGGTTAGATTAGTGAACAAAAGAAGAAGGCTGAAAGCCTAACACTGGGTTTTAGTGGGTCAAGTTTGTAACCCATATATTTTTGTTGTTGGTCACAGGGAAAACTGCAGAGTCGGAGTACTTTGGTTTTCAAGGAAGGAAATAAGAGAGTGATAAGGATAATAGAACTCCATGAGTTACGGCCTGACTCGTGACGTATCACCTGATAAACTTCATTTACGTAATAAAGTTAATTTCTGAACATGCTCCAAACAATGTCTTATTCTTTTCTTGGTTCCCCGCTATTGATAATGGCAAGTACGGACGCGCCTTAGGGAGGTCCCCTTCACTCGTCAAGTCAGGGACTATCGTTAATGAGATTACGACATATTCCAATCGAAGCCAGAGAGATTATAAACCAATAGTGATAGTAGGGTGATCCACGTCCACTGCGCATCCTGATGAACTGATTGGAAATTGATGGATCCGGTCTCGATGATGCGCCAGAGACTTGGTCGTACGAGGCAGGGCTCGTCACAGATCCATCCGGTGTTGGAGTCTCTGTAGACAACAGACAGACTCTCGTGTGCGGAGGAACAAAAGACGACGCCACCTGCGTGCGACTGCTTGCTACTGTGCCGAATCCCAAGTCTTGAGTTCGTGACGTGCGTGCCGTGGTCGCTGCCGGGTTACGAAATCTCTGGCAGCTGCCACTTGCCGATTATCTCTGGTCGCGACTTGTCGAAGGTCCTCAATACACACAAGAGCGATTCTGGTTACACCACGGGGGAAATCAAAACATGTCAGCAAATACACGTCGTAATTACAAGTGTCACCGTCACAAAAACGTGAATTGATTATAAATAAAATCATATTTACAGGCGTGGAAAAATTTCTATGGACGATTACTCGTCTACTGCTAAGACCCTGTACACAATTTCCTTATTACAAAGAAACTGTAGTAAATTGTAAATTAGCAGGCAAATAAAAAAATCTTGCATTAGACCTGGAAACAAGCTTTGAATGGGGTAAGACTCAAACAATTATCACCCCTAAACTGTCTTTTATTGGTCTAAAATATATTTCATTTCATATAATAAAAAGTAAGAGACTGAAAAATATAAAATAAGTAATAAGAATGACGCGGCGTTTTATGATTGGTTGCTCCTGCATTGCGCGGTTAACTGTGACGTCACTTCGGTGAAAAAAAAAACACCTCGCAGATTTAATTTCCCATATAAAACTACGCTTTGACAGCACGATTAATAATATTTAATAGTGTTGAATTTTTAGAATAGAAAACAAAAGAAAGCGCCTGACGAGAGGTAAAATAGGGAAAGTCTGTACAAAATTAAGGAAATTTTAGAATTCAAAGCAAGATTAACGAATTATTATAGGGATTTATTTACTAAGAATAACAATTCTGTTAATAAATTGAGAAAAGTGAAGTTTAAGGGGATGATTTTAGAAATTTGGTATAATCTTGTGAGGCATTGCAGTGAATGATATTGTAGAACGCCATTAATAGTCCTACTGATAACAGATCTTCTGTAGTAGTTTCTAAAAAGACTGATAGGGGTAAAGGGGAGATGACCTTCTGCATATTTATTTTACGTTCACGTTTGTGTACCTTAATTGTATACATTTTAAACATTGCCACTCCCCGGGTTCTTGGTCCAATGACATTAAATAAATCCTTCTATGTATCTATGATAATTAAATGGGTCTCAACATCAGTCTGAATAAATTTATTCACGGAACTAATTAAAAGTAACATTAAAAATTCAATAAATTGCAAATTGAAACGCGACAACGTTTGTTACATATTTTTATGGCCTTTTCAAGTGTTGTATATTGCAAAGAAACGCGTTTCAAATTTATTCCAAATACCTTAAATCACCAAAAAATCTATAATCTAGACATTACTAAGCAAATTCAATGACTGAATTTTAATTTTATTATAGTTTATACAGAGTAAGAAACTTTAATATAAAATTGACAGAAATGTGACATTCAATTACAGATACGTTACACGTAACATGAAAACTGGTTACTGTGACCTTCCTTTACTATCCCAGAGTGCACTTGTTACGTATCAGGAGGTAAAAACCTTTTTATATAGTCGTAAGAATTATGTATTACTAGCTTCCATTTTTCTTCGCTTGAGGAAGTGAGTCAATAACAAAGTTATAATACAGTGATTCCGTCATTAAACACTTCCTTTGTTTAAACAGAGAAAAGCGCCACAGTCATCTACTTTTTTTTCTCTTCTTTATAAATCATACTCTTTGATACCTTCTGGTCTCTATATAGAAGTTCTGAATAAAGACAATCTTATTTCAGAAATTTTTCTTGAAGGAATCGAAATTTTCTTGTAAATTGGCATTTATAGTAATTTGTGGGGGAAATGGAACGTAGAGGCAAAGGAGGTATATATAATTCACTTTCCTTACACAGTGTGGATTCTGAAGAACGAGTACAATCCGATTAAAGGAATCTAATTTATGAATTGGATTTTTCAATTGTTTCACCTCGCCGCTACCGAATATAATGTAATCCATTCGATATGAATCGTAGGGCCTCGGAAGAGGTTGCGCAGTGCCCCTTTTTATATCCCGACGTCACTAAACTGACACGTTTGGCCTTTATACTTCCAAGTTATATCGCGACGGGGCGGCTATCACTATTTCAGTCGCTTCAACTATCGTAATCACAGCAAGTACATGAACAATAAAAATAAAATATTATAAATATTTATAGTTATCTGAATTCAATATAATCATTAAGGAAATAATTTAATAACAAATTAACACGAGGCTTCGTCCTGAATCAAGGACTTTAACGAGTTCACAGTGTATTTGGAGTATTATAATCATTTCCGTACATTCTCCTATTAATATAAGCAAAGTAAATAACTTATTTGGTCATTTATGATTATGTAATGGAAATAGTTTTAAACGTTTAACCATATTTAAGGCTAATCTGTCTACAAACAAATAAATATTAAGGCCGTTATGATGATAAAATAATGATTAATTCATGTCTCGAGAAAATTTCCAAAACATTTCCGTACATTATTTATATTTATATTTATATTTATATTTATATTTATATTTATATTTATATTTATATTTATATTTATATTTATATTTATATTTATATTTATATTTATATTTATATTTATATTTATATTTATATTTATATTTATATTTATATTTATATTTATATTTATATTTATATTTATATTTATATTTATATTTATATTTATATTTATATTTATATTTATATTTATATTTATATTTATATTTATATTTATATTTATATTTATATTTATATTTATATTTATATTTATATTTATATTTATATTTATATTTATATTTATATTTATATTTATATTTATATTTATATTTATATTTATATTTATATTTATATTTATATTTATATTTATATTTATATTTATATTTATATTTATATTTATATTTATATTTATATTTATATTTATATTTATATTTATATTTATATTTATATTTATCTTTATATTTATATTTATATTTATATTTATATTTATATTTATGTTTATATTTATATTTATATTTATTTTTATGTTTATGTTTATATTTATATTTATGTTTATGTTTATATTTATATTTATATTTATATTTATATTTATATTTATATTTATATTTATATTTATATTTATATTTATATTTATATTTATATTTATATTTATATTTATATTTATATTTATATTTATATTTATCTTTATATTTATATTTATATTTATATTTATATTTATATTTATGTTTATATTTATATTTATATTTATTTTTATGTTTATGTTTATATTTATATTTATGTTTATGTTTATATTTATATTTATATTTATATTTATATTTATATTTATATTTATATTTATATTTATATTTATATTTATATTTATATTTATATTTATATTTATATTTATATTTATATTTATATTTATATTTATATTTATATTTATATTTATATTTATATTTATATTTATATTTATATTTATATTTATATTTATTTTTATTTTTATATTTATATTTATATTTATGTTTATATTTATATTTATGTTTATATTTATATTTATATTTATATTTATATTTATATTTATATTTATATTTATATTTATATTTATATTTATATTTATATTTATATTTGATTATTCTCTCGCAGCTCACATAGACCAGAGGTAATCCATCAGCGATAATTCTCAAACACCTCTTACAATATAATCTTTCTTCACATATTATAATGTATTATCGCAACCAAATAAAACTATTTTTCCAAACAGTGTCCAAGTATTTAATTATTTTTAATTTTATTAAACAAATCGAAAATGATAAAATCCCGTGTTGCATGTCAAAGATAATTTCTCGATCAGATAAACTGCGCTTATCAGACGTGATCGCCTTAACGAAATACTTTTACTGAAGTTGTGACTGGCGGAAAAGTCATGTCTCACATTCACTGAAGAAGTCCTCAACATGACGTAGTCGACTCCAGACGTAAAGCCAAGAACGTGTGATGTGTACTGGAATTTTTTAATACGTTTAACGCCATGCAGCGTTCACCAGTCATTGGGAGATTAGGAAAAATCATCTGTTCGGGGAGAGGGGGGGTTACATATGGTAAATTTTAACTGGTGCTTGCATTATAGAGTTGTTTTGGAAAAGTCTCCCATTCTTGTATCAATAAAAAAATGTTCAAAATGATGCAGCGACACTACGACAGTGCACGGCCACACGTCGTTGACCTGAGTCTTCCCCTGTATAGTTCACATTTGCCGCCCACCTGTTTATTTCACCTTATGTGAACAAACATCGTAGTAGCGGCAAAGCCTGACAAAAAAAAATATTCCCCGACGTCTTCGATAACTCTAGTTGTAAGTACTGAGGACTACCTCGACAAGGTACTGGTAATGTATTTTTATGAGTATGAAAACGACACAAAACCAGCAGGGGGTGGACTGAGAGTCATAACCACGCGCAGTAGGCGTCTTCGTGCTCCATGGGTTCTACAAATATTCTACTCACAACTACGTTCAACCGAATTTCGTAATAAATACCATTATTATAACGACATGTATGAAGCAGGAAGGAAAAATTCGTTACCTAAACATATGCTAGTGCGCATTTAACTTTCCAGGCCTGCAGTAAATTTTTCCCCTCCACCTGTTAAAACTTCTTTTGACGTATTTCAAGACGGGTTACGGAAGCAATTTTCGTTTAAAAAGAAAATATAATATTTAGTCGCAGCGGGGATCTAAATACATTTCGGTGTCTTTATTTTTCTTTTGTATTTTAAAACAATCACTTCTTCCTCGGCCATTTGCATTTTTGTTGCCGTGGCGTGTCGATAACGTTCGAGGAAAAAAAGAAAAAGGAATAAAGACGGAGAGAAGGCATATCTCTGCTTATGTAAGCAATTCTTCGCAATGTTTTGAGAAACCTTGTTTCCTCTCTGATTTACGAAGGTTCTTTTGAGTGACAATCTCGTAGCGAGGAAGTAATTATACAAATTATTGTGAACAAAGGAGGTTGATAAAGAAAAAAAACTTGACCTGCATGTATAATTTACCATCGCAAAGCTGCTAAGTAGTCTTCGTAATTCCTATTAATGTTAGTTGTGGTACAACCGTACATCAGATTGACCTATATCTATTTATTTAATTATTTCCGTACAACGTATTTTAGAGTTATGTCACAGACACTTCTGTGGTCAACATTATACGTTACTTGTAACAATGAAACCACTATAATAATACACCCCATAAATTGTATTATCTTGATATCCCTCATTCTATGACTGATATATTGCCTTTTATAAATTATTAGAAATTGGTCAACTATCAGAATATAGATTTAAAATCATTAAACGGTTAAATTTTCAATACATAATTTAACTGATAAATTTTAGGCCTCCTCCATTAACTTTTATAATATATTTATATTGTTTCTTTAATAATATAACGTCTGAAGAGGCCTCTGGTTAAAGGGAAGAAACGTTAGGTAAATTTTAGCTCATATATAACTTTTAATGTTTATAAGTATACATGTTAAACATTTAATTTTATCCAATTAATTAATTTTAAACCTTCTAATGTTTATTTTTTATTAATCTTTATAAATAAAGATTATAATTTTGAATGTAATCCAATTAATTAATTATAAAAAGTAATTGTATATTTTCTAATAATTTTTATAATTATGTATTCTAAGATTTTAATTTTTTCCAATTAATGAATTGTAAACCTTGTAATTGTTTATTTTTTATAAATTTTTGTAAGTATATAATCTAAATTTTATCCAATTAATTAATTTTAAAATTTCTAATGGTATTTCTATTATTAATGTTTTAAGTAAATATTCTAATATTATTCGATTAATTAATTTTAACCCTTATAAATGTATATTTTTCATTCATGTTTATAAACATATATTCAAATCTTTTCATTTCATTCAAATAATTAATTTTAAATTTCCTAATTGTATATTTTTTAAAAAAAATTATTATTAAATATTCTAATCTATTAATTTATTCAAATAATTATTTTTAAACCTTCTAACGGTATATTTTTTATTAATTTTTATAAGTAAATATTCCGACCATCTAATTTTATCCAATTAATTAATTTATATTTCTAATTGTATTTCTTTTATTAATTTTGTAAGTAAATGTTCTGATTTTCTTATTTTATCCTATTAATGAATTTTATATTTTTATTAATGATTTTAAATAAATATTATAATCTATTCATTTAATACAATTAATTAATTTTAAACCTTCTAATCGTATATTTATTATTACTGTTTATAAATAAATATTCTGATATTTTTATTTAATCTAATTAATTACTTTTAAAATTTCTAATTTCCTTTTTTTTATTAAATTTCATATTTAAGTATTATAATATTTTAATTTATTAAATTAATTTATTTTAAACCTTCTAACGGTATACTTTTTATTAATTATTATACGTAAATATTCTAATCATCTAATTTTATCCAATTCATTAATTTTAAACCTTCTAATTGTACATTTTCTTGATAATGAGGCCTTCTGTTTAATGTGTATCAGACCTTTCGTTATCGACGGACTCTTCAACTATAGTGCTACAATTATAATAAGCACAAAGTCGAGAATTTCTTTGTCCTTTTCTAGTTTATAAAAAACAAAAATAAAAATGATCTTATGATATCGGGAGAAAAGTAATTACGAACGTGTCAGGTTGCGTTATCACAAGGAAAGAGAAAACTACCGGAAAAAGAATATTCAGGCAAATGGGAACAAGTAATTGTGTAATTTTCGTACCATTTATTTTTCGTATTACGCAGGCTTGTAGGAGCTAGTGCTAGTGCCAAATGGAAGTAATATGAAAGAGAAGGAAAAATAGACACCAAAAACCCAGAATTTAGGTGAATCCCCGGAGTAGAGGTAAGAGGACCCCTTGGCGTACCCTTTCCGCATCCCCTTCCTATGCTGTATAAAGGAAGTGACCACAACGTTCTTCAGATAGCCTGCTTCTAGAGAAAGGAACACAGTCGAAGTAATTGAACTGAGAGAGCAGGCAAGAAGAGGAGAAAATAGATAGCTGCTGATGTTAAACGGACACTGGTCTAAGTTGCCGCAAAATTTCTGGATGTGACCACACAGCAACAAGAACTGCTTGTAACTGAAACAATTAAAGCTTTGACAACTGTAAGCAAGTCGTAGACAGTTATAAAATACTGTAATTAATTGTAGTTTCTAGGAATTAACAGAGTTCAATGATGTAGTGGCCGCAATGTACGTACAGCGTCATCGTTACAACACTGCGTAAATTCAGCAACGTTCCTTAAGACTATCCACAGCCTGTGAAATAGATATAATTTACTAGTTCAGATATAGTTCAACCCTTAGGAGTGGGGGTGGAGGGGATGAAACAAATTTCCGTTTACAATCTCTATCAAATTTTATACACATGTTACTTACGATCCAGGAACAAACAGTGAGGGGTTAAAACACACCTACCGCCTCTATGGGAGGGGTAGAATTTAAAAACATTCCTGAACAGGCCTTACTTGCGTCGAATAAAACGTTTCCGCGGGTCGCTTAATTTTATAGTGTCATTATAGAATTTTTATGTGTCTAATTTCAACTCCAAAAGGAAAGGGAGGGAAGCGCTACAACGGTGCGGGTGGTGATGGTATAACATAAAAATAATGCAAAAAAGACCGATATTAGTGTCGATTCCGGGGTTATAGGAGTCACTGTGTTTTATTCCCTGATTAATCATGGTGATTGATGAAATTTTATGTTCCTCTTCGTGGAGATAGACGCGGTTGAGTATAGGTTTCCCGGAGTAGTTTTCACCCTCTTAAGGAACCGGCTAAAAAACATTTCTCTATATTTTGCTCTCTATTTAGTTGACGGTTGTATTTATTTATTCTTTTAAGGTATCTGCAATAGTTTTAGACTTTATTAAGCTGTCGAATATATTTTACTGTTTTAATTCGTCGTGATTTTTTAGACACTTTTATTTTATGTGGTAGGAGAGTTTCCGAATACTGTCAGTCATCGTCGTTGTTTATTTGAAGTTAGATGCCGAGGAGTTCCCACTGTGGATTAATTTAAAAAAAATCCCGGACAGCGCTAGAACCTTATAAATTAGTTAAATCACGTTTACAGGCTAACGTTCTTAATACATTTTTTCTGACATTTTGGCTGTGTTGTTTATTTATAATTAATAGGTTTATTTCTGACTCGTGCGCCCCATCTCCTTTTCTTAACCAATCCTTTCCCTGAAGACGAACAGAGTTTTTACTGTTTTTCTGTCCATTCTTGCAGTTTTACTTCACCTCTGAACTTTGCTTTTCTCAGCTTCAGCAGCCTAGAAGAGTCACTGCGGACGTATGAAGGAACGGAGGCGAGTCCAGATGGCTAGTACCGCTAAGGCTAAGTCTGAGGCTGAGGCTGAAGCAGGTGATGGCGCGTGCCACAGACCAGCAGGTGGAAGGAGGACCTGTCCACCTGGCGACCTCCGAAACTAACTGTAACCTACTCGCTCGCTGGATTGCAAATCTCTGGAATTCCCTCGCGGCACATAGTTACCGCACTGTTCACTTCACATAATCGTCGTCGGGATGAGAACTAACACACAGGTCATTTCTTCCCATCAGTTTCAGATAAGCGAATCGCGATGACGTCACTTTGATGCCGATAACACGGGCGCAGTGTTTTTGAGTGCGCAGTTTATCAGGTGTCATATTTATATATATATATATATATATATATATATATATATATATATATATATATATATATATTGCATATATCTCCATAATTAAGAGATATCTTTTTAAAGGCGCCTTAGAATCGCGGATATTATCCACAAATTAAAGATATTTATTTAATTTAGTCATTTGTTCTAACTTTACTCGATCCAAAAATTAATGAAGACAATACTAAAATGTAGAAACTAAACTAATCAAATACAGAAATAAAATATACTTAATATCGAACATAGTGGAGTCAAAAATACATAATAGATAAAATAATTAAGATAACCCTACTAATAAAATATTAGTAATAGATAAATAATAAAGGTAATACTTAAAAATTATAACTAATGAAATACAAAAAACATCAATAAAAGAACTCAATTACGGAATTGGTTTGATAAGAAACTCTTTCATCAAAGCATAAATAATAGAATCCAAGAAAATTCTTAAATAGAAAAATCAATTGCAGGGAAATTAATCATTTTAATTTGTATAATGAATAAAATATGAAAAATAAGAATAACCTTCGTTTTACGATAGAATCATAAAACAGTCTAACTGATAACGTAAACTCTGAACTCTCTTTTCAGTACTATTCTACGTAATCTAATCTACTTAATAAATAAAACACAATGTTTCTATATATATATATATATATATATATGTCACGGATACAAATCTACATCCATTTCTCTCCAAATTACTATACGTGTTCTTTGCAACCAGGAAACAAACACTGTAGGGGAGCGGGTGTTTAAATATTGAAACAAGGTTAAACAACCGATATTTAAGTCGGATAAATACTTTTAGTTGTCAAAGAGATTGAAAGTCTTTCTACCGATGTTAGCTTGTATAATTTTATCCCCTTACCGGATGGGAAAGCAGCACCCCTAGGGGTGGAGGGTGGAGGTACGTTACATAAAAATAACGCAAAAACAACCGTTATTCGAGTCAAACCGGGGTCGGAGACATATGAAAACCCAGGCAACCGCGGACACCCAGATAGTTAATAATATGTAACACAATAGGTTCCCACTTGGATATATGAATCTTTACATACGTAAAATAAAAATTGTAATAATCTGACTTCTTTTAAAATTAATGTACTAAAACACCAACTTATTTGTCAGAAATTTTTATCAACATATTTAAAACATAATATTTAACAGGAACAACGTTTCATCCCCGATCGGGACGTCTTCAGGTGTACAACTACAATTAAATTCGGTTATCTAAAAAAATTCATAAACAAAGTCTTTCTTACATGATAATTTATAATACTATTGTTTATAAAAATAATATATGGTATCACAATATATATATATATATAGATATATATATATATATATCATAAGAAAATTTATATTTACAAATTAAAAAAATTAGAAACGAAATAAATACTGAACTAAAAAATAAATAAATGTTAAAAATATATAAATCTGATAATTTGTAAATAACGACGTTGCAAAGGAATCTAAAAATAATTACAAATTAAAGGCTGGCAAAGTGAATGAACAAAATTACACATTCAACTTAAGTTGTCTGAACATATAAACACATAAAAAAATTATCCATTTTATTATAGTAAATAGAATATACATTTGACATGAAGAAGGTACTATATAAATTTATAATACAATATTTTAGTAGAATCTTTCATCAAGAATTTTTGTCTATTTTTCCTTTAGTGAGGTGAAGTGTTGAAAGTGTAGCCAATATTTCAGAAAAAATTTCTAAGTCTTATTATATTCTATATTTTCAAAATTGTTTTATCTTTTTGTTATGCTTTTGTGCATGAATCTGTTTCAAAACTCCCACTGGGATCGATCCCTATCTCAGAAAATAAAATGCATAATTTCATAACCTGATGATGCGCTGGAGAAACTTTCTGCTGCTTCTATGGATTATACTTCATGAATCTTACTGAGAGGGCTATTTTACTTCCTTAACTGAAATGAATGAATTTATTAATCCACCCTTTTCTTTGCTTCAGTTACTCCTTCGTTTCTTGAGATTTTGAAATATTTTTGACAAGAGATTGGCTCCACGGTTGGCCTCTTGAGGTCCGTTTGATATCACCACCTTGGCTGCTGCTGCGCTTCCTACTTCTACTCAAGTGTGACCAAGCACACGTTGACACGACACTATGGGGGGTTGAGACTTCCCCGGAGGGGCGATGGTATTAATTAAATATTGACTGAATTATTTCTTCACGGCTGAGCGAGCTCATTCACGATCCCACCACCATAAATCACACGATTCTCAACGGAAAACACGATTAACCCTAAACCGTTGAACCGAGGACAGTTCATTGCCGACAAACTCATTGGAGTTCAAGAGTCAAAACTGTTACTCTAAAACTTGGAACGCCGTTGATGACGTAAATAATCAGGGCGCGGCCAGCATCGTACAGGACTTGTGCTACCACTGTGTTCAAAAATTAAGGTGAAATTGTCATTTAAAACTCCCTGGTATTAGGAAGGCAGGTAAAATTTGTTTCCTAGGTTCGTAGGACTGTCTATAATATTTGTCAAGCGTCTGTTTGTTAAAAGGTTTTATTATGTTCGAGTTACACGTGGTTTTGTAAACAACCAAAAGTGAATTTTTCGATTTTTCCAATGGGTGATTTTGTTGAGCAAAGAACTTGCAACAAATTTTGTTTTCGGAACGAATATTCTTGTGCGGACACGTTGAAAATGTTGCGGAAGGCCTTTGGTGATCAAACTATTGCACAAAAAAAAATTTTATAAGTGGTACAACGAGTTCAAAGAGGGCCGAGAACGCGTTGAAGACGAACCGCCATCTGGACGACCATCAACGTCTACCGACGAGGGCCACGTACAAAAAATCAAAGATTTGGTGCTTTAAAATCGTCAATGGACAATTATAGATCTCGCTGATAGTGTTGGAATATCATTTGGCTCAGCCTAAACCATTTTGAAGAATGTTTTGTGTCTCAGACGCGTCAAGTCTCGATTGGTCCCAAAATCGCTCAATTTATTGGGGAAAAAAAGCATCGCGTTGATGCGTGTGAAACTTTGCTGTCTGACTATCAGGACCACTTGAAATGCATCATTACTGGAAACTAGACTTGGATTTACGCATACGACCCTGAAACCACCGACCAATCCAGCGAATATCGTGCAAAAGGTGAAGCAAAACCGAAAATCAAGGTGATGTTGACAGTTTTCTTTGATTATCGTGGTGTGGTGCACTATGAATTCCTTCCGCCGGACCAAACTGTCAACAAAGAATATTATTTGAGCGTTATGCGTCGTTTGCGTGAAGCTATTCGTCTGAAACGGCCGGAATTATGGGCGAACAACTGTTGGTTCCTTCATCACGATAATGCACCATGTCATACTGCATTGGTTCTTCGCGACTTTCTTGTCCAAAACTCGACTCATATCGTTCCGCAACCACCGTATTCGCCTGATTTGCCACCGTGCGACTTCTGGCTATTCAGAAAACTCAAAAGGCCAATGCGGGGACGCCGTTTTGACACGATTCAGGATATAAAAACCAAATCGAAGAAGGTCTTGAAGGCTATACCGGAATAAGACTATTCCGACTGTTCGGAGGACTGGAAAAAGCGTTGGTAAAAGTGCGTTTTATCGGACGGGAATGACTTTGAAGGGGATGAAATTGATTTGGAAGAATAAATAAAGAATTTATATTTTATAAATAAATTCAGCTTTTTGTTCACAGTGGTATATTACATCAGGGGAACAAACGTGGATAAGAACTTGAAACAATCTCATCGGCGACGATCAGCTGTGGTGATAAAAAGAGACGTTGTATATATTAAGTCCTACAACACAGACATGAAGACATTTGTTAGGACCTTTATTTTTAACAGACCTTAAAATGAGCCAGCTACTAAATTGAAGTAAAAGTGTCTTACTGATTACAGCTCAGATTTAATTTAAATAAATCTTACTATAATTAAACTGTTCAAAAAATATAAATTATGTCACGCGCATATTTTTATATGGCTCACGAGGTTTAAATTATCGATATTCCTGTACTTGAATAAGAATGAAGACCGACGGCTTTACAATACAGGACGGTAGCAAAGCGCCACGTGCAGAGAGGAAAGACAAGCCATTAAGGCGTATAGAGAAGACGAGATAAGGTAATCCAGGTACAAGGAAGGGAAACGATATTGAGTAGCTGAAAAGCTGTCATAAAATTGAAATACTATCCACTTTGAAGTGAAACTGACCAACAGGAAAACGCGAAGGTGAGAGTGATATTATCTATCCTCCAACGTAAACAAACTTTATCGTCACCCACAGAAAAATCGAACCACAGAATAACCCCAAAAAAATTTCGTAAAGGCTTCCTCAACCGAAGCTTTCCAGGATATTTCTTCTTTCTTAGTATCCAAAAAGGTTTTTTGAGTATTTCCTTGTGCTGACCCTCAGCTTCTGTCATCAAGCACCTTCACTCGTGTCCTTCTTCTTGAGAAATCTGATGATTATTGAACTGAAGAGAAGCTTAGAAGGCCAGGAATCAGGATCAGGACGAAAAATAAATCTCTACCGAACCCGGGACCTCTGGTTAGTATCTATCAAAAAAAACTTCTCTCTAATATGTTCTTACATTCACAAGCTCCAAGATGGCCAAGAAAAATACATGTCAAGTATTATTTTAAAAATCATTTATAAACAAGTACACGGCCTTTTAGTCAGGAAATTATTTTTATGAACAAAACATGACATAAACGACGTTTCGTCCTGTTTTACGAACTCTTTAGGTTTAATCGACAATTTAGAAATTAATAACTTATTTATTTATAAAAAAAATTAAGAATACTTAAAAATATTTAAAGTAATTAAATTTACTTACAGTTTTGTATATAAATCATGCAAAACGAAGAAGAGGTAAGGTTTTGCTCAGTTACCTGTTGAAATCGAAATGAAACTCATATGTGACAAGGTTGCCCGTGTTTCTTAATAATACTTCAAAGTTTTATATTTAATTATTATATTATGTTAAAAAAATCTCTAAAATATTAAACTATTTGTATCAACTTTCTTTTGTATTATTTAAATTAAAATTAAAAAAAGAAAAAATTCACGTCTGATTGAAAATAATTAATAAGGGAGATAGCCAATTTAGGGATGAGTAAAATTGGATTTAAAGATGAAAATGTAGGGAAGATACCAGGACCTTAGGATTCTTAAACTTCTCAAAAAATTTAAAGAAACTACCTCTTTAATTTAAGAGACAGAGGACGGCCCCCAAGGACATAACCTCAAAAAGGAACCTTGAATACATTACAAACAATTGTACAAAATTGATGCAACAAGGCAAAATGGCCCAAACCAACACTTTTCAGAAACTGTTGTCTCATTCGATCACAACGTTCACTATATTCTGAATAGAGCAGCACATGACGTCATCGCCTCACACTATCAGTATCAAGTCGAAAAGACCGGACAGAGAAACTCCCACGTCATCGGGAAAACAAAGTGATACGAACTTCTCTAGAAAAAAGGCAAAGCAAACAAAAGCATTAGCACAAGGAAGATTTTAGAGTCTTATTAACCAGAGAAGAACGTCGACAGTCCGGTGCTAGTGCCGTCTACTCATAAACTCTGAGGTGAGCCTTCCTTATTTTTTAATCTGTACCAAATCGTGGTATTAATATATTCCAAGGAAGCCTGAAAGAGAATTCTCTCGCAGGTGAACCTTCCCAGAGAGCTCTGGCGGAGACTACCTTTGGGGATGCCATAACATCTCTCTGGTTTTTTTGAACTAAGGTTCCCATATGCTGAGGTACCTCCGCCTGTTTTGAGAGGTGTATTTTCCGGGGTCGCAGACGGTAAGAATTGTCCGCTACTCCCATTGGAATAGTCGGCCAGCTGCCTCCTAAATTGGTCAAGGCACGGTGACGGGAAAACTGCGACCCCACAGCTAACCCCTCTCCCGCCATCGGAAGGGCGTGGGACAAGTACCAAATGCCCGGCCTACCTGATGCAGGTTTTTCTAGGGTTTTCCCTGCATCACTTTTAGGCGAATTGCCGGGTACGATCCTTAAACCATTGCCCGGGGGCCTAGTTAACCCTTGGCTACCTTCCTCTACCCTTCCGCATCCCCCCTTTCAAATCCCTTTCCTATGCTATAAGAGGGGAGTTGCCACGATGTGAATTACCCTATACATTGCCTGTCTACACCTCAAAATATATATATATATATTATCAAATGTTGGTATTGTAATTAAGTTAAAAGATTGGAGCCTGTTTTTTTGTATAAAAAAAGTATCACATTTCACGGAAAATTAGTTGATTGTGTAGCAACAAGGCATATTTCAGAAGTCCATTTTATTTTTGTTTAATTCACATTATATGGATAACAATCTATACGTTCGCAGTGAAGAGTAACACCACTCTGTATCTGGAATATTTTCCAGCTTTTCCCGATTAACGGTTTTCTTTTGAAAGTAAAGAGTCCCATTTCTAACGGTTTTTCGTTTTCCTGCGTCAGCTTGTTGGTGACTCTGAGGGTTTAACTTCTACTCTTGATTAACGTATTATTTATTAGATACACAACAGAATCAAAAGTAACATTTGTTAATATATTTTACTTTGCCAGCATCAGCCTACTGACACGGGACAAGCTACTTAATTAATTCCCGCTGTTGCTGTCCCGCAGAGAGGAAATTAACTCTTTCCTGTTGTCGACGTCTTAAGTCATCCGTTTTGCTTGCCAAAATATTTCTTCACCGCCTGCTCTCGTGGCTGGTGCTCCGGAGTCCTCTAGAAGAATGCGGGCGACACCTGCCATCAGGATCTCGAGTGCAAGGACTCTCACAGTCACAAGAACATTCGTACACACGCGATCCATTTTGTAAGTGAATGAAAAATTCAGCCAATGAGCCCGAAAAATTATCAATTAATTTAACCAGAAAGAAAATCAGTTCATACGACGTTTCGAACACGATTTTGGGACATTTTCAGGTAAATGGGTAACGTGCGTAAGTAGAAAATTTTATGTAAGTTAGAAATGTAAATTGACCGAAACATAGTGAAATAAGTTAAACAGATTGTATAATATTCCGTTAAAATATAAATTAAACAGAGTTACAATTTGGAATATATATATATGTATATTGTAATGCCAATTAATTAGGCCATTAATTGTTTGGACATAAAAATTTGAATTGTTTGAGAAATCCATTATAGCGGTCTGATCGAACAAAGCAACAATGAGAGAAGCGAGCTCACTTTGCTTTGTCGAAAAGTCAAAAATGGCGTACGCGCGCTAAAACTCGAGAGCACTAGGAGTCAGATGGTGGCGGGACATTTCAGAGGACGGAACAAATAATACTAGAGCAGAGACTAGCCGTCGTTAATGAATTATTAAACTAAGTTGTGAATTTAAGACAAAGTAAAAACATTCACGGAAGTATTACCTCGTAAATATCGCTAAGTAAAAGCAGTTTACGTATACAGCCAGCCAGGAAAGTTGAAGAGAGTTTTACGTCTGTAGCCAGCCAGGAAAGGAAGTCAGTTTTTTACGTCTACAGCCAGGAGCTAAAGAAAAGTTAGTTCGCTCCGAAAGAATAAACAGTTAAAATAAATCGTCAAGGAGATACGTTGCAGTTTACGTCGAATTCAGTAAAAGACTAATAAATCTACGATTTAGGATTCCGGTAAGGCAGGCAGACATCAGATAGCTGACATTCAGGAGGATCATCTGTGTTCCTGGGAGCCTCTCAATTTTGACTTCAATAGTGTAAAATCTGTGAATCGACCTTTAGAATCAGTGTATAATTTTGCAATAGTGTACTTCCTAAACCAAAAAAGAATGCTGGTACCAGGTGGATACTACGTAATTAACAAAACCAAAACTAATGATTAATTGTAAACTTTAATTAAAGGATAAAGTCAGATTTCATTCTCTTTTAATTGTCAAAGAGAGTTAATTTCTTTACATTTAATTTATTTCTATCAGCATATTGGTTACGTAAATTGTGAACTGTTTGTTAATAATATTTTTAAATCAATTTGTTGTGTCCATTATCAAACCCAGTAGAGGCCCTGAGATAGAGAAAGATCTCAAATTTTGTTGTAATTATCTTTATTGCCACAAAATAAATAATTATTTTGTTTGTTAATTTTTGGTTATTATTTCATTTAATTATTACCTAAATGGCGCTTTACGTGAGGTAAATTCTACAAATTCTCTGAATATAAAATAAATAAAGCTAAATTTTTAATTATTACAATATATATCCATATATGCTAAATTAGAAGATTATGTATGTATGTATGTAAATCTTCTCCATTTTTCATTTTCTAATCCGTTTTCATCTACATCCATTTGGAATTACTTCAACCAATCTTCATCTTTTATATTATCGTCTGCGTTGTTGCCATTTTATTATTTTCGTCGAGCATATTCTATGATCTCCCATCTTTTATTTATACTAGCTGATAACTCGGCATTCCCCACGTTGTAATATTAATCTCAGCGACATGCATAACCCCGGATTGCATGTCGGTTGTTTTTGCGTTATTTTTATGTAACGCCCCTCCACCCCCACCCTTATGGTTGCTCCCTTCCCATGACGAAAGGGATTAAAATTATACCGAAAGAACACCGAAAGAAATACTATCAATCTCCTTGACCTCGAAAAATATTTATCGATGCAAATATCGGCCGTTTAGCATGTTTTAATATTTTCATCCCCGATCCTGACGTGTCTTAACCCCACAGTGTTTGTTTCTTGGTCACGAGGAGCACGTATACGAAATTTGGTGAACTTTGCTCCACGGTTGTCGATTTGTATGGAGGAACATAAATACATACATACATATACACATACAAACAATCTGTTTTATTTATTATATTTTAATCGCTAATCCTACGTCTACTTCAGTGAATATCCGCTTTCTACCTTCATTGCTCTTCTTATCCAAACTCTACAACTTCTTCTTAAGGAGTCCATTTTCAAGTTTCTCATTTTGTATCTGCTCCATAAAAAATTGTGCTGTGAATAATCGATTGATGTTTCGTTTTTCTTTGGATATTTTCGTTTGACCTTAAAATTCTGTTTAATTTACTTGTTCTATTATTTGTTTGCTTGCTCTACTCATTGTTTTCTTTATTTTCTAATTTTTTTGCTTTACCATTAATTTAGATTTCGTTTACTTCGCCCTCAGTCCGGCCTTGTTATATATTTCTTTAATATTTTTCTTCAGATATTCCGCATTATCGGCAGATAATTGCTTAATAATTGTGTTTTAAGGCTCCTACCGGGACCTAAACCATTCACTGCATATTCTATACTTAGTAACGAAACCAACAAGGCCGAACTTGACGAGCGCTGCGTAAGGAATGAACCGAAGTGATCATCCACGTCTCGGAAAGAATTTGTGGCCCGTCCGTCCGAGTGGAGTCTATATAATAACAGTTGTGAAGCGTCTACATATTAATAATTGTATAAATACTGAGCAATCACCGAGACTGACTGCACAAGGACCCGCATCGACGGTCGACATTTTAAAGCTGTAACTTATAAAACGTGTTTGAACGCCATTAGCCTTTATTAATAATTATCATAAACGTGTCCGCGTAATAGCGGCGGACAAATTACGTCGGTGATAATTCAGAGCTGGACGTGATACGCGTAGTTATAAATAATAATTACTCTAATTGCGACTGGCCGTGGGTTTCCACACTCATTGACAATCTACAGGACAAGGACTCTCGTGAGGGTAACCTCACTCTGCGATATAAATATAGAAGGGAAAACTTAACGTTCTTTTCTTGAAATGAGGGATCGATCTCTTAATAAAAATTAATGCGACCACTAAGTTAAACAATTACACTGAAATAAAATAGCTGAACTGTAGATTATGTTACATGGGACGAACCAAACGTTCATTTCAAGCGAGTAAAATCCGATTACTAAAAAATACTTATACTTCATGTCAAAAGATGAAATTTTATTTTGGAATAAATATACTTGGTTTCTTATTTTTTAACTTTTTAATGTTGTCTGAGCATTTATTAAAAATAGCTAAACCAGTATAATTCATTCCCTTTCTTGGTTAATTTTTTTTCTGATCTACTCTTGGATTGAACTGACTATTAAACTTATACCACAGTGAAAAAAAGTAAGGTGAATTTATTTATAAAATATAAATTCTTTATTTATTCTTCCAAATCAATTTCATCCCCTTCAAAGTAATCCCCGTCCGACAAAACGCACTTTTTCCAACGCTTTTTCCAGTCCTCCAAACAGTAAGAATAGTCTTTTTTCGGTATAGACTTCAAGACCTTCTTCTATTCTGTTTTTATCTCCTCAATCGTGTCAAAACGGCGTCCCCGCATTGGCCTTTTGAGTTTGCTGAATAGCGAGAAGTCGCACGGAGCCAAATCAGGCGAATACGGTGGTTGCGGAACGATATGAGTCGAGTTTTGGCAAAAAAGTCGCGAAGAACCAATGCAGTATGACATGGTGCATTATCGTGATGAAGGAGCCAAGAGTTGTTCGCCCATAATTCCGGCAGTTTCAGACGAATAGCTTCACGCAAACGACGCATAACGCTCAAATAATATTCTTTGTTGACATTTTGGCCCGGCGGAAGGAATTCATAGTGCACCACACCACGATAATCAAAGAAAACTATCAACATGACCTTGACTTTCGATCGACTTTGCCGTGGTCTTTTCGGTCTTGCTTCGCCTTTTGCACGATATTTGCTGGATTGGTCGGTGGTTTCAGGGTCGTATGCGTAAATCCAAGTCTCGTCTCCAGTAATGATGCATTTCAAGTGGTCCTGATAGTCAGACAGCAAAGTTTCACGCACATCAACGCGACGCTTTCTTTCCAAAAAAATTGAGCGATTTCGGCACCAATCGAGACTTGACGCATTTGAGTGACAAAACATTCTTCAAAATGGTTTAGGCTGAGCAAAATGATATTCCAACACTACCAGCGAGATCTCTAATTGTCCATCGACGATTTTCAAGCACCAAATCTTTGATACTTTGGGCGTGTCCCTCGTTGGTAGACGTTGATGGTCGTCCAGAGCGCGGTTCGTCTTCAACTCGTTCTCGGCCCTCTTTGAACTCGTACCACTATAAAAGTTTTTTTTTGTGCCATAGTTTGATCACCAAAGGCCTTCCGCAACGTGTCCGCACAAGAATATTCGTTCCGCAAACAAAATTTGATGCTAGTTCTTAGCTCAACAAGATGATACCAAAACTGCTTCACTAGTCTACTTTGCCTACTTTCATTCACATATGTGTTACGGTATTGCCAACTGGGGCAATTGTTCTCGTAGTGTGGATGTTTTCAAACTGCAAAAACGAGCCATTAGAATTATATCAGGTTCAGATGCTAGAGAAATCTGCAGACCTCTGTTCAAAAGACTTCATATTCTGACTCTACCTAGTGCTTACATATTAGAAATACTAAAATTTGTTAAACGCAACATGAACCTTTTTGCAAGTAACGGGGACAATCATGGAGGAACCGTTCAGTTCTTAGGTCTGACAAGCACAGCCTCAGTCTCTATGAGTCTAGCGTTCATTATTCCGGTATCGCACTATTTAACAGCCTTCCTGATCATGTAAAGAACATCAACAACTACAACTTATTCGTAAAGGAGTGTAAAACTTACCTTGTCAATGGAACTTATTACTCCGTACACGAATTTTTGAATCGGTCTGACATTCGTTGAACTGCCTTGCCTACAAAATTGCCGAATATGCTATAAATATGTAAATAGTTTGTCCAGTTTTCCCCTTTTGGTTCTGTTTTCCTGCCTCTGCTTTCTGTTTTAGTAAATATCTATGACGACATCCCTCCGTACCTAGCGACAGGAGATTAATACCAGGAAGTGATTTGTGTCGTGTGCGTTTTTCATAAAAATAGTGTGTATGATTGTAGTGACTAGACTAATGTAAACAGATATGAATTTTTGTGTGTGTTTTTGTGTATTATAAGTTTATATGCAATTTATCTACTGTACATTTGTGACGAATCCTATTTCCTCTTTAGAGGGCTAATGGTGAATAAATCTATCTATCACCCATTGCAAAAAACGAAAAATTCACTTTTGGTTGTTTACAAAAACACGTGTAACTCGGAGATAATTAAACCTTTTAACAAATAGACGCTTGGCGTATATTATAGACAGTCCTACCAACCTGGGAAAAAACTTTACCTGGCTTCTTCGGGAGTTTTAAATGACAATTTCACCTTACATTTTTATCACAGTGGTAAGTCAGCTTTTTAAAAATATTTTGAGTCACATCAACAAATTGATCTTTAGTGACTAAACATTATCGTTACATTGACTTACATATTAATATACATTTACATGAGTGATTATGTTATATATTTACCTTAGATAAATATTTACACTTATCATTAGATGTTGAAATACTGTTTGATGAAGACGCAAAGTAGCGTCGAAACGTCCAGCTTTGGTTAAATAATTTTCTAAAGTTTTTAATTCAAAGTCTGTTTTAAATTAATAAAACAATTGATGACATTATACGGACGCTTCTTTTATTTTTCATTCATATTGTGACGACGTTACGATGCCTTTTTGTATCTTCTTCAGGTATTTTCCCAACAGAGGAGGTATTTAAAAATGATTATATTTATAGTATAATTGTACAAAGTAAACAAAAAAAGCCAAAGTTCACCAAAAAAAACTTACTAAATTTGTATAATAAAGTAGCACAACTAAACGATTAACACAATTCACTTAACGCTAACAAGATTGCAGTAAGACTAAATGACAGGCTGTAACTTTGAGGGTTTTGACCTGACCTGATACAAATAGGTATCGAAACGTGGACATAAATTATTTTATGTCTATTTCCGATTGTAAATTCATCTGGAAATTTAAGGTGGTATTAAGTTTTATTCGTTGAATCAGATAGTTTATTGGAGGTGACAGTTTTGACGTAACCGGTCAGGACGTGAAAGATCCGATCACGTCGTAAACAATAAAATACCAGAAAAGTTGGCAAGTTGCTGGTGCGCAAAGGATTCTGGGGGACAGCTCGACGCTCCCGATGTATAAATTACACAGTGGAAATCTATTATGAAGGCGTGGATAATTACAACATCCGTCGTCAGAGACGGTAGATGACAGACCTTGCCGCGACAAAGAAGAAATGGCTGCTTAATTCATCGCCGCCGCTGGAATATTGACCGCGGGACACTTCAGAGGGGGGCGATTAATTAACGATGGGATTAGCAGGTAAGGAGGGGAAATTATAAGGTTGCCTGCCCTGACTGTGACCTCCTCTGATCGAGCCACGGCAATTAGGCTGACGCAACGTCCAAGACGTCCGTGTGTGAAACTGACCTGAATGAAGCTGTAACGTGGAATTCCTACTACGGTGTATGAAAACCGATGAGAATTATTTTTTTTTTATGAAAAATTCAAATTAATAGCCTATTTGTGGTGTGGGGGTTGTGGCACCTTTCCTTTGAGCATGTGTGTCAGAGAGGTTACGGTGCTTAGTTTTCGCGGATGTAAGGTGATTTGCGAGCATTGTTTTGGTGGCGAAGGAAGGATTCTCGTGGAGGGTGGTACAGTGTACAGGTGGGGAAGAGCGGGGCGGGGGTTGTTGCAGATTGGAACACCTGGCCTAACGGTGCGGGCGCCTGCCATATGCCGCGACGGCTGCGCACGACTGCCAGGCTGCCAAACTCCACGGCGTAGGCTACCTGCGAAACCTCTCCGCGTGTGTCGCCGCACGCTACATATAACAATTATAGTTTAATTATCAAGAATTTTCAGAGCCACCACTAACCTTAACCAATTAAACCAGCCCAATTATTACACATTTAGCTTCACAACTGCTTAAATTCTCTTACCTATTAACCAAATACACTATTTTTTTAAAATCAAATCTAACCCTTACTTCAGTAAATACGTTAGTGAGTGTGAAAGTGACGTCAAAAAAATCTAAAAAAAATAATCTTCAGAGTTCAACAAGTTACTTTTGTCTAACGTTCGATGTTTTTACCGGTGAACAATAAATTTCTCTTTAGTTACTAACTGGGTTCCACATTAATCAATGACGTGTAGATGAAATGAAAAAAAAATACGTCTGATTAAAAATTAATTAGAAGAAAGACAGACAAAAACCGACAAAATAAGTGATAATTTATTACCACACAACGTTTCTGGGACCCTTGAACCTTTCTTCATGTGCTAAGAAGAACCTAGAGCGACACGACATCACAAATACGTCCAAATTTTTAAAGAAGATCAAATATACATAATTTACAGATCTAGTAATACTCTTGCCTATTTGATTAGAGATCACAAGGGCCCACTTGACACCTACAGCATTCATTGTGTGGTTAAAAAAAATCTCCTGCTCTAATTGTAATTCCTGCTACATAGGGCAAACAAAACGTTCCCTAGTATCAAACTTCCCAACGGTAAACAATCTTTAGTCTCCATATTCGAAAAATGCTAAGATTTTAGACGTTGACACCAGGTACAATTACAGACTCATATCACAGATGCTTCACATTTAATTAAACACCACAGCTATTAATGTTACAGACACTATGAAACTCGGTAATTGCTACGATCCCTTATTGTTACGCTAAACCTTCTGCTCTCCCATTCTCGTTGCGTTTTCTTCGCTTTTGAGTTTTGTTATCTGGCGAGTGCAATTGTGTCCCTCTAGGCTCGTCTTAACAGCCGAATAAAGGGACGAGGATCCCAGAAACGTTGTGTGGTATTTATATAATCACTTCTTTTGTCTGTATATGGCTTTCTTATTATTGACGTTTAGATGACTTCAGACTGAAGGAACTGATTACACCTACAACCCGGTTGGAAACCCGGGAGAAATTCGTTCAGCAAATTACTTTTAATTAATTATAACTGATGCTTATAATCTTATTATTAATTGAATTTCTCCATATTTTTTGGTTTATGAAAGAAATGTAAGGAATTACTAATTAGGTAAATAACCAAATAAAAGACAAAATTAAGTTACAATATAAATACCAATATTTTTATTTAATTTCATCTGTTATTTAGTATCATAATTATTTAGATTATTAAGATACCACATTGTCTTGGAGTAAAAAGGCGAGCAAGGAAAAGTGGAAAAAAAGGGCAAAGACAAGAAAACAATAAAAAGCAGAAATAAAGCGTCAGGTTAAAGAGATGGCATGAAAATCGTCTAGAAGATCAGAATGAAATGTAGGGTTTTTCTCCAAACGAAGAATACAAAGATAACTAGAAAAACAGAAAGAAAGAGGTAGTGTGCAAGAAACAAGTTCGGTTAAAGAGATGACGAGAAAGATCGTCTAGAAACCCATAAAAAAACATGTAGAACCTCCAATGTTTCGAACAGTACGGAAAAAACTATGTTCGTCATCAGGGAGAGAACAACACAGAGACGCGCAACTATAGTGTCCGAACACTCATTAGGTGACAGACCTACTAAATTCGGCCTGGTCCTAGAGTGACAGCTGTCTCAGTATATAGAGTCCGAATTCTAAATAATAATGTTACCTCGCCTCTGTCAACAAATTTCAACTCCAAATTATTTGCCTATTTATCTAATTAGTATTATTTTATCCGTAGACGTATTTATTTCAATTTCAAATAGAAAGAATTGGTGAATGGAAAAACTTCATGCAGTTAGTCAGAATTTATATATAATTTTTTAAAAAAACGTTGTAATGAAACGGGCACCACTTTTTGTGACATCTTCATGTGGTGTAAATTTTTATATAAATTATTAATTTCAATTAAAAACGTTAATGAACATGATAATTTATAACACAATTACGTATAGAAATTATAGAACATTACGTACAATTAAAGGTTACGACAGAAATATAAATGTTATATTTACCAAGATTTTGACAGTATTATTGAATTTAAAATACAAATGTATTATAATAACAAGGTATCATAAGTTATATTTAAATCATTAGTATCATTTTTTTTTCATTAATGGTCACCGAATCATTTCGCACATCAATCTAGAATAATAATTACATTCTTCATAAACACAACTAAATAATTTTTCCAGTTAAATTTCAAATCGTTTTTACGCTCACTTTTAAAGATCGTTTCGTTTGACAGATATAACAAGCATTGCCCAGTAAAAAATTGCATTACGTAAATAGCATTACGTTTATCTAAAACTTTAATTTGGTCTGTATTATATTTTCACTATATTAAATTATTGGATGTTATTAAACTAACCACAATACCGTAGTTATCAAACAAGTCAATAAGTCCATATTATATGTTCTTTAAAAAGGGTAGCACTAGGAAAAAAAATTATTCTTAGGCTTATTATGTGGTTAATTGATATTATCGTACTTACTCTAATCCGCTTAATTTGGATATATTTACAAATTAAATATAATGGTAAGAATTATTTAGAAGAAAAATCTTACCAAGATTATCTTTCTGGAACCGCAAACGAAATAAATTGACTGCATTGCCTACTAAATTATAATCCATATATTTTTTGTGGTAAAGAATAATTAGTCGTGTAATTAAGGACTTCTTGAATATGCGTATTTTTTATACCAATTTGATTATATATTATTTCAAAAAAATAAAAAATTAAGAAAGTTATCTGAAGTTTAATTTGGGGTGGTAATTATTCAAAATATTGAGTAAATTGTAAAGGTGAATTTTTGGGAATAGAAAATATATAAACTACATATCTGAAATAGCTTAAAAATCTAAGAAGAAAATACATGACTTCCAAATCTCTCAATATGAAAAGAAATTCATACCTAAGTTTATGTATCTTCTGTTTTATATTCTTTTTCAGTTTGACGGTTTTTTCTAGATCACTGAACCAAAAAACATACCAATACCACAGTTTAGATACATGGTGACATCATCACTCAATACATTCATGGGTAATTTTTACAGGAGAAATATTAAGTTTATGTATATATTTAAATTATATTTATTTTAGACATATTTATTATTAATTGCCCCATACATTTTTATCAGTCACTGTAAATTTTATCAAACATCATACATCAAAGGGTGAACGAGGATGAAATTTAAAAACATGCTATAACGGCTGATATTATCGTTGATTAGTTACTTTTTGGGGTCTATCTGTTGAATACTTTATATCCAGATGTATTTAGTGTATAACTTAACTCCTTAAAGTACAATAAGGGAGGGGGTGGAGGACCGTTACAAGAAAATAACGCGAAAACAACCGAGGTTCGAGTCAATTCGGCGTTATGGATGTCGCTCAGTTTATTTGTCAACCTGAATAACGCGTGACGGCGGACGGGGGTGAGAGAGGATAGGTGGAGTTGGGCGGGGGTTGAAATTTTCAAACATGTTCAACCAGCCGATTTTTGCGTCGAATAAACATATTTCTGGATGAATGATATTCATAAAGTTTCACTACAGACGTAGAGACAGATTTTCTCTGTGAAAAACTTCAACCCCTTTCGGGCTTGGGAGGGGAGCACCCTTAAGGGTGGAGGTGGAGTGGCATTACATATAAATAACGAAAAAACAATCGAGATTGGAGTCGTATCCGGGGTTATGGTTGTCAATGAGTTTAATTATGACGTTAAACTTACCGTTTAACTGATCCCAAGAGTGGGTGGTCCTGGATGGACATTTTCAATCATGTATAGCGGCCAATATTTGTGAGGAATAAATATATTTCTTGAGACATTGAGAATATTTCTACCGATGTTGTTTGTGTATAATTTCAACCCCTTTCGTCATGGGAGGGGAGCACGATTAGGGATAGGAGATGATGTGCGTTACAAAGAAATAACGCAAAAGCAACCAAGATTGAAGTGCAATAGGGGGTTATGGTTATATGGCAAACCGGGCAACGCCTCATACCCAGCTAGTTTTTATATAAATGTTTGTGTCATTAGCACCAATGATACACACCATAAAATCAATTTGATTCAATCCAAACATTTTTTTCGAACAATTCGGCATCTCCTCAATGTTACAATACAAACTCTCCGGACATCAAGAGTTATTAACATAATCCTAAATATTCTTGGTCCAGTCTTATTATAATTTTTTAAAAATAAGTTCAAACTAAAACTGGCTTTGGATTCCAATCTTTAGGCCCCAAAATAAGTATGCTGCTTCAGAGGCTCAAAATAAAAATTATTTTGGACACACTGTACATTTGTTCTATTTAACGCATTCATAACAAGATGAACATTAAACTAAATACTCCCGGAACTTTAAATTAAATTTTTGTTTTAGACACTTGAAAAAAAATTATAACTCAACCTTAAACACCATTTAAATAACATCAAGGAAAAAAGAAAGCATTATGGAATCTTTTCCCATTGAATATGCTCATGTTAATGCTGCCGGGGTTTTAACCCTGATGGCGTCGATTAAACCCGTCGATATATAAATTACTAGTTGGTCCAAATCTTGGGCGTATAGGAGACCTGGACAGAAATCGGAATATAGACAAGAAAATACTTTTCTGAGATACGGTAAACAAAACTAGTGATTTTTTAAACCTAAATGTTATAAACGAGTCTGGGTTTGCAGAAATACTATCCATTTTTTCATAATAAAAGAACTGAACCTTCGTAGACATAATAAGTGGTGAAGGTGTTGCTGGCCGATGTCGATGCCCTCTCGAGGAGGAATCCAGTTAAGAGCGTCCAGACTTATTTACATGATGAAGTATGTAATTTTACGGAAAGATTGCCATGTCACATTCTTCTTCCGCCCACCACTACGAGGGAAAAATAAAGGAAGAAAATTACAAAGGACCTGCTTCCGGTAGGAGGATTTAAGGACGAAGCAGATGCGGTCGGTCGCGTGCTCGCTCTCAGGATTTGACGAGACAATGCCACTGAACGTATAACAGTTATCAGGGCAAGCTTTAACATTACGTCGGGAAAGTATTTGGTATCCTTGCACTTGGGCACACGAAATTACGGAGATTTAACAGAAATTAGGGATATTTCAATGAAACAATACTTGGCTAAATAACTATCTTCGTATCGTGCAGGATTACAGTGAAACGTTCTACATTCGTCTGGAAGGAGTCGCCCGCCCACGGGATTCCTCGGCCATTTTGAGTTGGGAATTTGGAAGCATGGCAATAAACTGCGTAGCCTCGTTATTATGACGTCATCCCCACCAGGGTTCGTCAGCAGGCTTTAGGGAAAGCAAGGAAAACCCAAAATCAGGGCTCCAGCACAGCCAATTAAGAGTCTCAACCAGTTTTCCTCGATATAACACACCAATAAAATCCATTCTACTGCAGAAAAGGAACTGATATTTGTAAATCTTGGTCTGAAATTGATGAGGCGCATCTACGGACCAGTAAAGGGTAACGAATGTTGTAGATTGTCTGGTAGACCAATACTCTTAATGGGCTGTAGCGCCAAGGAGAAAGAAACTTATACAGTCAGAAGCAGAGTGAAATGGCAGGGGCTCATGATGGGACGATAGTGACGGCTACGGTAAACCAGGAGGGAGAAAACGGGTTGGAAGACTCAAAAATGAGATAGTTTGAGAATATGGAAAAGAACGTACGAAAGTTAAAAGAGGGATAGTGGAAAATGAAAGTGGACACGGATTACAAAGATCCATAGAGGCAAGAAAAAAGTTTATATAGTGTATAATTTCAACCCCTTAAAGCACCAATAAGGTGGAGGGGTGTTACATAAAAATAACGCGAAACAATCGATATTGATGTCAAATTAAGTGTTATACAATTCAATGAGTTTAATTCTGACATTCACTATTTCAGTTAAGTAGTAGATCAGCCCCTAAGTGTGGAGGTGAGGGAGGATTTACCATTCTGGATAATGTGTAGCTCAGCCGCTGCAGTAGGGGTGGAAGGGGGTGAAACAAATTTCCGTTTACAATCTTAAATTCGTAGACCAATTTACATCAAATATTATTCTCATGTTACTTACGATCCAGAAACAAACAATGAGTGGGTAAGACACACCTGCTTCTAGGGTGGAGGGTGGACGGGGTTGGATTTAAAAACATTCCTAAACGGCCATTATTAGTGTCGAATAAAATGTCTCCGTGTTCGCTTAATTTGATAGTGTCATTCTAGAATTTTTATGTGTCTAATTTAAACTCTAAGAGTCAAGGGAGGGAAACACCCTCACCGTACTGTTGCCCGAAAAGCTTTGAAAATACTCAGACATAACGAACGGAACGTTTAGATAAACCCCTGGAACACAACGTGACCGGAAAAAATCAAAAAATTAATGAATACAATTAAAATAAGATTAGATAAGAAAAAAAACATCAAATTTATTTGTAAGAATCTTTTCTCAACTAATAACTGAAGGGCTACAGGCAGTGATTAGAGGATAAGAAACCCCTAAAAGTTATGAAGGCAAAAAGAAAGTTAACATTAACGAATAGAAGACCAGAAAGAAGGCAACCACTTTCGTTTCAGAATTAGGAGTTTTAAGTATAATACATTATATACTCAATATACGAATTAGTGACACTCGTCCTAATTAATTACGTTTATTTAACGTCCACAATTAAAATTATTGAGAAATTATAAAATTGTGTTACTAATCATATTAATAAAGAGCTAAATGACAGACAAATTGAGAGCTAAATTAAAAACAGCACTACTACGTTTCTTGTTGCTTTTGTCAGGTGATTCAAATAAAGCAAGTGGCGTAAGAAACCACACAACCAGGATGTGACGAAGTCAAAACGAAATTAAACGCCAATCAACCTTTGTTGAGTTTCATAGTATGAGGGTTCTTAGATTGAATATGAAGCGTTCCTGACGAAATTCTAGAATTCTTAATCTGGATCGTTTCAAATATCAATATTTTGCCAATCAAATTAATTTTAATTTAGCACGTGTTTTTATCATCCCTTGACATTTATCTAATTACTGTAAAACGATTGGATAAAATATAAAATGTCTGTGTTAAAAGTACACTAATTGGATAAAATAATTTGTTTGTCTAATTAGAAAAATTTTATCACAGTATTATATATTTTAACCAATAATTTTATACTGAATTATTTTGTCTGTTATTTAGTTACTTAATTAGTATACATTATTGGTTATTAATTACTAGCTGGGTGCCCGGCGTTGCTCGTGTACTTATTTATATAAACTCGAAAAAGTATTTAATTGAATACTTAAATATATTCCTTGAGTATTTCAGGATATAATTGTCAATTGTCACTCAGTCTTCATACATTACGAAATATTACATTGATGAAATTGTTAGCTAGACTCACAACTAATATAGCGCGAAAATTAACTTACATTTTCCACAAGGATGGTAAAGTAATTCGTATTCTTCTTTATTACCATTCGATGGAGTATTTCTGAAGAAAATATTTCTGCTTTATTTCATTCCTAATAAAGGAAATATTTCCTTTGTTCGTTGCGTAGTAACGTCTTTCTCTCGCGTGACGTCATTGTCTCTCGGCGCGCAGTAATTTAATATTTAATGATCACGGTTTTTAATTATAATTATTTCCACATGTATGCTAGGCGTTTCTCACCCTCACAGTACCGTTTCTCGTATTTTGAAGAATATGTGTACCAATTTTTGTTGCATTCTGTCCACGCGATAAAATTTGTATAAAGAACAACGTAAATACATACATACATACAAATATACATCCTTTTTTATTATATAGATAATGACTTCAAGGAGTCTGAAGCTTTTGAGGTAACGTAAGGAAATGCTTGTGATAGAATTGGTTTGTTTTCCAATATGATATGGAGACTTAATATTCTCTGTCCACGTGGATTAATTTTTTTTCCTCGAAGGGGACAACAACAGGAAGTGTGTGGACATGATAAAGAAAAAGTCGTTTATTAAATTACTGTGGTGCAACAGAGCAGATTATAGATGAATCCAGAGTAGATAGAGTGTGATCAGTATCAACGCAGGAGAAAGCCAGACCGATGTTATCTGGGGCAACCTTGAGCCTCAACAACCTCACAGCCACATGTTCACGAGCGTGGTCGAGTCTCGCAAATTACGTTACCGCTCTAATTGCAACTGCTTTTAATCTAATTCGATTCGATATTACCAGCTGTTTGATCTTCTGAAGTTATGCATTTAAACTTTTTCGCCTACATTTTTCCTTACATTAAGGATATTATGTTCTAAAATTTAATATATAATTACAATACAAACAGGGGAAACGTGTGTTAAGTAACAAACAATTAGGCCTTTAATTAGTAATAAAAATTAAGTATTAGTGCGGTCTCAATTAATTTATTCGCTTTCTTTTCGCACAACGAAGTCCGCCACTTCTCGCCAATAACTGTCTGGGCATTGAGTGAGGGTGAGCTGCAACCCATCAGGGAATACTAGTTGTTTTTTTTACTACTGCTATGCGAACCACCTTCTGTGGTGGCAAAATAATAAAACAAAAAAAATCCCTCGGAACGGTTCTGCCGTCGCCCGTTCTTCACCTGCAAAAAAAGAAAAAAAGGAAACCTCGGAACGGATCTGCCGGCTTCTTCACCTGCTGCTCCTACACAGTCATCAAGGTTCGTCTCGTCTAAAGCAACCAACAATGAATAGACAACATCGTGACCGATATAATTTTGTAATTTACTTTTACTTTATTTTATTTATTTATGTTCATTAACTTTTATTATATTTTGATGTTACGACCGTAATTTCTTTTAACAGTTACTATAAGACTCTGAATGGTTGGTAGATGACTGGGAAATAGAATATATCTGCGTGTCTTAAACGCTCATAACCGCTGGTTTACTATTCAATGGCAAAAAAATGAAATACCTTTTTGTGTAATCTTTGTATGTGACATCATCTGCAATTTTTTCAAATTTTGCTCGTTTTTTTCTAAATCTCCGTCTTTTCGTGTGAATTATGTGTCTATCCCCATGGAAGCGGCCACGCTGAACACAATGCCGTTGACCGCAGGTCGCTAACTGCAGCCGTTTTAGTCTTAGATGCATTCCTTGACTCTCTAGGCCTCTGCCTCCCTTTGGCTTGCAGCGTCAGGAAAACAAATTCCGTATAGCATTCACGAGATTACTCACACCCATATTCCAGCACACTACTTAAAGACTAGAGATGTTGCCAGCAAGGTCACTGTACTTTGTCAACGTCTAGTGTTCACACAGGTGTTTGTGAATCACGCCACTGTTCAAACAGAGTCTGTTCCCAATCACAGGACCCCGTACAATTCAATAATGTTGCACTCTGTCTGTGCAAACAGAAGGTAAGTCAACAGAAAACACTTAGAAATCCTTTTAGAGACGCAGCGTCTTCAGCAGAATCCCTCACTTGATCTAGTTTTCAAAGAATAATTTGTATTTTTATTATATAGTGAAGTTAGTAAGTAATTTGTACGTGAAGTCAGCGGCCATGTTCAGTTTCTCCTACAGCAACGAATGTGAAGAGTTTCCGTTGGAGTTTACCACTGTAATGAGCCAATTTTAATTTATTTTTGTTTTGTGTTTGTGTGGTATCAGCTGATACGTAAAGCAGCAAAGATAATATTTACTGAGAATAAAGAAGGATTTACGTTACCGTGTCGCGGGGTTGCTAGGGGCAACTGAGACTGTTGATCTGAGAGCGACTAGCATTGGAATTGGATATAATTGAGTAAAAATAAATATTCGAGTGGTACAAAGATACAATTTCGTATTTATTATATAATGGAGAATTAGCTATTCAGCATTGGCTATTTTAGTGGTGTATTCGAGTCTCACCAGATGGTACTGATTTTGCCGCCATCGACCTGGAGTGACGACTTGAGCGCAGTCGCTGAGGATCTCCGAACGATCGTACTCCTTCATCGCGGATTCCACAAATTAAGGTGGGTCAGTGTCATACATGAACCTTTGCCAATTGTGTCATCATTTACCAGCCAATTGGTCCTGATAAGAGAGACTCTTATTAAAAGCAGGAGCTTTTCTTTTGTTTGGTGGAGGCCTCTCTGTTCTTGTTAAATCCTTGTAGAGAGTTAAGTTGCGTCACTGCTTATTACCTTGGACGCGTCGTTTTGATCCTCCCTGGAAGTAAATAACAAAGATCTGCGTCTGTGAAACTGTGTGGAAAATCTCCTGAATCAATCACAGGAAAGGCAAAAACTGGAGGATTCTTCAAGCATCATGGTTTCAGGTCGCGACTGTTGATGACGAGTGTCGTCCTCGCTGTGGTGCCAATATAGCACCAAGTGTCCTGACGCGGGCGCATCCAGCCGAGGCCTAATGATACAGTGGCGCAGTGGAGAGTTCCGAGGTGGCTGAGACGCGCAACGGTTGATTGCAGTTTTTGTGAGGCGGCCCCGTTGCGGGGCGGGGGGAGGCGGCACGCGCTGCTCTCCGCAGAGAGAAGAAGAGTACCGGTTGTTTGCGTAGCGCCCCCAGGTGTAATTAGCACGCGCCGCACGCACGCGATCCCCCGCCAACCGCCTGGGAATTAAATCTTCCGGGTCATCTGTTGCCCGAGGGCATCTGTCTCGCCGTGACATCTGCCCTTGACATCGCCATTGTTGCGAACCTGGCTGGCTGGCCTTAATAACTCAACGGGTCGTGGCGCATTTCGCCACGGACCCGCCGCACAGGTGCTGGCAATAATAGACGGTGTCAGGTCGGCTTTACCGTAAGCTTGAGCTCTGTGGAACCTCCTCAACTAGTTTCACTTCATGGACATCAAATCAGACCGGAAGAAGGAGACTCAACAATGACAGTTCAAACCCTTCACTAACGGTCATGACGCTCTCTGGTAATTGTTTCCAAAGTTGGTCGCGGTCTTAGTCTCAAAAGTCTAACCTCCATCTTCTACATCTTTGGTAATTGTTCCCAAGTTGCTCGTTATTTTTGTAAAATTGGCTTGTGTTCGGTCTTGACGCCCTTTGGCAATTCTTTCCCGAGTTGTGCATTGACGTTGACTCCCTTTCTTAATTTTTTTCCCAGTTTGTCCCTGAAAACCCTTCGAGTAGTCTGTCATCGGTCTCGACACTGCCCCCCCCGCCCCTGTTTGAGCGTTACCTTTTGTACGACCAGCCTGTATTGACGCCCTTTTGGCAATTGTTACCCAAGTTGTGCGTGAACTTTGAAGCTGATGGTCTTTCTCGAATATTCACACTATTTGGTAATTGTTACCCAGAGTTCTTCGTGTCGTTTGTCCCACATATTCACGGTTGTCGTAACATAATTATACAGTTTCATTCAGAATTTGTTCGATGTTTTCCGAAGATGACCGAAGTCGTGTTGTCGTGGCTGTTAAATTCTTAGTGCCAAGTCACTTTTATTATTTGTAGGGTGATTTTTTGTATTTTCTTAAACTTTTTAAGATGTTTTTTTCTGAATTCAATACGGAAAAAATAACCCAAAAATATCAGCCGTGAAAAAGTCAATTTGGCTCATGGTTCACATATGCAACGTAAATATAATTCATATTAATTGGGTAATTGTGATATTAGTGTAAATATAATAACATGAGAATAAGACTTAAATTGTCTTATTTTAAAAAATACATGAAATAAATATCGTGAAGTTGTCCGGCGGGTAGAAAAATCTGTCCCGAGGGGTTGACTCACAGAAAGCTAGGACAGGCATGTTTTAACTTGGTCACCGATGGCAATACTTTTTCATTTCGTTAAGTGCATGTTGTTTAATGTCTGCATCACAAATTAGCTCTCTTAGAAACAAACAGACGCCTCTGGGGCGATACTAAAAGTTATGTTGCATATATGACTCAAAAGGGTTCAAAGAAGAGGGGGAAGAGTTAGTTGTCCAGTTGGGTCATTAAGAAATCCTCGAGTCCGACGTAAGAGAAGTATCTAAGTGTCACGAGCTCTGAGATGTTAACATCGCCCCGCCAACGGTGACGATTATTGCAGGAATCGTAGTGAAGAATTGAGCAAGAGTTGCGTTGCGTTGGACCTAACCTACATCGGAGCGTCTTCTGCGGCTGAATACTCGTTCCTTATCCAGTTGGTGGTGAAAAGTGACTGTGGCGTGAGGAATGTCTATC
The DNA here is from genome assembly GCA_037074705.1 of Zhengitettix transpicula. Taxonomy (NCBI): domain Eukaryota; kingdom Metazoa; phylum Arthropoda; class Insecta; order Orthoptera; family Tetrigidae; genus Zhengitettix; species Zhengitettix transpicula. The sequence continues at coordinate 65,070,420 of CM073594.1, read as the reverse complement.
TCGTGTGTGTCAGCAACAAGTTCGTGATACGACTACTCGATGCGAGTGAATTATTAACCTTGCCGCACGCTTTGCGACACATGCAGCGAGCGTACGTGATATGGAGAAACAACTGTCATCAGAAACTCGTCCGGTGAAACTCTTAATCGTTAGTTTCCTACACATTAATACTTGAAGAAAATTACTACAGCATAGTGCATAGCATATACGCAACATAACTTTTAGTATCACCCCAGAGACATCTGTTGGTTTATAAGAGAGTTAAATTATGATGCAGATATGAAACAACACTTAAGGAAATGTGAAATTTTTGGCATCCATGGACAAGTTAAAACATGCCTGACCGAGCTTTCTGTGAGTCAACCGCTCAGGACAGATATTTGTACTCGCCGGTCAACTTCAGAATATTTATTTTCTGTGGATTTACTGTTGTTTGCTTCATAAAAGAAATTTTAAGCGTCATTCTCAAGTTATTCTAATTGCACTAAAATCAAAATTATCAAATTAATGAATTATTGATCAATCAGACCTAATGCTATTTTTGAATAAGAAAGACAACTCAGACGAAAAGGTAATATAAATATTACACAACGTTTCTGGGATCGTTGTCACCTGACGAAAGGAACAAAGATCCCAGAACGCGAAATGCGAACGAAGCCCCACGTTGGGCGCCAAAGAAACTGTCGTGGTAGATTCCGACCAGAATATAGTGGAAAAATCAATATTTGTGGGAAAAAGAGTTTCACAGATCAATATTTACACAAATTGATGGGAAACCTTTTTAATATCATTCAGTCATTCAGATATTTTTGTTGGATATCTACAACATTAACTTTGCACACGTTTGATATTTTTTTGTTTTTTTTCCGTATTCTAATCACAAAAATACATCTTAAAAATGTAGTTTAAAAAAATAAAAGAAATAATGTACTATGAGGTAAATATACCCTTTATTAAACTTCAGTAATATGGAAAGCAGACTGATGCGCTTTAATTCAGAGTCACGTGGAAAATGTTTCGTAAAGATTTTTCTCTGTGGAAGAAACAATAAATTGACCCACAATATCGAAGATTTTTTATTCAGGAAGAAATGCGAACGAAATGCGAATTGCAAACGAAGCCCCACGTTGGGCGCCAAAGAAACGTTCGTGGTCGATTCCGACCAGAATATAGTAGAAAATCAATATTTGTGGGAATCAGAGTTTCACAGATCAATATTTACACAAATTGATGGGAAACCTTTCAGACTTCCAAATTCACTTACTTAATCCATCAAAATGACCTTAAAAATGTTTATTTTTGCCTTTTATAAATAAAGGTTCCATCAAACACTTTTTGAAGTCACATAATTGTGTATTTTTTTGTATATTCCTCAATTAATAATTTCAGTACTTTGTTTACTTTATACTTATATTTTTTCTTGTTATATTGAAGCAGTTTTACAATTTTGAATAGTTTTTTATTTTTAATTTGGTCAGTTATACTCATTTGACTTCTTTAAACAAATGGAAAAATCAAGGTCTATAAAGTCATAAATTTAATACGAATAAAAAATATAAAACATGATAATAGAATGAACCATAGTTACCAAAACGACTGCCGCGAAATCTGTGGGTCAAAACCTCGGGGAAAACAATTACCGAATAGCGTGAATACTGAAGAAAGACCATCAGTTCAAAGATCACGCACAACTCGGGAAACAATTAGCAAAAATAAACAACAAACATGACGTTTCATTCGTAATTTCATCGGGAACCTCTTGAGGTGATTTAAATGTAATTAAATGATGTAATTACAAAATCTGGTTCCATAAATTCCGATAAGGAAAAAAGTTACATTCGTTCTCAGTTTTAATATCTCAGTGAAGTATCCTGATTCGTCAACAGAAGACTGACTTGACCCGTGAAGCCAATCATATGAATATTTATATCATTCCCGCAATATTTTAATCGTGTTGCCTCCACTTTATCAGTCTTTAATATAAAGAAGTGTTCTGTGTAAGTGATTTCTGTTTGGTTTACTCTTTGGAGTGAGCCGAGTGGGATGTCTGAGGATGGCCTGCGTGGGTGTCCGCGACAGCTGTGGAAGCCCCTGGCATATTTTCCGCTTGAGCGACAGAGCGTTGAGCCACGCGCCCTGGAAGCCCCTCGCAGACAGGTAAGAGTACTCACCCGGGTGGTACTCGTCACAGGTGCGAAACTACGACACGAAACCGTAACATCGAGGCAATGAAACAGTGTCTCGTGCCCTGCTACGCCACTGTCCGTCTCCACGACACAAGACCAGCGATTCATAGAGGTCCGACGTCTGTAGCAAGATCGCTGGAAGACACTCGCCACAATAAAATCGGCTGTACAGGCGTGAAGCGTCAGGCACATCCAGCCACAACTACTACTGACGAAAAACATGGAGCCCTGCTCCTGATTCTGACTGGCTGTTAAATCAATGGCGAAACGTTCACATTAATTAAGGTAATTATCCTCAACAGGCTTAATGGTTTGGCTCACAGCTTAACCGAAAAACTCGGGCTTTCTTTCCCCCTCGAGGTAACGGAAAAGCTTCTGGAACGTTGGAGCTGGTGTATAGAAGGTCAGTCAATGATTTGCTACACGTCTTACCTAAATAAAAAGGAAGAGTATTTATCTTTGGACGTACCTCGAAGTTTAATGAGAATTATAGAACAAATAGACACGAAATATAATATCAGTAGTAAAAGATAGAAACTAGAGACACAGAAAAATAATAAATAAATGGAACACAGTCCGTGAATGCGACAGACTGGACAGACTGTTGTGCCAATGTATGGAAACGTAGAGGAAAATTTAAATTATATATAGGGGTTGTAGCTAGAGCTAGACCACCATGAATTACCTGAATGCATGCAGATTCAAACGTACCGCTGACGTGATTTCCATGTAACATGGCCGCTTACGGAATTTTGATGTAATTTCCGCTAAGACGTTGTTCCGCCGCGGGGGCTACACCGTGTTCTACAAGGAGTTTGACCCCACCAGCACCCTCCCATTACAGCATCAGCATATGCAAAAGGTTGGTAGTAATGATCGTCGTGAGCGAGGGGAAAGTGCCGCCTTGCTTTCTCTCCCAAGAGTCTCGGCGCGTGCCAGCAGCAGGTGTCTTAAATACCTGTCTGCCTCCAAAACCCTTCCCCATCTACTACTGCGGCGCGTGTAAGAAAGGAAACAGCCACAGCGGCTCTCAGTTAACACACAGGTGGTCTTAATATTTCGGATTCCCATAATGTTGTCAAGAAAATTAGTTGCAATAATTGCTTGTTACATCGGCCAGACTAAACGATCTTTGTTAACCAAAAGTAAGGGAAACGTGAAGCTAATGTAAAATTTCAACCTTATAAACATTCTCCTGTTACTAAACATTGTCAATCATCCCTTCAATTTTGACACTACTGTGATAAGAGATAAGTTAATTTTAAAAAAATGGTTAATCTCTGAAATGCTCCATTTTTATCAAACGTAAACCAAGACACGTCTCATTTAAGCGTTATTACGGTGGTTTATTAAATAACCTTTGTTAGTTTATATGTTGTGTTCATATTCTTTTTTACTTTCGGCCATATTATTCCAGTCTGGATATTTATTGACTAAGTTCACCAGAGTTGATCGAAAAGTCTGCTCACTTTAAATGTTCAAAATTAATTTATGTTATTGTCTGCTATTCGGATCGTTATTTACGCGTGTTAATATGCTGGAACCGGCTTTTCAAGACCCCTCCCCCCAGAAGAAAAAAGAATACACAGGGACCAGGCCCCGTACATGTCGATGGCAAGGAATATGTCAGAGGTTTCGGGTCGTGTTGATTTAGTATTTTTGTGTATTTATCTATTTTTATTTCATCAGTGAGACTTTAACTCGTTCTGGCCTCACTTACACACTCTCTGACGTCAACGACGTTGTTACGCACTATCACTGTCAGAGTATGTACTAGTAGAAGTCAGTCAACATTTATTTAAACACATTTTCACTTCAGCCTAATAACCGTGTGCCGCTCAGTCTTTGCTTGTCAGCTCTGTTATTATCTGTGACTTAAGCTTCATCAGTGAAGCAGCGATCGTCGTGCCGTTTAGCTAAACTGTAAGAAGGAATTAATAAAAAATGATCGTGGAAGGTAAAAGCGTTGCGGCGATGCGAATTAATGTGGGGAGGGGGAAAAAATGTTGAAACGCAAATTACAGCAAGGTCTCATCCGGAAACCTGTCTTCTTCTTTTTATTCCCCACGAGCCGTTTCCGGTCGGAATTCCTGGAAGTGAGTGTCGCTTTTTCCCTAACGACAACTGATAGACTTCACCGCATTGCAAGGAACGGGCTCTCCCAACATCAATAACTAAATCTAATCTGACTTTGAGATTGGTTGAGATATAATTATCTCTATAATGTCTACGAATCTTCCAATCTTGAGGCTCTAGAAGGACCCATATCATTATCTTATAAATAAATCAGAGTGTTTATTTGTATGTTTGTATGTATGTATGTATATATATTTTATGTTCCTTATACAAATCTACACCGGTGGAGAAAATTTCACCAAATTACGTACACGTGTTCTAAGCGACCAGGAAACAAACACTGTCGTGGTGAGATGCGTCTACCATCCCCAGAATCGGGGTTGGACGGGGTGGAAATATTTAAACATGCTAAAACAGCCGATATTTGAGTCGGATAAATATTTTTAGGGGTCAAAGATATTGATAGTGTTTCTACTGATGTTATCTGAATATAACTTTCATCCCCTACACCCTGGTAAAAGGGCACCCTTAGGGTTTGGGGTAGAGATGCTTTACAGTAAAATAACGCGAATACAACCGAGATTGGAGTCAAATCGAAGGTTGTGGATGCCACTGAGTTTGGTTATGACATTCAACTTGCCGTTTAAGTCCCCGAAGCGGGAGTGGTCGGTGGTGGAAATTTTCAAATTTGTTAAACGGTCGATATTTGCGATAATTATTTCCTGGGGTTAATTACTTTGATAGTATTTATACCGATGCTGTTTCTGGATAATTTTAACCCCTGTGAGAGGAGCAAGCTTAGGGATGGGGTGGAGGTTAAATAAAAAAAACGCAAAAACAACCGAGATTAGAATCAATTCAGAGACTATAAATGTCGCTGAGTCTAATTGTGACAACCTGGGTAACGTGACGGGTTTGGGAGGTGGTGGACTGGGGTAGAAATTTTCAGACAATGTAATCGGTGGATTTTTGCGCGGAATAAATACTTTTTGATTATCGCACATTTTTGGGGGTGGTCAGCTTCTAACATGTAAAAACGGCCGATATATTTGGTCAGTGACTTCAAACACCCTTCGGGTTGGGAAGTGAGAACATTTACGGATAGGGTTCGAGGAGCGTTCCATAAAAATAGCGCAAAAGCAACCAAAATTGAAGTCATATCGGGGGTTATAGATAAATGACATCTCGGGCAACGCCGGGCACCCAGCTTGTTCAAAATAAATGTTAAATTTTTAGACTAGCATATTACATATTACTAGCATACAATTTATAAAAATCAATATGTCTACTTTAATCTTCGATTAAGAATTATCATCAGTAATTCTAGTCTTGTAATATTGATCAAGGTTTATTTTTAATGTAAAAATCGGACGTTAAATATGTTATGAAAAATTATTTACGTCCGTTCCGAATTAAATTGGGCGCCATGGAAGACTAACGGTACCTTGTAAAGGAATTACTCCAAATGTCGATGACGTTGAACTTGAAGACCAGCCTGTAGTAGTATCACTAATGGCTAATGGACTGTTAAAATTATCCACTGAATAAAAATAGTTACATTATTTGATTTGGAAATAACGGTGATATAGCAGGAAACAACGTGGTGATGGACTTGCAGATCTCTACTCACACTTCATGGAAACTCACTCGGATTTCTGTCACCGATGTCAGCGAATGATGATGACGACGTCATTGTCCTACAGGGACAATAGTCCTTTGCCGTTATAGGAGCAGATTTCGGGGATTTGGTTGGATGGATGTTCTTTCTTATTTTTATTGGGAAATGAAGGGCGCATACATTCCAATTATTCGTGTTTGGCCGGTGATTTGTTGAGACTCGCAGCGGGGAACTTCTAAACGGCACTATTCAGTTTAAGCTTCGATTTACAACTGGTATGGGCCAGTTATACAGTGTGTCCGTAAAGTCATGGTGCGTTTTTGACCGGTCGCAGGAAAACCAAAAAAGAAGATAGAAATGTGAAATCTACACCATATAAAAGGAAAGATTTCCGCGTTTCCGTAGTTTGATGTGCAAGCGTTTGCGCAAACACGTGATGACACAACGTTACGGGGATTACAACATAATTACCCTGACATTTTGGAACTGTATGAAGTGTCACAATTTCCATCATTAAACATGACGGCGCTCCTCCACACTACGTCGTCATTGTTGTTGATCCCAGGATCTGTGGCTCTTTACCCATGTTGCTTCAGATAATCCCACAAGAAAATTAAGGTACGTTTACACGTGAGAGCAACTCGCAGCCGAAGCTCTCGAGAGTTACTCTCAGAGTCCTTTACACGGGAGAGTGAAATTCGGCCGAGTTCACTCTCCGAGACCAACTCGCAGTGCCAAGTCCCGAGAGTTCGCTCAGACCGTTTACACGCACCATCGCAGTCATTTCTGCGAGTGATTTTAAGCCCGGGGGCCCTTGGCTACTCTCTGGTTTTTTGAACTAAGGGTCCAACATTTCGAGGCACCTCGGCCTGTTTTGAGAGGTTATTTTCCTAGGGTCGCAGACCTTGGGCATACGGTAAGAGTTGTCCGCTATAACTATTAGAATAGTCGGCCAGCTGCCTCCTAAACTGGTCATGGCACGGCGAGGGTAAAGCTGCGACCACACGGCTAACCCCTCTCCCGCTGTCGAAAGGGCGTGGGACAAGTACCAAATGCCCGACCTACCCGATGCAGGTTATTCTAGGGTTTTCTCTGCATTTCTTTAGGCGAATTCCGGGTAGGATCCTTAAAATATAGCCCGGGGACCCTAGTAACCCTTGGCTACCTTCCTCTATCCTTCCGCATCCCCCCCTTTCAAATCCCTTCCTATGCTCTTAAAGGGGAGTTGCCCAAGGTGTATTACCCTCATGTAGCCACCTCCGAAACCGGTCTAGGCACGGCGAGAAAACCCTATAAAAACTGCATCAGGTAGGTCGGGCATTTGGTACTAGTCCCACGCCACTCCGATGGCGGGAGAGGGGTTTGCTGTGGGGTCGCATCTTTCCCCTCGCCATGCCTTGGCCATATTAGGAGGCAGCTGGCCGACTATTCCAATAGGAATAGCGGACAACTCTTACCGTATGCCCAAGGTCTGCGCCCCTGAACATACACCTCTCAAAACAGGACGAGGTGTCTCGGCATGTGGGAACCTTAGTTCAAAAAACCAGAGAGTTGTGAAGGCATCACCAAAGGTAACCCCCCGCTAGAACTCTCTGGGAAGGTTTACCTGCGAGAGAATCCTCTCGCAGGCTTCCTTGACATGATTTATTTTTTATTTTTTTTTAGGTAAACAGGCTACATGAGGGTAATCCACCTTGGGCAACTCCTCTTTAATAGCATGGGAAGTAATTTGAAAGGGGGGAGGCGGAAGGGTAGAGGAAGGTAGCCAAGGGTTAACTAGGGCCCCGGGCTATATTTTAAGGACCCTACCCGGCATTCGCCTAAAGAAATGCAGGGAAAACCATAGAATAACCTGCATCAGGTAGGTCGGGCATTGGGTACTTGTCCCACGCCCTTCCGATAGCGGGAGAGGAGTTTGCTGTGGGGTGCAGCATTCCCTTCTCCGTGCCTCGACCAGTTTAGGAGGCAGCTGGCCGACTATTCCTATGGGAATAGCGGACAACTCTTACCGTATGCCCAAGGTCTGTGACCCCAGAACATACACCTCTCAGAACAGGCCGAAGTGCCTCGGCTTCTGGGAACCTTAGTTCAAAAACGGAGTGGTAAAGGCGTCCCCAAAGGTAGCCCCTTCGTATCTCTCCTACAAGGTTTTGCCTGCGAGAGAACATCCCTCGCAGGTTACCTGTGAGAGAATCCTCTCGCAGGCTTCAATGGCCTACAAGGTATATCGACATATTCATTTAAATCATTTAGACGTCTTTGACCGCGGGTGGGAAGATTTTGAATTTCGCTTAGATGCAACAAATGCAAGCGAACTGATTTGAATAGGTACAAAACTTTTCATTTGGAGAAGATTTCACATTTCTATCTTGTTTCGCTGATTTCCTGTGACCGTTCAAAAGTGCACGGTATGGATGAGTTGTGAGTCTGGGTATTTTTTGTTTAAGGTTATGTAAGAATGAAATTCTTATAGTATGGTGGAGGATGGATATATTTTTATGAATCGGTGGCCGTAGTACGAAGCGCGGGGAATGAACGAGGCTTTAGGTTGATGGAATGTGAGTGAGAGAAGCAGAGGATTCAAGGGTCGTTTGAGATTGAAAGTGACGAGGTGGGAAAAAAACGATGCAAGAAGCAACCTTGTGATGGACTGGCTGGTCTTGAAACTCGCTTTTGATTTCGTCAGCGATGAGTGAGGAACTGGATGGGTGGCCGACTCCCGCGGGACCAATTAGGTATCTAGCGGGATGCGGAATACATCAACCTCATTCACGGAGATTGTTACCGATTTCAACTGTAAAAATATGTCCAACTCAACAGCGAATAATCTGGAAGTGTGAGTTCAGCAAAAAAACTGATTCTCCCAGATCGAGTCTGTTCGTGAGTAAAGTCCGAGGTTACTTTCCTCTTGGAGGAGCCCGCGCACAGGATTCACCTGCGACAGAAGCCCAATTTGTCGTGTGAGTCGGCAGGTTTCGCGACTTCAGCTGCCAGGGGAAAGTTTCAAAGTCGCCGCAGCTGCCGGAGCAAGCACCTGCCAAGGCACCTGTGAAACACCCATACACACACGCCCAGTGTTTACAGTTTTGCCCATGTTCGACATCCGCGGCGCCCTTGGGATCCACCACCACCGTGGGCGGCGCCATCAGGCTGCCTGATCAACGGGACCCGTTCGCCATTCTCCCGCGTACAAAAAATTAAATTAATGTTCATGATCATATAAACCCTTTATTTAGGATATTAATACAATAATAGCGTATGAATGTCCTCAAGAGCCAATGAAATTACTATACACATGTGTCGTGATTGAAATGTATCAAAATAAAAATATCAATCAAGATGACACCAGATATCGATAATCTCGTATTTCGGTCATTTGGAGAAATTACATTAGTTATACCTCTTATTACAACAATACGTTATCTTTAAAAATTAAATAAATTAACGGCATTTTTACAGACATTTGAAAGTATTTTATACAACACCAGCTCAGTGTCAGATTTTATATGTCAACGAGCTGAGTGCTGGCGTTATCCGGGTATTTATTTAAACAATATTGGAGTAGGAATTGACACTCACGTTTTGGTAAACATTTCATTTAACCAACATAAATAGCGCCAGTGTTCTAAAATTTACATATTTACATTCTCCTCCCCGTCCTAACCCCTCGGCACCTAACTTAAAAAAAACGACGATGATGACGGCGGGTATTCTCCTCGTACATAAAAAAATCTCAAAAATCGCGACATATTAATCAGTAAAAAATACTCGCTAACTTAATAAAGTCTAAAAATACTCCCGATACCTTAAAGAAATAAATAAATACAACCATTAACTAAATAGAGACAAAAATATAGCGGTACCTTAAGAAAAACAAAAATTTAGCCGGTACCTTAAGAGGGTAACTTCTTAACAACACCGTCCATCTCAACGAAGTGGTACATAAAATTTCATCAACCACCATGATTAATGCGAGAATTAAACTCAGCGACTGCTATAACCCCGGAATAGACGCTGATACATTATTTTTCCCATTATTTATTAAATTAAACCTCTTCCACTGCCACCTGTACAGTAATGACGTTTCCATTCCTTTCCTTTTGGAGTTGAAATTAGACACATAAAAATTCTAGAATGACACTATCAAATTAAGCGACCCCGGAAACATTTTATTCGACCCTAATAATGGCCGTTCAGTGATATTTTTAATTTCCACCCCATTCTTAGGAATATTAAGTTGTGTTTTAACCCCTCAGTGTTTGTTCCCGGATCGTATGTAACATGTGAAAAAAGCTTGGTAGAAATTGGTCAACGAATTTAAGATTTAAAAAACACAAATTTTTTATCCCTTCCACCCCAACTCCTAGGGGCTGAACTACATCTTAAGAAGTATGGTAAATGTCATAATTAAACTCAGTGACTTCTATAACTCAGGATTTGACTCCAATCTCGGTCATTTCACGTCATTTTTATGTAACGCCCCTCCACCCCCTTCCGTATTGGTGATTTAAGAGAGTGAAATTATACACTAAATACATCTGGATAGAAACTATTAATTACATAGACCCCGAAAAAGAATTAATCGACGCTACAACGGACCGTTTTAGCATGTTATTAAATTTCGCCCCCGTTCACCCCTTGGGAGTTTCCTAACGCTTCGAAAATCCGACAGAAACCCCCCCGGGGGGGGGGGCACACAACAACTCTCCAAAGTTTCATCGCAATCGGTTTAGATATGCATAGGAGACACACAGACACGCAGACATTCATTTTATATATAGAGACTACAACGAAGTTTCTATGAACCGTATGGTTTGTACGGTACCAATGCTCTTTCGTGCAAACACCAGTTATTTAATGTAAATCAATTACTTCCATATTTACAAATTATAAAAGTTCCAGTGTATATAATACAAAATGTAAACAATTTGTCCTCACTACGTAAGACGTCAACTCTGACGCCACTCCCACAATAATTCGGTAATCTCTTTGGCTCAAATAGAAACAAATACTATTTACTACAAGATGGACTAAAACATCCTCTATTACTAATGGTCACAATTCAATAACACTGGTATTATATTTTTGTCGTTAATACAAAGTACAAATTTTTTATATACTGACCGTAATTAATATTTTGTGTTTACATTTAGAATTATTTATCTCACGCCCAATCAGAGATATATTCGCGACTATTACTTTTTACAGCGATTCTCCTACTTTATCCTTGGTCCCAAATTCAATAACCACTTTTTCACAGGCCTCAAATATGGAATATATTATTTTTCATGTGATGTGTTCAGTAGTTTTATTTTAATTTCTTGCTGTCTCAGTAATTTTATCCCCCTCTGATCTGTTCTTCATCAATTATTGTTTTTTTCGTATGGGAGCCTCAACTTTCACTTGTCAGCGCTTCCATTTGTGCACGTTCGATGTTCGAGAGGTTTCAAGATCTGACTAGGAGGCCTTGGACCACTTAACCTTGGCTGTCGTTCATAAAGTACTTTTATTTGAGAGTAATAAGCAGCTGCGGTCAAGTGCAGGTATTGCTCTTGGTAATCATGTATCGACGGTCGTCGCTGGTGTAGGTGATGGGGATCAAGCGAGCCAGCATCTACCCGGGTCCATAAACTTTATTAGTCTGGTGTTTTATCTTCTCCTCCGGGGGTGGTTGTTGTTTGTACGCGTCCCGATGACGGTTGAGTTGTCCGGTAACACCTGCGACATACGGGCTGGCAGGTGTCTACCCGCATGGCGGACTTTCAATCTGCGAACCGCGGTCGACGGTGCTCGAACCAACTGCCACATCCATCAGAGGTCGTCCGTCACGAGGGAAGGGAACTGATTTCCTTCAAGGCCTCAGGGGCAAGGCTGGGACCAACCGAGTAGGGCCCCCATCACTCGTAACCAACCTGTCTCACATTAGCAACTGACCTGAACGTTTGCCACACTCGTTATAATGAATCGTAGATTTCTGAGTGTATAATCGCTGGCGGCAAGGTCTTTCCCGGATGGTATAGTGCTCGATGAATAGATAAATGGTTGTATCCCAGGTAAATTTCATCAGGATCAGTTAAAAAACATCTTTGACATTTTGCAGTGATTGAAGCACGGAAACCATAAAGCTGAGAACATGAAATTTCTATAACGTTACCAGTTTTGGCTACGTATAGAAGTTTCTCTATATCGTGTGAGATTACCTGAATATGACAGTCAGTATAATTGGGCCAACAGTCCGAATATTTACTTATAAACTAATTACATAACATGGTTAAAAAAATAGGAATGACAAGGAACTTATCTAAAGTACGTTTCCTCTGCACAACGACAGACCTCATCAGTTACATAAAACTAGTAAAACATTGCGTACACATGACGTAAAGAAGTGATATAAGCAAAGATAAAACAGTGTCATAGATATGACTTTTAAGAATTCGTATCCCATTTTATATTTAATGTACAATTATTAGTTTTAATGTGTACCATTCCGGAATTTTGACATTAATCCAGTCAAAAGTATGGTTTGTAGATTACATTTGTAGATGACATTTTGTAAATAACGAGGAAGCTTGACCTGGTTACGATGCTCTTGCTTTTAATGTGTTCTTTTAGTTTTGCCCATGTAACTGGCCTTGCTGTTGTTCCACTGAATTGTAACGCGTGTATTTTGGTTTAGTTTTGCTTTGTCTCGGAAGTGTTGTTTGCTGTGGTTTGGAGAATTCGAAATCGTGCACGTTCGTGGGGGTGGAGGAGATGAATATTTCCATCCAAGTAATTTTCGTGTCCTGTTGGCCTCAATGACAGAATTGTTGGCCTTTGTTGACTACGGAACTGCAGTTGCGTGCTGTAACTCTTGTAACAATGGAAGAATCAGTGAAACTGACATTTCGACGAAGTTTTCTAATAATGAAAAAAGTAAAAGAATGGGAGGCTATAATGGAGGAAACGGAGATAAACTTTTGAAACTGGACAGTTGTTCTGCGCTCACCGCAGCTGGTGGATGTGATTATGAGAGGCTCCGTATTGCGTTACGTGTATACGTTTTAAGTGTCACCGATCTACAAGTCTCATGAGTTCTGCTGAAAACTTTTCCAAGTTGTTGCCTCTGATATAGTCCAAGGCAGAATCGTCGTGAGTAAGGGGCCACAATTTGTTCATCGAAGCCACACAATTTAGTACGACGTCTTGCCAGCAATTAATCCCGGAGGCCGACGCCTTAGCCAGTGGTCAACCCCTGAGTCGACGCCTTGAAATGGTCCTGACTAAAGTCATCACTGCACTTAACCCGTTCTGCCGGCTGTGAGATACGGAGACGTCGGTACGAGAGCTACAGCAGGCAACACAACACAGAATAGTAGTACGTATTTGGTACGGGCAGCAGATCTCTTCTATGTAAAAACCATAAGTGCCTGAGATAAGAGTTTTTCATAAACTTATTACAATTTCTTTAATAGTCAATAATTTTATATTTAACGTAAAAACCCAGCCCACAAAAGTAATTCTTTACAGAGTCTTGTATTTGTCTCCCAGTCTTCTTTATATTTACTGTTAATGATTATCCTAGATTACGAGTTAGTAACATGGCATATAATAGAAATATTAAATTTACTTAAAAACAGATTCAATTTAGGGTTTAAAGTTTAATGAATAGATGAAACAGGATCTTTTTGGATTGTCTTTAGGCTTCACCCTAGCAACAAAACCACCGAGTTTGTGGAGTCCTTTCTTATATTATAGTGAATAAACTGAGAGCCGTAAGAGTTAACCGTTAGGATTTATTTATAAACATCGACAGTTACGTATAGACCCAATTAACTAAACTACATCGTAACGTTTCATCCCCCTTGAATCCAGGAAAGTCTTCAGACAGTATATTATTATACCATTATTTAATATTCAGATTTTTTAACACGACATTTCGTCCTTAATTTAGATCTCATCAGGTGAATAGATGTAACAATTAAAAAATTTAGAAGTTCACTAAAAGACCGTGCGGATTTACCAAGCGTTGCGGTCGAAATGCAAAATGGGACGGAACGTGTTTAATATTTGAATTCTGGATAAAAGGCTATTTTTAATATTTAATTTAAATATGAAGTCAGATTTATTTATTTTATTTTCATAAATAATTGTATATAAAAATTTCATCAAATGACAGTAATTCAGGTTATACAAAATTTTTATCATATTAATTAATCATTTTACAAATTCTGGTTAACGGATTATTCTGGGTATAATTAATTGATAATATTTTATCACAGACATGTTTTTCTGTCTTGAATTTATACCAGAAACTTTAAAATTTAATGACTTTAATAAATGTGGACAATCAATCAAATTATTACAGATTTTAAAAATAAATTTAAATTCAGATGGCATTCTACTTAAGTGCGGGGATTTTTAGAATAAAATAGATAGTTATAATTGTTGATTATTAATTAATACTTGAAGAGGTTCCAAATGTAAGTATATGTAATCCTTATTAAATGTGAAGAATATGTGTAGCAAGTTTCCTTGAGCAGTCGTGACGTCACGCGTTCACTGCAACATGTCGCCCGTAACGTGGTGACAACAAATATCAGAAGACACATGAAGGTTGCCGACTCTTTGTCATTAATTGAGAACACACACAGAGAAAGAATTCTCCGCAGTACGTACCCTCGTGAGTGTTCGTGAGAGTCCTCGGTGGAGAGAAGCACACAAAGAAAAAGTGGTCGAAAGCCCTGAAACGGACGACATGAAATTTATACGCACGTCGTTGGTCGTGGAAGGGCTCCACCTGGTGGTGCTGGAACTGGTTTCCTCGCCAACAAAGTAAATGTCGTTGTCACTCTACTAAAAAAGTAATTAGTGGCCGCAAACGAATCGTTACACGAGCCAGTCTTGCCAATGTTCCAGTAACACTTCCTCTTGTAAAGACCTTCCATGACTCAGGATTTGCTAATAAAGAAATGGTACTTGAGTCAAATACAAATATTTATAAGCACAATTATAACTCAAAGTTCTACAATTACAGTGCTACCCTCAACACCTCCCAAAAAAAATCCCCACTTTATATTAATTTATAGAAATATTTTCGCTAGGTTCATGCAATGAAATGCTATGATATTTTTTATTTCCTGTATTCGTCTTCTGAAGACAGGTCCCATTCTATACATAAAAGAAACAGTACTTACATTGAAAAATATAGAATACAGTAAAATAGAAGCACTTTTCATATCAACCTTCCCTGATCTTTGATAATTCCCTGATTTTATTCTATTTTCTATTGAATCATTTGTGTTTCTGTAATATTAAGAACCTAAATTTGGATTTGAAATTTCTTGACAATGGTGAGGTAACATTATTCTTTACATTATTCGAGTATTCCACTGTCTTGGAGTATATAAGTGACCTGCCCCTTTCTTTCTATTTTTCTTGTTTCGTTCTTTTCTATTTTACTTTTCTTTTCCTTTTTGACTTTTTCTTTCTCATTTATCTACTCCAAGACAATGGAATATCCGAATAATCAAAACAATAATTAACCTAAATATTCCTATTAGCTTAAGCTGTACTTAAGTACTTTTTGACATATGATAAATTAATTAATTTCTCCTAAACGGAAAAAAAACATGTCTATAAGTCAGAAACTATGTAAGCAGAATTTAAAACTTTATTATAAAACAGACGCTAAGTTTCATATTTCAAATAATAGATTGTAAATAACAATAATTTTTTATATAATTGTTACTTTTGTAAAATATTCTTTTCTTAGAATTTTACATTAGGAATTTATCATTTAATTGATATTTATCTCTGAAATTTGGGGATGAAACGTCGTGTGTCTGTTATCAATTTTATTTAATAAATTTCTGATTTAAAATAGTAACATAACTGTTAAATACTGTCACGTTTCCTATTAACATTAATATTGTTGTTAATATCATATTAAAACATTTATTTTTGATATTTATGCAATGATAATCTTTTTATGAGTCTTCTTCATGTATTTGGGGGTTATTATTTCCTCCTGTGTGTATTTTCTGCTTGATTGTTTATTCATGTATTGCAAATGACGTATCCAACCTGTCCTATTCCACTTAGCTGAGGACAGCAGTGGCGATAAATTTTACCAAAAAGCAGCTACCATCACGGTTGATGTGAATGGAGACTTGGCCAAGGCCAGCAGGTTGGCAGCTTGCAAAAATCAAAGCATAGGGGCGCTCTCATTAGCAGCAAAAAAAAACAACTCTGTGTCTATCCTACTCTGTTTCTTTGTATCCTTCTTACCTGACTATTAACGACCTAAGTCACTGCTCACACGCAAACGTAGTCTACAGACTATTTCAAAGCTGACTCAAGAAGATAAATAACCACCTATATTTGTTGGATTGTAATTGGGCAAACAAAAAATTCACATAATTCCCGTATCAAAGAGCATATGTCCAATATCAAACTTCCCTATCTGCAGTCTCCAAACATATTAGAAACGTTCATTTCATTGGAAAAATGCTAAAAGTTTAGATGGCGACACGAGGCACCAGGAATATATCAGAAATTCTTCATATTAAATATAACGTCACTTCAATTAAGATACAAAGTGAAACAATAATAATGTTAAAACAGACAAAAATAAAAAATAAGTTTCGACGCGGATTAGAGTATTTTCTAACGGCGAATAATTAAAGACTGTAGCTGAACAACAAACTAAAATCAAAGATAAAAACTAAGAGCCAAAGAATTTTACTCCAAATATTATATAACTTAATAATAAGAAATAAAGCCAAGTACAGACAAAAAAGTGATCATATAAATCCCACACAACGTTACTGGAAGCCTTGTCCCTTTCTTCATGTGCTAAGAAGAGCCTAGAGCGACACAGCTACACTCGTCTGTTGACAAAACTCAAAAGCGAAGAAAACGCTACGACAATGTGAAAGCAGAAGGCTTAGCGTAATAATAAGCGTGTTGAGTTTCATAGTGTCTGTTTGTACATTAATGGCTGTGATGTTTGATTTAATGTGGAGCATCTCTGATATGAGTCTGTAATTGTGCCCGGTGTCAATGTCTAAAATCTTAGCATTTTGCCAATCAATTGCATGTTTCTAATTGATGACATGCAATTGATGACTGCAGATTGTCTTTGAAATTGGACATACCACTGTAATCAAAAAGTAAGGTGAAATTGTCATTTAAAACTCCCGGGTATTATGAAGGCAGGTAAATTTGTTTTCCCAGGTTGGTAGGACTGTCTATAATATTTTCCAAGCGTCTGTTTGTTAAAAGGTTTAATAATCTCCGAGTTACACGTGTCTTTGTAAACAACCAAAAGTGAATTTTTCGATTTTTGCAATGGGTGACTTTGTTGAGCAAAGAACTTGCATCAAATTTTGTTTCCGGAACGAATATTCTTGTGCGGACACGTTGAAAATGTTGCGGAAGGCCTTTGGTGATCAAACTATGGAACAAAAAAACGTTTATAAGGGTACAACGAGTTCAAAGAGGGTCGAGAACGTGTTGAAGACGAACCGCGCTCTGGACGACCATCAACGTCTGCCGACGAGGGCCACGTCCAAAATATCAAAGATTTGGTGCTTGAAAATCGTCGATGGACAATTAGAGATCTCGCTGATAGTGTTGGAATATCATTTGGCTCAGCCCAAACCATTTTGAAGAATGTTTTGTGTCTCAAACGCGTCAAGTCTCGATTGGTGCCAAAATCGCTCAATTTTTGGGAAAAAAAGCGTCGCGTTGATGTGTGTGAAACTTTGCTGTCTGACTATCAGGACCACTTGAAATGCATCATTACTGGAGACGGGACTTGGATTTACGCAAACGACGCTGAAACCACCGACCAATCCAGCGAGTATCGTGCAAAAGGTGAAGCAAGACCGAAAAGACCACGGCAAAGTCGATCGAAAATCAAGGTCTTGTTGACAGTTTTCTTTGATTATCGTGGTGTGGTGCACTATGAATTGCTTCCGCCAGACCAAACTGTCAACAAAGAATATTATTTGAGCGTTATGCGTCGTTTTCGTGAAGCTATTCGTCTGAAACGGCCGGAATTATGGGCGAACAACTCTTGGTTCCTTCATCACGATAATGCACCATGTCATATTGCATTGGTTCTACGCGACTTTTTTTGCCAAAAACTCGACTCATATCGTTCCGCAACCACCGTATTCGCCTGATTTGGCTCCGTGCGACTTCTGGCTATTCAGAAAACTCAAATGATCAATGCGGGGACGCCGTTTTGACACGATTGAGGAGATAAAAACTGAATCGAAGAAGGTCTTGAAGGCTATACCGGAAAAAGACTATTCCGACTGTTTCGAGGACTGGAAAAAGCGTTGTAAAAAGTGCGTTTTATCGGACGGGGATTACTTTGAAGGGGATGAAATTGATTTGGAAGAATAAATAAAGAATTTATATTTCATAAATAAATTCGCCTTACTTTTTGTTCTCAGTGGTATGTTCCTTAATGCGGGTATTAAGGGAACGTTTTCTGTGCCATATGTAGCATGAATTACCATTAGAGCAAAAGGTTCTGGAAACTACACAATGTTTGTCAAGCGGTCCTTGTGGTTCCCGATTAAGTGGGAAAGAGGGTTAGTAGAACTGTAAATGATGGATATTTAATATTCTTTAAAAATTTGGAATAATTTGTGATGTAGAAATTTGTAATAAGGGAGTACAAGAAAAAAATTGTATTGAGGTTATTGGGGACGAAATATTATATAGCATGTTGAGACTTTCTGTGTCATTTTTAATATTAACAGTATTTATATGATTCAAATTAATCTTTTCCAATATTATGGCTCTCTGTCTAAAAAGAAAAAATTACGTCTGATTGAAAATAATGAGTAAGAAAGTGTGGTATTTGTATTTTCACTTTTTTGTCTGAATTGGCTATCTTTCATTACTCGTTCTCTGTCTAAAATGGAGCTGTTGAGAAACTCGATTAAATTTTATAGTGTTTGGTGAAAGAGCCACCTTAACACGATGACAGTTTGAAATTAGATTTATGTTCTATAATCCCAATATTTAACATTGTTTTTGTTTGGTCTATAGAACAAAAATCTCAATTTGAACACTTAATTTTATAGACAACGAAAACTTATTAATAGGATATTTGTGTCCTTTGATGAAATCAGAAGAGGAAGATTTCGACTTAAAAATTACATAACATTGAGGATTTTTAAACAATTGTATTAGATGAAATGATGACATACCACAGAAAGGTGTCACAATATATTCATTATACACATTTTTCCTTATAAGTTGGTTTTTATTGGGTCCTAAATTATCCTAGATTATTTAATGTTCATTGTACTTAGAGATAAGTTCACAAGTATAGAGGTTGGCCAGTAAAATATTTTTGACAAAGCTCAGGGTTTCTAAATGACTAATAGAATTGAATAATAATATAGCTTTGTCTACCTAATTGAATACAGTAACACGTTTCTGTGTAACAGGAAGGACAGACAAAAAAAATTTAGAACACGACTTGAAAAGTTTGGTTTGAGGAACCAATCAGAGCTTAATTGATTATGGATACGTGAAGAAGGTTATAGTGTAATTTTGTTCACAAATTTATGTTTAGTTGACAAAATGAAACTATGAAACCCAACAATGGCTATTGGCCCTTATTGTTTCCTTTTCCATTGTTTTTGCGTTTGACATTGTTTTCCGCTTTCCTTTTGAGATAGTTACTTGCGATTTTGTGCTTCCGGTGTGTCAGTCTTACTGTTGTTACTTTTTTTGAATCACCTGACGAAAGCAACAAGCACTGTGGTGTGATGATAATATTTTATTTTTGTTTGTTGTTTGCGTATACTTTCAACGCATACGTTTTATATTTTATAACATGAACAAGTTCTCCGTAGTTTTATTTTTTCCCTTCTACTCACAATAAAAATTATTAACTTCTGCTCCACTTCATCTTCTTTTCTTACTGTTCCCCCACTTTATTCTTCATAAGCTTACTTTTCCATGGTCTAACCGTTCCTTTACTGGACCTGGTCTCTGCTTCACCAATTTCTCCTTCCAATCAACAACGTTCTGAGACTTCTCCTGTTACCAAAATTATTCTATCCTTAATATAGCTTCCCATTCCCCCTGCTTATCCATGACCTTGTTTTCGCCTTTTCATTTTTCTCTTCTTTCCTCTTTGTATCTATTTGTTTTCCTTTATTATTAAAATTATGCCTTTTGCCACTTTCTCTCACTCCCCATCCTTTAAAAACCAATTTATCTTTTATCTACCACTTTTCCACCTAATATTTTTTTGTCAATTTCCTTAATCTTCCTTATATTCCCCCTTTGTTCCTATTTTTTTAAACTGCAAAAGTGTTCAATGTGTTGCTAATAATAACTACTTATTTCATAACTTGATTAGTCTCTGTTGGTCTTTCTACCCTTTTGGTTGTTTGTTTGCATGTACGGCCTTGAATTTTTCCGGAAGGGCAGATTCCTCGTCCCTCTGTTTCGTGACGTCACTTATTCCTCGTAGTGTGCGTGTGCCAAGTTCTGTGTTTATTCTTGTGTGATGTGTAATTCTATATTTTATTAAAGTTAATTATCGAATCATTAATTATTTACCAGTACGCATTGAATTTTTATTAGAACTGTAAATATTATATTATACCCTTAGTATAGTTAAAGAATTATTATTTTTGTTATTATTAATAAATAGTTATTTTACTTGTGTTGGACACGGAAATTTGTGTTCCTAATTTTTTCTGTATGAAGAGGTCTAAAATTTAAATGGGGTAAGAAGCGTTACAATGTAGTTTTTCATGTGCAAAAATTAATTTTTCTGACTGTTGTCCAATTTTCCACGGGTAAGGAAATTTAACATAAAAGCACCATAAATTAAGGAAAATATTTAAATTTTATAAAATACCGAAAATTAAGAAACTAGAACGCAATTTTTTATATAAAATGAAACAGAATTATTAATCACTAGAGTGGAGTAAAAAATTTGAAAAAATAAACCCTTATTCTGCTGTGCATTACACAATTAAACGGAGTAAACAAAAGCAAATATGTTAGCTTAAAAGCGACGGACCATGCCTATTGTTAAGTATCTCTTTGAAACTGGTCAAAAAGCGATATTTTTTTTAAAAAAAATGAATTTTTGTGGTGTTTTAATAATCACAAACATACAATATATGTTCCTTAAAGAATTCTACTCTTGTTTATTAATATTTTACATTCTTTTTAATTATGTTGTACGTCTTTTCAATTTTTTTTGGTGACAAATGTAAAATGATTAAAAAATGGTAGATTTTCCATTTATTCTTCATTTTCTGTATTAATTTTTCGAAAGAAAATTTTTACCACATTTAATCATTTATGTACTGTGTTGTGAGTTAAACTTTTCCTGTTTCACAGTTTTCTCTTTTGATTTTTGACGTCACACATACTATTTCTCAATTGTCGAAATCCACTTGCTTTTATACCCTTTTCTAAAGCAGCAAAAATAAATAACCTCCCCTAATTGATATATCTATAGATTGATAGTTTTTCAGCGTTGGCGTCTAGGCCATTCTTTTCTTACTAATAATAAGCGTGAGGTTAACTGAAAAAGAAATTGGCAAAGTCTGCAACGGATCAGAGCTTCGGCCAACTTCGGCAAACATCGGGTAAGATCGATTTTCTATGTGAAATATTTAATTTTGTATATAATCTAATTTAAATTTTTACCTAATTTATCGAGGTTTTAAGTTGCATTTTGTCAATGTATTTTTATGTTAATACATAAATAAATTATGTTAACTACTAATTATTTATAATTGTAGCATCCTATTGTAATTTTATGTATTGACGGATCCTATTTCCTCATACGAGGACTAATGGAAGAAAATAAATCAAATCAAATCAAATTTTCCCTTCATTTTAATCGCATTCAGGTTTTCCTCTTCCTCATTCTGACCTCCTTTGTCTGCTATTATTTTCTTCCTTGCTCTCAATTTCCTCCTAATTGAATAGAAGTTATATCAGTTGCTTTATCTTTAATTTTTCACATATCTGATGGTGAATTTGGATTCTATTTTTTTACAAGAAGAACGTCCCTTTTTTAATTATATTTTTTTAGATTTAAGTCACGCTACATCGGTCTGTTGGTGTTAATTTGATTACTGCGCCTTTGGCCGCTGCTCCCAAGGTACCATGACGCAGCATCTCTGCACACAGTGACCCAAAAGGTAGTGAAATGTCTTTCTTTCTAAATTAAGCACCTTCGAGGCTGTTTACAACGTTTAAAATCCGCCGTGAGAGTGTTAAATTTTTAATTTTTCGTGATTACAGGGTGTTTCGTAAGCTTGTCTGATTTTCTTGAGCAGAGATAAGACTGTTGAGAAAACTCGAGCCAGCGTTGCGGCGCCGTAGATAAAGAGACCCTGGACTGGCACTGACTAGGTCGGCGGCGATTTAGAAACCGTCCTCGTCGAGAGTTCTTCTCCATTGCGACGATTTTTCCCGCGTGTCGTCAATTGGGAAAACAGGAACTTTGTGGGTCAGAGGCGAGTAATCGCTGCTTTCTTAACACGGCATTGCGTCTCCTACTCGTTTCTTTCCCTCCTGTCTTTTTCCCTTCGATATTTCCGTCCTTGAGAGTCCTGCGGTGGTGGCGCAATCCACCTCATCGACTAGCAGGAGTGACAGAAACGCTTTTAAAGTGGAGATTTCACACTTTACCTCAGTAATATTTATCTCTCCTCGAGGTATTCGCAATTACTATCCAGGTCATGTGAATATTGCAAGGAAACGTTCCCTCAGAGTCTACATAATTCTGAATAAATTGAACAATTAAGACCTCGATAAATTAGATAAAAATTTAAATTAGATCATAAACAAAATTAAAGATATCACGAAGAAAATCGATATTACCCGATGTTTTCCGAAGGTGGCCGAAGCTCTGATCCGTTGCAGAATTTGCCAATTTATATTGCAGTTAACCTCACGCTTATTATTAGTAATAAAAGAATGGCCTAGACGCCAACGCTGAAAAACTATCAATTTGTAGCTTCCAGAGACATCAATTATGGAATGTTATTTCATATTGCTGCATTAGAAAAAGGTATAAAACCAGGTGGATTTCGACAATTGAGAAATAGTACGTGTGACGTCAAAAAACAAACGAGAAAACTGTGAAACAGGAAAATTTTAACTCATAACACAGTACATCAATGATAAAATGGGGTAAAAATTTTCTTTCGAAAAATAAATACAGAAAATGAAGGATAAATGGAAAATCTACCATTTTTTTATCATTTTTACATGTGTCACAATAAAAAATTGAAAATACGCACAACATAATTAAGAAGAATGTAAAAAATTAAGAAACAAGAGTAGGATTCTTTAAGGAACATATTTGGCCAAATTTGTGTGTTTGTGGTTATTAAAACACATTACAAAAATGCATTTTTTTAAAAAAAAAATCGCTTTTCTCCAGTTTCGAAGAGATCTTTATAAAATAGCCATGGTCCGTCGCTTTTAAGCTAACATCTATGCATTTCTTTATACCATTGAAATGTGTAAGTTACAATAGAATAAGAGTATATTTTTCAAATTTTTTACTCCACGCTAGTAATTAATAATTCCGTTTTATTTTATACTAGCTGGGTTCCCGGCGTTGCCCGGGATGTCGTATATGCTTAACCCCCCAATTTGACTCGAATCTCGGTTGTTTTTGTGTTAATTATATGAAACGCCCCTCTATCCCCACCCTTAAGTGTGCTCCCCTACCATGCTGTAAGGGGTTGAAATTTTACAAACAACATCGGTAGTAATAATATCAACGTCATTGATCCTCGGCAAATATTTATTCCACACAAATATCGACCATGCTTGAAAAATTCCACCCCCGTCCGTGGGGGGGGGGGGGTTAAATGGCCAATTAAATGTCATAATTAAACTCACCGACATCCATAACCCTGGATTTTACTCCAATCTCGGTTGTATTCGCGTTATTTTCTTGTAACGCCCTTCCACCCTCACCCCTAACGTTTCTCCTTTCCAATGCTGTAAGGGGTTGAAATTATACTAATATCACATATCGTTGACCACAAAAAAATATTTATGCGACTCAAATATCGGCTGTTTTAGCAGGTTTAAATATTTCCACCCCCGCTCCTTGGGGTGGCAGACGCGTCTCACCCCGACGGTGTTTGTTTCCTGAACGTGAAGAACACGTGTACGAAATTTGGTGAATTTTGCTCCACCGGTCTAGATTTGTGTAAGGAACATACAAATATATCTACATACAAACAAACACTCTGCTTTATTTATTAGATAAAAAATTGTGTTCTAGTTTCTTAATTTTCAGTATTCTATCAAGTTTTAATAACTTACTTAATTTATCCTGCTCTTATGTTAAATTTCCTTATCAGTGGAAAACTCGACATCAGACAGAAAAATTAATTTCTGCTCATGAAAAATTACATTGTAACTTTTTTACCCCCTTTTAATTTTAGACCTCTTCAGACATCTAAAAAATTATTAGGGAAATATAAAAGAAAAAATATAATTAAAAGTTGAATACCTAATAAATATATTAAGTATACTGTGATTACTTACAGAGATAATTAAAATATGTAGTAAATTAGAATGAATCAATTTTAAAAGTGGAATACTTAAGACATACTCCTTCAACATCAACGTCCGAAATCAGGCTAAACAATGACAGTGAAACACTTATATTGTTGTAACACAATTATTTAAATAAACACAATAATTCAACATTCAAAATGCAAGAATACATTATTGTAAATCACAATAAGTAACCGTATTATACTGAATTTAAAAATAGTTTTTTTCCCTAATGCATTTTATTTGTGTGAAGAAGTTCCGAAGAAAAGTGGAAGAAACGTTACAATGTAATTTTCAATGTGTAGGAACAAATTTTTCTGGCTGTTGGCGTGTTTTCCACTGATTATATTTAACATAAGTAATATATAGCTTCAATTTTTAATTATAAAATCCGTACTGGATTGAGAATTGTGTGTAGACAGAAATTTTTCGAAAATATTTTCAACTTGTTTCCTGTGTAATATTGCATACCTGCTAAAACTTAGAGATCGATATAAGGAGGATTTCAAGGAACTTTAGTTCTAACTAAGTCGCGGAAATGAACAGGTTGGAGGAAAATTCAGCGCCCTATCTTCTTTATTATCGAAATGAATACTTCTAGTATAGGATAATAGGAAATTCGATAACTTGGGGTGTTTGGTATATTAGTAGCTTCCAGAGACATGAACAAAAAGCGCTATTAAGTTAAAGATAAAGTTTAATATAAAAAGAACAAGACTGAGTAAGTTTAAAGTACCCAGGAGCCTCCCTCACTTCCAGATGGTCGTAGCAAGACTGAATACTGAAAGTGGCTCCGAAGTTGCACGGGAAAAAAAACTCCCACGTGAGAAGTGCAGAAGGTGGGTAACGAATCAAAGCTTCAGACCCGATCACGTGAACTGTTCTATGGGCCCCTCAAAAACCGGTTCAAACAGAGTTATGACCGAGGCAGCATCGTAACCCGAAACCACCGATTTTCTGCGGATCAAGCGTCGTTACAAGAAACCCACACATCCTCTCTAGCCCGAGGTTTAAAGAAATTTCTCACAGACGTGAGGTAATAAAGAAAATTAGTGAAACTATGACTCATGCAATACTCAATCATAATCAAAATTCAACTGAATTAAATCAGAAAACTAAAGTTGTTATCCTTAAAGTCAAGGATCATAGGCACTGTCGAGTTTCAAATGTCTCTTTGAGCATGAGTTAATTTTGTTTATATCTATCTACTTTTGGCTCTAAAGCCTTCGGTGGGCCTTGGGCTCCTCCAGAATCAGCCTCAATTATCGTCGATCCTGCGCTCATTTCATCCATCCTCTTATTCCCATCGTTCTCAGATCTGCAACGACATCGTCCATCCATCTATGCCTTGGCCTTCCCATTCCTCTTGAACGGTGGATCCTTCCTTTCAGGATTCCTTTTTGGCATTCGTTCTGTTGCCATTCTCACTACATGGCCCATCCAATCAATCCTCCGTGCCTTCACGAATCTAACCACATCTTTGCCTTCCATCAGTTCATCCAGCTGCACATTATATCTTGCTCTCCAGCCTTCATCTGTCATTAGAGATCCAAATATCTGCCTTAAGATCCGTCTTTCAAATACTCTGAGGATTTTCCCATCAATATCTTTCAGGGTCCAGGTCTCTGCTCCATAAATCACCACCGGTCGCACCAGTGTATTATATATTTTTATTTTTGTTTTCCTTATGATGAGCTGGTTAGTAAATAAATTCTTATTTGCATAATATGCTCGGTTCCTAAAAGTAATGCAGGACAAACCCTATAAAAACCTCAATCAGGTAGGTCGGGCATTTGGTACTTGTCCTACGCACTTCCGATGGCGAGAGGGGTTTGCTGTGGGGTCGCAGCTTACCTATCGTCATGCCTTTGCCAGTTTAGGAGGCAGCTGGCCGACTATTCCAATAGGAATAGCGGACAACTCTTACCGTATGCCCAAGGTCTGCGTCCCCGGAACATACACCTCTCAAAACAGACCAAGGTGCCTCGACATGTGGGTTTTTAATCTATTATATTTACCACCTTAGTAGTGCTAGATTAAATAGAGCTGCTGAGAGTCCATCTCCCTGTTTTACTCCTGCATTGTATTCAAATTTTTCTCTGAATATGTTACTCACTTTCACCCTTGCATTACTTTCACTCATGGTCATTCTTATCATCCTTATTAGTTTTGGAGGAATCTTAAACTACCGAAGTATCTCTTCAACTGCCTTCCGGTTAACACTGTCAGAAGCCTGCTTGAAGTCAATGAACATAAAATGAAAATCTGAGTCATATTCATAAAAAAATTTCCATGATCTGCCTAACATTAAAAATCTGATCTTCAGTGCCTCTGACACTCCGGAATCCACATTGATAATGTCCAAGTATTTCTTCTGCATAACATTTTAGCCTCTTACTAATCAAACCAAATAAAATCTTATATGCTACTCTAAGCAGCGTAATGCCCCTATAGTTTTCACATTTAAATTTATCTCCCTTCTTGTATATTGGACAGATTATTCCTGCCCTCCAATTTTAAGGCATTGTTTCAGTTTTTCATATCTTTACCATTTGTTTATATTGTAATGCCAATTAATTAGGACATTAATTGTTTGAACATAAAATTTAAATTGTTTGAGAAATCCATTATGGCGGCAGGAGCTTCCAAAGCGACAATGTAGCCCAGCTCTGTTCCTTGTCGGAAAGTCGAAAATGGCGTTTGCGCGCTAAAACTGAAGACGATAGTTCAGTTGGTGACTAGAATTTAACAGAGTTGGTGCCGGGACATTTCGGAGGACGGAACAAGTGATACTAGAGCAGAGACTAGCCGTCGTTTAATGTATTATTATTAAACAAAGTTGAGAGTTGAAGACAAAGTAAAACATTCACGGAAGCGTTACATCGAAACTTGCTAAGTAAAAGCAGTTTTACGTTTGTAGTCAGCCAGGAAAAGAAGTCAGCAGTTTACGTCCATAGCCAGCCAGAAATAGTAAAGTTGCAGTTTAAGTCCAAAGCGGTAAAAGACTAGCAAATCTACAAACCACAGAATTCATATAAGGCAAGCAGTCAACAGATAGCTGACAAAAAGGAGGATCATCCGAGCTCCTGACATCCTATCAATTTTGACGAGAATCAGTGTAAAATCTGTGAATCTTAGAATCAGTGTAAAATCTCGCAATAGTGTATTTTCAAACCCTAAAGGAATGCTGGTACCAGCTGGACACTACGTAAGTAACAAAACCAAAACTAACGATTAACTGTAAACGTAATTAAAGGATAGAGTCAGATTTCGTTCTCTTTTAAATGTCAATCAAAGTTAATTTTTTTCTTTTTAATTTATTTCTATCGACGTATTGTTTAGGTTAATGTGAACTGTTTGTTAATAAGATTTTAAAATCAATTTGTTGTGTCCATTATCAAACCCAGTGAAGGCCCTGAGAAATTAATATTTTAAATTGTAATTGTTTTTTAGTTAAATTTACGAAGTGAAAATAATTAAATGATTCTATGTATTAAATTTTATTAATTTTTATTTAATTAAACCCAACCAGTCGATTATCACATAATGGCCCTTCAACGTGAGGCAAATTCTTTAAATTAATTAAAGCTCAATTGTTTATTACAATATATATATATGGATCCAATAGTGTATTTTCGAAACCTAAAGGAATGATGGTACCAGCTGGACACATGTGAGTAACAAAATACAAAATAATGATTTATGTAAACATAATTAAAGGATTTAGTTCTATTTTAATTGTCAAGTTAATTTATTTTCTTTTTAGTTTATTTCTATCGACGTATTGTTTAGGTAAATGTAAACTGTTTGTTAATTAAATTTTTGAAACAACTTGTTGTGTCCATTATCAAACCCAGAGGAGACCCTGAGATTTAATATTTTAAATTGTAATTGTTTTTAAATTATTGCCACAAAATAAATAAATATTATTTGTAAATTATATTTATTCTTTTATTTAATTAACGCCTTCTATTTTATTATTACATAATGGCTTCCACAACGTGGGGCTCGAATTCAAAAAAATCAAATTCATTATATTAAATAAAAGCCCCGTAAGTGATTATTACAATATCTATAAAGGTTAAATTGGTCAGCTACTGATTTAAAAGCTGATGACAGGAGCGCCAAAGCTGCGTGTGAGCGTTTTGTTCTGAAGGGAACCAAGTACGGCTTGCTTAATCAGAGAATTCCCGATAGGTTTGACAGCAGCAGATATGTCTCTGCTACCGGGATCCATTGTGTGTGTCACATAAGTCGTGACATGTCTGCTCTCTGCCTGACAATGCAACAGCTGTTTCGTCACCTGCTCCCAGAACCAACACAGTTAGTTGCTCAGGAATTGCTTTAAAAAGGCAGGCGAGTGACTCTCACAAGTGCGATGACTTCACGGCTTCCTTGTTACCAAATTCCACAGCCCCACCAAAGAAGACCAAAAGGAAGACAACTGCACAGCCTGAAATCTTTGGAATGCTCACTTTCTGTCTAGATCAATGAAATTACAGACAGCTGATCAAAATAACTGATTTAATTTAATGAGCCCCTGTCCTGTATTCGGTCATGCATTTATCAGACATTCTCCAACATCAGATAATAATGTGAAAATAAACCTGGCTTAGTTATGTATAATCAGACCTTTTTTTTATTCTGAGTCAATTATGAGACTCCATTAAGCAGCTACATCATGCGGGCGGTTAAGTGTGTAGGAGAAATGTTTCAATTTATATTGGATGACAAATGACTTCGGATAATTATCATAGTTGGTAGACTACAAACCGCTGCAGATGAGATTGATGAGGACTCGCACACAACAACCAGACATCAATTAACGGTGACTCAAAACAGGGCTAACAATTTAAATATTACAAAGAAAAGCAGATGAATGATGAATGAGAAAAAAACATAGATGGTTGTAGATTAAATAAATTGAATCAAAACAGGTGGTAAACGTCTACTTGGATAACGTCCAACACTGTAAATGAATCCAAGTAAAAAAAATACATAAATAGAAGACCGACAAACGGATTTTGGACTGTGACGTCATCTCCAGGGATAAAAGAAATTAAACTGGAGATATTCATAATATTTCTAAATTTTTCAGAAAATTTACCCTTTATTCCTGTAATAGGACTTTGTATGAATGAGTAAGAGATGTCTCTAAGAGATGCTGTGACGTCACTGGCACAGACTGGTCGACGTTCTTCTTTCTGCCAGTCCACACTGTATCAATAAACAATCTCAAAAAAATATTATTGTTAAACTTCATTATATTACAGACTGCTGAATTTGTTAAGGAGTTTTATATTATATATATACTGAATTTTCTGTCAAATCCACAGAATTATTAAAATAAATTCTTCAAAATCTTACAGTTATATTGTAAATAAAAATTTAAAAAATTTATGATAATTTTAACAATTACAATTGATAATTTTGCCAATATGTTTGGCTGGAATAACTAGAAATATATAAATAAAACATTCCTATACTTTTAAACAGACCAAAAATTTTCAAAATATGATTTATGGGCCTATATATATTATTAAAACCCCCTATTTTATTGACGACCCTAGTATATTATTAGAAAGGAAATATGAACTATGGGATTAATAAATCTTAGTGTTTCTGACTCTCCTCTTCTTAAAGGAGTCTTAAATTTTGTAAAATATGAAGATGTGTTGCTCAAGGCCCTATTTTGGGGCCTCAAAATTTTTAATTTACTATATACACATACAAATTATTTACTCAAATTTATTAATGTATTTTCTGGTGCAGTGTACATAATTATTCTTACATACGAATAGTAAAATAATTAACGTTTATTGTAAAATAAATAAATCATGATCTTTCACTCACAATTATGAGATTGTTAATACAAAGAGCCAAATCGCCCTTATAAAATAAATAAAAAATTATGACCTGGAATCTAATGGTATTCTTACTTTTATAAACTCACAAATTAAATCAGAGTTAAGAAGCAATTAGAACGTATCTGAAAGCAGACTAAAAAGTTTTACTTAGAATTTTTTTGTGATCGTAATAAATATTATTCAATTATATTATGTAACGCTAGCTATATTTTTAAATCAAAAATATTTTTTTTCTAGGCTACGATTGTCGTTTGTTTTTAGTGTTGACGAATTTGTTATCTTGAGGTGGATAATTTTTTTATTTATGAGGAGGACGACGCTTAAGGGCATTTAAAAAGCATTATCCAGAAGAAGCTGAGGACGTTATGGATTTTTTCCAAACTATTACAGTCTTTTTTCATTAAAAGGAAGAGTATCCGTCACGTAACACCCTGCAGTAGAACCAGTACTGGAAATTTTACGATGTCGACTCCATATTTGTCGGAGAAGACGTGAATTTCTTTGATGGCGTCTATGAAGAATTTTTTTGGAGTTCCATACTTCTCATGACGTATTTTCTTGAGCGGTTCTCGTGTGAACAGATTAATTAGTTGTATGTCAACTACATACATCAGCGAACCTCTCAAAAGGCGATCTGGTTAAAAACACATTGATTATTTACGAAGTTGGTTGAGTTTCTCCATAAGAAGATCAGTTCCCTTGTTGCTTCACAAAGAAAGCTTTAACCGAGCTGACAATTTGCCTTGTGGTTATCTTTATTTGCATCGCGCATGTTTTGCCTTCTTCGGCCTATTCAGTTAAGTTAATTGTTCCAATCCAATAACTACAAGTCGACTATTTGAGTGTCACGGAGGCGACACATTAGCCGATTGCCGGAGGCGCATCGACCTGGTTGGTCGGTCCTCAATAATTCATGGGCGCGCACTCTTAGTAATTATGTGTAAAGTGGCAGGGGAATTTATTTGGATTTCTCAATTTGGAGCGAGAGATGGCCGCGGAGATAGGACGACAGAAGGTGGTGCAGGAAGGAAGAGGGGGCACGAGCTTCCGGTGCAACGGATTACAGCAGCTGCCGGCCGTGCCCTCTGATTCGGATTAGCCGCAGCCAGATCAATAGCGTCTCAGACGGACTACGAATCCAACATGAACAAGATGATGCCTGAAGCGTCCCCATCACATCTTCCATCAGACTCGACGTAACCCGGGGCTTCAGGCTTTTAGATACCCCGAGATTCAACCCAAGTTAAAGCACAATCCAGTGGTTTGTTTCAAAGATGGCCGCCTTTTGTTGACGACATTCTTCACTTTCTTCTGAATAATCCATTTTAAATGTCCTCACCAGTGTCACCCCGTCCTAAATCATGAATTATCCACAAAACCACCAGGCTTTTCGTCATGTGGTTCAAGCAGAAGAAGAGCCGAAAGAAAACGACACACGGGGACGGAAGGTGAAGAACTCAAAAGCAAAGGTATAACGAAGTTAAAAGCAGCTAAAATGGAAAACCATGGAATAAGGGTTACCGTAACAAGATCATTGTTGAATTTGGAAATTAAAATATAATACGTCTGTTTTAAAATGTAATAATTAGATAAAATATTCAAATGACAGACAAGAAATGAAGTGATGATATTTCGTGAAACTTGTTCCAAAGGCTTTTGAGTTCGTCAACTGGATTTTGCGGTCGCGAGACTCACGTCATGGGCATTGATGTTGTGATCGTCCTGGCCACGCAAACTGGGATTAAAACTAAGAGAGAATCGACAAGCTGACGTTGTGTCATTCCTAGATCCAAAATGTGTCACGTAAGATGACAGTCTGGCAGTCGTCTCGGTGGACGAAGGTCCTCAACGGTCTGTCGAGCCAAGGAGAATAAAATAGAAAAATTGTATGGTATTTATATCATCACTTGAATATTTGATCTCATTATTGTTGAGTTTCGTGAACCATTTGTCAGATAATTTTGTAATGGTACCTGACTGGTATCAACATCTGAAGTCTTAGCATTTGATCAATCTAATGAATGTTTCGAATTGATGATAGACTTGGAGACTACAAATTGTCCATCAATGAGAAATTTGATATTCGACATATGTTCTATGACTCGGGTATTAAGTGATTGTTTTGTTAGCCCTTTAGCAAGAACTACGATTAGAGCAACTACACCATTTTTGCTGTAAGTGGCAAGAGGGTCCTTGTGGAGTTTTCTTATCGAGAAGGAAAGAGTATTAGTAGATCTGTAAATAAAATTATTTTACTTTCAACAACGGCGTTTTTTTCTCTTTTTGGCTTTATTATTATTTATTGATCATTATTCCCCATAACGAGGAGATCCTTATACCAGTTTCTGTTAAGTAAATGACTTCCTAGTTCCATATCCGAGGAATCCTGTATATTGTACGTGGAGATTTGATGACGGGGGCCCAGCAGCAGTTTGAGGGTGATTCACCGCCTTTAACAGTTGGCAGGTGGAGCAGTCGTGTGCTCGTGATGAATGTGGACCATATTTTACCCCGCGCTTCACACCCTTTCCACCTTCCCCACTTTTCTGCCTCTTAATATTAGTTATAGCTCTTGTCCCCCCCACCCTCTGAGTGTCTGTTCCGTTCCCACTCACCTCTGCGGAGTTCGTTACGCAGGAGCAGGCGACATCAATCTACCAGCAAAGTAGTCAAGCGGTCACCACTTTCACACACCGGAACATTGTCCCGCGTACAGCCGCGACTGTGACACCGTCTGCCTGCTGCGACCAAGGAAATTTACAACACATTGTTAATCGCTCACATTGAACTTAACCTTAAAAAATGAACAGGATTTAACTTAATTTTCTGCCCGTTGGGCATCTCCATTTATTCTAGATCATTCTTTCGCAACATTTTTTTTTATAATGCACCCCTATGTAACTATGTATATTCTTTACATTAAAAAATTGAGTTATTTCCTAAAGTAGCCTAATTTCAACTTGTGTATCACAGTTCTTCCATAGTAATAATTCTGTATATAAACAAAGTAATAATTTATTTTAATCTGAGATCGCAAAATATATCGTCGTTTAGAGCTTTTGTACGAAATTAAGTTCTTATTTACCACGCGGAATTTCCGCTAGCACTTAGCGCAGGTCATAGCATTCGACCAACACAGTACGTACTATTCCTTCACCAGATATAGTAAAAAAACCATCCCTGTGTCACCTTTACATATTTATAATACTATATATTTCCAACTAAGTCCGCGACGTTCCTTATTTTATTCCTCGCTCATCTATTTCCCTTTCTTAATGTCACACTTAGACCTTTTTTTAATAATTTCTATATTTTCAACTCACCCACAAACGTCGTCTTCAAATTCTTAATTTGCTTTATTAATCTTGTCTCCTAGAAAAGTTTATTGATAAGTATTTTTTAACTCGCCCACAACAATCCTCATTTATCACTTTCATTTATAATTTTACTCTATATATATTTAAAATTCATCTCACCGCAATCGTTCCTTATTCTACTTCTGGTTGATTCATTTTATCTGTTACGTCATCTTTAAATATTATGATTTGTTCTTTATTTTGATTCAATTCGCCCAGACTAATGCTTTTTAACTCGCCCGCGATCTTTCTACTTACTTTCAACGTTCCAGCTTTGATTCCCCGGTCCGGTCCACTTTTTTTTCTATCCTGATCCATTAAATTTATTTTTATAGCATTCAAACACGAAGCTTCAGTTTTCTTATGTTCTTTCTGAATTAATTATTTTTTCCTATTGTTTTCTGAATGTATTACGAATCCTCATTTTTGAAACTCATGCACGATGCACCTTGTTCCTAACGTTCGTCTATTTATTTTATTTTCATGTCATCTTCAGATCCATATAAAATAATTTCTTCAACTTCTAGTTTTAAAATTCTGTTTTATTTTTATACTTATTTTAAACCGTTTTTATTTAAGACTCGCCCTCTGTACTACTTTTTTCCACTCCTCCTTCGTTTTCTGTCACTTTTAATGGCTCATTTACATTTTTCTGGATTTTTCTTTTCCAAGTCACCGACGATCGCCCTCACGTCTATCCTCGGTTATTTAATTCATTTTTTTGTTACCTTAATAATCCCTTCCCTTATTCTTGCTCATTACACCTCATTTCCTATCCAGTTTAACCTCCAGTCATTCATCTTGGACAGGGATATTTTTTATATGGTACCTCTTTCCTTTTGACTGCTCCTGTTTGTTCATTGCCTGTGAATCTTCTTCGTGTTATATATCCTGGAATTTCGGAGTCTTTACTCCGCGATTCCTAATTTACAGTAAGCCTATATATTAATTTCTCATAGGTTCAAGAATTTTTTATGTTTAATAGACGTATTTTTAACAGCCCCGCATTGCAAACACTTCATTCGGTTACTCACGTCCCTGCTAAAAATAGTTTTCTTTTTTTTATGTCTCACTTATACCTTTTTTAAATCATCTTTATATTTTCACCTCACCCACAAACGTCGTCTTTAAATTCGTAATTTGTTTTATTAATTCTGCCTCCTCGAAAAATTTATTGATAATTATTTTGTAACTCACTCACGACAATCCTCATTTCCCTGAGAACATCGTAGTTGATATTACTCCAATCTTTCAAGTGTCGTTCTATGGATAGCACAGAACTTACCAAATGCATATTTCAAATTGAGATACCATCAATTTTTCCTTTTGTAAAAATAATAGCTAGCGATTTTAAATTCTAGAAGAACCCATTATAGCATTGGCCCCCTGATCATTCAATTTGCCGCACCTCCCCCCCCCCCTCCCGGGCGGCGTGGACCCCACGTTGGAAAACACTCTCCTAGATGGTTCAAAATTTACGCAAATAGGTTCTCTGGGGTAGTATCTACTTTTACTTTCTTCAATCATTTTTTCTTCTTCTTCTAAGCACTTTACAACTTCGTCTCGGTCTCTTTCTCTAAAAAAAAGAAGCCTGTTTTTTAACTCCTTTCCCTCCTTTTCTGTATTTTTTATCCTTTTTCCTCGTCACTATTATTACTTTCATCTTTCTATCATCTTAAAATATAAAACGTCCGTGTTAGTGTCCAGAACTTATTAATAAAAATATCATTATAATTGACAATCCCTAATTGGGACCTCTTCAGGTTGTATAATTACAATTAAATTCAGTTTTATTAAGAAAAACAAACTCCTGCATGATAATTTTTAATACAATAATGTATAAATATGATTTACATTTTTTTTAACATTTATTTCAAAATAAGTCAAATTTTTATAATTGTGAATACTGATTATATAAAGACGTTGGCAATTAAGAGACACGTATCTGGTGAATCTTTGTCGCTTTCGTCAGGTGAATCAAAATCGCAAGAACAACAGACCCCAACAAAACCAGGTGACAAATCACCTGACTAAAGCAACAAGGTTTTTCCATAAACGCCCTGTCATTCAGATACTTTATTATCTACTTAGTGTTCCTATCATATCTGGGAGTAACCGATCAGTAACTACAGTAACATTCCGTCGTTGATAAAACTGGAAACGAGTTGTCAAAGTGTTGCTGTGTTTCTGATAACCAAGTAGACGGCACCGGCACAGGCAGGTCCACGTTCTTCTTCCTGTCTGTCGACAATTATCGGGACCATTTTCTATTTCTCACAGCTTCCCATTTTATGCAGTTTGTCCAAATCCGTTTTCATCCTTTTCGTGTAGACATTTTTATATAGATACAAACGTACCGAAAAAAGAGGGCTCAAAGTGATTATAAGAGAATAGTGGATACCTTTTGGTGTAGACATTTTTAAATAGATACAAACGTACCGGAAAAAGAGGGCTCAAAGACATTATAAGAGAATCGTGGATACCTTTTGGTGTAGACATTTTTAAATAGATACAAACGTACCGGATGAAGAGAGGCAAAGTGATTATAAGAGAATCGTGGAGACCAGTCGTTGAAGATACTAAGCTAAGGAGTATCTTTCTTCACAATCATGGGGAAACGATTAAAATTAATTTTTTTTAATAATAAGAAGTTAAATTAGGGATTTTTACTTCACAGAATCAAATTTTCGTCTTCGAATGTGACAATACGTTTAATATCTCTGTCTTGAGCACGTGATTCTCTCTTTCCAAAGATCGCATTCGGTTTAAACGACCCTGTAATTATTTCTTTTTACCTTTACCGATAACCTAATTATTCCCTGACCAATGATAAGGCGATCCTGACACAAAAAAAGGGGCCTAACCTTTTTAAAAGTGTTTCGCCCGTTTGTTTACTACAAAGCACGCTCCAACAAATTTTGTTTATGGAGGACCCTTCAAGGTGATTGGAAGTGTATTTCTCCTCCGGTGGATAAGGACTGACGTTTGAATGACAACCGCCAATTTTCACGTCTGGATACTTGAAAGGGAATGGACTTTATCAGGGCTCTCAAGCAAACAGGCTTGAAGGATTACTTAAAGAGAATAAGACGTTAACATTCTTGCAGAAGCTATTGGATAATTTTTTAAAAAAATATTGGTCTGTAAAATAAGGGGTTTCTTCTTTACAGAATTAAACGCTTCACTTAATTTCTTCGTAAAATCTCAGGCTAAATTTATCTGAAGTACATCATCTCTGTAATATGATACACTTAACTATCATTAAAGAGAATTTTATTTGTTCAAAATTATTTATAAGCAAACCAAAAACCAAATTCAATCCTAAATTATTAAGTTTCATTTATAAAATACACGTACAACGTTATAATTCAGTACATTGTTACCTCTCGTGGCCATTTTCATCTAAAAAAAAGTTTTTTTTAGGGTAACAGGCTACATGAGGGTAATACACATGGTGGAAACTCCCCTTTAATAGTATAGAAAGGGATTTGAAATGGGGGATGCAGAAGGGTAGAAGAAGGTAGCCAAGGCTATGGTTTAAGGATCCTACCCGGCAATTAGCCTAAAAGTGATGCAGGGGAAACCCTAGAAAAACCTGCATCAGATATTTTCACTTCAGACAAAGGAAGCCTTCTAGAGAATTCTCTGTCTATGTTCCGGTGTCGCAGACCTTGAGTATACGGTAAGAGTTGCTCGCTATTCCTATTGGAATAGTCGGCCAGTTGCCGGGTAGGATCCTTAAACCATAGCCCGGGGGTCCTAGTTAACCCTTAGCTACCTTCCTCTACCCTTCCGCATCTCCCCTTTCAAATCCCTTCCTATGCTATTAAAGGGGAGTTGCCACCATATTAATTACCCTCATGTAGCCTGTTACCCGAAAAAAAAAATTTTTTTCACTTCAGAGAGAGCTATGGCGGAGACTACCTTGGAGCTGCCTTCACATCTCTCTGGTTTTTTGAACTAAGGTTCCCACAAGCCGAGGCACCTCTGCCTGTTTTGAGAGGTGTATGTACCGGGGTCACAGACCTTGGGCATACGGTAAGAGATGTTCTCTGTTCCCATTGGAATAGTCGGCCAGCTGCCTCCTAAACTGGTCGTGGCACGGAGAAGGGAATACTGCGTGCCCACAGCAAACTCCTCTCCCGCAATCCGAAGGGCGTGGGACAAGTACCCAATGCACGACCTACCTGATGCAGGTTTTTCTAGAGTTTTCCCTGCATTTCTTTAGGTGAATGCCGGGTAGCATCCTTAAAATATAGCCCGGGGGCCCTAGTAACCCTTGGCTACCTTCCTCAACCCTTCCACTTCCCCCCTTTGAAATGACTTTCCTACGCTATTAAAGGGGATCCGCCACCATGTGGATTACCCTCATGTAGCCTGTTACCCTAAAAAAAATTTTTTTTTCACTATATACAATAACCTTTTTATTAAAAGTAAATTTCATAGAGCGTCCATCTGCCTGTATGAATGCTTTAAAATCCCATATAAAAATGTAAATGTAAAGTTTAATACTTAATACGGTTGTTTTGAATATGCATTGATCCTTTAAAATAGTTCAAATACAGTGTTAATTAATGAAAGATTTAATTTTAGTTACCGGCGCTTTTTTTGTTCCATTTGTTCCATTTTCAGAAATATGCTGGAAACGAAAGACTTTTCTTTAAAATATTATCGCTTTCTCAGCCTGGCTCTAAATATTAACCTTCAGTCGGACCACAACTGTGAAGACGCTGTAAATAAGTTTCTAAACGCAGAGTTAACTAAAAAATATTATTTTGATTTGAAAATTTTTTAGAATAATAAAAAGCTTCTTAATTGATAATTATTATGATAAAAACCGGGCTTCAATTAAAATCTAAATTTTCTCTTGACGGATTTTCGAACCTTCCTACATTTTCATTGGTTTTTCAAGCCATTTAACGCGACCGTTTTAGAAGTTGATTAATTAACTTTTAATCAACATAATTTTTCGTTTTCCTTTTTTAAAAATATTTTATTGCTTTCATATTCCTGAGTGAAACATGTGAAAGTCTCTTGTAAACGTTAAAACCTACCCCAGAAAGTCATGTAAATTTAAAATTAAAAATCTCACAAAACGATGAAAACAAAGCTCACCTTTTGGGACAAGTTTTTCTTCCTTTGGGAAAATGAGAAATGAAATCACACTGGAACCGCTGCTTTAATTGATATTGAATAGTAATTTATTTGATAAATGAATGACTTTTGCGTAAAATTTCACGTGCATTAATTTTCGCTAACATTTTTTGGAATAATGTGGCAATGCAAGGAAATTAATTACACCAATGTCCCAGATCGAGAACGAAACGACTTTTAAGCTTTGTCTGTTAATAAATTACTTGAGACAAATTTGGGCATCATTAAATATCTTTTTTAATTATTTTCCGCAGTCAGGTTAATATTTTTAAAAATTATTTTTAATAATAATAGTTACAATGAAAAAAATTACGGCTGATTGAAAATAATGAATAAGAAAGGTAGACAATTCAGACAAAAAAAGGGATAATATAAATACCACACAACGTTTCTGGGATCTTTGTTCCTTTCGTCAGGTGCGAAGAATAGCCTAGAGTGACACAACTGCACTTGTCAGTTGACAAAACGTTTTGGCAAGAGCAGTTGTGTCGCTCTAGGCTCTTCTTCGCACCTGACGAAAGGTACAAGGATCCCAGAAACGTTGTGTGGTATTTATATTATAACGTGTTGGTGCAGTTGTGTCGCTCTAGGCTCTTCTTCGCACCTGACGAAAGGCACAAGGATCCCAGAAACGTTGTGTGGTATTTATATTATCACTTGTTGGTGCAGTTGTGTCGCTCTAGACTCTTCTTCGCAACTGACGAAAGGTACAAAGATCCCAGAAACGTTGTGTGGTATTTATATTATCACTTGTTGGTGCAGTTGTGTCGCT
This sequence comes from Zhengitettix transpicula, assembly GCA_037074705.1. Classification (NCBI taxonomy): domain Eukaryota; kingdom Metazoa; phylum Arthropoda; class Insecta; order Orthoptera; family Tetrigidae; genus Zhengitettix; species Zhengitettix transpicula. The sequence goes on along the minus strand of CM073594.1, from coordinate 65,030,818 downwards.
CTAGGCTCGTCTTCGCACCTGACGAAAATTACAAAGATCCCAGAAACGTTGTGTGGTATTTATATTATCACTTGTTGGTGCAGTTGTGTCGCTCTAGGCTCGTCTTCGCACCTGACGAAAATTACAAAGATCCCAGAAACGTTGTGTGGTATTTATATTATCACTTGTTGGTGCAGTTGTGTCGCTCTAGGCTCTTCTTCGCACCTGACGAAAGGCACAAGGATCCCAGAAACGTTGTGTGGTATTTATATTATCACTTGTTGGTGCAGTTGTGTCGCTCTAGGCTCTTCTTCGCAACTGACGAAAGGTACAAAGATCCCAGAAACGTTGTGTGGTATTTATATTATCACTTGTTGGTGCAGTTGTGTCGCTCTAGGCTCGTCTTCGCACCTGACGAAAATTACAAAGATCCCAGAAACGTTGTGTGGTATTTATATTATCACTTGTTGGTGCAGTTGTGTCGCTCTAGGCTCTTCTTCGCACCTGACGAAAGGCACAAGGATCCCAGAAACGTTGTGTGGTATTTATATTATCACTTGTTGGTGCAGTTGTGTCGCTCTAGGCTCTTCTTCGCAACTGACGAAAGGTACAAAGATCCCAGAAACGTTGTGTGGTATTTATATTATCATTTCTTTTGTCTTTATTTGCCTATATTTCTTATTAAAAAATAGTTACAGTTTGATCTGTTTATATCGTGAAAGATATTTTTTGCAGATTTGAAATATGATATATTTAGATTTAATATTTGGCTGGTGTCATCCATTTTCAGGATTCACGCATCTTCCATTGATGGTGTGTGTCGTTCTTACCCCTCTTGTATTTTCTTAAATCACCTGACGAAAGCAACAAATGGTTGTTGAGATTTTGTTATGTGGCTTTTATTTAGCATTTATTTTTGTTAGTTCCTCGACTACTAATTTTCCTACTTCTGCCTATGACTTTCTTTTGTTCCCATTCCTAATATACATGTATTTTTGGACAGTTTTCTAAAAATCCGCCACGGGTAAAGAGAAGAAAAAAATCCGTCTGGGTTCCTTCTTTGCATAATTGCAAGGAAGTGCTTTCTTGATTCATGTTGCCCTGTTGAAAAAACGTCAGACTGGTCGATTTTCTGTTAAAAGAATTGACAGACAAAAGTCCGGCGACTTAAATAAATAGGAAATTATATAATTATAAATGCTTTTTAAATAAAAGAGAGTTCGAGGAGAGACCCATAAATGTATTGGATCGTTTCTGGAAACTTATCAAAACATCAACCCAGGATTTTTCAGCCCCTTTTAAATTAGTGATGTAAGTGAGGTGGTCTGAAGGGGATGATCAGGAACTGGTAACGAGTTACTAATCAAAAGGTGTGCGAGAGATGGTCATTGATTTACCATTTCGTAAATATTTCCAGGGAAATGTGAAGATCCACCCTGCCGTGAAGGATAAACTTCGTCAGTGACGTCATCACTCGGTTAAGGATTTTTTGGAGGCCCGAATCTGACGATTTCTGCCAGCTCCGTCAGCAGATGGTTGTAAGATTCCCGAGCGCGGACACGGACCGTTGCCGCGGCGGCGTCGGCGTCATCTGCGAGACCAGATTAGCGGGGGTCGGGGGAAGGGGGTTTCGCGCCGCTGCAGTGCGGAATTCACGCCTTCCGGCTGAAGATGTCCGGGCACGCGCCACGCACCTGCCCGCCCCCCGCTCCTCATTGGCCCGTGCCGCGACCAATCACGGCGGCGGCGCGTGGCCGGCCCGACCCTGGCGGCGCCGCAGAGAACAGTTCACCTCGCCGCACGAGCACGAGCATGCAGGCCGCTGCGGACGGCAGGCCGTGGAGCCACCAGCACCCAGGTCAGTGCGCTAGCTCTCCGTAGTTACACGCGGTTTTACCGTCCAAATTGCCCTGGTCCTCAGTGTGGTTTCCCTTCGCATCCACTTCCACATACGTCCTCACTCCAACGTCGGATCGTTTGACTGTCTACGCAGTCGTAGCAATTCCCAGTGTATCCACCAGTCTACTAAATCGTAAACCGCATCAGGTTCTTCTGCAGTCATTCCAATAAGGAGTAGTGTTTGAACTAGCATTTTTAATCCAGCTTCATCAGGATAAATATCTTATTTTTATGTGAGGTTATTTTCGTCAAACCTAAATTGGATTCTGTTTACCTTGATAACTCTTCGTAAAACTGTTTACATCCGACTAATTATGTATATAACCTCTGCACCTTAGTTATTTATCCCAATGTTTATGACACCTTTATCATTTTTATTGTACCAATGTTGAACAAGTTCAAAATGAATAGTCACCTTATTTCGTAACTCACCCACTGCACCTCATCCCTATGCCACCTTTGCATATTTATAATACTTTATTTTTCCAACTAAATCCACGACGTTCCTTATTTTATTCCTCGCTCATCTATTTCCCTATTTTTATGTCACACTTATAATCATCTATATATTTTCAACTCACCCACAAACGTCGTCTTTAAATTCTTAATTTGTTTTATTAATTATGTCTCCTAGAAAAATTTATTGATAATTATTTTGTAACTCGCCCACAACAATCCTCATTTCTCACTTTCATTTATAATTTTACTCTATATATACTTAAAAAAATTAATCTCACCGCAATCGTTCCGTATTTTACTCCTGGATGATTTACTTTATCTGTTAGGTCATCTTTAAATATTATGATTTATTCTTTATTTTGATTCAATTCGCCCAGACTAATGCTTTTTAACTCGCCCGCGATCTTTCTACTTACTTTCAATGTTCCAGCTTTGATTCCCCGGTCTGGTCCACTTTTTTTCTATCCTGATCCATTAAATTTAATTTCATAGCCTTCAAACACGAAGCTTCAGTTTTCTTCTGTTCTTGCTGAATTAATTATTTTTTCCTATTGTTTTCTGAATGTATTACGAATCCTCTTTTTTTAATCTCACGCACGATGCACCTTGTTCATAACGTTCGTCTATTTATTTTATTTTCATGTCATCTTCAGATCCATATAAACTTTATTTCTTCAATTTCTCGTTTTTAAATTTTGTTTTATTTTTATACTTGTTTTAAACCGTTTTTATTTAAGACTCGCCCTCTGTACTACTTTTTTTCACTGCTCCTTCGTTTTCTGTCACTTTTAATGACTCATTTACATTTTTCTGGATATTTTCTTTTCCAAGTCGCCAACGATCGCCCTCACGTCTATCCTCGCTTTTTTAATTCATTTTTTTGTTACCTTAAAAATCCCTTCCCTTATTCTTACTCATTACACCTCATTTCCTATCCAGTTTAACCTCCAGTCATTCATCTTGGACAGGCATATTTTTTATATGGTACCTCTTTCCTTTTAACTGCTCCTGTTTGTTCATTGCCTGTGAATCTTCTTCGTGTTATATATCCTGGAATTTCGGAGTCTTTACTCCGTGATTCCTAATTTACAGTAAGCCTACATATTAATTTATTATAGGTTCTAGAATTTTTTATTTTTAATAGACGTATTTTTAACAGCCTCGCATTGCAAACTCTTCATTCGGTTACTCAAGACCCTGCTAAAAATAGTTTTCTTCCAACGGTTCACTATTAACAAGTAATATTATTCAAACGTACGGCTATTTTACCTACTTTCTGTATTCGCCACGCACTTTCCTAGTTCCTTTTAATATTAACTGTCAGAAATCTTTCATGAGTTAGTTTTGGCATATATCTCAAATTCTTAGTTCGTCGACACGTGCGTATTTTTCCGTCGTATTTCTTTGCTTATTTTAGTTAATCAACTCGTCTTATGGTGACATCTAAGTATATAAAAATTAATTCTATATGCATTCTACGTTTTTTTAAAAAAAAATCAGGACAATTTCTTCTTACTTTTTCTTTCGTCAGTACTACCAACGCCAAAATTTCCCCACTCGAATAAATTTCCTTTACTTAATTTTTCTGGCTCCAGACTGTGGTGGTTCTAGACCTAAGAAACGTTTCTTTTTACCCCTTTTTAAATTGTTGACATTTTTAATATGTGATCTTTCTCAATGAACCCCGTATTTCAAACTTAATACTCTGTGCCTGAGTTTGTTTTTTTCCTTGTTACAAGCTCTGTTTCCTGTATACAGTCCCTAAATTATTTTAATTAAGCTTATAACGTGTTTACTCGTTTTACTTTAAATCATCTTCAACAGGATGGTTTTAATACGCCGCTATTTTAATTTAAACCACTCAACCTCCCAACGACTCCTTGTCCATTCGTACCATTTATTTACATTTATTCGTCTCCGGAATTCAGACTTTCAGGAACCTTGGGGGACAAAAACGTTTCTACAGTTCTCCGCTACACTTTCTTAATATTTATTTGAACATTTTTAGTCCAGTTGTCCTTCGTTCTTCCTTACTCGTCGACGTACTTCAAATGCAACCAGCGTAATTTATCCTTTGCTGACGTCTTGACGCTGTGAAATCCCCTCGGGTAAAAATTTTGCCTTTTTTAATAAAATATTTACTTGTAGCGGTCATTTATTTTTCTAGAGACACTTCAACTGTTTCACCCCTGTGGAATTCATAGATGTAGACTTCCCTCAACACATAACGAGGTCACTTTCGTGTCGAACGCGATTACGACGCACTCATTTTCTTCAGATTCTATTAATCCAGAGGTGTCCTTCTATGCCTCTATAAACATGTAATCAATTACCCATACAGAACGGATCTGTAGGTTTTCGTACATGTTTACATAGTCGCTTTTTTTCCCACAACATTTTCCGCGTCAAGGATGACGTCACATTTGTTAAAACTCGTACATGCATGTGGGTCTAATTTTCTATTAAGTCATCCTTGGCTCGGAGAAATTAATTGAAACAAACGAGGGTGGATATCATTACAATTGGAGGGTTGAGCTGAATAAATCCACGTTGACGTGAGGACTGGGAAATTAAGGATTTATGCCTAAAAGGTTGTTACATTCTCATTTCTAGAATATTAACCTATTTGTGTTCTGTAACTATGAGTTAAATAACATTTACACCCTAAACATTATTATTATTAAATTTTTAATAGAATTGATGTTCAGGACCTTTTTTAAAAAAATATTAAGTTTCAATAAAATATAATTATTAAATTTCGCGAAACGTCCTTTGTCTTATAGATCTTTTCTTCAAATTATTAACATGCTTTAATGTCATTGAAATAAATGGTTTAATAACAATATTAAAATTGCCGTTTCTACCTTTTCTGCTAGTCCTTCAATTTCTTTTATATTGCAATCCCATTAAAATCAACTATTCAGAAAAATTAATAAAATTAACGTTTCGACCGTGTGTTTGTAGCCATCTTCAAATTCTTATTGTTTTCGATCCTCGTAAAACCAGTTATTCAAAAACAAATGTGTTCTGGTTTCGATCTTGCGTTTTAGGTCTTTTGTAAACCAGATATTATTTAAAATTGAATTTCCTTTTTTGTCTTATAATTTTAATATAATAGAAGTCAATGTAAAACTATTCTTCAAAATAAATATCAAAATTGACGTTTCGAACTTATGCTTTTGGTCTTTTACAAATTTGTATGATTTAGCAAGATTTTCAAAGGCCAATTATTCAGAAAAAGTATTAAAATCAACGATTCTACCTTGGCCTTATTCCAATATTCGTTACGTTGAAATCATTTTGAAGCCAATGATGCAGAATAATTATTTGATAAGTGACGTTTCAACCTTGTGGTGTAGGTCGTTTTCAAATTTTTATTTCGTTTCAGACCTTATAAAATTAATAAATAGATTAAATGAATTTTCAAATTTTTAAGAAAATATAGCAGTTATAGTATTCATAAGGGCAACAGTCATCGATATTATAATTATTATTGGTCAATAAAGCCAAATAAGATAAAATATAAAGTTATGATTGATTTCTTAACTATCACTGTTGAACCTTGTTACTACTTGTTTTATAATTTCATAAATCAATTATTTTTTTTTATATTTTCAATTAAAATGTTTTACATAGATTGTCAGTTATTTTTCTTAATCGACCCTATTATCTATTTAACAGAAAATCTCTCTGGCTCAATAGAGCTCTATAATTCCAATATAACCCCTCAAACACGGAAGGATAAAACAAAAGGAATATAATTTCTTCGAGCCTGAACGTAGAGTTTTTTACCAAAATAAAAAACATGTGAGTTGAAATTTAATGGCAATAAGAATATCTTTCCGCAACAAAGTCAAACCGACGCACGCAAGTGCAAGGCCGTCCACCTGATAGCGCAATCACCTCCAATCCCAGAATAAAGAATATCACAACCAACGCGTATTCCACCAACTCATCACAGGTGTGAATTATTCGCATTTTGCTTTCGTAGATTTTCAGCGGCGATAGCTTTAGAATGCGCGTAACGTAACGCCTACACATAATTGGATTTTTTGATTTTCATTATGTCACCCACAAACTTTAAACGCCATTGTTCTTATGCCTAGGGGCTTTTCTTTGCTCCTCTTTCCGTTCCTTTTTTTTTAAAAAAGACACAATGCGCGATTGTCTCCTGTTATTCTCTCTCCGTCTACAGAAAGAACAAGTGAGTTCACGCAAAGTTGATTGCACTTGTTCTTTGGTTTGTCTCTGACCGGTTGAGTCAGGTAAAATTGAATTTCAAAAGCTCAAATGAACCAGAGAGGTTTACTGTTGAAAAGAAAATAGGGTCAATTGAGAAAAATAACTGACAATCTATGTAAAACATTTTTATTGAAAACATGTCGTTGGGATTATGTTGACCAACGTTGATGTATTCAGAAACTGTTTTAATAAATAATTGAGTAATTAAATTATACAATAAATAATATCAAAGTTTAATACTCGCACTTACGTAATAATTGAAATATTCACATTTTAACCTCTTTGGTCACGCACACGTTTAACTTAGTTGGTTCAGGTCGTATTATAATTATTTCAGGAAGTAAATGTACGGGACTTACAGAAACACAACGACAACAATGCAAAATTTTGATTACGTCAGTTATGCAATAAAACAACAGCCACGGTTCATAAAACAAAGAGTTCAGTTTCCAGTTAAAGACATGGAACTCACGTGTAACATCTTAGTTCTCACCCGCATTAGAACATAAACTACGAGAAGTATTTTTTAATATTCTCTGATTTACGTCTTGGTAATTAATAATTGGGCGATTACCTTAAACCAATAATTCAAGTAAATAAATCATTTAATTAAATTAAATTTCGACAGATTAATTTAGTCTCCTCTTTATTAATATGATACCTGATGAGATCGCATAGTTAGTGCGAAACGATGTATTTTTGTTGTATTTTTGCCAGACGTAATTCAATTGTATTAAATTCCAATTATTACGATTTTATTGGCCGATTTATTTTTACTTTATTTATAATCTGCTTTATTTATTAGATATCGGCAGATAAATATCAATAAAACCATAATGACTTAATAATTATTTTATCGTGGAAATTCAAAATTTATTATTAATCTCCGCTACATCTGTGTGTGATATCGTTGGTATTGATTTTATTGTAAATTTTTGATTTTAAGAATCCAACGGATAATTCATTTCCGATTTCGTTAACGACATTCCTTAATAAAATAATACGAAAGAAGTTACAATCTGGAACTTTCATGTTTTGGATGACGTTACAATTCAATTACTGTATTTTTAATGAGATTACACATTAATTTAATGTTCTCATTAATAATTGAAAATAATACAAAAAATTTGTATTACGAGATTCCAAGATTGTATCGGCATTAACCTCAGTGTTATTAAAGAGATATATTACTTTCTAAGAAGGTCTTGGTAATATATTCAAGTTCTGGCTTAATTTAATTGTAAGTTAGTAAATATATAATCCGAAGAATATGCGTTACTTTATAAGTTTTCATAAAAATAAAATCCTAGGAATATCTTTCTTATTAAGGCTCTGAAAAGTATTGAATTATATTTGTTACATTATCGGGTTCATAATTTGGAGGAGCGAAACATCTTTAACGTCGTATTCTTTGCCAATACCGATAATTATAAATGGACAAATTAATCTGCAACCCGCAAAACATGTACGTTGAGATGATATAGATTTTATTTCAACGACATATCAGCGGTTGAGGATATTTCTTTCAATAAACATCATTCTTATTGTAATTAATATGTAACGCTGTTAATATTATTGGAAACAATTCAGTTCAAAACATAAAGTCAAGAAAAAAATCTCAGATGAAGTGATTTTGAATCAATTACAAAGATTACAATAATTTAATGTCATTATCAGAATATGTAATATAGAACCCTTTTTATCAATCTATCAGTACAAATCAAATTTAACAATTGATGTATTGTCCAAAGAATGACAATGGCCAATAATTATAACAAAGAGCAAACAAGAAAAGATATTTCACCCCTCTAAATATATCATTAATACTCAACATGCAAAGTAATAGATCGATAATCATCTCCATCGCGTGTAGGTGGTACGTTTCTTATAACCCTTACAAATATCTTTGGAATTGATTCAAAATGAAAACAGTTTGAACTTGACTAAGAACAGTCGGAATAAATTTATTAACTGATTTCATTAAAAATTACATTAAATAGTTAATAAATTCCGAAAATTAAACATAACGACGTTTCGTCCCTATATTTGTGAACCTCTTTAGGTGTTATATATTATAAGGAATCACGTTCAAATGCCAATGAACTTGTTAAAGACTGTCCAAATTACACTTTATCCGTAAAATTGTTCGATCTCTGAGTATTTAAGAATAAATCTGGTCTTGTCTCCTTACAATACATAACACCTGAAGACGTCAAATAAGTAGGTAGAGAAATGCCGTTGTCTTTTACATTAAATTTTATTCTCTGAAATTTATTTACTTTTGAATATAACATTTAATTAATTAATAGATTGAATTTATTCTGATTCTTTTTTGGGGCGGGGCAATATTTCAGTATTTAATTTACTACTTATTTTGCATTAAAAAATTTTTAAGTCTTATTAACGCCATTATATATAACAATAATAGAAATATTATAATCAGAATTTTTTTTAAAAAAAATCCGCTAACGTTGCATGACGTAAAAATAATATCACTGCCTCCATGTACTGCGGGTTGCAGATTATATGAATGTCCACTTTTTTCAATTATTGACAACGGCAAAGAACACGACGGTAAAGACCTTTCGGTCCGGTAAATTATGAACCCGATAATACTTTATGCTTTATTAATAATTTAATAAATACAGTTAAACTATTTTCAGAGCTTTGATAATGAAGATATGGCAGGCCATTTCTTTAGATGAACCCTAATATATATATTCACAAAATAGTGATGTTCTTGTTGCGTATCAGCTGCCAAAGGCCGTGAAAGTACAGGTTATTTGATTGTTTTTGTGAGTTTCAAAATCACCTACCGTATGAATTTTAAGCAATCTTTTTTTTTCCAAAGTTTTCATGACCGAAATTGCGTGGCTAGCTAGGATTTAATATTTTTTTAAAGAAACTTTCAAGGCCATCTTAAATTCATTGCGGTATCGATGAAGTGGTCTCGACATCGGGAGCACGCTCACACGTGAATTTCTGTGTCCTTGCACGAGGTTTACGTAACTTACTTGGAAATAATTACCAGATATAGTCGAGGCCCATGACACGACCAGGCCGAAAGCTCGTCGATAAAGGCCCTTGTAATGGAAAATATTTAGAAACAAGATGTCCGACGAAGAGCAGTCGCGGAGTATTGTAAACTCTTTGTGGAGTCATTCCAAAGACCAATCGTTGCATTACGTAATATCGTATGGGAAAGCATGTATAACAGGTCTCATCGTAAAGCAGGAAGACGTCTTTTCGGCGTCACTGACGGAATCAACGTGAACCGGAAAAGGCTTTGGACGTATATCTTTGAAAATTGTCCCTAACCCAAAGAGCCGCAGCCGTGAGTAGTGAATATGGGGCAATAATTGAAGTGCGGTGAAAGGTACAGTAAATGTAGTATTTTTTTCTTCAAAACAGGAAACTTTGCTTAAAATAACCCCATAAGAATGGAAATTTTTCGGGACAAAATAAAATTTAAATTCAAAGCGCGGAGTTTTGATATGTGATGAGACTGAGAATAGTGAATGTTAAGTGAACTGTTAAGTAAAACTGGCAGATTTTCTAGAAAAAAAACAGAAGAATATATGGAAAGATAAAATAGAAAGGCGACGAGTTGAAAGGTTGTGAGACACAAAGCAGTAAATGTAGATTTATACAAATATGGAACCTTTTCATAAAATAACCCGCAAGGACTGATATTTTCTGGAGGGGGGCAGGGGAACAACAATAATCCGGGAATTGAAAGTCGAGCAAAGTCAAATAAGTTAATGCTGTCATTACTAAAAAAAGGGGAATATTTTCTCAAAACAACAAGCAAGAAAAATAGTTTTTTGGAATGATAAAACAAGAAAAGCGAAGCGTTCGAAGGCTGTGAGACATAAAGAAATGAATGCTCGTTAATTTCAAATGTGAAAGCTTTGGTTTAAATAACAGACAAGAGGTGATATGTGAAAGATATAAGAATAAAAAGTCGAGAAGCTAAAGGCGGTGAGACGAAAAGAAGTAAATGTAGGTATATTGAAGTCTGGAAGATTTTCTTTTAAAAAATCCGACAAGAAAATAGTTTTCCGGAAGGTGAACGGAAGGAAAACGAAGGTTTGAAAAGTGGTGAGACCCACAGAAGTGAATGTCCGTTTTTTTAAAACTGCCAAGCGTTAGTTAAGATAATCGGCTAGAAGAGAGGCTGTTTGGGAAAGAAAAAATAAGGCCAAACAGCCGATAGTCGAAAGGAGGTGAAGCTTTGCGAGAGTTGAAAGGCGGATCACAGGAGTGATTTCTGGTTGAGACAGAAGGGTAATCCCCACTTAAAATAGCCCAAAAGAAATTACGTTTCCGTGCAGAGAAAGTAAAGCAAAGAAGTCGACAGAACAAGTAACTCGGACTCCATCTAAGACAGCAGTTAAAGAGAACGAGAGTAGTCATAAAAAGGTCAGTATATGAAGAATAAGAGTGGAGACCGCTACATGAACCAACGCTTACAACAAAAAAAGGCAACTAGAGACAACGCCAACGACCGCAGACCTCCAGAAATAATTCCACCAGGAGCACAAAATGAGAAACATCCAGTTAACAACCCTGAGATGAATGGTCGCAACATACAAATAAATTTAGTCTCCGAAATAGAATCTTTGAGTCAGTAACTTTGATTATGTCATAGAATAAAACTTAAAAATGAATGTTTACTCCTGTTTGCCAAAGTTTCACCGGGAGGTGACCTCTGGTTAGAGTTTCACTCTAGTAACAGGAGAAGGGAGGGGATTAGCTCCTAAATTAGGTTTCATCCACACGGAGAACGGAAGGGGAGCAATTTTACACCCTTGACCTTCGGCAAAGATAATTAAAATCCACTCTAGTCCTTACCAACGCCCTACTTCACTTTTACCACGGAACCTCCCACGGTTCATTTCAAAACTGTAAGTCTGTGCAATTTTTATTTTAACTAAATTAATTAAAATCTATATTTTTGACAATTAACTTTTTCTTATACCATGGGTATAATTTTTATTTACTAGTTTTATTGGAAATTGTATAAGTTGTGGACTAAGCATTGTATTCAAATATTTTTTTATTTTAATTTATTAATAATACAATTTTTCTCTTTTTTGTTCATTTATAAAATGATAATTATCGTATTATATTTTTAAAAAATTAGTTGCTTTGTTTGACAATCGAGAAATCTAAATATTAAAAACCCCTTCGGAGACAATATCCTTTCCAAATATATTTAGGAAGACTGGTAACGTCATGATTTCGTGAATCGCGACAGTCCAGGCCACAATTTTTTTTTTCGCTATGATGCTGTGTGGGTTCTTGGCACAATTAGGACAGCCGACGCTATCACCACTGTGCTATCGAAACCGGGCCATTTTCGTAAGACCGGCACGCAGGTTGGCAAATAAATGCCGCTGCCGTAGTCGTCGTAGTTTACACATCATCCAAAAAAATAAAAAAAACTCCATCTCGAAAATCTACAAACCCGCTCAAAACTTTACAACTTTCAAAAAAAAAGAACTGTGATGACGTGACTGATGACGTCACCGATGTTTATCTCACACTTCGTGAAACGTGAGAAATGATATAGTCGAATAAATTTAGTAAATATCACATATCTGGAACAGATTTTTAAAAGCCTTCTATTCCCACCACGGTAATATAACACTGAAAGACATGGTTAATCCTCAGAATAAATTTTTTATTCACTCTTAAACGCAGAATTTTATTATCTTTCGTCTATAAAGTCGCCATATTCACCAAAATTTGTAGTTTTCAGTTTACATTTTCATTTTTCTGTACTATTTGATCCTCCATAACCTCAGCAGGTGTTTTTTATCACTATTAACATTACAAATATCTTGGTAACTTATTAATTATAATTATATAACACTATATTGAAAAACGTTTATAGTAAAGCATCATGGAGCAAATCAAACCTCAGCCAATGCCATAACGAGATTTGGTTAATGCTTTGGAAATTAGTTTAATAACTTTCTGATATATTAATTTTGATTAATGTTGAGATTTAAATTTATGAATTATTGTGATAAAACATATTTATTTATTATATTATAAATGTAATTTTTTTTCAAGTTATGTAAAATTTTCTGTAGCTATTTCATTAATGTAGAAAAAAAAGGCCGTAAAAAACAAATAAATCTAATTTACTGTGTGATAGATTTAAGCCCTGTTGAGGAAATGGAGACCAGTTGGTACAGCTGCGTGAAAATGTATGCTGGAAAAATGGAGACGTTTTACATGGCGAAATATACTCAAATTAAGGGTTTAGAATTGCAATAAAAAAAGACAACAGAGGAATTATGCGTGTATTTTATTATTATAAAGTGTTATAATGGTCTGGGAAACTTCTATATTTATGTAATGCTTTATCAAAAGATTTTTATAGTTTTCAAAAAATTCTTGACGTTGGTTTTACTCCTATTGATAGCGTATTCCCCTTCCTTAGTAGAAATGGGATGTCGAACCTACGAAAATAGAGGGAAAACAAAGGATAAAAGCCAACGTAACACAAAAATGAGAAAATTACCAAGAAACAGGTAGAAGAACACAAAAAGCAAGACAGTATAAACCAAAGTAGATTAAGTTTGTTGACGGGACGTGAGAGCGACGAAGTAATAAATCGGCCAAACGCAGAACTGAGTAAGATTGGTTAATATAGAGTGTAAAAGTAGGCATTACTTCCAACGTGACGTCTTCACGGGAAGAGAAACATCCCCGTTAAACTATAAGTTACGTTTCAGTAGTCGATAAAAATATATTTAGTAAATATCACATACCACTGTGAACAAAAAGTAAGGCGAATTTATTTATAAAATATGAATTCTTTATTTATTCATCCAAATCAATTTCATACCCTTCAAAGTAATCCCCGACCGATAAAACGCACTTTTTCCAACGCTTTTTCCAGTCCTCGAAATAGTCATTTTCCGGTATAGCCTTCAAGACCTCCTTCGATTCGGTTTTTATCTCCTCAATCGTGTCAAAACAGCGTCCCCGCATTGGCCTTTTGAGTTTGCCAGAAGTCGCACGGAGCCAAATCAGGCAAATACGGAGGTTGCGGAACGATTTGCGTCGAGTTTTTGGCTAAAATGTCGCGAAGAACCAATGCAGTATGACATGGTGCATTATCGTGATGAAGGAACCAAGAGTTGTTCGCCCATAATTCCGGTCGTTTCAGACGAATAGCTTCACGCAAACGACGCATAACGCTCAAATAATATTCGTTGTTGACAGTTTGGCCCGGCGGAAGGAATTCATAGTGCACCACACCACGATAATCAAAGAAAACTCTCAACATGACCTTGATTTCCGATCGACTTTGCCGTGGTCTTGCTTCACCTTTTGCACGATATTCGCTGGATTGGTCGGTGGTTTCAGGGTCGTATGCGTAAATCCAAGTCTCGTCTCCAGTAATGATGCATTTTAAGTGGTCCTGATAGTCAGACAGCAAAGTTTCACACACATCAACGCGACGCTTTTTTTCCAAAAAATTGAGCGATTTTGGCAGAAATCGAGACTTGACGCGTTTGAGACACAAAACATTCTTCAAAATGGTTTGGGCTGAGCCAAATGATATTCCAACACTATCAGCGAGATCTTTAATTGTCCATTGACGATTTTCAAGCACGAAATCTTTGATGTTTTGGACGTGGCCCTCGTCGGTAGACGTTGATGGTCGTCCAGAGCGCGGTTCGTCTTCAACGCGTTCTCGGCCCTCTTTGAACTCGTTGTACCACTTATAAACGATTTTTGTGCCATAGTTTGATCACCAAAGGCCTTCCGCAACATTTTTAACGAGTCCGCACAAGAATATTCGTTCCGCAAACAAAATTTGATGCAAGTTCTTTGCTCAACAAAGTCACCCATTGCAAAAATCGAAAAATTCACTTTAGGTTGTTTACAAAAACACGTGTAACTCGGAGATAATTAAACGTTTTAACAAACAGACGCTTCGTAAATATTATAGACAGTCCTACCAACCTAGAAAAAAAATTAACTGCCTTCCTAATACCCGGGAGTTTTAAATGACAATTTCACCTCCACAGGTATTTGTCTTTATTTTTTAACCCTTCTATTCCCACCACAGTAATATAACACTGAAAAATACGAGTAATCCTCAGAATAATTTTTATATTCAATCTTAAATATATAGTTGAGGAAGGGCTAAATTAGTAGAGTTGTCATGGTGAAGAAAAAGTAGACTGCGAATAGTTGGGAAAATTGAGGAGAGATAAAGATAAAATGAACTGGAATAACATTAGTTCCAAACACGTTTGAATCTTCTCCTTCCATTAGTAAGAATAACCTTTCATATCGTCGTATTATAAATTATTTTTCGCTTCAGATAGGCCTCTAACTTGATTTTCCCCAAGGGATTGCGTCTTCCTACTTCCTTGCTTTATTGCATGCGATTTTTCCTTTCCTTGATAACGGCCTCGTGTCCTTGCGGGCCGAACAGCAGCCGCTTTGCTTTATCGCCTGTTACCCCTTTTACGGTGAAGCAAGTCACTCTCATACCTTCCCCCCCCCCCCTCTAAGTGCAATACGCGTTTTGAAAAATTGTTTCTTTTCTGGAAAAGAAGAAGATAAAATGAAATGGCGTGTCTCGGGTTTTACAAACACACCATTCATCACGCAAAACTTCTACCTCAGAGATAATATATATGGATTTTTAATTTTTCTTGATGCGTTTGTGTGTGTGTGTGTGTGTGTTTTTCTGAGCGGTCGTCGAGTAATTTAGATTCGTAACCGGTTTCGAGCAACCTTCAAACACTGAAATCATGCCTGGAAAAGCGGGGAAATTATTTATGGGAAAGAAGAGAATCGATTTGACATAGAAACTATTTTTTTCAATAAATTGGTAAGCTATTATTTGCGGAAAATCCCTATTTACTTTCTTGTATTAAATATATTGGGCCACATTCAAGTCACTCTGTATACATTTCCCCCCTCAATATTAATTTCACGATTCGCATATCGGCGAACCGCTAATATTTACACTCAAATATGGGTTCGATGTTGTGACGTCAAACAAACTGAATTTGTGCGAATTCTGGACCCTTGATTTATTTATTTGCATTTTCTTACTCGCTCTCAACTTTTTTGACTTTGCATTTTTACGTCATACTACGACCTGGGTGCCCGGTTATTTATTTTTAATAGTCCTGGAAAAGGAATTAATGTTGTGGTCATCACACTTTCTCTAGAATTTCCGCTTGAAATTATTTCGTCCCAGTCTTCGCACATTTACCATGGAACACGTTAAATTATACTCATTTTTTACTAGCACTTGGAGTATTTCCGGATACAATTGTGCTTTTAATTCAATCCAAAGGTTTCCGGTTTAGTTTATTTTTTTTTATAGTAACAGGCTACATGAGGGTAATCCACATGGTGGCAACTCCCCTTTAATAGCCTAGGAACCGATTGGAAAGGGGGAATGCGGAAGGGTAGAGGAAGGTAGCCAAGGGTTAACTAGGGTCCTCGGGCTATAGTTTAAGGATCCTACCCGACATTCGCCTAAAAGTGATCCAGGACAAACCCTAGAAAATCTACATCAGGTAGGTCTGGCAGTAGGTACTTGTCCCACGCCCTTCCCAACGCCATCGGTTTGCTGTGGGACCGCAGCATTCCCTTCTCCGTATAACCTCGATCAGCTTAGGAGGCAGCTGGCCGACTGTTCCAAGGGGAACAGTAACAACTCGTAACGTTTATTTTCATAACTAAAATATTTTCCGCCTTTATGCTAGGAGTTTCTCACTTCCCCGCCCCACTCAAAGTGCTTTTCTCCGTGTTATTAAGAGTATGTGTTGCAAGTTTTGTGTTCCAATTTGGTCCCCACGTTTAAATTTTTATGAATTATACATCTACAAACAAACATACCAACATCATTTTTCATTATTTAGATTTATTATGTATACACAAATATATTTATTTAATATGTTTAATATAACGATTTGTATTTAAAATACTTCCACGTTAAAGAGAATCACTGTATATAATAATAAATAAATAAAATCTTACATAAGTCAGAAAAAATTAATAATTGTCAAAGAAATGAATACAAGATAAATGTATTATCCGTAACGTTTCATCCCTAATTTGGGACATCAACAGAAGTCCATTAATTAGATATATAAAACATAAATTACTGATTTAAGAAACGGTCAATACAGTTTGTTATTATGAATAATAATATAATATATAAATAATGCAAAAATTAATATTGTATAAACAATTTATGAGGTAATTTATGAGGCTTAACTGTACATTATTTTTGTCTGTCTTATTTTAAAGTCACCGCCCATGAACTATCCTAATTTTCGCTCCCTGAATCTAAAAATATTTACATATATTGGCAGCCATGTTGTGACGTCACCCTAATTTCTCACCTTTGCAGTAGTAAAGCAGCTTTTTTTCTAGGATTTTTTCTCTACAATTATTCCCACCACGCTGAATCCACATTTTCATTACAATAACCACTTTACAAATTTTACTACATTTTTCTTAGTACAATCAGAATGTAACTTAAAATTAAACGGTAGAGACCCAGCATAGGGGATGTTTCTCTTCCCCTGATGCTTTTCCAAACGTCGGAAATAATCTGTACTTTCACTCTATCGTAACATTTATACTCAGTTCGTCTTCTTGACGGTTTTTTATTTCATGGTTGTCATATTCACTCAATAAACCTTTTCCATTTAGTTTATTCTTGTTGGTTCTTCTATTTTTTTCTCGTTTTACTTTATACTCTAGAGTGTCGTTACCGTTTTTCCTTCGATCTTCCTTTATTTTCTTGGTTCTTCTCCCCTTTCTTTTACTCACACAATGAAATGCTCATTCAGCACTTGTAACTCGTTGTCAACAAATTTCATAACTGTATTAATAAAGTTCTATATTTATTAGGTGAATACAGAAGGTTTGATTCTTACTTAGTTTTTTTTATTTGGGCTATTTAACTTAAGCCAGCGATGTGTGTAATGGTTGTAACGTCGTCAATTGTGACGCACGTGGATGACGCGTGTGCAGTAGAAACGGTCTCTTGTTTGCAGCTTGGCAGCCCAAGCGTGTCACGACTCATTATCTAATTAAAGATGATACGCTTGCCACTGGCGACAAAAACATACCTCCGAGTCCGACTTTAACGCGAGCATGACGTCATGGTGACGCGCTTGTGAATCGCTGGAGGAAAATCCTCAGTATTTCATGACAAGAAAGAAAAATGTTTGAGTTTAGGATTAATTTAAATCCGTAATATGTATGAAATTGTTTCAACACGTGTTGGAAATTAGCTGAGAATGAACTATCCTGACGCGTTGGAGCTTAAACCCTCCGATTAAACAGATTGATATCCAAAAAACGAAGGATGCGTAGTTGCCTGACTTCAAAGACTGCATTTTATGCATAAAGAACTGAAGAGTTCACACGATTTGTAATTATTAAAGGCGGTGAGGCCCACGAGGTGGATGATCCTCAGGGCAGCCCGTCACCAATGACTGTTGACCTTCTTTATACTGATCGTTCTCCATTATCACCCTGGTCAAAGTAAAAAATCATCCATCCCTTATCATACCTTCTATACGCCGTTTTCATTTATTTATTAAAACCAGATTATTTTCGACTCATTTAAATGAATGGGGTTACTTTTAATTCCTCTGCCTAAATCGCGTCCTATTTTGTTTCCAGATCTTTTGACTCCACGGCGGTTAAGTGCTTTTTCACTTGTGTCACCACGAGATGCCAGGGGTAAGTATATATTAATAGACTCAAATTGTGTGTTAGACTACGAAGGCCTAGTAGGTAGAAGTATTATACGGAAATATGAATGCAAAACCGAATCTCACAGACAAGTTATTTTCTCACCACAATGACTCTAACATGAATATTTTTTTTTGTCTTGGCGTCATTAGGGGAAAAAAAAATTCGCGTTACTCTGAAGGGGTTTTATAGATGTGGACACTGGCCATATCATTATCAGAGACGATTCGAACCCATTTTCTGATGAAGTAGCCATCTTGTCGCAGTCCACACGGCTCAAAAGGCTTGGCGTAAGCTATTCATAGATACGATTTATTCTTTAGAAGAAGATGAGAAACTATCGTAGTCCGTGTCGTAGTCTGGCATTTCCCAGGTCTTCGTCAGACTAACAAACTGTCACCATGCACTCTTAATTACCCATAGTTACGTGGCCCTGACACAAAGAAAGAAACAAACTTGAGTATCGAGTCACATCCACTACTGACGACAACATGAATCAAGTCCGTGTCGTGATTCTGAACAATCGACCAGTTCGACCGTTGATCGAGCGGCTAAGAATACAGTCATTGGTCGAGGAAACTATTCATCCATCCACAAAAACAATAACAAGCAAAACGCGACCACCAGTCACGTGGCTCGGTCACTCTGCTTTACGTAACCATGCGTGTATCTTTTAAATACTCTTCACACCTCTCAACTTGTATCTCCAGTTTTAAATTTTAAACTTTCCTGTTGGTTTTTGTTTACATTTTATCTAAACATTCCCTGACAGGTAGTTAATGGACTTCCAATACGCCGGCGCTCGGGTTGAGTAGTTTTCCTTTCCTCGTCTTTATAAGCTTCGTTATCTTGCCTACAAGTGCTGCGCAAATAAAACAAAAACATATTAACAAAGCAAGCGGAAGAAGTTCTACGTAGACAGACGCGATTAAATCGTCAGTTAATCATGGCTTATTTTAAGGAAGCTCGTATATATTTATCACCACTTCTATTTGTGCATTCATGGAGCTCGGAGGTGACGTCATCCGATTATCACCATATTACCTTCTTTCCAAAGTTATTCATTACAAAATCATGAGATGTGGAGACTGAGCCGCCATGTTGCCGCGACCATCTCTTTATCTTGTACGTTCACTGCATTGTGAGCCTACAAGATCACCACCATGCCCCTAATTTTTTTTTATTTCTATCAGACGAAGTAGCCTTCCCCAGACTCGTGTGTCTTTCTTAATTTCTTTAGGTAGTTGAAATATAATACGTCTGTGTTAAAATTATACTTAATATATATATATATACGTGACAAAATTCATATCATCATATCCATTCTTAATTAAAATAATAATACTTTAATATCACAAAACAACACGTCCCTCTTAAATGGATCTGTTAAGTGACTATTTATCTAATAAGAATACTTAAATAAAATAATATTCTATTACCAAATTAAATTGTTTATATTATATTGTATCAAACATTGTATTAATATGTAACAATACAACATTTCTATTACATTTAAACGTTGTAACAAATCTGCGGCATCTATATAATACGGAAAAAATTAAGTGATAATATAATTACTAATAATGCAGGCGTTTTAATATTTCGAATCATATAAACACAGATTTTTTAATTAAACACGGCGTAACATGAAATCGTAACGTGAAAACTTGATAATCATTGTAATGATTTAGGACCTATTTAGCACAAATTATTTTTTATTATTATTTGAAGTGGTAGAATGACGTAATAAAACATGACCGACTCTCAGTTAGGTAGACACACGCAAAGCTGAGCAACCACCGTGTGTGTAACTGCGTCGTCGTCCTTCGCAACTGGAAACCATTGAGAAACGATTTTTGCAAGTGGAAACGGTGCGAGGTTTGAAACGATAAGAGTTAGGCTTTTGGGGTTACCGGAGTAGGAGTCAGAGTCGCTGGCGATTAAGAGCTTGTGTCATCCGTTTCATAAGCGAGAAGTGTTGAAAAGGAGCCGCGATACTGAAAGCTTGCGTCGCCGTCGGCCTAGCCAGGCCAAGGAGAACCTCGAAAAGACCAGATATAGACACCGAAAGGACTAGAGCAGATACTAGAGACGCAGAGCCGTACGACTATCGCAAAGCTTTAAGACAAATGGTAGGCGATTACGCGAAGTAGCTGATAGGGACTGGGAACTCCCGACCAATCTCCAATTGAAGGGGGAACTCAAATAACACCAGATTAAGCGTGAAAAAGAAGTAATTTTATTTACCTATATATAAAAGAAAATTACAGAACCTTTTGAAATTAAATTGTATTACTAATTGAACTTATATATTGATTATAAACAAACACGAACAAATTAATCCTCTTGAGCATACAACATGGGAAAAATGGCGATCTCAAATCACGCTCCAGATTTATTAATAGAGCCGTTTATATAGCAAGATCGATGACGAAAGTCTCACTGGAAATTGTAAACTCTTGTAATTCTTCGTAAATCTCTTCATCTTCGCATCCTTCCAGTCTTATTCTCCTCATTATTATTATTGTCGTACGCTATAACTTACCGTGGTTCTCATTAGGACCGAAACGTTGTAATTGAGACATTCAAATTAATCTTTACTTTTAGTAATTGGCTATACGACGGTCATCCCGTGTAGTCATATAGGAAAGGAGGGGTATCAAGGCTCCCCGGTTTGTAGTTCAAGGATCGTACCCGCGACATTCGCCTAAACGTGATTCAGGAAAATCCCCCGACAGGGTAGGTCTGGCTCTCGACACTTGTCCCACGCCTTCCCGATGACTGAGGTGTACATTCTAGTAACTATAAACATACATCGCTGTGTGTGAAAAATGGGAGACAGCAGCGGAACTGCAGTGATTGTGGCGAGGCCAGATTTCAGGGCGTTATCGCACCGCAAGGTCGTTCGCTTATGTTAACCAAAGACAGTACTGAATATAGAGAGGTCTCACTCGCTAACTAATCCGGCTCTTCATCTTCCATTCACATATCCACCGTTGAGTTTTTCCTCCAGCCGGTCCAATAAAGCATCCAGTTCCTTGCTTCGTATATGGAGGTTGGAACGTCCTATGGAACGACGAACATTAATATAGTTACAAACATCACATTTAGGCGAATTTCTGGGTAATATCCACGAATGCCCTCCAGTTAACACTTGGTTACTCTGCTGTGCCTTCCGCATTCCCCCTTTCTATATCATTAAAAGGCAGAAGCCACCACATGAATGACCGTCAAGTAGACCTTTACTACATAAAAAAAAACTATGCCAGTTTTCAGATATCGTAAACTCATTACTCCAGTTTTTTACATTCCAATGAAACAAAAAAAACGAAGAATAGCTATACATATGGGTTATGTCAAACAAATCGTTAATGTAATACCAACACTGTCACCACTCCACTGTCAATAAACTTTAAAAAGTAGCTTAATAAAAAATGGATAACATTGTCCTAACAATATTATTTCTCACCATAACTATCCAATTTCACCTCTTTACTTATCTATTTCAAATAATTTCTTGGTATTTACTATTAAAATGTTTTCATCTCATCTTAACTTTTCATTTAAAAAGATTACTTGTGTTTTTAAATAATTTCTCTGTTATGTATTGTTAGTATTCTATAGTTTTATATATGTTTCTCATTGTTTCTTTTTACATTAATGTATTTTTATGTTCATGTATATAATTTGAATTTTCCTGTTTCCCAAGTAGAGGACTGTATTGTAAATAGAATATTATTTTTGAATCTTCAGCGAAAATACAGCAAATGTTATTTAGTGTCTTACAGTTGATAATAATATTTCAGCTGCCTATTATATAAAAAAATATTAAATAATTGAGAATTTTAAAAATGCTTCCTTACTTATTGGGAAATTAGAATATGAAGGGTTTTTTTCCACTTCACGGAACGTACAAGGGGAATAAATACACTTTGCTACAATCTGTAGTAGTCCCTTATCTCGTTTCTTTTCTCCTCCCCAGTACAAGCATTTACAATTACACTTTAATATGGACAGAAGGTCGTCGAGTGATAAAATAAAGATAACAAGGCGAAGGAAGGTAAAGAGACGGGAGGGGGGGGGTTAAGAGAGAACGAAAATTATTTACCATTTACGAGTAATTGCAGAAAATTTAATATACACTCGGAAAAGCAGAGACCGTGACAGGCGAACAATTATCCCAGAGATAAGATACAAAGTACGGCTCCAAGTGCAACAATAACGATTTATAAAATAAAAATTTACGTGTGATTGAAAATTAATTTTCAGAAAAATAACCGAATACAGGCAAAATAAGTGATAATATAAATACCACACAACTTTTCTGGGATTCTTGACCCTCTCTTCAGGTGCTAAGAAGAGCCTAGAGCGACACAACTGCACTGGTCAGTTGACAAAAGAAGCTCTTCTTAACACCATGAGAAAGGGACAAGGATCCCAGAAACGTTGAGTGGCATTTATATTATCACTTATTATTATTATTATTGATTTATGAAATTTCATAATTCAGCCATTAACATTATTTATGCAATAACATTGTAGTCAAGTTGAACGTAAAATTTATTACAACCTTGTAAGGATCTGTAGAAGATAATAGTAACAAGATGAACATCAGTCCAGAGACTCAGATCTGCAAACAACGTCAAATACACAACCGGAGTTAAAAAGAAAAATATTTATTTGTTGAACGTTCGACAAAATGTAACCAGTAACCGAAACAGATTATTAATTGCGATATTATTTTAAAACAGGTTTAATTATATACCTAATAGTTATGTATACCTCCCTTCATTTAATTTTTAATTAATAAACCAGACAAATATTTAAAATATATTTTTTTTAATTAAAAATTTGGAATATAATAATAAAAAAATTACCACTACGTGACTGTTCCACTTTTTTAGCATCGGAATAAAAAAAATTAAAAATTAATTTGTCTTTATCTGTGGCTTGCTTTCCAACTAATCAGAACTGAATTTAACTTAAATTGTGTCACCAAACGGCAGTTAAGTACTAGGAGAAAAAAATTAACATGAATATCTCCAATAAAAGATGCTGTGGCGATGACGTGACTTCGCCCTCGAAGTAAACGGCACCGGCACTGGCAGGTCAACGTTCTGCCTGTTCGCTACAGCAATCTTATTTCTTGGTCTTTTATCTTCTACAGCCGCCTTTGGCGCAACAAAATCGTAACTAAATCAGCAAGCGGTTGCGAGGGTTGTTTTCTTGGTAACACTCGTATGTCACCAGTCTGACAGGTTATGGGTTCACATTAATTTCTAATCAGGCGGCGCCGCTAATTGTGAACGCGCAAAATCTGACCGAGAAATCGATCAGAAACAGCTAGTGGCCTTGTTGGTCAGTCTGCAAATACTATGTGAATTTAAATTAAGCCAATTAACAGAAAAAACTTCCTCCATAAACTGACAATGTTTTTTTCAAACACTTCACGAAAATTACATTTTTGTAACTAAATTTTTAAAATAAAATAATTATGCTTTCAAAACTTGCAAGAAGACAAAATTAGAAATCATAATAAACAATATTCATAAATACAATTTCAGTTTTATGTATCTGTTTTAACGTTAATTGAATTTATGTCGGACCTAATACGCAGAATTTCACTAACCAAAATATTAATTGCTTTCAACATATAAAAAATTTTATATTAATAAAATCAATTGTATGACTATACACGTCAGGACAGAGTGTTTATCTGACTGGGCGTTTTAAATTAGCAAATATTTCTTAATTCTGGTTTGAAGCTTACGTTTTGTGTGGCCTATATAACACGCTTTACATTCCAAATATTCAATTTTTTATATTGTAATGTCAATTAAACAGGCCATTAATTGTTTTAATATAATTAAATTGTTAGCGGTACGAATGCGTAAAGGCGACAATGAAGGCGGGTTTTTCCTTTGTTCGACAATGGAGACCGCGCGCGGGGAAAATTCAGTATCCACTAGGAGAGCTAGTCTGCTGCGAGAAACGGAACAGTTCAAACGTAAAAGTCTGATGATTTAAAAATTCTGGAATCGGCTATGAATTGTGGCGTACGAAAGATGAAATAGTTCAAAGTCGACGGGGAGATATAATAGATTTGAGTTCGCCTAGAGCAACGAACAGTAAAGTTTGCAGTTATAAAGTACGAACGGCGATATCCTATATTTTACATGAAAACAAACAACATTTTCACGGAGAGATTTATTTAATAATTTGCACACGGTGAAGCAAATGGTTGCCTCACGCTGATTGAACAATTATCGCATAGAGGAGACCGGCATCCACTAGCTGACCAAAGGGGGCGGCTCATCTGAGGTTCCAGATAGCAGAGGACGAGTATTTAATCGTGTGTATTAAACTGTTCAATGAAGTGTACAGTCTGTGTAAAAAAAAGGCCTTTTAGTGTGGTAGTTTTCAAGATACAGGAGAGAGATTTGGTACCAGACAGACATTCCGTGAGTAACCAAAACTTTGATACAAATTTGTAAACGATAATTAAAAGGGTATAGTCAGATTTCGTTCAGTTTTCTTTTCACTTATTTTCATATTGTTTAGGTTAACTTTTATATTTGAATTGTTAATTGTCAGTTTATGCATTGATTTTGTTCTAATTATCAAACCCAGTTATGGCCCTGAGATAAGAGATTCGATGAATTTGATTGTAATGATATACGAACTGTATGCTCAAAAATGCCACGAATTAATAAATTAAAATTAAAGTATTTGTTTAAATGGATGAAATTCGGCATGAAAATAGGTTTAGTAAATTGTAAAATTTATTAACAATAATCAATTCTTTTTAAGCTCAATCACTGTTGTTAATTATTCCTATAATTTAATTAAATCCAGTTGTTTATTACAATATACTATTATTTTTATCCAAAGTTTTAACATTATGTGATTTAAATATCATGCTAACCACGTAAATGACCAATCGGTTCATTAATTTAAATTTTATGTATTCTATAAATGATAATACGATTTAGTCCACAGATATTTTTTACTATTTCTGGTTGTGGGTGAATTATTTTTATATACGAATGAGTTGGTTCTACTTTTAATAAGAATCTGGGGGGTTGAGTATAAGAATTTAAAAGGAATGCTAAAATGTTAATTCAAATTATCATTGTAGAATTTTTGGACAAATAATTGAACAGTCTTGTCACCTAAATTAAATTTTATGTTTCAGGAGATGATTTGAATAAAAATTTAATATTCTACCTGAATATGTAGTATGACAGCAATTAGTGAGAACTTTATTATTATAACGTAATTTTATAGATATAGGCAATAATACGATAGATTCAGTTGCCAATTATAAATATTTAGGACTTATATTGGACCAAAATTTGAATATGGATTGTCATATAGATATTGTAGGTAGAAGGTTAGGGTTTTTATATAGAGTAGGAAAATTTAAAACTGTAATTTATAATTTTATTACACTTCCACTTTTCAATTCTGTGTTGTTTTGTGTATCTAATAGATACATTGAAATTCTTAAAATGTTGCAAAGTAGGGCGTTAAGAATAATTTTATGTAGTAATAAAATATTTATAATAAATTTAAGAATAATTTATTTAAAGACCTAAGACTTGTAAGTTTCTGAAAAAGTAAATAATGTAGAATTGAGTAGCAATATTTTTTTTTTGCTAAATAAATTCCTTATTATTATTATTAGTTTTTCCCTTGTAAGCCTGCTGTATAATACTTTCCCTGGTCCAGAGATCTTAAATACTACGTTTCCTCAAGTGAGGGAAGATGGATTACAGGTAACTGTTCACACAGACACTTATAATTACACGCATTAAGATACCGACTAACAATCAACAGTTAAGTGGTGTAATTAGTCTGTCTTACACGTCAACTTAACACCAAAAGAATTAAGAAGAGAGACTGGAAGAGGTCTCAACAGTTTGCCAAAAGGGGGAAAAAAGGAGGAGGCTTTAATTCGGAAATTTATGTCCCGTCGTCAGCAGATTGAGTAAATGAAATTACATTTTCTTCTTTTATCCCCCCGATTATCGACTTTTGGTTCTTGTCGACGTGTCCCTGATTAATTACCCCGGGACAACGCTCGCGCGCTCTTAATAGGGTTTTTAGCACAGCTGTCAACGTCGCGGAGGAATATATATGGCTAAAGTGGTCGTTGTCGACGTACGTGACGCTGCAATTAGTCTCTGTGCTGCTCGAAACATATTAATCCTCACACAGACAGACAAATACAACCGTACCAATAATTTTAAAAAAAAATCGTTCCTAAAGATCTTTGATATTATGAGATTTAGTTGAATAAAAAAACTCGAAAATTAATCTATAGAAACAATTTTATATTTATAGGGCTTAAAATAAGTACAGGTACCTCTGGGTCGTATTATGGTTAAAATGAAAATATTATTACTGTCACTGTACAAAGAAGAAAAAATGTTAAGGCAGTTTTAAACGATACCGACTCTTCACAGTAGCGTAAAAACCGTCAGCACAGGTGGAGATTAAAAACGTTGGTAGGCTCCGGTAACCAGTGGCGCGCTGAAATGTCATGCAGCAGCCAGATTCTAAATTAGACTTGACAAACATCACAAAAATATGTAATAAGATAACATGTCAAACGACAACTACAACTCCGATCTCCAAAATAAGCTAGATGGGTTTTACGTAAAGGACGGAGACAGGCCAAAGACTAAGATACAGAAGTAAGAAACCAGAAAAATAGTGTAGTATACAACAATTTCAGGGAGTGTGGCAATATCTACGAGAGAGGAATATCTGTGGTAAAGAGAAGATTAAACAATCTAATTGTTGTTGTATAAAAATATTTTGAATTACATAAAAATGGATATTTAATGTTATGTCCATTTGTAATATATTAGTAAAAACATAATTTGATGCTAATATAATCAAATATAAAAATCTTAAAAAACGATTTCGGAGTAGCTCATGCAGCCTAAGAAGGGTTATCTGCCAGTTTATTTCCGCATGGTAACGTACTCGTCAACAAACCCTTCAAAATCAGTTCAAAAAGCTATATGTCCCTGTATTTTGGCCTACCAACCCCCTGAGAGAAATTTTTTCATAGTTATTATTTAAATACGTTTCAAAATTATATATAAAAACATTACATAATTGGCGCTTACAAATTTGTCGCCACACGTTGGGCGCCAATTTTGTAATGTATTTAATTTACTGTTCAATAAATGAATACATTACTTGCATTATTTGCATTTCAAAGATAAATAACATTTTTGTTACTCCAGATATTCCTCTTACACTCGCAGACGTAACAATTCACTCAGATATTTCGTACTCCTAAATTGGTCAAGGCACGGCGACCCCACAGCTAACCACTCTCCCGCCATCGGAAGGGCGTGGGACAAGTACCCAATGCCAGACCTACCCGATGCAGGTTTTTCTAGGGTTTGTCCTGCATTTCTTTTAGGCGAATGCCAGGTAGGATCCTTAAACCATAGCCCGGGGGCCCTAGTTAACCCTTGGCTACCTTCCTTCACCCTTCCGCATCCCCCCTTTCAAATCCCTTTCCTATGCAATAAGAGGGGAGTTGCCACTATGTGGATTACCGTATACATAGCCTGTCAACACCAAAAAAAATAGCCCGGGAGAGGTGCTACCTTTGGGGATACCTTTTCCTCTCCGTTTTTGAACTAAGGTTCCCACAAGCCGAGGCACCTCGGCCTGTTTTGAGAGGTGTATGTTCTGGGGTATTAGACTTTGGGCATACGTTAATATTTGTCCGCTATTCCCATCGGAATAGTCGGCCAGCTGCCTCCCAAACTGGTTGAGGCACGGAGAAGGGAATGCTGCGTCCCCACAGCAAACTCCTATCCCACTATCGGAAGGGCGTGGGACAAGTACCAAATGCCCGACCTACCTGATGCAGGTTTTTCTAGGGTTTGTCCTGCATTTCTTTTAGGCGAATGCCGGGTAGGATCCTTAAAATATAGTCCGGGGAGCCTAGTTAACCCTTGGCTACCTTCCTTTACCCTTCCGCATCCCCCCTTTCAAATCCCTTCCTATGCTGTTAAAGGGGAGTTGCCATTATGTGGATTACCCTCATGTAGCCTGTTACCCTAAAAAAAATAAACTAGAAGGTATAGGAATGAAAATTAGGAAACCAGGTACCAAACAGTAGTTAAACGACTCCCTCAGTCAAAACACGAGTCTTTCTTACCAGTTGCTTGAACGACAATGAGGCTCAGTCTGAAAGTACATATTCTTGGCAACAGTTTCAGAAGAAAAGCAAAGATAAACAATACCTTGCCCCAGAAAAATTATGTCATTAAAACAGATGTCTATGGGTCAAACTAAATACAATGATACGTTCCATTTTTATCTATAGGTTATATCATAAGAAAATTAATACATGTATTCCCATCAAATTAAATGACTTCCGTGGATTTCCCGTTTCTCTTCGACCATATTAATTATTAATTAAGATTATGTGCGGCCAATCAAGTCAAAAATACTTTCATTAATATAAATTATTTTCAAAAATATAATTAATAATGTTAATGACACCTGAAAAGATCCCACAAAATTTATGAAGTGACGTTGATTTTACTAAAAAGTTCATTGTAACTGTTATATTATTATATCATTGCATTCATTTATAAAATATTTTCTGGCTGTTGGTCGCACATAACCTTATTAATTGATTGAACATGTCAGGTAATAGTTAAATTTAATTCTTGTTTTTTTCCGAAAATGTCTACTTTTGCGAAACCCATTACAAAATAAAGCAGTCGCTTGGAAAATTATTCTTCTGCCAGGAAACTAGAATGGGTCAAGCGAGACTCTACGAAAATGAGGACAGCGCCCACCTAAACCTTCTCCTGAGGGTCTTACGAAACGTCCCCCTAAAGTCCTCAGTCACACAAGAAAGAAAGAACGAGGAACTTGGTGGAAAATGTTTGGAATATTAATTTGATTAAACGACGACGACGAGCCGAGAAAGAACCATAAACAATTCAAGCAGGCAAGCGCCAGCGGCGTGGCGAAATTCTGACATCGCTAAGTGATTATTAAAAGGCGGGAGGGAGGGAAATAAAAAGGAGGAATCCGAATCGATGATGACATCGCTTTCAATTCATTTCGACGCGTCTCAATTATTCACAACGTTCAAATAAAAGTAGAAGGCGAGAGATGTAAATCTATCATAAGCGGGGCCTTGCCTTCGAGTAATTGTTACTTCACTTTATTAATATCTCAGGCCTTCTCAAAGTTGCGCTACTTTCAAAATCTCTTTGACCGACGTGATCGGCGTCGGAAGATAATCCAACTGTTCCAGAACTTAATCCAGAAACAAACAACAATAGGAGAAAAATCGTTATCCTGACCGAAAGCTTTGAGAATAACGTTAGACCCCGCGTCAATCGTTGACTTCTGTTGCAGTCATTTATTCGGTCATAAAACATCAATAAGAGAAAAGTCAGAAACTCCTCTCCCGCTATCGGAAGTTCGTCTTACGGTGGACTTATATATTATTTCTCACCTTCATTGTCACTTATTTTACTATGCATATAACTGTATTAGGTCAATTATTGTAATTGAAGTAGCAGCAACGTTAATAAATAAACAGAGATCACTAGCATCAAACATCTGAAGCCAGAGAGAAGGGAATTTAGTGGTTCAATCCAGGTTTCAGCTGCAGTTTTATTCGATCATTCATCAAACTGGTGTTCTCAAAAGAAAATGCATCCATTTATAAAAAAAAAACCATTAAGACAGATACAGTGTGTCATTTGTCAGTCTGATTGCTGAGATCTTCAGCTTGCTCGCTCACGTTTCGCCTTCTCGTTTTTTCTAGCGGACGTGGGTTGCCTCCTCTACGGGAACCCCATCCTGGGTTGTCCTCCTCTCCTGTGGCCGAGGATGTTGTTGCCGGTCTCTCCCAGGCCAGACAGCGCCAGAGGAGTCTCTCCGGAGAAGATCAAGACGGGTGAGTTCACTTCATTCACGTATCTACCTTACAAAAAAAAACCATAAGCTTCTCCGTCTGCTTACACTGGTTGGAAAATCGGAACCCTATCATTTTCAAGTGGTCTAAGATGAATTCAAGGATTCTAGAGCTATCAAACTGCCATTCACCATCCTGAGACAAAATGGTGGATGTTTCCAACGTTCCCTAACGTTAACTGTTTGACGGGGATTTGATCAGAGAAAAAAATATTGAACCAGTATTTTCTTTTGTTCTTTACAATGCTGTAAATACATTTTTTTAAAAAAATAAACGACTCCGTCAGTCAAAATATCGTACTTGATCTCCGAACGACACTTACATTCACTGAAGAACATTTACGACTCCCTCAGACATTAAAATACTCCTTTGTTGGTCACCAGACGACGAATAATTAATTTTAAAAATATGTAAACGACTCCGTCAGTCAAATAATGTTTCTTGCTTGATGTCCTGACGACGATTTTTTGGCACGAGCGCGACGAAGTAAACCATAGAGATATCCATGGCCCAAACTGAATACGAAATAATTTTTTTTAGACTTTTCTGCGTATCCGACTGATTTCAATGTACATTGTAGAGATGCCCTGTATGAAGGACAAGTGTTGGACGAGGTTGAATACTCAGGACTTCCGTATACTGAATACTGTTGTCCCGTTAACCCAAACAAACAGACGAATCTGATCGATAAATGTAATCTCTGAGTTGTTCTTTTTCGCGAGCTTTGTCAGCCTGTGAATAGGCAACCAGCGACACAAGGTAGCTCTTTACTCACCAGTATGCGCTTAATTCGGTTTACTAAAGGCTTGGGGGGGAACAATTTTCATTCAGAGAGTCTATTCGAACAAGTCCGTGATTAAATACTTTCTTCTTTGACGTGCGAGTGTTATTGAATGCCAATTTTCCTCACACCCTGGTTTATTCAGCGCAATTGTCGCCAGCGACGCTATTCGACAAATTGCGGAACTAACCCGACGATTCGAATCATTAAAGACCCTGTTTCTTTTTCTCTCTCTCCTTTTTAATCATCTTCATTTAACATTTACGGAACGCGACGCAGCGTAGCTCTTTCCAATTACTTTACAATACAAAAAGAAGCAGTTGCCGAAACGTGTAATCATAACTTCCTAAGAAAATTACCGAGAATTATTTAGGAAGGTGAAGTTTCAGTGTTCTCTGCCGCAACAAAAAGTAGTCTCAACCTACCCGCTAAAGAAAGAATATTTTATCTCTTCAGACATATAAAGAAACTATTAAAAATCTTCTGCCATGGAAGTTCTTTGAATATGTTTAAATATTATACTCTAAAATTGTTTTATTCCATAATAATAAATGGAATTTTTAATCTGTAATAATAAATATTTCCGACTGTCGCACAGTTTTCCACTAATTGGATTTAATATCAGTAGGATTTAGTCTAATGAGATTGTCCACATCCGGACAGGATCGTGTCACTTGGTAAATTAAATTACAATGAAGGAATATGTATGGAAAAATGTCGATCGAACCCAGGACTTTCCGCTTAAACTTTGGCGTAAGGAATGGAATGGAGGAATATCGCTCCGGGACAGGAGTCGACTAGGATTGGCTTAGTATGAGCGGTAAGCGGAAGGAACTGGGTTCGATTCCCGGTCCGGTCGACATTATGCCATCCATATTCTTAATTAAAATTTAAATATGATTTGAGTTTTGAATAAAGCTTTATGTATTTCTTTGAATTAAATTGCAATTTAATTGAATGTATTTCGGGAGTTTTTACTCATTTAAACAATAATGACGTACAAATTAGCAAGTAATTATAATTAATTAATGGATCACTGAAAAATCTTGATATCTCTCTGCAAAAGGTTGATAAATGGATAAGTCTGACGCCGAAGACCTAGATGCAGGTTTCTGATTTTAATTTCTCTATTTCTGCTGATGTTGTTGCCCTGTAAGTGGGCTGGATGACGTCGTCGGGACGCCCTTGAGACGTGGAGGGGCGCCAATGGACGGAGATTTGCTGACGGGAACGGTCTTACGGATTCCTCTGGTCTGGCTTCTGTCCCACCTCTCGCTAACCAGCTTTGCAATCCTCCTTCGCCTCGTGCTTTAAAAAAAATCCGTACCAGCGTCTGGAAACCTTCTGCTGTCAACCGCACGTGAGTCCACGAAAAAAATTAATCCTCCGATATTGACGCTGTCATCGCTCAAAGAAGAGGCTTTCAGTGGCACGAAGATAACTTTACGAAATGACATTATTCCCTTCTTTATACCCAAACATTCAAAATATGGCCGTAATTATCGCGTTACGTTTTCATGTCACGTTGAAGACTTTAGAAAGCTCCTACAACTATGTGTATGAAGTCACTCCTTTCAATTTTGTAATTTTTGGCGTTTTGAAAAGATATATCATTAGATTTTTCACACATTCATAAATTAATTATCATTACATACTCATTATTTATAAATAAAACAGCCGGAATTCCAATCAGTTAAATAATCGGGCTATTAAACTGTCGATGCTAAACTAACTGATAATCAAATTTTTTTTAATTCAGCTTGGTTTTCTAATCTACGACTATCTTTGTGCTATTACTCCACCAATCAATATATTTTTATTTAGAAGGCTTTTCCTCTAATTCTAATACTAATTTAACGAGCCCTTAATACGACCTATTGGTCTATCCATAAAAATATCCTTCCATAATGTTCTATCCCCATCAATTTGATTCAAGACATCCTTATTTGTTCTTCGGAAACAACTTCACTACAAAGTCTTCTATTTAGTTTATATTCTCCAAGTTTCCCTTCCAAACGAACACTTCCTAGTATCCAAACTTAAATTCGATGTAAGCAAATTTATATCTTTTTTTTGGGTGAAAGCTTTCCTTTCTTGCGATATCAGACTTTGCTTCTACCATCAGAGCCTATTCTTATTCTCCGGAAATATCAAAATTGTTCCTATTGAACAGCCATTCTTCTTTTACTTGCACACCCAATACTTTACCTTTTGGTCCTATTATTGCTTCAATTCAATTTTTTATTATTAATGTCCAGTTCTTCATTTTTTTTCTGGTAATGTAGGCGCGAAAAATGTTTATTCTGTTGTTATTGTGCCTGAGAGAAGCGTACTATTTGGGGGTAACGTATCCTAAAGGTACTTTTCATCTGAAAAGAGACAAGATACACCTTGTTTTCTTGGTATACGATGAAGATCACGTACGGAAACTGCGTACTAAACTATTCAGTCATAGTCAGTATAGTTTGAGGTTCTTTCACGTGGTTTCTTAACTTCTGTAAGTATTAAACCTGTCCCATTTAGAGCGGAAAGATACCCGGTTTTTTTAAAAATATGAACTGAACATTGAAGACTTCCGTAGCAAGTAACCCGAGCTTACCCGACCTCCAACCCTGCGAAATTCACACGAGGCCTGCTTTGTATGTGCGTGTCAGCGCTTCCTGGAACCGTAATCCGTGTTAGGGGTCGGTTCCTGGCCAAAGTGGGCCGCGAGTGCAGGGGCCAAGATGGGATAGAAGAAGCCAATCACCACCATTGTCTTCCTGTGAAAGCAATCGCGTGGGACAATCACGTTCGGCCTCTCGCTGCCCTTTTTCCCTCGTCACGGAATGCATCCGCTTCACTGCGTCGCGTTGACTCACACCCAATCTCTCTCTCTCTCTCTGTCTCGTCACCAACTGTGGCGTCATCTGGTCCCTCAGGGTAGTCCGGGAGATTCATTGACGTCATCACCTTTAATTACCCTTTTGAGGATTTTTTTTTCATTGCAACAAATTTAGAAGGGTCAAGTCAGTTTCTTGACTGCGCAATCGGAAGTATACTACCCAACTCCTTGCACCTTCTGCCGCCTTAGGATGGTACCAAGTCAATTCCGATGGATGAAATAAAACCTAAGTTTTCATTCATAAAAAAAACCTCATAAGAATAATCTAAAGAGGTGAGGAAATGATTTCAGGATCTGGGATCCTCTTTAGGTCATCCTTATCTGGTAGGGTGTCTCTTTTCTTTATTTTTCTCTAAAAATGGATCAGAAATAAATAAAATTTCAGGCCACTGGGGGATTGTTCCTTTATCATTTTTTCTCAGCGACAAACAAATCAACGGTCGCGAAACAGAACGTGTAGAGACTGAGAAAAGTCCAATGGGAGCACATCCACGCAATCTTGTCAGATCAACTGACAGTTATTCAGATGCTAAAAAAGTCACACCAGTAATATATTTCAGAACCAGTACGAATCTATTCTCTAACCTTTTCAGGTTTCCTTTATTTAAGCGGCCCAAATATCTTTTTTTCTTTTTCCACAGAAGACGAAGTTCCCTTGAACCTGAGCACGAAGCCGAGGCGGTCCATTGGCATTTGGTCTCCTGGAAGCCAATGCGAGAGAGAAGGGGAACCGAGTTCCACGGCTTCCGTCTCCGAAAGAACGTTCCAGGTACGTCCATCAACCAATAAATATATATAAATCAATGATTATATAAAAAAAATTCCTTATATCGGGCTATACAAATTTACTATCCCTCGACGTTATGTGGTCCAAGTTACGGGAATAGATTATTTTTGCTCGTCCTAACTCTTCACATGTGTTTTTGACCCAGAAGTAAAGTCGTCTCAAATTATGGCCGCGGCAAAATGGCGACGACTCCTCATCCTACACATCTCATCACTTTCAATCGATATCTAGGGAAGAGAAGTGATGTGAAAAATCTTATGACGTCACGTCGAGATACAACAGCAGTGGCACAAAGCAGGGACACCAAACATGATGGCGTGTCATTAAATATCAGACAGAAAAATCGTGGTAATCAATAAACGACGGTACATTGTCAGTCATTGTTTCCAATTTTGATCTGATATTCCGTTGTCTGAGTAGGAGAAAATGCAAGGACGGAGAAAATAGAGAAAGAGGGAAACCCGGTGGAGAGAAATGTATTAATACCTACATCCAGTCTATAATAAGCCTCTTTCACAATTCTTCTTCTGGTCGATTTATAACTTTGTAGTGGATCACTTTTGTTCATTAAACCTAATCTTAGTTTCTTGTACATTTCTGATTTCTTGGCTTCCCTGTTTTATTTTCTCTCTCCTCTGTCTTTATCGTTTTCCTTTCTTCTTCTTTTTTAACTGAGAAAATGTAATGCCCGATCAGTACTTAAAATGATACCTCATCAGTTTCGACAATTTTAAAAAAAAATAGATTGTAAGGCGTAATGAAACACCACCGAGCATCACATTGATTGAGGTTAGCCTCATAAACAACTACTAATCGACAAAGACGCAACAATGCAATTCAAGCTGTATTTGCCCCACGACGCTCCAGCGGCCTCGTGCGACGACACGACTACGTCATGGTTCGTAATGAACAAGGCCCAATTATCATGTCGTAGTCTCTGAAGAACTGCTGCACGGAAACGAAAACCCCTGCCCTTAAAAATAAAACAGTGCAAACACGAGGCCGTTTCGACTCCTGAGGGACCTAAACTGAAATTAAATAAATTATAACACATGTGAACATTAGAGAATGACGAATATCTCTACCGTGATAACTAACACGAGCTTACCCGACCACCAACGATAATTGTATTTTATATGTATTATATATGATATATGCGTGTATGTGAAAGGGAGTAAGTACAATTCGTGGAAATTGAAGCTCCACATAACAACGCGCGTGTTTTTTTCCTCCCTTTCAACGTCACGTGTTTGCGTTTCCCTTATCTTTCTCTCCAATCACTCAATTAAAATTAAAGGTCACTTAATTCGGCCTGAAATGTGAAGCTCCAATCAAGATATACGTAATGATTTCCGATACTTACTAGTTTTATCACCATGAATTGTAAAAAAAAAAAAACTACAGTAGCGGGAATTTTGTTAACTGTTTCATTTTCTACCTGTAGAAACACATTTTATTTAAAACGGTAACAATGCTAAAATAGTTATGTTGCCATTAAAACTTAAATAATAAAATAACATAAAATTTAGACCAGTTGTGAGATATCGAACGATTTTCTATCGATACAGAGAGTTTTTATTCATTTATTTTGCCTTAAATAATATTTTTACTGTTGCTTATAAATCCCTAAGGACGTGTATATTATTATATATCGCAGTATGTAACCTTAAATGTTTCAGAAAAGTTTACAGAATCGAACCTTGAGTTTAACACCCAGCTATTTATTTATTCTGACCGTCTAAGGTCACCGTAATTGCGCGCATGCTCGTTGTCGTCCTCCACCATTAAAGACGCAATTTCCCAACCAAGTGATCGGGAAGGAGTCTAAATTCAAAGTTTCCCCCCCCCTCCCCTTCCTCGATGAATATTACATGAGAACGATTATGACTGTAATATCTCACGTAGTCAGGAAGTCAAAGTCGCAATTGAATTACCAAATGCGTCCCACTTCCGTTGACACGACCTTTTCTTGCTAATTGCTTAAATGGAAACTCGTTTATCAAGGAATAAATAACAACACACACAGACACGGTTTTTACATAATTCATAATGCTTCATGATCGTTTAATGCTATTTTTTTCCTCGAGTAACGTCGTCAAGCTTACGGAGAATCCTCACTCGTAGAAACTTCACAAAAACGTCCCTCTGCCTTCAAAATAAAATAAAATAACCATGCCTATAATGATTATAAAATATAAAAATTAAAGCAATTAAACAAGAGAATCGAAGACAATAATTCGTAACGTCTCTAGAGTTTTTATTACGATTTTATGTATTTTGAAAAACCATAGGAAAAAATATAATTAGTTTACATAAAATAAACTTCGATAAATAAATGTTTACATAGATAATAGACGCAACGTTTATGTTGACTCAACACTTCACAAGCGCTTTTAATTTAATTTATTCATGAACGCGAAGTTCTTTCGTTTCGACGGCTCCACGGCCTTCTAAAGTCCCAATGCCGTCACATTCCAATAATACCAATCAGAGATTCTACGTGAATATCAGACCTTAATTAACATTAGATTTTTTCTACGATCTTATATACATTTAAGGTCACTTTTCACAATATTTCTCACATAGAAAATAGACACTTGATTTGCTAACCATCAAAATTAATGACGTCATTATAATAATGTTAGTTGTTAATTAAAATAAACGAACGTTGTATAAAACGTGAATTTTCTATTATCAAACGGTGTAAGTCACCAGATTTTTTTTTTCTGACTATAAGAATTTTAAATTTAGTTTCGTTCTTTGTTCTTTGTGCTTGTAGAAAGCGCCATTATTAGTACCTCTCATTACACCTCTACTGAGGAAAAAAGGACGATTCAAAACACAAAATTATAATAGATAACAATAAAAGTACATCAATGAAAAAAAAATGAAAAAACGCACAAAAGTATAGCAACAAAAAACTGTGGAATCATAACTGGAAAATTATATTAAACAGACATTTTCTAAACGAGAAGAAAAAATATAAGTAAAATTAAAACACAAATAAGACCAAGTTTAAGGGAGGAGCGACAGAAATTAAATTAATTTGTTATTAAAAGATAAATTATTTTTCTGTGACGTGAGAGGAATAACCGGTCATTCGTCGACGAGTAACGAAACTGCTGGTTTAATCTTTACTTTCAATCAGTCAGATTTTTTACATAATCCGGCTGTATGAGGATAATCCAAGTGGTGACAACCTCCCTTTGATAGCATAGAAGGGATTGGAAAGGGGGGATGCGGAAAGGTAGAGGAAGGTAGTCAAGGGTTTACTAGGACCCTCGGACTGTAGTTTTGAAGATCCTTCCCGGAATTGGCATAAAAGAGATGCAGAACAAACCCTAGCAAACCCTGCATCAGGTGACGTCACACTCATTGCGGTAAATCTCCCACTGTTACCGCATGATATAAAAAGATTAGTAGCCGTTTCGATCCAGTGTTTCCAACGTGATGTTACTTAGATCGATCCGGAGGGATCGTGTCGTCAGTGTGACTTTCTTTTATCCCGATGAACTCTAATCGAGTGTTCTCGTGCTTGTTTCAGTGTAAACAATGCGGCAAGTCCTTCAAGAGGTCGTCCACGTTGTCCACTCACCTCCTCATCCACTCGGACACGAGACCGTACCCGTGCCAGTTCTGCGGGAAGAGGTTCCACCAGAAGTCGGACATGAAGAAACACACCTACATCCACACAGGTGAGGTGGCTTTACTTGACGAGGCCAAGTCCTGCCAACACCACCGTTCAAGCCAGCAGATTTCTGCACTTATTTGATTATTATTCGATGTATTATTTCACCATTTACATTTTTTGTTTGTCAAAAAGTCATAAAATTGGAATAATCGACAACTGTATTGTCAGATTCGTCCGTCTTCGGATAAGTTTTAAAGTTGATTGGTACCACGGTTGTCATAAAAGGAAATGAGAATGGTTGGGCACGGGGAGAGACTTGTTGCTGCCTTAACGACCTATTCTCCTCGGGAAGTGCGGGGGAATTTAAACCCAGGCATTGGGAGGTTGAGGTTATTACCGTCCGTTTAACGGAAGAGTCGCTCTTATTTGCCTCACCTGACGTTGTTGAACGTATCGCTCGCCCAAGACGAAGCGGTTTCCGCAGGAACCGGAAATTGGTGAGCTCGCACGTGCGCCCGCATGGCGACCAAAGCAGGTGCGACCAAGAAGCAGCTCTCAGGTATTGAAACTTTGATCTGCGGCGATCGAGGTGGTCGCTCATTAAATCATTAAGCGTTCAAACTCGAGGTCTGACTCAATCGCGGGCGGGAGCGAGGCTCAATAATGCACGGCGTCCTCTGGCGGCCGTGGGAAAACCGCCGCAGTGGTGCCAACGGAACGGCCGAACTGGAACAATTCATAAATGATGTAATACACCATCTCATCGACCCGAGGCGTGCTCGCATACGGGTGTGACTACAGGTTATGGAAGTCCTCAAGACATTCCTGCGAGGCATTCGTCAATAACCCTCAATATCTTTCCCTCATTGTCCATTGTCCTGACTGCTGTCGGAGGCTAGCTGTCTCACTGACAAGTGACATCAGAGCTGTTGGTCGTGTAAACGTCGCCTGTTGATCAGCGATGGATCCGGGTGGTGAACTCCTACCTCCCACTCTGATTTCCATCCAAACAAACCCAGTTTAACGACATACTTTTTGAATACCCATTAATCCAATAAATATCATCTCTTCATTTCCGTCCACCTTCCTAGACAATCCAACGAATTTCAGTAAAATATTGGCTCCTGGAACCTTCAGAGTATACGACAACATGGACCTAGTGTCACTCCTAAATCCAGAATGTGTCATGTAAGATGACAGTCTGACATATATCGCGGTAGCCATCAATGAACTGCAGTCCCAAGAAGAACAATCGGCACGTCCACCACTATCGAAAATCTATTTCTCCTCGGGCGATTGTGACTGCCAATGGTTTGGTGATTTCATTACTTTAACATCTTTCAAACTCAGCGGAAATCGTCAACATCTTATAATACTGCAGTTAGTTTCGATAACATTAAAAAAAAATGTTCTTAGGCTGGAGGAAAGTCAACAGTGGTAATTTTACTTAACCTTGATCGTTAGTCCAATATTTTACTTGATTTGCATTTTAAAAATATTTAAAAACGTTAACGAAGCGTTAAAAAATAATGATTAGCTTAAATTTGACCCTGATCTCCCCCCGACGACTTTCACTCCGTTTCAGCAATTCATATTTACTGGTTAGTAAAATAAATTCCATGCGCAACCTTACTTTGGTTTCAACACCTCTTTTTATTCAAGAAAAGTCAATTCCATAAGATTTTCCAATCAGCCAAATTGGAATTGATCATGAACTAGATTACTTGGGTTTATTTATCTCCTAGTTTTAGAAAAATATGTGGACGTATGAAGACAGTTGTTGGAAACATTAGAAAAATAAGTGAAGAAATACGCACGGTTTATTATCGCAGGAAATGGGAAGACTACGTTGATAATTTCAGTCATGGCTGTCAAGACTTTTCTTGGTTTCATTATCTCTTTTACATTTGCGTGGAAAAATTTCCCATTTATTGAAATGACGCCTCCCTCCATCTCTGTCCTGATAATGAACGGGTGAAACGTTCGATATGGCCCCCGCCTAAGTTATCAACTGCTCGCGAGGAATTATTAACCGTCGAGAATCTAGTAATTGCACTCCAATTGCCCGTCGCCGAGGTCAACAAAAAGAATTTCTTATGAAATGCGCTTTTAATGCCAGGAATAAAGCCGTTTCCAATTAGGGGTAAAGCGAGACAAAATTTTCGTTGTCTCTGAGGAAACTGACTACTTTACATTAGCGACCGCGGAAGCCTCCATTTGTTATAATAAGAGGTTGATCTGCGTCCTTAATGGCGGGAAACTATCGAGACCAATTTACGTTAATCAGTCGAACGTACTTTGACAATTTCATGTCCCACTTTTCTATCTACAAATTGCAGAGCTTGTAATCTCATAAATGCCAGCGATGTCGCAAAAACAATAATAGAGAAACTTACGCTGTGCGTTGAAGCGTTACGTGAGAATCTTTACGGATAGAGGAGTAAGAAATTTGTAAGATGAATTAATGAGAAATAAATTAAATATTTGTTAAGTGACATCACATCTTATTATCCTCTAAAATCACGAATTAAAAAGCGGTGCATCAACAGACATTACTTTATTAATCTTTCTCGCAGTAGATTTGTCATATATAGAATTATTTTCTCTCTCTACGGGAAAGTACCCATGCCCGACCTACCTGATGCAGGTTTTTCTACGGTTTTTCCTGCATTTCTTTAGGCGAATGCCAGGTAGGATCCTTAAAATATAGCCCGGGGGCTCTAGTTAACCATTGTCTACCTTCCTCTACCCTTCCACATCCCCCCCCCTTTCAAATCCCTTCCTATGCTACTAAAGGGGAGTTGCCACCGTGTGGATTACCCTCATGTAGCCTGTTACCCTAAAACAAACGTAGCTTGTTATTCTAAAAGACGTATTCAGACCAAGTTCTAATCTCGCAGGTAAACCAACCCAGACAGCTGGATATGGTTATCTTTGAGGATGCCTTCTTCTTTCTCTGATTTATGGAACTAAGGTTCCCACAAACAGACGCACCACGGTCAGTTTTGAGAAGTGTATGTTACGGGGTCGTAGACTTTGGGCATAAGGTAAGAGTTGTTTTCTGTGCCTATTGGAAAAGTCGGCCAGCTGTCACGTAAACTAGATGAGGCACGGAGAAGTAAATGCTGTGTCCCCGCAGCAAACCCTCCTATAGGCATCGGAAGGGCGTTGGACAAGTACCAAATTCCCAACCTACCTGATGCAGGCTTTTCTAGGATTTTCCCTGCGTCACCTATAGGCGAATTACCGGATATGATACTGAGAACAACTGCTCAGGGGCCCTAGTTAACCCTTTGCTACCTCGCTCTACCTTTTGCATCCCCCATCTTTAATCCTTTCCTATGCTATTAAAGGAAAGAGCTATGAAAGCGGATAAGCCTCATGTGCCCCATCACTCAAACAATATTTAGACTAATTACAGTAAACTACGTATTATCTTATTCATAGAAAATTATCTGTCTTCGTGATCCAAATGGTGGGAAACTAAGGAGACTGCTAAGTGGCACTTTACGTCTTGTCTTCCACCACGCCCATTAAATCAACTTAAGCGTTAGAAAACACTCATAGAGACAGAAATAAAATTATCGAAACAGTGGGAAAATAATTACAGAAAACTTCTTACCTCTAGAAAACAGTAATTGTCGCCTGACAGTCGGAACGTGCTGAAATATTAAGGGGGCGTTAATGACGGTGAAGGAATGAGAAGAATGTCTCGAAGACGCGGGGGAAGGAAAGCGGCCTAATAGCCGACAAGGGTAGGTTTTTCTGGCGCGAGATTGCGGCGGTGGGAATGGACTTGGCGTGTTTGGGCCAAGCAACAGGCTGCTCTTTTTCCCACGACAATAATGCACGAACAGCACTTCCCTTAGCCCCTGCCTGTGCTCCACACTTCTCCCTCCCACTGAGGGACGCTGCTGCTGCGTAAACAGCAACAGGGGCTTGGGCCTCTGACGTCATCCAACCCACCTCAAGAAACTGGAAATATGAATGACTGCATTAACTGCAATTAAGCAATTGGAGGCGGCTTTAATTAAAGATAAATTTGTATATCTCAATATAAATGAAATAATATTTTTATTACTACTGCTATTTAATTCTGTGCCTGGCTACTGGCAGGTCCTGCGACTTAGTCTCCCTTGAATTCGCCTACCAGCTCCAGTCTTCTTCCACGGTGGATCTGGAACTCGATCCATGTTTCCTTCCTTCGATAATTTATCTAGAGTCCGATCCAGATAGTAATTCTCTTCCATTCTGATTTACACTTCTTAGAACCCCTTAAATTTTTTACCATATGTGGCACACACTAATAAAATATATTTCAACGAATGTCTTTCCCCTTTATATTAGAAGCTTCAACCGCCAGTATCAGAGGGTCTTTTTCATTTCTGAACACTTATCCGTTATTTAAGTCGCTTCACTACGCTCTTCTAAAGCAACATCATCCTTCCTATTCTATTCTACCTCTGATACTTTTATTCCACTCCCCTCAACGCTTCACAAATTATTACCCTAAAGTGTCCGTAATACAGTGGTATAATTACAGTCATGAATTGATCCTGATTAATTTTTTCCGGTACACTTTAAATAAGTAGAAGAAAATCGTGAATCATATAATATAAATAATCATTAGCGAGTTCAGTCATAATAAAATACTTATTAAATAAATTGAAAAATCTTCATTGAGAAACTACGACATTTACTCTGTCACTTGGGACTTCTTCCGGGTATTAATTAAAATGTCTTTAAATTATAAACCATTCAATTACAAGCAATTATTGCTTAAACATTCTTGAATAAGAAAACAAATATTTTAATATAATAATATCACGTAATTAAATTCAAGTTTTTTTTATTTTTAAGGGGTTCAGCATTAAAAAAACCTCTAAATGGTTCGTAATGTGAGAACGAAACTTCTTTTTGTCAATTAAGAATTTTTATAAAATGATCTGGCGTATTAATATTAACATATCTATCACAATTTACTTCTGCTTATACTCGAAAAAATTAACCGGGAGAGATCCATGATGTTTATAATTAAATTAGGGATGCTTTAAAAAAAGTAAAGGAGGCAATAGAAGTATAATAGACAGACCGATAGGCCATTGGAATAATTTACCTACAAC
Organism: Zhengitettix transpicula; assembly: GCA_037074705.1. Classification (NCBI taxonomy): domain Eukaryota; kingdom Metazoa; phylum Arthropoda; class Insecta; order Orthoptera; family Tetrigidae; genus Zhengitettix; species Zhengitettix transpicula. Next base: position 64,987,290 of record CM073594.1, on the reverse strand, counting down.
AAGTGTTTGGTGTGAATTTTCCAGGATCAAGAAGGTTTAAAATAGTCTAAATAGATTCGTAAAATGAAGTAATTAATTGTTTATATCACCTCTAAAATTAATATTATTTGCCTGGCGTATCTTTTCTTTTAACAAACAAATTTTAAGCGACAAATTTCTAAGACCTTTTATTTTAAAACGATATCATTTATTAGTTTACGCAATTGCCTATATATTGATTTTCAAACTGGATCCATCCCATTCGCAGCAAATAATATACGTACGTCTGCGACTCCCTCCGTCAATAACACGTTTCTCGTTCCGAAACGACGATTAATCTAATTCACTGGTACCGGCTGATGACGTTAACCAAGCATAACAACGCATCGCCTGTCAAAGAGATATCTAAGACCGAAACTGAATACTAATACCACTGTGAACAAAAAGTAAGGTGAATGCATTTATAAAATATAAATTCTTTATTTATTCTTCCAAATCAATATCATCCAATTCAAAGTAATCCCCGTCCGATAAAACGCACTTTATCCAGTCCTCGAAACAGTCGCAATAGTCTTTTTCCGGTATAGCCTTCAAGACCTTCTTCGATTCGGTTTTTATCTCCTCAATCGTGTCAAAACGGCGTCCCCGCATTGGCCTTTTGAGTTTTCTGGATAGCCAGAAGTCGCACGGAGCCAAATCAGGCGAATACGGTGGTTGCGGAACGATATGAGTCGAGTTTTTGGGCAAAAAAGTCGCGAAGAACCAATGCAGTATGGCATGGTGCATTATCATGATGAAGGAACCAAGAGTTGATCGCCCATTATTTCGGCCGTTTCAGACGAATATCTTCACGCAAACGACGCATAACGCTCAAATAATATTCTTTGTTGACAGTTTGGCCCGGCGGAAGGAATTCATAGTGCACCACAACACGATAATCAAAGAAAACTGTCAACATGACCTTGATTTTCGATCGACTTTGCCGTGGTCTTTTCGGTCTTGCTTCACCTTTTGCACGATATTCGCTGGATTGGTCGGTGGTTTCAGGGTCGTATGCGTAAATTCAAGTCCCGTCTCCAGTAATGATGCATTTCAAGTGGTCCTGATAGTCAGACAGCAAAGTTTCACACACATCAACGCGACGCTTTTTTTTTCAAAAAATTGATTGATTTTGGCACCAATCGAGACTTGACGCGTTTGAGACACAAAACATTCTTCAAAATGGTTGGGGCTGAGCCAAATGATATTCCAACACTATCAGCGAGATCTCTAATTGTCCATCGACGATTTTCAAGCACCAAATCTTTGATACTTTGGACGTTGCCCTCGTCGGTAGACGTTGATGGTCGTCCAGAGCGCGGTTCGTCTTCAACGCGTTCTCGGCCCTCTTTGAACTCGTTGTACCACTTATAAACGTTTTTTTGTGCCATAGTTTGATCAACAAAGGCCTTCCGCAACATTTTCAACGTGTCCGCACAAGAATATTCGTTCCGCAAACAAAATTTGATGCAAGTTCTTAGCTCAACAAAATCACCCATTGCAAAAATCGAAAAATTCACTTTTGGTTGTTTACAAAAACACGTGTAACTCGGAGATAATTAAACCTTTTAACAATCAGACGGTTGGCAAATATTCTAGACAGTCCTACCAACCTACGAAAAAAAATTTACCTGCCTTCCTAATACCCGGGAGTTTTAAATGACAATTTCACCTTACTTTTTGATCTCAGTGGTATAATTTATAACAGTCTTGTGCTTTAATAAAATAGAGGTATAATTGACACTTTATGGTAATAATAGTCAAGTGTTGAGGAAGTGGAATAAAATTTCAGACGTAAAATATAATAGAAAAGATTATGTGAAGTGAAACGACGTAAACAAATGTCCTGAGATAGTGGTGATTCAAACTTCTAATATACAGGGGAGGAAATAAACTAAAGATATTGGTGAAATATTTTTTGTTTTCTAGTAAAATAAATAGTGGTTCTAAGAATAGTATTTAAACTTAGATATACAGATTTATCTTTACTTACAGCAGCATCCATCTTTAAGCTTAATTGTAGTTAATAAATTCATTTACTCATTAAATGTACACCGTGAATTGCTTATACTTCACGAGGGCATTTTTTTAAATATTTTATTTATATAACTTGGAATGAGATTCACCGAGCTTATCCTTATCGACTCTGTTCTTCCCCCGTCACTTGGCAGTAATATATAACCCATTTTTTTTCTTCCTACGATTCAAACAGCCCGATTTTAAATATTCATACCGCAAAGCTAATTCGCGCGGCGAATGATTAAGAAGGGCCTTTTCCCCCTCCGCCACCCCGTCCCCACGTAGCGATCGCCCACTATTAATATCTCTGGTATAACAAATGCGCGGCGCGTGACGTGTATCTCCGCGCGGGATCTAAACGTGGTTCCACTGAAAGCACGCACAGAAACAAAAGAGAAACTGTCGCTTCCCATGTCAAACAAACATGTACTCGTAATTAGGGCTAATATACGCCACGTCGCAGTTATCAAGCCGCCCGCGAATTCATCGGGGACTCAAGAGTGTGTGTGTAATTGAAGCCGCTGCGTAGTTGCTAAAAACAAAAATGGCCGAGCTTGGTGGACAAACACATAACAGACCAAACTCATCAATGATCACTATCTAAATAATATATTTTAATGGACTATTACTCTAATTTACTGGAAAATATCTGGAACTATTGATTTCTTATGTAGCTTGAAATAAAGAAACACCTCATGGTGTTATTTCGAGCCTTTAGATGAAATCAAAAAATTATTACTGTCACTGCCCAAGCAAGAAAAAGATATAACGGCAGTTGTCTACGTCATCCTTAGTTCAAAGAATCGTAAAAATATACTGTCCTGGTGTGAATCCTACCACCGGTGGCGCACAGAAATGGCGGTCAACAACGACCAAAGCTCAGGCTGATCAGAGTACAGTCTGGCCTTTTTCAAATAAGTATGCCAAAACACCCTCAAAATCTATAATAAGATCACTCGTAATTCCGATTTACAAACGACGGTTGCATTAATTGAAGTACATATGCGGTTCCCTCAGTCAAAACCATGTCCAACGGCACACTCAGCTAGAATATTCCGAGAAAGTTGGGGAATAACTCGGCAAACTGCATCCAAATATTATGTTTTTGCGCTCTGAACAATTTCATTGATTAAAGTCAGTCACTCAGTCAGAACAATGTGTTTCGTTTCGTCTCAAATGCAACTACAATATGCAATTAAAGTAAATAAGCGATTCAATCCAAACTAGTGTTGAAACTGCATGCAATACAAATATTTAAAAAGGCTTTCTCGGTCAAATAATGTTTCGTGCTTGCTCTCTAAACGATAATTGAATTAATTAAAAAGTATATACGGCTCCCTCAGTCAAAAACATTTATGAAGATTTAATTCTCAGCACGCTTGTGTTGAGAACGAAAACAACGACTCATCTGGGATTTCGGGATATATGTGAGTAAAAATAAACTACATAGAACGTTCTGTGTTTTGAATCAATACTATATATATATATATATATATATATATATATATATGTGTGTGTGTGTGTGTGTGTGTCGGCTTTTTTATCAACCTCCATTATGTTATATAAGTTTAAGTTACGTCCTGTTCAAAGTAAAAAAAAATGAAGCAGTGGCAATTTCTTTCACAATGACCTTGAGAAATCACGCTATCTAAAAAGCAAAATAAGCGAAACGTGAAAACAAGATAAAGCGTACTTAGTGTGTTTACGTAAAAAAAAAAGGGGAAACTGGACACAGAGAATGTTACATTCACAAAAACACTTTGCCGGCAAGGATAGACAATGAATGAAATTGTCCTTTGCGTTCCAATTTTCCTGTATATTAACAATATATGATTTTTATTGGTTTATTTTACCGTCCATCAATAAAAATAAAAAAATTAACGCTTCGTAAATTGAGCGATATGTACTTTAGGCCATTTGAATATGTTTCAATTTTTTATTTTAGAGTAACAGGCTACATATGGGTAATCCACGTGGTAGTAACTCCACTTTAATAGCATAGGAAGGTATCTGAAAGGGGGACGCGGAAGGGTAGAGGAAGGAAGCCAAGGGTTAACTAGCGACCCCAGGTTGCAGTGTAAGGAGCCTACCCGGAATTCTCCTGAAAGTGATGTTGGACAAACCCTAGAAAACCTGCATCAGGTAGTTCGGGCATTGGGTACTTGTCCCACACCCTTCCGATGTCGGGTGACGGGTTTGGTGTGGGGACACAGCATTTCTTTCTCCGAGCCACGACCAGTTTAGGAGGCAGCTGGCCGACTGTTCCAATGGGGGCAGCGGAAAACTCTTACCATATGCCCAAGGTCTGCAACGGTGGAACATACACCTCACAAAACAGGTCGAGGTGCCTCGACTTTTGTGAATCTTTGTTCAAAAAAAACATAGCGAGGAGAAGGAATCCCCAAATGTAGCCTCCTGCAGAGTTCTCTGGGAAGTTTCACCTGCGAGAGAATGCTCTCACAGGTTTCCTTGACCTTAAATACGTTTTAAATATTTTTTTAGGTAACAGGCTACATGAGAGTAATCCACATGGTGGCAACTCCCCTTTAATAGCATAGGAAGGGATTTGAAACGGGGGATGCGGAAGGGTAGAGGAAGGTAGCCAAAGGTTAAGTAGGGCTCCCGTCTATAGTTTAAGGATCCTACCCGGCAATTCACCTTAAAGTGATGCAGGGAAAACCCTAGAAAAACCTGCATCAGGTAGGTCGGGCATTTGGTACTTGTCCCACGCCCTTCTGATGGCGAGAGAGAGGTTCGCTGTGGGGTCGCAGCTTTCCCCTCGCCGTTCCTTAATCGGTTTAGGAGGCAGATGGCCGACTATTCCAATAGGAAAAGCGGTCGTTAAACTTTTGCAAAATAATATTTTCCAAGAGGAAACGGAAAATATTTACTTGAATAATCGTACGAAATACATTCCTGAAAAAAATTGAATATAGATTTTATCGTTTCCATGAGCACTTTCTAAAGTAGTCCATTCATGTGTAATAATTCGTGTTTACATTGAAAAGTCAGAGAAAAATTATATTATGTATTTACTGATACACGTGATAGTTATAGAAGTCAGTATAAACTTATATTCCTACAATTTTTAAATATATAAAATCTTAGCAAATTCGTTGTAAAGTATTCTCGAACGGAGCTACCCCACGTCACTAAGAAAAATAAAGTCATTTGTGTATCCCTGGTCGAATCAAAGGAACAGGATTTTCCTTGCATCATTTTTCTTTGTGGGAGGAATTAAATATGTCCCACCTGAGTTCCTTATGCCAACCAAACAAAGATTCATATTTTCATAAAACGAGTACATCCCACGACAGATAAAGAAAAATAGACATTTTTCCGTGTCCCACATCGTCTACAACTCAAAGTTCTATTTCATAACTCGAGACATTACGTCATAAGAAAGACACTGTTGTAACCCAATTTCTACCCCCCCCCCCCCGAATGCTTTGCCATAAAGTTGGCAGATTTGTATTCCCTTTGAGGCGATACTCATTAAGACATCGATCGAAACCGCCCTGGATGATGATGGCTTTCCTAATTAACGGCGACTCTTTTTTTTCAGATTGCGAAATCCCTATCTTCACTAAGAGAATACTTGCGGAGGATTACAGACAGTTAAAATGTCACAACCCGGAATTTTCGAGCGAAAAAATTGCGAAGATATAAATAACGAATGCTCAAAAGGGTCTTTTTCTTGCGACCGTTGTTGAATCGAGGTCCAAAAAGTTATTATTACTTTATTTATTATTGGTAGGAACTTTAAATTAGGTAAATATCGAAAAATAGTTTATTCTGGTATGTAATATCTACACATTCGACTATATATAACAAGACTGTAACAATTTATGTCATTATCTCATTCAACATTATTAATTACAAGCAATGAGATGAGGAGTTTGAGTCGCCGCCATCTTGCCGCGGCTATCACCTAATTAAATCGTTTTTTTCCAGTCTGACGTTCCTATTACAAAATATATATAATATATTGTACGGATTTCTATTAGGAAAAAAAAATTTTTTATTGTCAACATAGTTTTAATATGTTTTAGAATATTTTTTTTGGTCAATTTAAAGGTCAAAGTGTATTTAAAATGTTGATAATAAATACTAGTGGAAAGTACAGGGTTGGAAAGAGCACCCAGTGATGCTCCGCGGACACTAGCTTGAGATTCTTAATCGTTGGGAAGAACACGGCGGCCCCTGTGCACTTGTGTCAATGACGGCGACAACGTCGTGATGTAGAGCGATCACAGACCACGGGGTGACAGCTACTTTCTTTCTTCTTTTCCGATGTCGATGACAATAAAGAAGGCGTACTGTGGGCGTCATACTGGAGAGAGGAAAGAATAAAGCCATCCATTGTCGACAGGAGAAACCGCAGCGTCGACCATACAGCCGATTAAAGGGGGCCGCTGACGTGAATCATTGACGATAAGGGGGGGCTCTGATTCACCTGCGAGTATGCAAGCGTGTCAGCCGCGGTAATCACAGTCCTGATGGACGAAGCCATTACGTCTCCTTCGCATTAACAATTCAACGGGATTCCTTCCTGTCAGCGTCGTCTTAAACCTCCTCAGCAAATAAAAAGGCGATCAAACACTCCAACTTTGAGGCGTATAAAGCTACGGTAACCCAAATATGAAGAGTTAATGGAACGGTGAATGCATAAATATTGACAAATAAATGTATAAAAATCACAGTGAATATTTACACCATTTATAATCCTCTTAAGAAAAGAAATCAGACCATGGAAAAAGAAGCAAAGGCCATTGAGACTAAGATGCAAAAATTGTCGTTGTAAAAAGTGTCTTGGTAGAGCGGGAAACATGATTATAAGGACCCAAAGAGATTTTATTGTAATATGTAGCTATATTTGGGGATTCCTCTCTCATCCACCTCTGTAAACCCCCAAGGAAAGACGTTGCTTCCATCGACTCGATACCTCGTCGACGACAGGGAAGAGTCCTCCTTAATTTACGAGAGTGAGTGTGCGCCCTTGTTGCTTGGCAGCTCTGCTTGCGGGTGACGGTAATTTGTTTTCATTGCAAACAGAAGCGCGGCCAGCATTACCGTAATTGTGGGTTCTGTACCTGTCATAACAAGAGTCGCGAGGAAGCTTCTTTTCCCTCTCTCAAAAGTCAATATTTAAATCGCGCCGCCACGCTTACGTCCGGGAAAAAAGAAACAAGTCGATAAAGTTAACAATATCGTTCTTGCTACACAACTGCGCCGTCAATTTTGGTGCACCTCTTTCATTTATACTTTTACTCCAGTCAGATTTTTTTTTCTTGTCTAGAAATGACAGTGAACAACCACAAAACTCAACATGATCAAAGAGTCCAGCCTGGTCCGACTGCAACATCAGGCTCCCCCTAAAAGTCGCGAAATCAGTAATAATATAACTTGAAGCGACAATCACGTTAATTGAAGTGCAAGTATTCACTTTATTCCAGGAACTAGGCGAGGAAATAGACAATGGTGGGAGAATAGATGGTATCATCATTGATTTCGTTACAGCACTTGACGTCGTTCAACGTGGCATGTTGACAGAGAAACTAGACGAGACGAGACAAGGAATTTGTATCTACCAATTAGGTAGGCTTTTTTGCTACTTGTATCGTCTGTAGAAATAACAAAAGAGCTTAAAAACGACTTAAGTGGTCTGAAGCTAATAAAATTATAAAAATAACACTTAATAAATATCATGTATACGATTTTGTGATAATATAAATGGGGAGAAACTACCTCAGCTGCAAATATCTAGGAATCATTTTGAGCTCAAAATAATGGCGGGGGGGTGGTGGGAGCCAGTAAATTCTGCGTCTCGAAAAGCGTTGTAATCCATGACACTTCGTAATCATAATATTAAAAAAACGGAAGCAGGAAATCAAAATATATCTAGTTCGTCCCAAACTCGAGTACGGTGCACGTTTTCGGCTCTATGTGAAGTTTTCTGCCCCCAAAAACAGCAACGAGAAACTTCTTTCAGCACAGAGCTCGCACGTTGGTCTCCTCGTCACAGCGTGCAGTTAAGTCGGCCTGTTTGAATGATTGCGTAGATAGCTCCAGTTCACTAGTCTCATCGTCGTAGCAGCTCCCTCAGTTTCCAACTACAGACTTTGAGATTTGTTCTGAAATCTGTGGTATTGCAATATCCTGATTCGCACCAAACTATTAAAACGTTTTCATTCATATATCCGGTGCTTTGATAGTCATGGCGTCGACCACCGATGTGCGTGACCTTGCTCGCTCACACGTCCATTGCTGACTCCGTCGACTTGCTCCCAATATTCTGAGAATTTCTCAAACAGGGTAACTTCTATCACATTGCGGCATCGACAAATCGTTAAATAAAAATGTTCGTTTCATTCAACATAATAAACATGGCACCATTTTTAACATTGTTTTTAATTGACGCCCAAAAGGCCTAACCGTCGATGCATAGAATAAAATATTTTAATATGCAAATAATTTAAAATAAATGGGTAATTTTTCAAAGCTATTCATAACTATATGTAGTATTAGAATATTAAAATCTGTTACAATTAGAGACTATTATTAGACACCATAAGCATATACAGATAATAATAACATTATTGATCAGGACTGGTACAGGGCGTGGTCTTGGTGGATGGAGGGCCTCCCTAATAATATTCCCCCCAGAGGTAGTAGAACGTGCTAGCTAACATGGCGCTTCTTGTTGTTGTTGCAGGCGAGAAACCTCACAAGTGCGTCGTGTGCGGCAAAGCGTTCAGCCAGTCGTCGAACCTCATCACGCACATGCGTAAGCACACGGGCTACAAGCCCTTCTCGTGCGGCCTCTGCGACAAGGCCTTCCAGAGGAAAGTCGACCTCCGCAGACACCGCGAGAGCCAGCACCCTTCGGCGCCCTTCAGCTGATGAGGGAGAACTCGTCCGTCATCACCACCAGCGCCGACACACAGAGAAAGAGCGACAAGGGGAAAAAAAAATATACCTTCTAGTCCGTCACTGGCGACGAGCAGAGATTTGTAAATTATTTTAAAAAAACATAGCAAAACAAAATCAAAGTCTATTTTGTTGTAAAGATGCACGATGTACCATGTATGATAAGCGCACAGAGTGAATATGCACGCCTACATGTATTCGCCGCGTGGAATAGGGGTTGTGTACCGACGACAGCAGCTCACCCCGTCAAGTATTTATTTAAAAAGTGACCTTCAGAACGGCGGTGATAGATTGTGCCTTTGCGGTTACGTTCAGATAACCAAGACTGTTAAAGTTACAAGTCAAACATACACTTAGAAATTTCTTATCTTACAAAACAAATAAAAAAGAAGCAAATTTTCCATAGTAAACCAAGGCGGAAGATAAAGATTTTTCACTCAGCATACATAAAAAATCGAGAGAGAAAAAAAGGCGCGTGGCGTCATTAAAACAGAATATAAATAATATAATTATTGGAAATTGGCCAAAAGTCATAATTTATTTGTAACATTAAAATTTACATATATTAAGTACATGACGTTTCTGCCCTTTGTTTACGGACCTCTTCAAATTTATCTTAAAAATTATTTACGAATTTCATTATTTACGAACCCTGTACAAGTGAATGAAATTTTAATTAATATGTTTAAATTTTAATGTTTACAAATAAATTCTGACTTTTGGTCAATATCCACTAATTATATTAAATACAAGTCGGATATAGTTTCAATTTTTAATTATAATACAAGCAATATTTTACTTCACGTCTGTTTATTATTAACAAGATAAATTAAACATATTTATTAAAATATTTTGTTTCTTTACATTTCATGCTTTCATCAGGTTTCGAGTCCAATCCCTTATTTTACACAACAGGATTTTATTTATCTTAATAAATAAGGTAATTAAAATCCATATAAAAGTTATAACATGGTGAAGGGGACAATAAAAGTATTTTTTTGCAAATTTATATAAAAAATTTTAAATAAAATATATTAAAATGAAAAACAACAATATTCTTGTCATAATTGGTATAAAGTACAAAACAATATGTTTTAAGACAGAAAACTTATGTAACTTTTTTTCCTTTTTCTAAAACATAAACAACACTAATCCTCTACACTAGATGTGTTGATGGAACAGTAAATTATAAAACTATATAATAATTAACATTCACTCTTAAATTTTCAATATTCTTTCAATTCATTAATATTAAATGTTACATAATTTTTAACCTACATTATTTAAAAAAAAATTCAGAATACAATATTATACCAGGATAAATCTGATGAAAGTACCGGAAAATGTAAAGAAACGTCGTTGAATATAATATTGTTTTAAATGTCTGTTACAATAGTAGTTTAATTTATCTTATAATAAGAATATAAATCATTCAAAAAATGTGTGACGTCACTCAGTAGCTTTTCAAATTTTATTCAGCCCGTCACCACATTTAACAAAAAAAATGTATCCCGTTTCAAATGTTGATTACAAGTGGGTTTTTTCACGTACAAGATGTTCCGAAAATTATATTTCTTATTCGATAATTAAAAAGTCTAAATTTCTATAGATTAAAAATAAATTTGGGAATAGCCTACATAGAGTTCTTGGTTCTATATGTAAATTACAGTCAAGACGGTTCTCTATCCTCTTATTTACAGTTAGAACTTCTCGATTTATCAAATCTCTCCAGTTTATGTTTTTGAAATTTTCTCCTACCCCCCCCCCCACTTCCCCGTTCAAAAAAAATTGCAAAATTTTCCCGGGTATTTCTTCAACCTTATCAATGTCCAAGTTCTGATCTACACTCACTTACACAAAAGCCCCTGTTTCTATAAATATAATACTAAAAAAAAACTCAGTGTAGAAGACACACACAAACGTGTTCTTTCAACATTTCTGCCTTACAAAGAATACATATATATTCTGTTATATTTGGAGTATCTTTAACGTTGTCCTCTTAAGTGCCTTGACCCGCGTTGATTGTGTCAGGTCTAGTTAAATATATCATTGACGTGAAATCAAAAAAAGAGATTGTACAGAAAGAAAGGTGAGCTGTGATCGAGGAACCAAAAAAATAATAATTTTTAAATAAAAATAAATTTGGCAACCCAACCGACGAAAAAAAAGGAACCCAATGACGGAAAGTCTTTCCGAAAAACTGTAAATAATATTGTCACTTGGCGCCCTGAGTGGTCAGTTTGAAAAATAAATATATATATATGTATAAATATTGAAAAAAAAATTAAAGATTTCGTATTGATATTCTGTGAATATGTTATTACAACTCCACACGGCGCAAAGTGTATAATTGGAAAGACTTTCCTTCGTTCATTCTGTATCTGGGCCGTAAAGATTTGTATTTATCAAAGAGTATAAAAAAAGGAACAAGTCATTGGACTTAACATGGCAGCTAATAACCAAAGACAATGTGTAAATTCTAAAATTTAAAAACATAGAGGACCCCCTCCACCCCGTTTACACGTGCCTTCCCCCCTTTTGTGAAAAGTGGGAAAACGCCGGGGGGGCAATAGGGGGGGTCTAAAGCTAACCCACGTGTCCTTTAACGTAATATTATTTTTAAAAAAATATGTGTCTTACAAATTGATTACATAGTAAAAATGGCGACGAATAAAAGTTGTTTTATTTAAATAATTTCACTGTGTTTTAATCACCTCTTCCCCATGTTACCAAAAATGCATTATTTCCACACCCAAAGTTACATTGAAATGTAAACAAAGTTTCCTGTAATAGTGAAAGTATAAAACAGAGCATAAAAGTTATGAGAGTTACTCTCACTGGACAGTATACAGTAAACAAGTACAGAATAAACGGTTTTAATGGAAGCTCTGAAGGAGTATTGAACAGATTAAGAAAGAAAAACCCCAGCAGCCAGCGCTAATTCTACGACCGCTCTTTCAACTGCTGATCTACAGCAGAAAAGACGTTCACGTAACAATAAAGATTCAGACGTATTGTTTCAGGTGGTCGATTAATTGTAGTAATGTTGTATGGATTATTTTTAATTAGATAAAAAGAAGTAGCCGATTAACAGACAAAACGAACTAATAAAATAAATACCACAAGAGGTTTCTGCAATCCTTGTTTCTTTAATCAAGTGATTCTAACCGATGTATCGTTTTAATCTAATTACTCTTCACCTTATACAGACATTTTATGTTGTAAGCAAGAAATATAAGGTAAAACTATGAAACTACATTTTTTGTTGACAATGTTAATATGTAAATTGTTATATTAGATATTATTTGATCTGACCCTAATGTACTTATTAATGAATTTAAAGGGATATGAATTAAGTAAAAGAATATTCTTGACTTTAATTAAGTTATCAAAATTATACTTAATATGTGACAATTTAATAAATTTATATACTAAAGTATAAACCACTGCTTTCTTTAGGAAAAAGAGGAAGAAATTGAGAACTCTACCAGAATATATTGCTTTTTGGAAGCAATTGGTTATTAATTTATTGTTATTAACAGTTATGAAAATGTCTAAAAAAACCTAACGGATTAGTTCTGTTCAATTTCACAAGTAAACTTAAAATTATTATGGTAAGTATTAAATATCATAAGTAAATAATTTAATTTTGGGATTAATACAAGAAATGTCATCAACATATCCAAAATAACATTGGTTTGAAATCTAATTTGGAACTACATAAAAATTCTAAATCTCTCATTATAATTACTGAAAAAAAAGGTGATAAAGGATAGCCTGTTTATCTTACGATAAATAATTAAAAGTGATATAAGTACTATCAAGAATCAGATTAAGTAATCCAAGTATTTCAGGCAAATTAATACTTGTTAATTTTAAAAAAAGTATTATCCCATCCTTTTTTGAGACTTTCTAAAATTATATTGGTGGGTAATGAATTAAAAAGAGATAAAACCTCTAATGAAATTAAAATGTGATCATTTGGGACTATGATACTATTTAAAATCATCAATCAACTGTAATGAACTTTTTCACAAAATATAAATAATAAGCTCTTATAAAATCCTATATAATGTCTGGTGTTATTTATTTTCGTCACCTAATTTTGTCTGTTTTGGGCTACATCTTAATTTATAAATGATTCAATCAGCACAATTTGGCAGAAATATATTTTTATAACGCGAAAATTTATAATATTGTAATGCCAATTAATTAGGCCATTTATTTTTTGGACATAAAATTTGAATTGTTTGAGAAATCCATTATTGCGGTCTGATCGAACAAAGCAACAATGAGAGAAGCGAGCTCACTTTGCTTTGTCGAAAAGTAAAAAATGGCGTATGCGCGCTAAAACAACTGTGAGTTGGTGGCGGGACAATTCAGAGAACGAAACAAATAATACTAGAGCAGACACTAGCCGTCGTTAATTCATTATTAAACAAAGTTGTGAATTTAAGACAAAGTAAAAACATTCGCGGAAGTATTACCTCGTAAATATCGCTAAGTAAAAGCAGTTTACGTATACAGCCAGCCAGGAAAGTCTAAGAGAGTTTTACGTCTGTAGCCAGCCAGGAAAGGAAGTCAGTTTTTTTACGTCTACAGCTAGGAGCTAAAGAAAAGTTAGTTCGATCCGAAAGAATAAACAGTTAAAATAAATCGTCAAGGAGATACGTTGCAGTTTACGTCCAATTCAGTAAAAGACTAATAAATCTACGAATCACAGTGTGCCGGTAAGGCAAGCAGACATCAGATAGCTGACATTCAGGAGGATCATCCGAGTTCCTGTGAGCCTATCAATTTTGACTTCAATACTGTAAAATCTGTGAGTCGATGATTATAATCAGTGTATAATTTTGCAATAGTGTACTTCCGAAACCAAAAAGAATGCTGGTACCTGCTGGACAGATGTAACAAAACCAAAACTAATGATTAATTGTAAACTTTAATTAAAGGATAAAGTCAGATTTCGTTCTCTTTTAATTGTCAAACAGAGTTAATTTCTTTACTTTTAAATTTCTTTCTATAGACATATTGTTTAGGTAAAATGTGAACTATATGTAATTAAGATTTTTAAATCAATTTGTTGTGTCCATTATCAAACCCAGTAGAGGCCCTGAGAGAGAGAAAGATCTCAAATTTTAATTTAATTATCTTTATTGCCACAAAATAAATAAATATTATGTTTGTTAATTTTGATTATTATTTCATTTAATTAACGCCTTCCATTTAATTATTACCTAAATGGCGCTTGACGTGAGGTAAATTCTTCAAATTCTCTAAATATAACTTAAATTAAAAATAAATTTAACGACCTTTTCGGATCCCTCATCAGGTGAAAATATAAAAAGAATGCAAGACTGAATATAACATGATTAAGACTAGTGGAGAAAACTTCTAATCCTGTTCGCTTTATTTGGGCTGGCTTATTCATTTTTAATTCAATGAAGTGAGGTAAATATAATTACATCTTAAATAAATTATTAGAGGTTAATGAAGGATTGTATTACTAAATATAAATGTTGACGTGGCAGTTTACAATTGGTGTTCGTTCGCCCACTTGACGTCACCCCTGTATTACACTTTAAGGCGTTGAATTACCCCCCCCCCCCCACCCCACCCCCAGAAACGTTATGCCTTCATTAGTGACCGTCGATTATCGTTCCTTTGTCGCTTTTCCCTGAAGGAGGAAAATATTCCGTGCGAGCGATTTCTCTGGCCGCCATTTCACGTACGACAGTGTCAACCAATGGATAAATTACAGGTAAACGTGGGCCCCCTTGTCTGTGATTAGGTTTCGCGTAAGTACAGGGTACCACGGAGAGAGAACTGGTCGATAAAAGCTGTACTTACTAACAAAGCAGCTGGCGCCGTAATTCACCGCCATAAAAAACAATTACGGCTCGTTAAATTTAATTTTCGTGTTCTAAATTACGAACCGGAAGATTGAGGTGTCATGTCGACAACCGTCCTTCCGCCTTCCTTGGTTGCACTTCAGTGACTCTTTAATTCATTACAAGATTAATAGGTAGCTACTTCCAGCTATATTGTTCTCGGAGTTCAACCGGGTTTTGCATAATTATATTAGAACGCAAGGCCTAGAAGATGACGACAGAGCTTTTAGTCGTCGAAACGTTGCGTTCTAATATAATTATGCAAAACCCGGTTGAACTCCGAGAACAATATATTGAAGAACTACACCGGGAAAGGCTTCAATCTTTATAAAAACTCAAATTTGTCAACATGCGCAGTGACGTCTTCCGGGCTACTGCGCATGTAACTCTAGTCAGTGTAATTATTGCAATTATTGCGGATCGGAAATAATTTATTTTGTAATCACCTCATTTTCAATTCACGTGTCTGCGGGAAAAAAATTGAACTCTTGTTTTCCAATTGTGAATTAAAACAAAATTAACCGGATTATGTTTATCAATCCCAAAGATTTAGATTGGTTTTTTTCTTCTACATAATGACCAGGTTAGTATGGCCAATATAAAATAATTATTTACAATTATATAAAATTTAAAACGAATATCAGACGCAATTATGGAATTATCATTTGGGGAAAAACTGTAGAATCAGTGTCTACCTTCAGATTTCAAAAGAGAGTCAACCGAATATTATGTAACGTAAGGTGTAGAACTCCTTGCAGGCCTATATTCAAAAATATAGAAATCCTGTATGTGTATTTTCATTTAAGAAATAGTGATATTTATGATATTAAATCAAAATAATTCTGATTATGAGTTTAAAAAAAATGTTCTGAAGTACACAAACACAAAACAAGTTATTCAGATTCATATTTCACAAATTCTTTAAACACTACTAATTTTAGAATTTTAGAAAAATTTTAGAAGTTGTTATTAAATAAACTTCCATATTAAATAAAAATAATTTATCATCATGAATTGAAATTCTAATGGTTTCTGAAGGAATTTCTGCATGATCACTGCTTTTACTCTGTCAATGACTATTTCTCACTGTAATACATACAATAATAATAATAAAATACTACTGAAAATTGTGTATTATTAAAAATGTTTATATCTTTACAAACTGTTAAGTATTTAATTGACATATTGTACTCTGTATGAGAGAGAGAAAGTAAACCTATCTCTAAGTACTATGACTTGTCCAATCATATTCTGTACATGATCAACTGGATCAATAAAGTTCTACTTCTGCTACTTTCTACAATACAATCGGAAGAAAAAATTGAGGTTACGTATCTTATAATATACTGATTATTATAATAGTTATTTGAATAAGTTTTGAAATTTTTAAGTTATTTAACAGCATAATTCTTGCCTTTATAACATCAAGACCATCCCATTCCTATATATAAACTCAGTATAAAAACAATCACGTCTAACAAATGAAAAATAAACACTTCCAAGTAGCTTCAACAGACGATAGATTTCAATGGTTGAAAATATTACGTTAATTTGGCAGTAGTACATTTATTAAAAGTACCAGAATAATATTTACCTAAATCGTTACCTTCTATTCTATTATTAATTATTTTATTCCTATTAATATCTATAAATGTCTTCCGCTATTGTTAATTTTAATCTGTTATTTTCCTTATATGAGATCATAGACTTCAAAAGAAATTAAATAGTTGATTAACCGTATTGTGTATTTTATTTGCAGAAATAATGAGGGTATGAACAAAAATCATGACAATAAATTTCACCTCTAAATTAAAAATAAGTGCGTAATAACAAAACAAATAAAAATAATGGCCAATAAGTCAGAAAAGTTTCATGAATATCCACTTCAATGGCTACATTGACATTTAGAAAAGCAAAAATACAAGACGTTACGCCCCTAATTTGGGGCTTACTCAATCAGATGAAAAGAGATTATACGTAATAATTTTTATAAAAATTTCTAGATTTGTGTTTAATTTTCGTATTAAATTGTTTTAATGAGGTGCTAATATCTGAAGGTTCCAAAAAAAATATTTAACATTCTAGAAAATAATTTTGAATAAAAATTTAAAATGCTTGGTCTGGCTTCCACGCTGACTTAGTGGTCGTTATATTTATTTATAAAGTTCCACTTATTGGAACTTTTTCATAACAATGACCCTCACGACGGCCCTCGCCAGCGCTCCAAGCGAGCAACAGGAAAGTCTCCATAACGGATGAGTTTACTCGTAACTTTAATTTTATTTGTTCGTTTGCATTAGTTTGTGGCTCATGTTTCGAACGACAAACGTTTGGTGAAGAATTTTGGGTACGAGAACGGTGAGTGGTTTTTTTCAAAATAGTTACATTCCACGCTTTACAAGTTACATTTTGTTTGGTGAATGGTGAAATTATTATATAACCTCAACAAAATGGACGAATTACCTTTTTCAGTATTCGTAAAGGACAAAAAGTACCTTTAATTACAAGCTAATAATTTGCGTGCTATCTTTATAGATTATTGTATTGTAATGTAATGAGATACAATATTTCGTGAAACTTTAGGTTATATAGTTCGAGGCGACAAACATAGAAACTTTCGGTTAAGTAAATATCCTTCACAGAATTAAAACTGAAGAAATATGCTACACATTTATTGCAAATTAAGTCTTTATTCAATAAGAGTTTAATAAAACTTACATGTGTGTTGGGTCTTTACTGAAGTTACAGTATTTTTGAGGTTGCTACGAGTTTACAAAGAACTGAAGACAGAGATATATTTTGTTGGTTATGTTCAAATTTTAATAGTTTCGATTATTTTCTTTTTAAAAAAAAAATCTAAACTAGGTGTTTCATAGCTCAGTTTTCAGTTTTTCACTTCAACCAAGGTTCTTTATAATTTCTTACATATAATTTATCCACGTTTCCCTTCGATATCTTCTTGTGAAACTATGTAGGAGGCCCAATAGTTTGTCTTCATTTATAATAAGTACAGATAACGATTTCTGCTAATATCAGTATTTTAGGTTTCAAAGTCGAAATATCTGCATTAAATCAACTATTTTTTTTCTTATTATTACTATGTTCTTTATTCTCCTATATATATATAAAATTTAATTTTATGTGATGATGGAAATATATATATATATATTTCCATCATCACATAAAATTAAATTTTATATATAATATATATATATTATATATTATATATATATATATATATATATATATATATATATATTTCCATCATCACATAAAATTAAATTTATATAATATATATATATATATATTATAAATAATATATATATATATATATATATTTCCATCATCACATAAAATTAAATTTTATTGGAGAGAAATGTGTGGATTTAGGAACAGAAAAATTAAAACTGATGAAGAAGGACATGATAATATAAAATACAAATAATAATAAAATTAAAGAAAACCTTGTATATCATATTACGTTTTCATGAAGGAATTTACATTTTTTCTTAATAATTGAAAACGCGAAGTTTTCTTTCGGAGTAAGTTGACACCATTTTGTTTAGCTGAAAAGCTATTTTCAAGTATTGGACATTCTAATATAGTGAAACGTTAATTGAGGTATGTTTAAAAGCAGAACGTTGTTTTTATTTAGTATTTCCAACTTTTATTGCGGTTTGAGGAAAAACAGTAAAATTGTTTGTAATCTGATAACGTGATGTGTCACTCTGTGTTTGAAATTTTATGTATTTTTCTGCAGTTGAGTTCGTCGGTGAATCAGAAAGAAGCAACGTGCGTGTTAATGTCGATGTTATCTGTGTTTATCTCAAAGCAGTTCAGACCACATGACGTCATCATAGCGGCTGCTTCAGTGTGACGATCTCTGGAACGATATTTATCTTAGACGTGTGATGTATGCGAAGGATTTGTCAGACATGGACGAGAAGAAAGCCGGAGACAAGGACCTCCTGAGGGAGTTGGGTCTGGAGCGCCTGACCCTGGAGGCGAAGCCGCACTCCTTCTGGAACACGCAGCCCGTGCCGGGGATTCTGGACAGGGGCGACGCGAGCGACGGCCCCATCGAAGGCCCCCGACCCGTGGACCAGATCCGCGCCGCCCCCTACTCGCTGCCCGAGGGCTTCGTGTGGGACACTCTGGACTTGGACGACTTCGCCGCCCTGACTGAGCTGTTCGCGCTGCTCAACGAGAACTACGTGGAGGACGACGACGCCATGTTCAGGTTCGCGTACCCGCCAGAGTTCCTGCTGTGGGTCCTGCGACCTCCGGGGTGGCGACGCGACTGGCACGTGGGGCTGCGCTGCTCGCGAGGTGGGCGGCTGGTCGGCTTCATCGCCGCGGTGCCCGTCACCATCAGGCTGGGGCAGGAGTGCATGCCCATGGTCGAGATCAACTTCCTCTGCGTGCACAAGAAGCTGCGGTCCAAACGCATGGCTCCAGTGCTCATCAGGGAGGTGACGCGTCGTGTCAACCTACAGGGAATCTTCCAGGCCGTCTACACGGCGGGGGTGCTCCTGCAACGACCCTTCAGCACCAGCAGGTAAACTGTTCAGTCAAGCGGGTATTATTTTCTCCACTCTCTTCAGCTGCACGATTTAATTCAAGCCAATAATCTGTTAATATGTCCGTTTTCTCCATACTACCGAGTACTCAAAACTTCTACAATATTGGCTATTATTTCCAGGTGCTTCTGTAATGCTATCCTCGTCCTTATATTCTCTGAATATAAGTTCTTTTAATTGCCAAATATTTTATTTTTATTTAAAAAATAAGGAATAAAATGCCAGATAAACATCAATTACAAATACAAGTTACCATATTTTAATCTTAAGTAACAATTCTTCCTCCCAAAATTGCAGATATATATTTGAATTTGGATGAATATAAGTAGTATTTTCTGACATTAATAAATAAATGTCTGACTTGATTGACCACACATAATCTTAATAATAATAGAATATATGAATTTTTGTGTGTGTTTTGTGTATTATAAGTTTATATGCAATTTATCTACTGTACATTTGTGACGAATCCTATTTCCTCTTTAGAGGGCTAATGGTGAATAAATCTATCTATCTATAGAGATAGATTTATTCACCATTAGCCCTCTAAAGAGGAAATAGGATTCGTCACAAATGTACAGTAGATAAATTGCATATAAACTTATAATACACAAAAACACACACAAAAATTCATATCTGTTTATATTAGTCTAGTCACTACAATCATACACACTATTTTTAGGAAACACGCACACGACACAAATCACTTCCTGGTATTAATCTCCTGTCGCTAGGTACGGGGGGATGTCGTCATAGATATTTACTATAACCGAAAGCAGAGGCAGGAAAACAGAACCAAAAGGGGAAAACTGGACAAACTATTTACATATTTATAGCATATTCGGCAATTTTGTAGGCAAGGCAGTTCAACGAATGTCAGACCGATTCAAAAATTCGTGTACGGAGTAATAAGTTCCATTGACAAGGTAAGTTTTACACTCCTTTACGAATAAGTTGTAGTTGTTGATGTTCTTTACATGATCAGGAAGGCTGTTAAATAGTGCGATACCGGAATAATGAACGCTAGACTCATAGAGACTGAGGCTGTGCTTGTCAGACCTGAGAACTGAACGGTTTCTTGTGTCATAGCCATGATTGTCCCCGTTACTTGCAAAAAGGTTCATGTTGCGTTTAACAAATTTTAGTATTTCTAATATGTAAGCGCTAGGTAGAGTCAGAATATGGAGTCTTTTGAACAGCGGCCTGCAGCTTTCTCTAGCATCTGAATCTGATATAATTCTAATGGCTCGTTTTTGCAGTTTGAAGACATCCACACTACGAGAACAATTGCCCCAGTTGGCAATACCGTAACACATATGTGAATGAAAGTAGGCAAAGTAGACTAGTGAAGCAGTTTTGGTATCAACTTGTTGCGTCAATAGTCTCAATGAGTAACAAACAGAACTAAGTTTGCGCACGAGGCGATCAATGTGCAAGTTCCATTTTAATTTCATGTCGACTTGCAAGCCGAGGAAAGTCGCATGATCAGAGAACTTATCCGTTACGATGTTGTTGGTTTCTGTTGTAAAACGAACTAACTTAGTTTTCTGTACATTGAGTGTTAATTTATTGGCGGCGAACCAAGTATTTAGGTCTCTAGATGCAGTCTCAATCTTCGCATTGAGATTATTTAAATCAATGTCCGTAATTAACAAATTAGTGTCATCTGCGTATAAGACAGATTTTATAGGGTCCATATATTCTGGAAGATCGTTAATATACAAAAGAAAAAGCAGGGGACCTAATATTGAGCCCTGAGGCACGCCACAAGTCCTTAACTACTTCCGATAGAGGGGCTCCGGGCTTCACAATACCACAAACTTCGAAGTCATTCCCCAGTTCTTCTTTCAATAGTTCACTACACCCGCGTCCGTGAGATGACATTAATAGAACTACTTTCTTCTTTTTCTTCGTTGCTGGCAAAGTTTCTAACATATCTTCTGTACTTTTCTGGATAACTTCCTGTTCCGCCTGATATACCGTTGGACGGAGAGCCTTAATCAGTGTCTCTAGATCCTTCACTCGATTTTCCAGAGACTTGCATCGTTCGCATTTATGTTGGCTCACTTCATATTGTTGCTCGTTGTCATCAAATCTTCGGCGTAAGGTTGGTTTCTTACCAGTCGTGGGCAAGCCCATAGCTTTAAGACGCTTCTTCAGCTCGGAGACGGTAAGTGTGGCGGACTTCCCGGTCATGCTAACTGCAAATTTTTCCTTCTACGGACAATGAGGAAAACACGTCCGAACCCTACGGAGGTCTGTACTGTACTATCTATCTATATTACCTGTAGATGAGTAAATATTTTTCAATTACATGTATCAGCTGTTTCAGACTCCGGAACCATTTCACATATTACTTGTTATTTTCAGTTTTTAAAAAATTCTGCATTATTTCTCTAAGATTTTGATTTAATCAAAATAGAATTAACAATTAAAAATTTTAACGTGTCAATCATAAGTTATAATTTATTTTACAACTGAATGCATTTGATATGGGAAAGAATTAATTCCCAGAACTACCTAATGCTTTTTTTTATTTTATTTTAATCCTTACAAAAAAATACACTCATTTATGTATGCATTGTAGATTACTATCACTGTTCACTTAATCGAAATTTTCTTTACTTATCCATGATATGAGCCTCATTTTATTCTTACATATTTTAGATTTATAATTATGATCATGTATTCTATTTAATATTTTATTATCAAGACTTGATCCATTTTATTTATTAATAACGACTACATGTCAGTCACATAATGGGATTATTCTCATTATTTTTTATATTAACAGTATTATCCGTTATTAATCTGAAAAACTATAAATATAAATCATTTTTAAATATTTTATATTATTATTTTGATGACAAAAATTAATTGATATATTTTTACTTATTTTATTGGCCATTATGTTTACATTTATGTTTTATTTTTATATTCTTCGTATCTATTGATTACTAATTTTTTAATGTTTGGGAAGGCTCCTTTTGGTTTGATATTGGGATTTAAAACTCCTAATGTATTTATATATTCTAGTTTTTAAGTTTCTGTAGCCAATATTACCTAGCTGGCAATCCTTACAATTAATTGTGTATATTTATTTTGTATATATTAACAGGATTCTACCTTTTGTGTTATGCAAGATATAATTTACTTTAATTTTGTTCTGTTCGTAAATTTTATTTTATTTATTCCATTCTTAAAAAATATTTTAATTATATTAAGTGTAAGTTATGTTTAATATTTTTCGTTTTTCTCCAAGTGCCTATTAAAATGGATTTTATAATAATATATATAGTGAAATATAACTCTATAATGTTTGGTGGCTATTACACAAATTACATGGGCCATGAAGATTTGTCAAAAAAAATTGTAGCATTTAATTTTTAGAACAAATAATTATTTATATATAAAATTTATAGTCTTACAGAATGATAATGGCGAATTTAACCGAAAGCTTTTAGTATAAAAATAATGAGAATAAGTACGTTTTGTGAGTGTAATTTGGTTATTGTGTATAAATAAAATTGTCAATATTTCTGGACCCCGACAGCTTAATTCTGTCATCTCGTTCTTTAAGCAAGATGACTGTCATAGGCAAATGATAGATTTACTGGAGGTCTTTCTTTAGTTTTAACCTCAATGTATTTGTTGAAAATTTCTTGTGGCATTAAGGCCACGACTAAAAGTCCAAGGGATAATAATTTTCAAAGTTAGCCTGTGCATGTGAAAAAGTCCTTCTCATGAGTGAAACGTTTCAGTTGTTTAAAGAAAAGAGTATTCTCTCCCTGGTCGGTACTATCTCCCCTCTAAAAGTAAAGATTATTTCGTGCTGACTCAAAGCTTACGTCAGTCCGGAAAGTATTCGGTACGCCAGCAATTTAACTTCCGGTTTCCACAGACTGCTTTTTTTTCCCTTCTCCGATGCCAATGAACCCACACCATATGGATGACGCTCTAGCTTATAATACATTTTGAGTTCTTAAAGAGCGCTTCCTGAACAGATGTCCCGAGAACGCTAACTAGTGCCAAAACTGAGAGGGGATGAAAGGACCGAAAGGTCACGCGAATGGGAATCGGTTATTTGACGTGTGAAGGAATAATTTAGATACGAAGATTCTGTTTTTGCTTTTTTTGTGAATAAACAACGACGAACCCCTGGTAATGAAACCTTCGTCACTGCACTTAGTACCTTTCTTCCTTTCAGATTGTTTTTTAAATGAAACTGTGCGTTTAAAAAATATACACCGTTTTAAACAATAAGTGTAACTGTTTTAAGGTAATTTGTGACCGATGTCAATCTGAAAAGTATTTATTTCTCAATATTCCTATATTTATATATATATTTATATAAAAATGTCTGCACTCTAAAACTAATCATCCGATTGCAATGAAACTTTGGTGACTTGTTATGCAAACCCCCCCGAAGGTTTCAGTCGGATTTTCGAAGCGTTAGGCAACATCTAAGGTGTGACCGATTGAAATTTAAATTCATGTTAAAACAGCCTATGTTATCGTCGATTAATAACTTTTCAGGGTCTATGTTTCTATTCAGATGTATTTAGTGTATAATTTCAACCCCTTAATGATTTAATAAGGGATGGGCTTAAGGGGCGTTATATAAAAATAACGCGAAACAACTGAGATGAGGGTTGTAGATGTCAATGAGTTTAATTCTTACATTTACCTTACTGGTTAAGATGCGGTTCAGCCCTAGGAGTGGGGGTGATACACATTCCCGTTTACAGTTATTAGTGTCGATTCAGGGGTTATGTGAGTCTCTGAGTTTAATTCTCGCATTAAATATGGTACGTAATGAAATTTTATGTTGCTCCACCTACGTGGATAGACAAAATGTTACCTGGATTTGTTTTGACCCCTACCGTTACCGGATAAAAATTTTATTTTCTTAGGGTACGAGACATATTTTGGTCTCTATTTAGTTAAATATTGTACTGCTTTACTCCTTTAAAGTTCCGGGACTAGTTTTAGACTTTATTTTTTGCTGTTTTAATTCGTCATGATTTTTTAGACACTTTTATTTTATGTAGTAGGAGAATTCTTGATTACCGTCAGTCATCATCCTGGTTTATTTTAAGTTAGATGACTAGGGGTTAGGTCGGGGAGGGGAATGTAAATGTTCCTAACACAGGTGCTATTGGTGCTGGTTAAATGTAATGTTTATCAAGAGTTTAGTTCCGGGTTAATTTAAATAAATACCCGGACAACGCCAAGCACTCAGCTTGTATATGTATTAATTTCACATCGGTGCAGAATGTAGACACTGTTTTGGTTACATTTACTCGGCAACTTGAGGAGCGGGGCACGTCATAAATATCTATATAACAATAACACATAATTTTATAAATAAGAAAATGTAAGAAAGGGGAATTATTATTTAAGTAAATCATTTGAACATACATAAGGCATAATTACACACATAAGTGTTTTATTAATTTAACCAGAATATTAAGATTAATTTTTTTAATGTGTATCTGACGAGATTCTACCAAATGTAAAAATTCTATTACACTAATGAGAATAAAATTTAATCCACAGTTGAAAAAAAATTAAATGTATAACTAATATTATATGTGACGTATAATAACAAAATAATCTTCTTCTAATAAATAAACCAAATTGTTTGTATGTTTGTTCCGCATACAATTCTACACCCGTGTTCTTTGCGACCATGAAACAAGCACCGTCGGGGTGAGACACGTCTACCACCCCCAGGCTGTACGGGAATGGAAATATTCAAATATACTAAAACGCCAGATATTTGAGTGGGATAAATATATGTAGGGGTCAAAGAAATTGATGGTGTTTCTACCGATGTTATCTGAGTATAATTTCAGCCCCTTACAGCATGGAAAGGAGCACCCTTAGGTGTGGTAGTGCAGGTTCGTTACGAGAAAGTAACGCGAATACAACCGAGATTGGAGTCAAATACTGGGTTATGGATGTCGCTGAGTTTAATTATGACATTCAACTTGCCATTTAACCCCCAAGGGCAGGTGTGGACCGGGTTGGAAATTTTGAAATCACGGTCGATATTAGCGTTGAATTAATATTTTCAGGGTGAATTAGATTGATAGTATTTCTACGGATGTTGTTTGTGTTTAATTTCAACCCCTTTCAGCATGGGAGGGAAGCACCCTTAGGGATGGGAATGGAGGGGCGTTTCATAAAATTGACGAAAAACTACCGAGATTCGAGTCAAATCGGGGTTATTGATTTCACTGAGTTTCTTAATGACAACATGGCCAACGCGCTGGGGTGGTTTAGGGTGGGAGTTCCTGGGCGAAGGTGGACGGGGACAGAAATTTTCAAACATGTTAACCGGCTTATTTTTGGATCGAATAAATATTTTTCGGGATCAATGATCATCATAAAATATCTCTACATGTTCCCTATGTATAATTTCAACCCATTTCGGGATTGGGAGCACATTTAGGGGTCGAGGTTTGTTACATAAAAATAACCGAGATTGGAGTCAAATCTGGGGTTGTGGATATGACAACCCGGGCAACGCCGGGCACCCAGATAGTTCATATAAAGGCAAAAAGTCATAAATTGTTGCCCCTTGATAATTTTTTTAATTACTTTGACAGTATAAAGTGCCATGACCTTCAATTAGTAAGTTAAATAAAATAATTATCAATGAAACTATTTTGTAATTATATGAAAAAGATTTACAATATATTAAAATTGTTTTTATTTAACACATATGAATTATATGGGAAATTTTTCGCACATTTAAACATCTGTCAAAAAGTCTTGAATAAAAATTTTCCATCTCAGACTTGTGTTAAAATATTCGTTGTTTTTATTTTTGCTATTTTTAGTTCGCTGAAACCACTGTGCAGTAGTTGACATCTAACTCGTGCTTATCCTCCTATTTCTTAAAAAAATGCCGATTGTTTGCATTCATAGTATGCACGTGTTTCCTCAAAACACTTCATAAAGCTGTCATTTACGTGACGTTTCGGCCGTCCTGAAAAAGAAAAGAAAAAACAGGAACAACGAGTGCCTGCTTGCTACTTTGTTCTTATCTGCCTCTGCAAGTATTAAAAAATTAGTTTCTGGAAGTTCTTGGAAAATCTCTTTTCTGTTTTGGAAGACTGATAGCGAACCCAAGGTTATCGTCACGATTAGCTCAACCTGTACAGCGTGAAATGTTTTCCGACTACCGTACCAAATCTAATTATGTCGAACGAAGCCGGTTGAAACCGGAACCTCGGGCGCGACAAGTACCCTCAAAATTAAATAAGCAAGACAGTCCATAGGGGGGGTGGGGGTCACAAATATATCCACGTGTGTTTGGATAAACCTGCATAATATTCCTGAGAAGTTTGTGACCAATCCGCTATGGCAAGATCTTACGCCACTGGTCTTACGTTCATTAAGTATTTATGAAATAAAAATAAAAAATTCATTATTTTGGGTTGTTTCATCTTTAATCTTCAGTATTACCTTACTACAATAGTGCTGGGTTACTTGGAGCGGTCGGATTTTATTCCAAATAAAACGGTATTTTCGCCAGAGACTTTAATTTATTCTCCATTTTTGAAGGTTGAAGAAAAATTAAAATAAGGTTGCAGTTGGCTGAATCTGATGGGTATGGCAACAGTTCCAACTACAATTTAAAAATGTTCGCCATTATTCCTCTGGTAGTTCTTCTTGATGAAGTATGGACGCTTTCTCTTTACTTCCTATTTCAATGACGTATAATAGACACGTTCCCATTTATTTTTGTCTAAATTCTTTTTTTCTCTGGAGCCACTGAATCCAGTTCTATGAGAAATCGCGACACCTATCTCACTGTAATTTTTTTAGATTCAAGTTTTTCAAGCGAAATTGTAGTCACTGAGGTATGGAATGTGACTCAAGTGTGTTAAAAATGTGATTCTTCTCACTTACTCAGATTATCAGAACCCTATTAAATATATTGGGTACTTTTTGACCTTATATCATTAATATACTTTCGCAAATGTTGATTTTGAACTTTTAGACTTTTATATGTACCCAAATACAGTGCAAGCTAGAAGATGCTAGGTTTTTTCATCCATTCAGGTACTGGCACCGGCCTCTGAACCCGAAGAAGCTGATCGACGTTAGCTTCTCGCGGCTGTCGGGCCGCATGACTCTGCAGAGGACGCTGCGACTGTACCGACTGCCCGCCGCCACGACGACGCCAGGCTTCCGCGAGCTCAGGCAGCAGGACTGCGACGCAGCGTGGGCGCTGCTGGACCACTACCTGTCAGCCTTCGACGTGGCGCCGCGGTTCTCCCGCGACGACTTTGTCCACTGGTTCCTGCCGCGCCCCGGCGTCGTCTACAGCTACGTCGTGGAGCGCGACGGCGTCGTCACCGACTTCGTCAGCTTCTTCTCGCTGCCGTCGACCGTCGTGAGGCCGCATCCCACGCACAAGGTCCTGGACGCCGCCTACGCCTTCTACAACGTGTGCGCCGACGCCGCGGGCTGGAACGCGCTCATGACCGACGCCCTCGTCGCGGCCAGGGACCACGGCATGGACGTGTTCAACGCCCTCGACCTCATGGACAACAAGCTCTTCCTCAAGGACCTCAAGTTCGGCCAGGGCAACGGTCAGCTGCACTACTACATCTACAACTGGCGCAGTCCTGTCTTGACGCCGGACAAAGTGGCCCTCGTCATGCAGTAGACGCTCGCTGTCACTCACTTTGCTCCACTTATAGAATAAAAACCTCATCTTATGAGAAACAATAAAACATGATGTCATCCATTTCAGCATGAATCTGTTTCATTTCTTAAAGTGCTGTTACATGTGTCTGGTCCTTGGACTTCCCTTCGCCTCCTTGTCCTGTCTTTACCTTCTTCCGTCTAGTCGTGGAACAGCTGCACTCTTATTCGTCTTCCAAGTTCATCTGGAACTCCATCCATTTGCCCTTAGTTCCTTCGGTCATGTCGTGTAGAAAAGAGTTTCTGCTGTATACTTTATTTTTTCAATTCCTTCTCCAACACCACATTTCAAAACTTCCCAAGTCTTTCTCCTCCCTCTCTGTATGTTCCCGATCCTTATGTAGCACTTACTGGGTTCTAGGTTTTCTTCTCACTCAGACTCTTGTCATTGGTGATTCATGTCTTGCACCGTTACGTCAACCATTGGAGGGACAAAGTGGTACAAAACGTGGGCGTCGATGCGTTAACGTGAATCAGAGTAACGCAATAAAATACACACACTCCTGAATTTGAAATAAAAGTAGACGAGTTGTGGACGTCACGTCATCAGGACGACTCGATCGGTTGCGACGTCGTAGCAACAAGTCTTCTAATTGGCGAATAAAAATTTACTTAATGACGATGAGTAATGTTAATCGTACACAGGTACACTCAATATTGGAAAACATTATAATTTACTGGATACGCAACAGTAGTTGTGACGTCATCTAAAGCCGTGTTCCTGTGAACCTCTTGGTATTTAATCAGGACGATATGTTAAAATTAGCTAACAGGACTCCAGAAACTTAATTTTATGTTCAATACCTTGTACCACATTCTGTATTTTTCCAAAGGTTATTAAATGTGTAGCAATTTCGTAAAGGACTATTGCATAATCTATTATATTATACTCTCGGTGTCAAGAATTCAGGTTCCATGGCGGCGGCAGGTGGCTCTGCGCTCGTAACATAAAAAATAATAAGGGAGAAGGGGAAGAAACACGTTAGCTCCGCTTTCACTTAATAGACAAAGAAATTCCCTTGCAGAGATTGGGTAAAAGTTAACAGATGACTGCGATCCGCTGGAGTGTTTCCCTCACGTACAATAAAAATTGTACCACGGTTTTCAAAACAAATTTGGTTAATAATCACAGATGTTAACTTTCCACAACACTTAAAGTAGACGGTCACTTGTCTGTTGTGGTTTTTTTTGTACATCATAACGATTTGAATTGAATTTACGCGTTTAAAATAAGGACAAAAAAAATTAAAAAAAAACATGCTGAATTAAACGGCGTCAATAAATATTATTGATGACAGGAAAAAGAAAAAAATAGTATAAATAAATAGCTAAATTAAATGGTGCATGAATATTATAGGGAGACATGACGTCACAGAACTTGGTTCGTAACTTCGCGTGGTGTGCGTAAAGAAAATATCTTAAACAATGTGGTGAAATAAATAGAAGAGTGATGACGTCATAGCCAATTGATACGTAAATTCATTGCAAAAAGACGATCAGATTTGAAAAAGGAAAATGATTTAATAATGTGTCTAATTATCAAGTGAAAAAATTATAGGGAGTGATGACGTTTCACCAATTAAAAACTTAAGTTACGTGTTTAATTAATTGCTACGAATAATTAGGGAGTGATGGTGTCATAACATTGATACTTAAATTCACTTCGAGTAGAAAAAAAGACTGACTTGAAAACGGGAATTTTTTAAAATGTGACGAATTAAATGGAGCGATGAATATTATATAGAGTGATGACGTCATAACATTTGATACCTAAATTCTCCTCGAGTGGAGAAAAAAAGACAATATCTGACTTGAAAAAGAAATAATCTTAAAACCAGTTTGTTGAATGTTCGTTGTTTGAGATGTTGGTCCGACGTGATTAATTTTTCTGTAACGTCCTGATATAAAATGGATATATATTTCATTTTATTTCAGTGGGTTTGCTGTTACGTCACGTTACATATTTACGGCTGCCTGTAATGAGAACATGAGCACGTGGAGGAATACCTTGGGAGGAAATTTTTGATTTATTTATTTATTTCTCGTTGTTGGGCGTTAAATATTTGAGGATGATGTTGCGCAACGCTGTCACGGATCAAAGAAAACGGCGCGCTGAAACACACACACAAAAATACGCGCAACAGAGAATCACTAACAAGGCAACAACAATCTCCAGGCCAAAGAGGGAATAACAACAACCTCTCTGGTTAAATAATTACACTGGACGTCGGAAACACAAAATCTACTTTAGTATTTTCTTTAATTGATGTCGGCCGACGGGGATATTAAGACTCGCAAAACTGTGAAATATTAACTGAAAATGTGGAAATTCGTTCTCGTAGTTTCGGTCGCTTTTCAAGTATTTACAAAGGTTAACAAACCAAAAGAAATCAGGGCAAAGATAGTCACGGCAGAGAATAACTATTACCAAGCAAAGACTGATTGCGTCGAAAATACAGTACTGGTAAACAGAAGTATGAAAATTATTCTAGTGATGGCGTCGCGGCAATTGACACGTAAAGCTGGCGTCGCCTTTAATATATTTTATTACACTGTTATTAAAATAAGGCAATTCTGGGGATTGATTTGGAAGAAAACGAGCAAAGATTGAAAAAGCAGAAAAACTGCTATACCTCCGAAACTTCTGCAGTAAACGACCTGCGGTCAACGTCAGCGTGTTCAGCGTGGCCGCTTTCATAGGAAGAGACCTATAATTTAAGCGAAAACACGCTGATTTGGAAAAAACGATTAAAGATTGAAAAAGCATAAAAACGGCCATAACTCCTAAACGGCTGCAGTTAGCGACGTGCGGTCAACGTCTGCGTGTTCAGTGTGGTCGCTTTCACAGGAAGAGACCCCTAATTCACGCGAAAACACGCAGATTTGGAAGAAAACTAGCAAAGATTGAAAAAACAGAAAACGGCTATAACTTCTAAACGCCTGCAGGGAGGTGCTGTTGCCACACTACTTTTCGACTGTATATACAGTCTCACTGAAAATGACAGTAGAATACACAGCGGATGTTCGGCAACGCCGCTTGTCCCGCCAGCCCTTAATTTGAAGCGTTCTCATTGGTAGGTGGATTCAAGTTCATATTCCACTATGGTTGGGGATGACCTTAGAATTTCAATAAGATCATGTAATTATTCTTATATTGCTGCAAGTATTTATAAACCGGACGCCAAATAAAAATCAGAGCAAAGAATTCCACGGCAAAGAAAAAAAATTTAAAGTGCCATGTAGGCTACAAAATTTTATTTGAAGGATCGGGAAGGAAAAATCTCTATTCCTGGCTCCGATCGATGTTTCACCATCCTGATTCTTTGAGTACAGAAAAAAATTAATTATTCGTGGAAATATAAATTAAAATAAGAAGGTGTCAATTACTTTCAAGTGTTTAGAAACTCGACATATCACATATATCCATGGCAGACAATAATGTGGGATTCTCAACGAAAATAATATTTGAACTGCATCCCAAATGAAAAATAAACGACTCCGTCAGTCAAAATCGACATATCTACATTGCTCTGAAAACGACCGTTAATTAAATACGATGTAAATCAAAGATATAAATGCCTTGCCTCGTTAAATACTCTCTGCATTAAAGAGATACCTGTGGCCCAAAACATAACTCAGAATAAAATGAATAACTTTCTGTATATGGAAACATCACAATATATGGCGGTGTTAATGGAGTCTCGTGAGCGTAATTTGTTTACTTTGAATAATAAATCGTATCGACTGACAAAGAGTTTCGTGTCCGCTTCAAATGACGTTTACAATTTAATTTACAGTCAGAAAGAAGATCTGGGTCACAATTTCCGAGCAAAATGTTTGTAATTGTATGTTTGCCGGGTTTTGATGATCGCTCGCGTTCACGTGTTTGTGCATAACATATGCCTCGGCCAATTATAAGAGAACACGCCATAGTCGTCAGTGTAAGTGTGTGTGTGTGTGTGTAGAGAGTATAGCCTTCTTGCATATTTCATATTCTTCGACTCAACAATTTCCTTGTGATTGTTATTCCCTTTCTTCGTCCTCACAGCACTCCACATGTTTTTGTTTCAAACAGATTTTAAGTCAAGCAATGTCGTGTGTTTCTTCTTTCTTGCCTGAAACAGTTCTCACGATAAGTAAAACCTCGCTTTACGTAACCATTTTCTATATTGTAATAATTAAAAATGAACCCTTATTTAAATGAAATAATAAACAAAATTAAATACATAAAATTATTTATTTTCACTTTGTGGCTTCTAACTCAAAACAATTACAATTTAACATATTAATTTCTCAGGGCCTTTACTGGGTTTGATGAGTAGGACACGATAGAGGTATAATTTGACTATTTAACAATTCAGAATCTTATTTGCCTACAATTAAACAATAGTTGAATCAATGAAAGAAAAAACTAAAAGAAAGCAAACGAACGGAATCTGACTTTATCCCTTAATTAGCGTTTACAATTAATCATTAGTTTTGGTTTTGTTGCTTACATCTGTCTAGCTGGTAGCAGCATTCTTTTTGGCTTCGGAAGTGCACTATTTACTCTGATTATAAATATCGACTCACAGATTTTACACTATTGAAGTCAAAATTGATAGGCTTCCAGGAACTCAGATGATCCTCCTGAAAGTCAGCTATCTGATGTCTGCTTGCCTTACAGGAACCCTATGATTAGTAGATTTATTAGTCTTTTACTGAATCGGACTTAAACTGTAACGTAGCTCCTTGAAGATTTATTTTAACTGTTTATTCTTTCGGAGTGAACTAACTTTTCTTTAGCTCCTTGCTGTAGACGTAAACTGCTCTTTACTATTCCGCTCCTTGCTGCTCACCAAAAAAACTTAATCCGTCCACAGCAATCTTTCCACCAACTCAATCCTAGCTGGCTGTAGACGTAAAAAAATCCTGACCTCCTTTCCTGGCTGGCTATAGACGTAAACCGCAAAACGCCATTTTGACTTTTCAACAAAAGCGGCTGAGCTCGCTTTTCCATTGTTGCTTTGTTCGATCAGACCGCTATAATGGATTTCTCAAACAATTCAAATTTTTATGTCCAAACAATTAATGGCCTAATTAATTGGCATTACAATATATTTATATAAATCGTGCAATCTCCACATACTCGTGATTCTTACCTTTTTATTATTCTCAGGAAAATTGATTGTAAAGTTCGTATTGCCAACTGAAAACTCGACTCTCATGAAATTTGTCTACAATTTCTGATTCATTCAGCATCCTTGGAGTTGCACTTCTCGTATGTGTTCTATGGAACTTAATTTTATCTGATCAGGCACGTTACATCATTTTTCTCTTCCCATTTTTAATCATATCTATTATCTGTGATTGAAATATATTTAATGTAATAATAAAACATTTAAATATGAGTCATGTGTGCCCTAGTGATTAAATAAGCCAAATAGAGAAATGTTAAAAAAAAATTCCCTTCAAAAATCTTTAATGTTACAGTGAATTTATTTAACGTTTACATGCATGTAACGGGAAATTGCTTCGATTCGCCATTTTATACACGTGAACAACTCTCAGAGATATTTTCTGTTTAACTCCTCCCTGATATCGTTATTTTACAATTCAGAAGGAATTCTAATCGTATCAATATTCGATTAGTGAATAACAAAATCGAAGATTGAATTAATAAACATTCAGTTGTTGTAAAGTTGAATTGACAAAGGTTTTGATATTCTTATGTGCTTTAAGTGTCATCGGTCGTCATGGAAACCACCGATTGTCAACACTGAAAGCTCCCTTTCTTTTCTCGTTAAATATATGTACTGACGCAAGAATCTGAGAAGCTGTCGCCACCCGACATCAAAGGAAGGGGGAAATAAAATTAGTCTTCTACTTACTTAGAAATGCCCTTTTTTGAACCTTTTCTGTCTTAAAATGTAAGAGCCTTGAGTTCTTTTACTGCTGTCCACAGAGGTTAATAATATTAATAATAATAGTATTTATCACTTCTTTCTGTGGTCTGTTATTTATTTCTCCCAATCACTAGTAATAATTCTTTTATTATTATTATTATTACTATTCTGAAAAAATGATTGTAAACTTAGTAATGTAACTGAAAATTCGACTCTGATGAAATTTGTCTACAATCTGACTCATTTAGCATCCTTGAACTTCTCTTATGGGTTCTATTGAACTTGATTAAATCCCAATTATCATTCTTTCAGAATATCAGTCATGTTAATTCTCTTAAGTTTCAGTCATTTATCTTATCAAACAAAATAATGAAAGCATAATTAATTAATTCTAAGATGAGATG
The DNA here is from genome assembly GCA_037074705.1 of Zhengitettix transpicula. Lineage (NCBI taxonomy): Eukaryota > Metazoa > Arthropoda > Insecta > Orthoptera > Tetrigidae > Zhengitettix > Zhengitettix transpicula. The sequence continues at coordinate 64,952,839 of CM073594.1, read as the reverse complement.
GGGAAAATATTCGACGGAACGGGGAAGCGGTCTACGTAAGGACCGAAAAGTGATTTTAATTAATATAAATTTCATGCAAAATTAATTTTTGTCCGTTTACGGCCGTAGGTGATCATTATGTTAACGGACTTAAAGATAATTAATAGAGCATCGATACATTGATCGTTACAATTTTATCTCTTTTAAAATTAAAATTTTATAATTCCCAGATACTTAAATAGTTCCACGAGGACTCATCGATAAGTTGTTTTGTATTCTCTGGCACGCAGAGTAGTGCAATCTCTGTCTGGCTTCGGTGACGTCACTCACAGTCGTAATCCGCAGCAAGAAGCACGTTCTTATGTGTTACACGTACGATATTATTATTATTATATCTTGAGGCATATTTCGGAATTGTACTTTCAAGTTCGTCATCAAATCATTAAAATAATATAAATTTTAGTTTGCGAGTAAATTAATTAAGACTGATACGATTCCAATAAAAAAATTTTGAGTGCTCGCAACAATTGTGGATACGGGAAATTGAAATAGCTAACATAACGTCGAATTAGATAAACAACCAGCGAAATAACAGACAAAATTAAGTAAATACCGTACTGTTGATATCAACACTTAATTTTTGACTTTTATCTCAATTTAAGTTTTATAAAACGTTACTACACTGCCTAGCGTTGCATGGGCAGTGACGTCATCCGTGTCTTGGTATTATCAATGAATTCGTATAACAATGAATAAGAAAGTCAGCAAATTCAGACAAAAAATTGTAATATAAATACCAGACAACATTTCTGGGATCCTTGTCCGTTTCCTCAGGTGCGAAGAAGTGCCTAGAGCGACACAACTCCACTTGTCATTTGACAAAACTCAAAAGCGACGAAAACGCAACTACAATGGGAGAGCCGAAGGGTTAGCGTAACAATAAGGAAGCAACGACAATGGAAAAACAGAAGGTTTAGCCTAATAATAAGATCATAGCAATTGTTAAGTTTAATAGTATCTGTACATTGAGAGCAGTGATGTTTGATTTAATGTGGAGCATCTCTGAAATGAGTCTGAAATTGTACTTGGTGTCAATGTCAAAAATCTTGGCATTTTGCCAATCAAATGTCTGTTCAGAATTGATGATATGTTTGGATCCTACAAGTTTATTTATCAATGGGAAGTTTGATATTAGACATATGTTCCTTGATACGTGTATTACGGGAACGTTTTGTTTGCCCTATGTAGCAGGAATTACAATTAGAGAAAGAGGTTTTGTAAACAACACAATGTTTGCTGTAGGTGTCAAGTGGGTCCTTGTGGTTTTTAATCAAGTAAGAAAGGGTATTAGTGGATCTTTAGCTGATGGAAATTTGATATTCTTTGAATATTTGGATAAATTTGTGGTGTAAAAATTTGTAATAAGGGAGTACGAGAAAAAATTTGGTTTGAGGTGTTGGGGGACTAGTGACAGTAGGAAACTGGATTTTGTTCAACCTGATGTTAGAGTGTTTAATAATAAAATTTAAGGGTACTCATTGGAGATTAAAATATTTAAGTTGTGTTGATGGACGTTTGTGTTAGAAAGTAACGTAGCTCTGTCTACAAGATTGTATACCATAGCTCTCTTTTGGTTTGGAGGATGATCAGAAAGATAATTGAGAACACGTCCAGAGTCTGAAGGTTTTCTGAACCGATTGATGATAATGGAAGTATTGTGAATGGATGCAGTGACGTCAAGGAAATGAAGAGAACGGTTAAATTTAAGTTCGTGGGTGAATTGTAAGTTAGTATGATAATTATTGAAAGTATTGACTATAAGGTTGATTTGAGAGGTATTAACAATACAAAAAGTTTAATCTACACATCTGATGTAGCAAAGAGGTTGGACAGGAAGTAGAGAAAGTCAAGAATTTTCGAAATCTCTCATGGCTATCTCAGAAAAAAAAAGACTAAGGAGGCTTCCCATGGGAGAACTTTTGATTCTGCAGAACCTTATAGGTGAGATACGAAGGGGCTACCTTTGGGGATGCCTTTTCTTCTCCGTTTTTCAACTAAGGTTCCCACAAGCCGAGGCACCTCGGCCTGTTCTGAGAGGTGTATGTTCCGGGGTCACAGACCTTGGGCATAGGGTAAGAGTTGTCCGCTATTCCCATTGGAATAGTCGGCCAGCTGCCTCCTAAACTGGTCGAGGCACGGAGAAGTGGATGCAGCGTCCCCACAGCAAACTCCTCTCTCGCTATCGGAAGGGCGTGGGACAAGTACCCAATGCCCGACTTACCTGATGCAGGTTTTCTAGGGTTTTCCCTGCATTACGTTTGGGCGAATTGCCGGGTAGGATCCTTAAACTATAGCCCGGGGGCCCTAATTAACCCTTGGCTCTACCCTTCCGCATCCCCCTTTCCAATCCCTTCCTATGCTATTAAAGGGGAGTTTCCCAACGTGGATTACCCTCATGTAGACTGTTGCTCTAAAAATAATAATAATAATAATAAAGAACTTTTGATATGATGATAGTGTACCTGATTAAACTTGAAATAAGTGGAATTGAGGATTAGATTTGTAATACATAAAATTTTATGAAGTGGAATTTTAGTATGTTGGCTGAAAAGGAATTGGCTATATTTCTTATTCAACATTTTCAATCAGGCGTAATTTTTTTCATTTTAATCCGAATAACAATTGATGGAATAACAAATTCAATACAGATGCAATCAATTATTTGTGAAGATAATAATTTTATTATATTTTTTTCAAATATATGTTGTTTCCAAAGAATATTTCCTTAATCGTCCTGTTTATGTAAATCCGTCGATACTGATGTAGCAAATACTTGGGAAACAAGACGAGTTGACAGCGTTTATATTAGGCACCACACACGGGTATGCGAATTACATTATCATGTCGGTGGAACTTCTACATAAAAACGGTGCTCCAATTGATTTAGTAGAGCTCCTGTGGTGGGAATCCTCATGTTAATAGTTCGTGTGTTCATAAAGGTAGATATTTGTACAATTATTGGAGTGATGAATATTATGGATATTGTAGAAGAGAATTTTCAGCCGTGACGACAGTAGGTTTGCACAGTAGCACTGATGACGTCACTTCGCATCCAACACACTTGTCAGTTTCAATTGCCCGTATTTTCCACAATTCTTGCGGGGACTCAAATATTTTCATTTTAATCTTACTATTTGTAATTATTAACCTTATCTTGGAACTTATTTTAAGAGTGAGGTTTTTTATTTTATTTAAAATTTCGTTTAAGGCTCATAAAAACGAATGCAATTCTGTAAGGTAGGACTTCCGTATCATATGAGCTAACTTAAACTTAATTATTCACATTTAAAAGGAGAAAAGTATACTTGAAGAATGCACACCAACAGTAGCATAATTTATATGAAAGCTACGTCAATTAAAGTACTCATTATTTTTAAAATGGCCGGTCCATTTTCAATTGTGTGACTATATTTATGATTTTTAAATTCACTTTGATAGAAAATAATCCAATTTTAATCTGAAGGAAAATATTTCAACATTAAAATTCTAAATATATAACGACGTCAGAGTTTTTATTTGATGTAAATCTTCAATGTTGACATAGTGGTCCACAGCTATTTTATTTAATTAACTGTGTGTTCAACCAATAGTTTTTAAATGTTTGTAACAGTATAAAAATTAAATAGTGGGATAAATATTACTTACAATTTTATTCAAATGTGTTTACTGAAATATTTAGTATCTTATGTTTATTTACAGACGTTTGCATACTTTTAAGCAATTAATATGATGTAGTTACTTTACTCACACTGACAGGGTTTTTTAATTTTTAATTCTCAATCAGGTAAATGCCGAAATAAATTTTTAAGGAAAATGGTGTTCTAACAATTTAGTGTAGCTGGAAAAAAATTGTCTAGAGTCTTGCGGTAAATTCTTCCAGTTTCCAATTTTTGTTCAAATATGCATTTCTTTTATTATCGAGTGTTGGCAGGACTGTACTGTTGTAAATTCCGTTTCCTTTGAATTTCTTAGCCTTTGTAGGGAAAATCAGTTGGCTTGTCACCACTTCCTAGCTTGAATGCATACTTTATCATGATCGGTTCCTCCTCCTTGAGCTTTTTGCAGAGCTTGATTTCTGAATAATGTCGCCGTCGTCTTTGATTTGAGCGGCCACATCACCCGCCAGACAGACAACGGTATTAACCTCTTGCGGGAGGGGGACGCATCGCTGAAAAATTTAAAATCACCTTTTACTTGGAATGATGCGAATTGCACAAGTTCTTGACAGGGTATGGGGGAGGAAATTGCGTGTCCCAGAGTTACGTCAGTCGGCAATTCTAAAGGGAAGACAGTTCACCATTCTTCTTCGTCTCATTCTAGCTCTTTGAAACACTTGAATGACAAAGAGTTTGGTCATTTCTCTGTTCTCTTCTATTTTTCCTTAATCTGGATTTGAAATTTTATTGACGATGATGGTGTGTGATGAAACTGGGAGAGACGCTATTCCATCGTATATGTTAGAAAAGAGAAAATTAGAGAGACATGGAATAAGAAGTTCAAGAAGTGATAGCAGCGGAGGAAAAACGTTTCGATCAGTAAAATCCTCTGTTCGTCTTTAGGGAAAGAAAGGGGTAAAAACCAGAACCATTGCGTAATTCATTCGGTAATTAACTTTTTTCTAGATCATTTAGCTTTGGCAAGGGACCGATGATTGATCCCTGAGGGACATCTTCGATGTTCTTATTAATTTAATATTTGGGGGTTCAAAACATGGTACTTTTGTTAAAGCAGTGATTTATGTATAAAAGTGAAAGACCTACATTTATAATTCTTAATATCACATTTTGCTCTATATCTCTGTTATAACTATAGTGCAAGTGGACCAATTACAGACCCATGAGGAACAAAACGGTTTTCTAATCAATTATGACTGTGGCGTCGGTGGTTTTATACATGAGGTAGAATAAGTTAATTTTCTTAATATTCAATTTTTCTTAAATATTTTGTGTGTTTGACCGGATATTTGTGGTACACAATGGTCTATGAATCTATGTGGTTCCGTTGAGGTGAAATTTAATTTTTCTTGTGGTGACCTCCGACCTGCTAAAGCGTCTTACTTTAAATGTTCTCGAGATTTTTTCTCTATTTGTCACATGATGAGTGGACTAGTTACTGTTCTCAGGTAAATTTCTGCAATTTATAAGTGAAAACATACCACTGTGATCAAAAAGTAAGTTGAAATTGTCATTTAAAACACCCGGGTATTAGGAAGGCAGGTAATTTTTTTCCTAGGTTGGTAGGACTGTCTATAATATTTGCCAAGCGTCTGTTTGTTAAAAGGTTTAATTATCTCCGAGTTACACGTGTTTTTGTAAACAACCAAAAGTGAATTTTTCGATTTTTGCAATGGGTGATTTTGTTGAGCAAAGAACTTGCATCAAATTTTGTTTGCGGAACGAATATTTTTGTGCGGACACGTTGAAAATGTAGCGTAAGGCCTTAGGTGATCAAACTATGGCATAAAAAAACGTTTATAAGTGGTACAAACGAGTTCAAAGAGGGCCGAGAACGCGTTGAAGACGAACCGCGCTCTGGACGACCATCAACGTCTACCGACGAGGGCCACGTCCAAAAAATCAAAGATTTGGTGCTTGAAAATCGTCGATGGACAATTAGAGATCTCCCTGATAGTGTTGGAATATCATTTGGCTCAGCTCAAACCATTTTGAAGAATGTTTTGTGTCTCAAACGCGTCAAGTCTCGATTGGTGCCAAAATCGCTCAATTTTTCGGAAAAAAAAGCGTCGCGTTGATGTGTGAGAAACTTTGCTGTCTGACTATCAGGACCACTTGAAATGCATCATTACTGGAGACGAGACTTGGATTTACGCATACGACCCTGAAACCACCGACCAATCCAGCAAATATCGTGCAAAAGGTGAAGCAAGACCGAAAAGACCACGGCAAAGTCGATCGAAAATCAAGGTCATGTTGACAGTTTTATTCGATTATGAATTCCTTCCGCCGGGCCAAACTGTCAACAAAGAATATTTGAGCGTTATGCGTCGTGTGCGTGAAGCTATTTGTCTGAAACGGCCGGAATTATGGACGAACAACTCTTGGTTCCTTCATCACGATAATGCACGATGTCATACTGCATTGGTTCTTCGCGACTTTTTTGCCAAAAACTCGACTCATATCGTTCCGCAACCACCGTATTCGCCTGATTTGGCTCCGTGCGACTTCAGGCTATTCAGAAAACTCAAAAGGCCAATACGGGGACGCCGTTTTGACACGATTGAGGAGATGAAAACCGACTCGAAGAAGGTCTTGAAGGCTATATCGGAAAAAGACTATTCAGACTGTTTCGATGACTGGAAAACGTGTTGGAAAAAGTGCGTTTTATCGGACGGGGATTACTTTGAAGGGGATGAAATGGATTTGGAAGAATAAATAAAGAATTTAAATTTTATAAATAAATTCACCTTACTTTTTGTTCAGAGTGTTACGTTAAAACACGGGTTTCTGTGGCATTAGTGTTTACTCCAGAATGGTCTATTATTTTTATTAATTTTTTGTGTGTCGAATAAGGCCAATATTCATTGTTTTCTAATCAATTTAGTTTACGGAGTTGACAATGCGAATTTCTGAGGCATGAGTTTTCGCATTCCGTCGTGTAAAAGGGAATAAGTAATTATAATTAATTTATTATTATTATTCTAGTTCCTTATGAGTTTCGGTTTCTGCGGTCATCTCCGACGTGTTAAAAGCCACCGAGTGGCCTACATGTTATTATATTTGAAACACCCGGCCGGAGAATCGTTCCCTGCCTTCGCGTGCTTCACGTCCTGGAAAAGCGACGACGTTCCCTGCATTATTGAAGAGCTCCGACCCCGGGGGCATATAAAATGCCGTTTTGACGACATAGTTTTAATATGTTGGGAAATAGAATACGGCAATTTGTCGGAGTGAAACATCTCGAATCTTGTTGCGGAGATTAGAGGGCAAGGAGGTGCTTGATCGCGTCCCTTTGAAGAGCCTCGCCAGAGGGGGAATGGCTAATAACCTAAGGACAGGGTCCGTGATCGCACGACCTTTTGAAGTGGAAGGCACCACCGTCGCGAGGTGGAGCAATCGTTCATCCCAACCTTAAAATTAGACCGTCCACAGTTGTGAAACGTCTCCGTCGATCCCCCCGCGATGAAGTTATTAATCGCTGGTCAACAAATCCGTCGCCATATTTTACCCTGCTCTCATTAAGTCTCGTCAAGGGCCGGGGGAATGCGATGGATCCTGGGCCACGTGGTACGTATGAGAGTCACAGGTTACAGATGCGGAAAAAGTGGTGGAAGAATACGGGAATATCAATTATTACCAAACTTTCTGATAACATTAATATGGCGTTATGATACAATATTGATGCAAGCTCGTAATTATGCTTTTCCAGTTGGCACATGTTGTAATTCACTTAATATGAGAAATCCATTCCTGATACTTTGCCGTTTGGGTTTGTTATATTCATACATTTTTTAATAGGATTAGATACGCGAGACATTTTAATCCAAAATTCAAATAAATAAACTGGAAGCTTTCGAACTGTGTTGTTAATTTTTTTTAAAAAAGTTAAATCTTTAAATCAAATTTATGGCGTATATGGCGCAGCTTTATCTGAAAGGCTTAATTGCTGTTCTTTCGGAAGAAATTAAGCTTATATGAGACTGGCGAAATTTTACGGACCTTCGGCACTGAGGCACAAAATCGAGTCTTTGGAGCAAACTAACAATAAACGGAGGATGGAATGTTATCTGGGAGAGTGAAAGGAAACTCCCAAATCGTTTCGTTCTCACGGGTTATTCGTCTTCTTACCGAAGTGTTTCCGTGCTGTGTCGTCGCTTCCGCTCTGAAAGTTTCATAAGTGAGCGAGTAATTACACAGCCTCGTGAAGAGGTGAATTACGTATGTATGTCTCCCCCTTGGATCGCCTCGTCGTCGTGCCGCAGAACAAAGGCGAGACCTTTATAATCGATAGCGATGGATCGTCCTCGACAGCAGAAGAAAGTGTCCTCAGGCTCTTCTGCCCCCCTAAACACCTTGTCCAAACGTTTTACCTCGGACCACCCGGGGAATTGGGATGGAAAATACACGTGTTAAATAGAGGTAAAAGCCACAGCCGTGACGAAGCCAGGGACTTTGGATAGCGACAGTTGGCAGTCTTGATAAGTTAATTACACCTACGTTTCAAACATAAAGGGGAACCAATATTCCTCTACTGGATTCTTCATTTGACTTCCTTGGCCTTCCATTTCCTGTAACCCATCTTATGTAAATCTCCCTTCATTCCATTTTCCTATTTCTTCGCCTATTTTCCTTTTCTCATTATCCTTTCCCGTGCCCTGTTTCTTTCCGCTGAAGTTTCATAAAGATGAGGAATTATGCAGTAATTGGTTGTTAGCCCCTCACCGAACCCCCAACATGGGGATCCAGTGTCTTTTACCTTTTGACCTGTTTGGTTTGGATCGCCCTACGAGGACCTGAAGCTCTCCGGGTCACTGGAAATACGCAAATTTGATCGTAAATATTGCTGTTAACATTCTATATGTTTTAAATATTTTTCTTTGTGATATATTACGAAAAATTCCCTTTTTATAAACGTTTGAACCCATTGTCAATTTTTTTTGCGGCGACTACGGCGCCGTCAAGTCACGTAACTCGTAGAAACGATGTTTGCTTACTTTCTGTAATAAAAATCAGTAGTTTCCGGATAAATACGCGTCGTTAAAAATAGTCTACACGACGAGTTTATTTATTTATGTATTTGTAGGTACTACACAGACATTGGTTTAATTACGTAGTAACCATGCATTTTTTACTTGCTTGTATACAATAAAATGAGCTAGTGTATACATAATTTTCGACAGATTACTTTTGTTATATAAAAGAACTTTATTTTTTTTAGGTATTCTAATTTCCAACCTTTTTACTTCCACCAATTCGCCCAACCCCCAAGAAACACTGAAATAATTAAAAATTAAACCCCCAATCCACTTCCACCCTTCACAGAAATTCCAAACATAAAAGTTTTCAACACGCCGAGTTTTTTGCGATTTTTTAAAATATAAACCCGTATTCCTTAGCGATATATTAGAGGAGACGAGGAAGCGCTGGACGGGGATAAATCTTTGTTAAAGGAATTAAATAAAATTAGCCTTGTAACAAGTCACCTAGAGATTTTTAAGATTTTGAAAAACTTGAAGAATAAATTTGAAAACACGAGTGGAGTTACCAGTAAAAGGTTGAAAAGCGTCGCTGTGTAAGGAAAAGTAACAGGAAAAGCTTAGGCACGTCAGTCAGAAGAGCCCTCAAAGATCTCGCACCGACGTTAATCCTTTCCTTGATTCTCGTATAGAAACTCTGGAAACTGACAACTGAAGATCGTTGGAAATTCGTTTAATGATTTCATCGACTGAAATTATTTAAAAATACATTTTTATTGACAAAGAAATCTTCTTAAAGCAGTTAGAGAATTTTTTCCCCTATCCTGTGGAAGCCCGTACGTCGCTTTCGTTGTTAAGTTCCTCACCCTTAATTAACAATTTAGTCACAGGTTGTTTTTTATAAAAAAAAATTACTGCGATCGAATAACTAATGACAGCTATTCACAGCGGCGATGGAAATTAGAACCGGAATAGGAAGAGGTAATTAATAACCAAAGCTCGACCACGGCCAACACCAAAGAGCAAAAGAAAAATAACAAACCTGGATAAGGAGGGTGGTTAATTACATCCATCAGGGTGCGGAAGTGCAGATAATTCTAATAAGTGCTCTTCTACTGGGTTGCGTGTTCCTCGGGGTTACCTCTTTTAAATTAAACCGTTATTACAAGCACTGATGCCTTTTCTTTTTTGGCCTTCGGACCACGAAACCTCAGCCCGAAGTAGTCAACCCCATGTCTAAGGAAAATGGGTAAAATATGTTTCAATAGTTTGTGAGGATGACCTACACGAATACTAGACTCAAGAAAAATGACTCCGGAACCTTTGAATTGATTTAAAATAATTAATAGTCAAAAATGGAAGAATCTTCTTAATGAAACTTCAGCTATGACTGTACAGTCTTGATGATGTGGATTCACCCCCTAAAAATGAATTCAATCTGATATTAATTTGAGCACAGATTTGCTGGGATTTTTTTCTTAATTTAGTCAAATAGGCAGAAAATATGAGGAAAAAATTAGTCTTCTGCTTGCTAAATGTAATTGAAAGTACAGAAAAAATATATTTTTAGTTTCATTTTGTTTATTAATCCCTGTTTCTGAATAGGGATATTGACTAAACATTATAAGTTATCTACTAACCAAATTGAGTGAAGTTGAAAATGAAATAATATTTTGGTAGGGAGATGCTTTAAAAAAAATTAACTTTAATCTTTAATGCACAGTAGTGAAGTGCAGAGAAGTTCAGGACGTCATTTATAGTCTTAATAATAGTTTATCATTATTAGTATTAAGTAACATGTTTATAGATGTAATGGAATAATTTTTTCATATTTATTTTTATGCTCACGTTCATGTATATAGTTTGTGTACCTTCATTGCATGTATTTTAAAGATTGCCACCCCCGGGGCCCAGTGCAATTAAATAAATATATCTAGCATCAAATAATTAATTAGAAATAACAGTGAAGATTTACCTGCACTATCAGTTTCAATGGCGAAGAAAATACCAGGTCATTATAACTTAATTAATGCAGCTAGTTTACCTGAGACAATTATACCGAGTTCGTGATTGAGCGCGCGTGCGTTTGATTTTTTTTCCCCCTTAGGCTGTGAGTTTACTTTTTTATATTTGCTAGATTGTTTATTAGGAAAGTACGTCAGGTTCCCGTGAAAAAAAAAACAAAGTTACGTATTCGATTTCGTTTCCACACGGGGAGAGGTCCACCCCCCCCCCTCCTTTCCCTACCCAAACCTTTGTTTTCGTAGTCACCTCGAGTGATGAAGTTAAGTGGATGAAAGTTTCATCGAGGAAAGCCGCAAACAAACTGAACTACTCGGACACGCGAACGAGGGCGCTTGGAAAAGTAATGAGATGAATGCGAGAAGGAGAATTTTTCTTGTTTTGTTTTAAAGACAGGTTTTGTGAACGTAACGACAGTATCTGTAGGCGTTCTTCATTTCCCCCCAAAAAGTAATGATTGCCAAGAGTTTTGATAAGTCTATTTTCAGTACGATAGCAAAGTCCGTTCAGTCTCCGAAAGTCAGGCAAAAGGATTGATTTTTTTTTTTACTTAACAACGTTGCAACTGATTCCACAAGAATGAAAAGTTGGTGGCATGAAAGCTATGTGTATGTAAACAGTGAAAGAAGAAACAAGAGCGGCCAAATACGCTTCCCTGTGGCACACCGTAAGTCGGACCAAGAATCAGAAGATAATATCCCTCGGGAGGACGTGTTTCTGGAGCTTCACTTCGTACTCGACAATTACAATTTACGCTCCAATTCCCTTGATTGTCGCTGCCAGTTATTAACTACCATTTTTTTATTACAATAATTCAAACGCGGAATTTAACAGTAACAAATAGAACGTATGCAAAATAAAGAGTTTTCAATTACAAACAGAATAAATCAGTGGTTAAATACCCAATTTAAATATCCCAAAAGAGTTAATACGTAGATAACAGTTTATAATTAAAATAAAATTGTTTGAAAATAACTTCCTTCATTCTTGTAAATTTAACAATATTTATAAAAACTCGAAACCAATAATTAAATCGAATTCATTTCATTACAACAGAGTTATGACCGAGCTCTCTTTACCTTAATACAAATATATATTTATAAAATTAATTTATATAAAGAGACAAACAATAAAAACTATTTTATTTTTATAAGGCTTAAAATGAACACAAATCATAGCAAAGGGTCGTGTTGTGGACCTTTCGGTGAATACAAAAATTATGATTGTCACTGTTACAAAAACGGCAGTTTCGAACAACGCCGCTAATTGACAGAAATCTCTTGTTTACGTGGGGATTACAACGCGGGCTCCGGTCACCGGTGGCGCTCACGAACGACAGACAACAACTACAAAACTCAAGCTGATCAGCGTCGAATCTGGCCGTATGAAAAATTAGACTGTTCAAACACTTTGAAATCTGTAATAACATAATTTATAATTCCGATATATACGACTCCCTCAGTCAAAAGCCATGATTCTGCGTTGCTCTAAAACGACGAACAATTTATTAAAAAAATACTTAATTAATACTACGATAGATTATCGTATGAATTCCAGGAAAAACAACTTCTTTCTAAGAAACTTATAATGTGTAGGAACACAGACTATATAGACCCGTGGTCTTTTTACATAAAATCGGTTTTACATAAAATATATTGTGCCAATTAATTAAGACATTAATTGTGAAATTGAAAATATAAATTGTTTGAGAAATCCTTTGTAGCGGCAGGAGCTTTTGAAATAACAATAGAAAAACCGGCTCTGTTCCTTTGTCGGAAGATCCGTCAAAATGGCGTATGTGCGCTCAAATTGCGAGACGAGAAGACAGTTCGCAGGAAGGTTTGGTGAAGTACAGTTCGCAGGGAGATGTGGTGAGATAGAGTTCACGGAAAGACCTCGTCGAGTTTTTGGAAGGAGAATTCAACAGGGTTGGCAATTAACAGGACAAATTAAACATTCATAAAAGTATAACGTCGAAACCTGCTAAAAAAAAGGCAGTTTTTGTGTCCATAGCCGGCCAGAAATAGCAAAAGTTTCGGTTTAAGTCCGGAACAATTAAGACTACTCAAGCGACAAATCGCAGAATTCACCAAAGGCGAGCGGTCAACCGATAAATGACGAAAGGAGGATCATCCGAGTTCCTGACGACATAAAATTTTGGCTTAAAAATTTGGTGTAGAATCTGTGAGTTTAGAAGCAGTGTAAAACCCGCAATAGTGTTTCGAAAATTAAAGGTATACTGGAATGCTGGGCAGACGTGAGTAAAAATTTTAAAAAAACAATTAATTATGTAAACGTAATTGAAAGATAGCCGTCAGATTTCGTTCTCTTTTTGATTAAAATTTCGTTCCAGTTTAATTGACGAATAAATTTCTTCTCTTTAAATTGCGATTTCTTGATGTTAAGATTAGAAATATTATTGATTTTACCATTATCAAACCCAGTGAAGACCCTGAGAAATTCAATATTATAAATTTGTAATTGTTTGAGTTATTGCCACAATAAAAATATTGTTTGTAAATTTAATTAATCTTTCATTTAAAAAGCCTATCATTAATGATTATTACAATATATTCCTTCTTTAAAATTGGCGGTTATTGCAACATTTGGTTATAAAGTATAGTACAGAACGTTTGTGAACTCCTGTGACACTATTGCCACTTCCTTGAAGGTATAACACAAAAATTGTCTATTTGCTTATAGATAATGATTAAAAATATATAAACGACTCCCTCAGTCAATAACACATTTGTCCGTTGTTCCTCAAACGACGAATATTCTCATTCTTGGCACCAATTGACGAGGTAAACCAAAGATAACAACAATTCCTCGCTTCAGAAACACTGAAAAGATATCTTTGGCCCAAGCTGAATATATGTTACGTTTTGTATTATTTGTGTTGATGTGTTTGTGTAAAAGAATTCATCCAAATGGCCTTTGAGAATCGCATAACCTGAATTAGTTGTCTGTTGCCATTGACCTGACCTGAACCTTCGTATCCGTGGTTTTGGGTAGTTTCTATCGTAATCGCACCCTTGTATTTGTTATTATCCGTGGGTAGTCCGTTATCGTGTGTGTGTCTGTAATTAGGCAGCTGTCTGCTCGGCCGTTGGCCCGAGAGTCTCTCTCCTTCTGTCTGTCTGTGTAATTTCCCCCCCGCACCTGTTGAGCGCCTCTTCAATGAAGCACGAGCCAGAGATTGCGGGCGGCAGGTGCTCGCTCTCTACGACCTCTACAACCTGCATTCTCCATCCTCCGCGGGTGCGTTCCTCTGAACGACCGTTCAATTTCGCACATACCACAGATAATAGTTGGTATTCAAGTACAAGGGACAGGAAGAGTAATAATGTAGATGAGCATCAGGTGGCGTCACTGACAAAGATGCAGTTTAACATGTAAAATGATGAAATTAAAAGAAAAATAATTACAACTGTCACGATAAATACCAATGGTAAGATTATACTGTACTGATATTCTGAAAAGAAGGAAGTTTTTTGAGAAAATATGCTGTAAAAAATGAACAACTCGAAGGAGGATTTCTGGTTCGAGGAAAAACTTATGATTTGGATCAATTGGAATTTTGCGGGAATTTTTTGTATGTGTGTATATGTTGATTTACTGATCCAATAAATCCTTTACTTAGGTAGTATATTAAAATAGAGAGATAGATTAGTGAGGAAAAATAGATCAGGCACAGAAATAAAAATATATACAGAAGAATGTGATAAAGTTGAAATTTGTGACATAAAATAATTGTATGTTGTTGTAAAAGTTTTCCCGCTGACTTTGCTGAGTCTGGCTCCCATCGTGATTGCTACGTGACCGTCGGTAGGCGTCGTAACTGAGTGCTGACCCGCCCGTCGTTTCTTTTGTGTGTGTCGCGCTCGTGCGGGGTCACATGTGTCCACTGAGTGTTTACCAGATGGCCACCGTCGGACACTTGCATGACTTCCGGTAGAAACCACGAGTATTCCTGCGGTTCCTTCAGATTAGTGTGTGTCGACTCTGTCGTTAAAGGCCGAGGACCTCCCCGGGATCTGCCTCGTCCAAAGCCTCCTGCAAGTGGTTTTGGTCGTGACGTAAGGTCACATTGGTCTGGAAACAAATGTGACTGTCGTCGACGAACAGAAAAATGATTTCTCCCCATTAACGACTAGGTTCGAGGCTTCGAGAATGTGGAAAGACACTCAGAAATTATACATATCTAAGACGTAGCTCGCTTCTTCTTCGCACAAAACCTATGTGCGCTCTGAATCAGTCGTAACTACGTGGCAAAGGAATTCAAAGTTCCATTTCGTTTGCCGTAAATGTAACCAACTCACTCGAGGACAGTATCAAAATGGAGGCTTAGTTCTTAACGTCTTATGGAATTGTTATTTGATACTCAAAAAATAATGGTGTAAAACACGAATTAAATCAAATTTTAACAAAAAAGATATTGCTCTGCAGCATTCCTAAATATGACCCAAGCCTTTGACAAGGTTTGGCACGTTGGGCTACTTTATAAGCTAATAAACAAACTGTCACACTACATCTAACTCTTCGCTCATTTCTTACGAATAGGCACTTCCAAGTAAAATATTGTGACATCCAATATATATCCAATAAAATCTGGAGTTTCCCAAGGCAGTGTCCTAGGTCCCATACTGTATAATATATACGGTCTCGTATTTTGAGCGGCCGTGCCGTGAGCGGACAACAGTCCCTTCCTCAATCCCGGCCGCTGAGCGAGCAGGTATAAAGTTTTCCGAAGAGCAACTTTATCAGTCTTGGCATTAAGTGAATGCAATACAAGTTTAATGTATAACATTTCTGAAACTTATCTGGATTTATAATTTCTATCTCTATCTATAATATGAAAACTGTTCCAATTAATAGTGATTCGTTAATAAATATGCTCATAAATGATGAATTAAGATACAAATCTTTTAACAGTTATATTTTTCAGACGTCCTTTAATAAATGACCTGTTTAGTCAGAAAATTTATTATTAATTTAAATTTTTAAACATTATAATAGAAAAAAATTCTCAAAGTTTCATCTCTAATTTATTTGGACCTCTTCAGGAGTTGTAAAGTCAATTAAATGATCTAATTTCAAAATCTTTGTTTCTAAAAATTCCAACAAAGCAAGATTTTACAAAAATTTATAAAGATTGTTAAAGACTGATAAAGTTGCTGTTCAGAAAACTTTATACCTGCTCGATCAGCGATCTGGATTGAGGAAGGGACTGTTGCACGCTCACGGCACGGCCGCTCAAAATACGGCGCCATATATTCTTGTCGGACTTACCCACCTCTAACAAAATTACTCTAGCAACATTCACAGATGACACAGCTGCACTCGCATCGAATCAAAACCCAGTTGTAGCGTCCCAACTCCTACAAAAATACCTAAATAAATTACAAGCCTGGGCCAAACGATGGTGCATAAAAATATACAGCTCAAAATCTAACCCTCACACTGAGGAGAGGAAATTGTCCACCAGCCAAATTAAATGGGCATAAAGTTCCACAAACAGATACAGCAAAATATCTGGGACTCCATTTGGATAGAAGGTTCACATGGAAAAACCATATAAAGAAGAAAAGGAAACAACTTGATTTACATACAACTTCGTAACATGTCCTGTAACAGCTTGTAAAACCAGTACAAATATCCTAAAAAGATCTCAATCAAAAGTGCAAAGAACATTGATCAACGCGCCATTGTACGTCCCGAACAACGTCATCTTAGTGATCTAGGAATAGACACTGTTAGTGAAACGATACATAAATTTAGTGTTAAATATCATGACAGAGTTAGTGAACATCCAAACAAACGTGCTAAGTATTTGTTCGAAGAAGATGACTACATTCGGCGACTCAATCACATAAACCTAAATAATTATTATTTTTTACCAGATTATGACTACTTCAAGTAATATATTCCAAAATTTACTAAATGTCAAGAGACAGATTGTAAAGAAAATTTATAATAAAAAGAATTGAAGGTAGACGAATATACTCAGTGTCTTCGGATTAGCGTATTGTTTCCAAATAATCAGAATATCTGTGGGAAGAACTGAACCCCACTACAAAGTTTCGGCCAATCGCATATTTGGCAAGAAAAAAATCTAATTTATTATTAATTTAAATAAGTCGTGAAAACATAACGCTAAGAAGTTTTTTTTTTCTGTTTTTAATTTGATTCACTGATGGCAAAGATTAAGCAAGCTATCGCAAAACGGTAAGAAATGTTTCCTTTAGTTGGATGATAACTGATTCTAACAATATTTTCTTTTCCTCCTCCTAAGGGTATATTTTGTGGAGACATGTAATTTTCCTCTTTATTGCTGTTTAAAGCGATATTGACTCAGGAATTTTTAAGCACTGTAATTTCTTTAACGATTTACAGCCGCGGCGGCTGTTGAGGATTTCCTCCAGGATCGATCCGATCACAAGCGGGGGAGGGGAATATTTAAACCGTCTATATAGTGAACGAATTGGGGTCAAAGCCGAAAATAAATGCAGGTAGCACCAAAAGTAAGTACATGTTATTGTTAATCTTCCCAAAAATAGCCAATCTGGAGGAAAAAAAATCTTTTTTCTGCAACATTTGTATTTATTATCTCAAAGTGTTGCTCGTGGCTGCTGGAAGATCCTTGGACTTGATCTGTAGGTTTCCTCTCCACTTTGCCCTGTCCACAGTTTCTAGTCCCCTGGCTGTTGCACTCTTCTTCTACCACCATGACCTGAAACTCCATCTATGTGTCCTTCCTCCGATGATGCCGTATTTCTCCTTAGATCCCGTTTGACGTTCACTTAAAAACTGTAGTCAAGATGGATCTCTTCCTCTACATTTACTCTTCTGAGAACCTCTTTTAGTTTTAAAATTCTTCCCAAACACCACATTTCTGAACTTTCAAAGATGTTTCACAACAATCAAGATCCATCACAAAAATGAAACCTAGGAGCTTTGTTGTTGTAGTGGACAGAAATTTTTTGTTTCGGGACTTATTAGCTGTTGAGATGGATTTCCCCATCAATGTGATGGTAAAGGATGTTTTCGGTTTGGATTTACAGTGACGATGACCAACCTCCACATGCACATTCTTTCTGGTGCGACGTTGACCAACCTCAACATGCACGTTCTTTCTGGTGCGACAGCCTGCGCACTGCTGATTCCAGTGCGAAAGTGTAAAGACGACTAACAACACCGAAGCAAGGGTGTTTTAACCCTTGTGTTACAGGCCAAGAGATACACTCGACGGACTTTTGCAGTTGCCAAATCTTCCGCGGCGCCCAGAATCCTTTCTCGAGTCCACGGCTGGTGATTTACGTAAACGAAGAGCTAGCTTACTTGGGCCGTGGCGTGTTTTCCCTTCCGTGACGGCCGCTTATTGCTTTTAATGTGACACTCCTCTTTTTCCCCTGTAACAACTGTTAGTTGGCGCATCGACAGCGACTTTTAAGGCCATCAATAATTGCAGGCTCGGCTGGTGACGCGAGACGAAACTTTTCCAACGTCGCTTTTGAATTATTAGCGTACCTGTGGAGCGAGAATACGGGCTTAAGCAGCGGCAATCGCCAATTAGCATCCAGACTGTCAACAGAAAAAAAAAACATCACGGAAAAAATGAAAAAGAAAAATAGGGCGGAGACGCGATCGATACGCAAATTATAGGCCTTCGTTTCCCAGTAAAAATACTCTTGTTACACGGAAAAGGATCACAACCCCCAAAGGGCGTTGTGTAGACACAGAATACTTCTTGCCCCACAAACCTACAGAAATAACTCACGTTCAGGAGGGGCGGACTTTTATCACTTATGCAATTCACTACCAACGTGGAACTTTTCCAAGTCAACCACCACGTGACTTACCTTCAACATATTCTTCCCTGACCAGCTTCCTCTGAATTATGTTCCCTTCTCCTGATCCTTGTAGGCAGGACTCTGTTGCTAACCCTACTTTGTTTCTAAAAATTATTAAATTTCAAATTCCTTGGCTGTAGAACCGCATCCTTTGTGAGCCTGGACCACTTTGAGAAAATAACAGCCCATTCTCCCTGATCCTCCTGCTTTCCTGCTCCACCTTCTCACTTTCAAATCCCTTATGCTCTCTCCAACATCCATTCCAATCTTTACTTAATATTTAATAATACATTCACAGAAATTTACACCATTTCAGAAATCTTCCAATGTGATTGTAGTACACATACATATTATTTTTTCGGATCAGTCAAGTATGTTAAATTAACAAAGAAATTAACTATCAGAAGATTATTAGAATGGACAATGGTAAACTAGGAGGCAGAAGAGAGGCTGGAAGATAAAAAAAATAAGATGACTGGAGAATGTGGTAAAGGACGTAAGGGAGTTGAAACTGGGAAGGTGGAGCAGGAAAGCAACGGGAGCAGAAAATGGGTCAAGGCTGACAGAGAACACACGGTCGTACATCCAACGATTTTGAAATTTGACTATTTATTTTTAGAAGCCTAGTAGGGTTGTGAAAGGGTTAACTTGAGATATTATTATTAAAGTATTGATCAAGTCTCCCGTCGACTGAGTACAAAAATGGAGAAGAAACATGAAGAAGGAGAGGAAAAAAGAGAAAAAATAGAAACAAGTAGAGAAGGGACGCTAAAACAACAAGAAGAAACTATACAGACAAACCATAGAGATTATGCTTGTTATGATAAGGTGAACAGCAACGATGTGACAAACCGATCCGAAGAACGAAATTAATATTGAGTGAAAAGATGAGATTGATCCAACCTTTCGAGAAGCACAGACTGATATAATATTATAAAGGCTGTAATCATTTGTCATCTGATATAAGTACTTCTAATGAAATAGCCTCGCCGTAGTAAAGAAGTTTTTATAAATAGTAATTCAGAAACGATACGATTACAAAATAAATTTCCAAAAACACGGTAATCTCTGTATATATAAAAATTAATGTCTGTCTGTGTGTCCCTATGCGCTCCTAAACTATTCATCCGATTTCTATAAAACCCGTAAAGGTTTCTGTCGGCCTTTCGAGGCGTTATGCTACTACCAAGGGGATAAACGGGGGTGAAATTTGTGGGTGAAAGGCCGTTACATAAAAGTAACGAGTAAACAAAGGAGACTAGTGTTGAATCTGTGGTTATGGAAGTCTCTGAGTTTAATTCGAACATTTACCATAGTGGTTAATGTGGAGCTCAGCCCCTACGAGTGGGAGTGGAAGGGAGTGATTCAAATTTACGTTTACAATCTTAAATTCTTAGAACAATTTCTACCAAACTTTATACACATGTTAGGATCCAGGAACAAACACTGAGGGGTTAAGACACACCTACCGCCTCTAGGGGTGGGGTGGAACGTATAAAATTCACAAACAGCTATTATCAGCGACGAATAAAACCTTGTAGGGGTCGATTAATTTGATAGTGTCATTTTATAATTTTTAAGTGTCTAATTTCAACTCCAAAAGGCAAGGAAGGGAAGCATCCTTACCGTACGGGTGATGGTGGAAGGAGGTTACATGAAAACTAAAGAAAAAAAAAGATCGATATTAGTGTCGATTCTGGAGTTATAGGAGTCACTGAGTTTAATTCAGTTAACCATGGTGGTTAATGAAATTTTATGTATCATTTCGTGCAGGTTATCGGGTAAATATTTTATTATTTCATAGCGAACTAGCTATATTTTGGTCTCTATTTACTTAAAGGTTATATTTCCGTATTCCATTTTGGTGCCAGGATTGGTTTTGGACTTATTTAAGTTACCCAGTATTTTTTAGTGTTTTAATTCGTCGTTATTTTAGACACTTTTATTTTATGTAGTACGAGAATTCCCGAATACTGACAGTCATCATTTTGGTTTATTGGAAGTTAGATGCCGAAGGGTTAGGTCGGGGAGGGGAATGTAATTAGGTAAATTTTCTGAACACTGGGCGCTATTGGTGCTGGTTAAATGAAACGTTTACCAAGAGGTTCCTTCTCCAGGCAAAATTTAAATAAATACCCGGGCAACGGCAAGCACTCAGCTAAAATCTGACACTAATATATTTCATTAAAAACACACAAAATATATTCTCTAGCTTATTTGAGTTAGTTATATATTTAGAAAAAAAAATTGTATACACTATAAAATATTTACTTTGTAATTTAATTTCTATATTTATAAGAATATCGTTGTAAGAAGCAATTGTACTGTAAAACACTTTAAAAACTAAATATGTCGTTTTACTTTAGTGTTATAAAAGCTGTAAACATTCACGGTCACTTTAATATATGACAGCACAGGTAAGAATGTTTCCTTTTAGTAAAATAGTGATGTACATCTAACTTAAATGTATTCCTTTTCAATTAAAACTATTCGGCGACTGTATTATTCCATATCTTTGAAGCCCAGCTTTCAGTGTCTATGGAAAGTGACGACACACTGATTCGATTAAAATGCGTTATAATTAGTGGTCGAGCAATCCGCAGCAGGAAGGTAAGTACGTACGTGCTTGTGTGTTTTTCATTCTGCATTAATCAAGGAAATAACCTTCCGTATATTTTACTTTGTTTATTCCATTCTCCATTATTCATATATTTTAATTCATTTAATTATAAGAACATGTATCGTTTTGTGCTGCTCTTCTGATAAGCGAACGTTTTTTCCTCAAGACTGGTCGATGGATTTTAAAAGGTAATCGCTTTAGAATGGGGAAAAGTAACAAAGCTGGGAGTAGAAAATTAAAATTTTTGTTTTAAAGAGTGGGAGAAAAAAAAAATTCTGTCCTCTACGTGTTTATGAAAATTAGTGATAGTAAATTCTTGTTTACAAGAATAATTGTAAGTCCTCCATGTAAACTCATTGTTAATGCATTCCCTGTTATTTATCTAATTACTACTTAAAAGAAATTTACATCTACTCCATAATTTGCCTTGCTGAAATTTTCCAAACAAAACAAAACATGTCCGTATCAGTCCATAACAGATTTTAATTATTTATTTATCAGTGAATGTGAAATTAATTTCTGCAAATTATCTCCACACGTGGATGGCGCCTGCCAAGGTCAGGAAAAAATTAACACTAAATCTAAAAATTATAATTGTCCTTAAACCATAATTTCACTCTCGTCCTTAAACACTTCACTCATAAAGACTATCGCTGCTCCAACGTCGAAAAAAAATTATGTATTTAACTATTTAAGACTGCAAATCGTTTCAGTTTGATTTGTAAAAAATATTTCTTATTCTCCTAGTGAACTTTTGAATTACTGTTTGCTTGATATTACGTTTTAGTCTTAGTCAAGAAATACAGAGCTTCCGTCATCCAGAGCGATTTTCAATTGTTTCCTCTCTCTCACTCCTCACACGTTTAGTTTCTGATTTGTAGACGTACTTAAGAAAGAGAATTATCGCAACAAAGCCTTTGAGAGCATTCTCCCGCAGGTGAACCTTCCCAGAGAGCTGTGGAGTAGGCTACCTTTGGGGGTGCCTTCTCCTCTCTCTCTTGTGTTTTCAACAAAGGTTCCCAGAAGCCGAGGCACCTCGGCCTGTTTTGAGAGGTGCATGTTCCGGGATCGCAGACTTTGGGAATACGGTAAGAGTTGTCCGCTATTACTATTGGAATAGTCGGCCAGCTGCCTCCTAAACTGGTAAAGGCACGGAGAGGGGAAAGCTGCGGCCCTACAGCATCGGAATGGCGTGGGTCAAGTACCAAATGCCCGACATACCTGATGCAGATTTTTCTAGGGTTTTCCCTGCATCACATTTAGACGAATTGCCGGGTAGGATCCTTAAACAACAGCCCGGGGACCCTAGTCAACCCTTGGCTACCTTGTTCCACCTTTCCGCATCCTCTCTTTCAGTCCCTTTCCTATGCTATAAGAGGGGAGTTGCCACTAAGTGGATTACCCTATACATAGCCTGCCTACACCTTCTTCTTCTTCTAAAGAGAATTATTCAGTTTTTCACCAATATATTTAATTTATAAATGTAGATACGTTTCTGTGTAGGAACTATGTCCTGTACTCGTTCCTTCTTTCCTCTTGATAATTCCCATCCTAAGCATCGAACGTTTTCATTCCTATAACCACTCGGTCCTCAACTACGCGTTGTATCCAGTTTTAAATTTTTACTACACCGTAGTGACTCAGTATGCATGCTTCTGCGTAAGAAGAGACGTACAACCAACGACAGACAAGGAATGTTGAAACTCAAGTAAGGACGTTAACACGAAACTCTCAGTTTTCACATTCTTATTTATTTTATTTAGTTCTATTTCTGAGTCTGCGTGAATTGTTGAGACTCCAACTACCTCAAACTTTCCCCTGAATAGTTTTTTCTTACTTTTTGCAACCTGCGTTCTTATCAACTTTTTCCTACCTTTGTCACAATCAATTTTTTTTTCTTTTGGCACCTCGCTGCTTTTTCCGCATCTTTTACTCGTGGTCATGCTGTTTTTCCTTATTTCTTTGATATTTCAATCACTTCCCTTCACCCCGTTTTATTTTTTTCTTTCACTCTTGTTCTGACTTTCGTTACACCTTATTTTGTAATAATCCGAATATACAGTCTCTAAAACGGTCTTCGTTTCTAAAAAAATGACCGGTTTTTTTACTGGAATCGCTCCCACCCCAAAAAAAGAATAGAAGGAGAAAGGTTTAAATTCAGCGGCAGGTATCTTAATCAAGTTTATCTGGACTGCAACATATGTTGACAAGATAATCCCTCGGCGAGGGGCTTCAAACCCTTCAGCGAGGGCTGAGATATTGGAGGAGCAGGTAACACAAGGTTTTTCCTTTCCCCTGCATCCAGATGTTACCATCTGGGGGAGATCGCCAAACCACAGAGGTAATATATATATATATATATATATATATATATATATATTCAGCGGCAAGTATCTTAATCAAGTTTATCTGGACTGCAACATATGTTGACAAGATAATATATATATATATATATATATATATATATATATATATATATATATATTGTAATACTAATTAGAGTCCACTAATGATTTTAATAATTGGATTGTTAGCGGTACCAATTCTTCAAAGACGACAATGTGTCGGCGTGTTCTGTCGTGGGCTACGAGCGCTTTCTGGAACAGTCTGACTGATATTGTAGTAGGGAGCGGAAGGCAAAATTGGAGAGAACTAACAGCGTAGCCTAAGTACAAAATTCAACCGAGAAAATAACAAGTTTTTAAATCCAAGTATAAAGTTTGGACAGAGAGATACTTTGTAAAAACTGCAAAGAGTAATCAAATATTTAGCGCCACATTAAGATTCCTACGCGTATTGAGATCAACATTTTCCACATAAAGACAATGTGTAACAATATGTCTAACAGTTAGATTCATACCATTTTAATACAAGAAGATCCAAAAATATAAACACTGTCAATTACTAAGAAAGAAATCCTTCATTGTATCGCTATTTATAAGAAACTTCCATTAGCAAGTAAGAAGAAAATAAAATTCAAAAGAAATATTTTGCGCGGTCACTTCTTTTTTTAAGTGATAGGATTAGATTTACATTAAACATATACCTGTTAAATAATATTACGGTACTTGCCAAATAAATAATTAATTTGTGCGGATATAATGAATAATTGCAAGGGTGTCATTACAACTCCATGGCACATTCTACACCCTTGAGGCACACATTCTCCATAGAGGGAAACGTAACCTAATAATGAAATACTAAAATACTTTTGATGCCAAGACTTGTTATAAATTACATATTAGATGTTTAAGTAAAATAAATTGTATGCATAATATTAAAAACATGTAAATTGCCAAGGAGTCAAACAAAGGAATTTTTAGACTTATTATTATATCCATTAGTCCTCTGTCGAGGAAATAGGATACGTCATAATATAAGATTACATGAAAATAATAACTATTACAAATACGAAGTTTAAAAAACAAACATTGTACATTACAAAAATATATTATTTAAAACTACGATAAAGATATTAATATGTCAGTAATTAGTAAATAAAGGAATGATAAGTGTTTTAATTCATCTTCAATTTCCATTCCACGGAGTTTGCAGTAGAAAATCTTACATCGATTCCCGTCGAACAGGAAAAAGAAAATAAGTCAGCAGTTAAATTCTAGAATATTATAATCGTAAAATAATAGCGTTACTTGATAGGATGCCAGCAAACTATTTAATTAAAGAGGATCTAATCTGTCCTTCCTTTCTACGAACTCTTCAGCGAGTAATATGCTCCATTAATTAATAGAGATTTACACATCTTTATAAATAAATTTTGTATAGTTAAAGTTTTTATTTCTTCCGGACTATGGAATAGATTTATTCCGGTATAACGAATGCTTGATTCAACAAGGCTTAGGCGATGTTTTTCTAGGCGGAGTTGAGAGCGATTTCTAGTGTTGTATAAATTGATTTGCTCCGTTTAGGGCATATAAATTGAAGTTTCTCCAGCAAACTTTAAAATTTCTAGAATATACTGTAATACCAATTAAGCAGGCTATTAATTGTTTTTAATATAATTTAATTGTTGGCGGTACGGGTGCTTAAAGGCGACAATACAGACGGGTTTTTCTTTGTTAACAAAGGGAGATTGGAGACCGCGCGCCTAGAGGAACGCAGTCTACGGCGAGAAGCGAAACGGAAAAGTCTACGTCGAGAACTGGCAGTTCGGTCCACATAAAGAAATACAAACAGTAAAAGTCTGCGGATCCAGAATTATGAATAGGGCTATCTAGGAAGTCCAACAGCGAGATATAATAGTTTACATAAAACGCAAGTAAACAGTTTTGACGGAGAGACTCATAAAAATCGCAATTTGGAAGCAGAAGTTTTGCTGCACAAACAACTAATTTTTGCATAGAGAGACTTTGAGGAGACCTACGTCCAGCAACTGGCTCAGTGTGGGCTAATGCAGGTTCCAGTATAGCAGAGATCCAGAGCAACTACTAATGTGTAGAATCAGTGAATAACGGCCTGTTTAGTGGGTGTTGACTTCAAGGTACGAGTCCGAACTGGTACCAGTAGCACTATCGTGAGTACAAAACAATTATTAATGACTTTAAACGATAATTAAAGGGTATAGTCAGATTTCGTTCGCGTTTTTCTTTTCATTCGTTTTTTTTAATTTGGTATTTAATATTGTTTTCCTTTAACTTCAATGAGTTTGGATTGTTAATATTTTAGTTCATTGAATTTGTTCTTCCTATCAAACCCAGTGATGACCCTGAGATAATGAGAAATTCAACGTAATTGATTGAAAAATTATAAAGCTATATTTTCATAGAACACCACGAATTAATCAAATAAAATTGAAATATTTGTTTGTTAAATTGACGGAATTTGGCGTGCAAAGCAGGGATTATGATGTGTAGTTATCAACAATAAATTTTTAAATACGTAACAATTTTGTTAATTATTCCTATTAATTAAGACCGCCTTATTAATCATTACAATACGTACAAGGCAATGTTAAAATCCCAAGATTCAGAAAGAAAGGCTTGCAAGGTGGCATTACAATCCGAACCAGATTATTATTCGTACGGCCCTCTTTTGAAGTTTAAAAATTTGCAACGCGTGATGTGAACGACCCCAGTTTGCTTTGCCGCAAAACATGACAGAATGAAAATATGCATGATATGCCATTTTAAATGTAGATATGTCGCTTTCCCGAGGTAACTCTTAATGTGAAGCAAATTTTGCTAAGTTTTCCCGAGAGTTTATTTATATGGTGATTCCATTTCAATTTATTGTCAATCAACAGGGCAAGAAAAGGTGCGTGCTCCGAAATGTTCTCTGAATTAGAAATTAAACTGTTTGTGTTCGAAGTGAATGTAGCGATCTTAATTTTCTCTAAATTAAGAGGGAATTTGTTTGCAGTGAACCAGATTTTCCAACGGCTCATCGCAACTTCTACTTTTTTACACAACGTTTCCGAGTCGCTGTCCGTGATTACTAAATTTGTGTCGTCAGCGTAAAGGACTGAATTTAAGGGATCTAAATAATTCGGTAAATCGTTAATGTAAATGATGAAAAGTAAGGGTTCCCAAAATTGAGCCCTGAGGGACACCGTATTTGTTTTCCATTCTGACAGATGCTCATTTCCGTCCGAGTTTACAATCACAACTTTTTGGCGCCAAATTGTCAAGTAAGATCGCAATAAAGAAAGAGGAACTACTCTGATTCCATAGAAATCTAATTTTCGGAGTAAAATGTCGTGATCTATTAAATCAAATGCTTTGGAAAGGTCAGCATAGTAATATTTAAATGAGTAAAAATACTTTCAAATGTATTGTAATGCCAATTAATTAGGCCATTAATTGGTTTTAATAAAATTTAATTGTAGCGGCAGGAGCTTCCAAAGTGACAATGGAGCCGAGCTCTGTTGCTTTGTCGGAAAGTCAAAAATAGCGTATGCGCGCTAAAACTGGAGAGCACTAAGAGTTAGTTGGTGGCGGGACATTTCAGAGGACAGAACAAATAATACTAGAGCAGAGACTAGCCATCGTTAATGTATTATTAAACAAAGTTGTGAATTTAAGACAAAGTAAAGAAAACATTTACGGAAGTATTACCCCGTAAAAATATCGCTAAGTTACCAGGAAAGGAAGTCAAAGTCCAGAGCAGTAAAAGACTAACAAATCTACGAATCATAGGATTCGTATAAGGCGAGCAGACATCAGATAGCTGACAAAAAGAGGATGATCCGAGTTCCTGGGAGCCTATCAATTTTGACTTCAATAGTGTAAAATCTGTGAATCTTAGAATCAGTGTAAAAGTTTGCAATAGTGTACTTCCGAAACAAAAAAAGAATACGGGAACCAGCTGGACATAACGTAAGTAACAAAACCAAAACACACGATTAATTGTAAACGTAATTAAAGGATAGAGTCAGATTTCGTTCTCTTTTAATTGTCAATCTGAGTTAATTTCGTTTCTTTTTAAATTCTTCCTATCGACATATTGTTTAGGTAAATGTGAACTGTTGATTAATAAGATTTTAAAATCAATTTGTTGAGTTCATTATCAAACCCAGTAGAGACCCTGAGAAATTAATATTTTAAATTGTAATTGTTTTTGAGTCATTGCCACAAAATAAATAAATAATTTTGTTTTAAATACTTGTTGATTATTTCATTTAATTAACGCCATTTTAGTTGTATATTACTAATGCTGTATGTCTTGTGCACAGTACTGGGCCTCATCAGATCTACAAAGGACTACAGTAAGTATTTTAATTAAAAAGACTGTAGTCTACACTTGATGAGGTCCAAAGATTCTGGGGGAAACATACTGCATAATATGCATTTTTAAGTGACTCCTCGACTATTTACATGTCAGTAATATTTAATGTAAGTTACAAGAATGTCAATTATTGATTATATTCATTACAGTAAATTGTAATTTGCATCTGAAGTGTTGTTGTGGTGGTGGGGAAGGTAAGGGCAGAAGAAAGTGTGTAATAGCGGAGTGAAGCTGGCCAGTGCTTGGGAGAGTGCAGGAGAGGAGCAGGTGCGAGGCAGGTGAGCGCCAGGCGCGTGTGTGTCAGCTGGCACGTGCTCTCTTTCTCCCTGTCAACCTCAGACACTTCTTCCGGTCCTCGACGAGGTAACCCCCCCCCCCAAAGAGAAAGGGTTCCGAAGATGTCGATGGACCCGCAGCCACTGATACGGACTCGGATGAGAGACCAACAACAATGTGCAAACTCATAAATCAGAAAGGTAGCCAATTCAGACAATAAAAAGTGATAATACAAATACCACACAAAGTTTCTGGGATCCTTGTTCCTTTCATCAGGTGCGAAGAAGAGCCTAGAGTGACACAACTGCACTTGTCAGTTTACAAAACTCAAAAGCGACGAAAACGGAACGACAATGGGAGAGCCGAAGGGTTAGCCTAACACTTAGGGGAGCAACGACAATGGGAAAGCAGGAGGTTTAGCGTAATAATAAGATCATAGCAATTATTGAGTATCATAGTGTCGGAACAATAATAACTGTGATGTTTGATTTAATGTGGAGCATCCATGAAATGACTCTGGAATTGTACCTGGTGTCAATGTCTAAAATCTTAGCATTTTGCCAATCAAATGTATGTTTAGAATTGTTGATATGTTTGGAGACTACAGATTGTTTATCAATGGGAAGTTTGATATTAGACATATGTTCCTTGATACGTGAATTAAGGGAACGTTTTGTTTGCCCTATGTAGCAGGAGTTACATTTAGAGCAACAGCTTTTGTATGCAACACAATGTTTGCTGTAGGTGTCAAGTTGGTCCTTGTGGTTTTTAATCAAGTATGAAATGGTATTAGTGGATCTGTAGCTGATGGAAATTTGATATTCTTTGAATATTTGGATAAATTTATGGTGTAAAAATTTGTAATAAGGGGGTAAAAATTTGGCTTGAGGTGTTGGGGGACGAGTGACAGTAGGAAACTGGATTTTGTTCAACCTGATGTTCGAGTGTTTAATAATAAAATAATAAAATTTAAGGGTACTCATTGGAGATTAAAATACTTAAGTTGTGTTGATGGACCTTTGTGTTAGAAAGTAACGTAGCTCTGTCTACAAGATTGTATACCATAGCTCTCTTTTGTTTTGGAGGATTATCAGAAAGATAATTGAGAACACGTCCAGAGTATGAAGGTTTTCTGAACCGATTGATGATAATGGAAGTATTGTGAATGGATGCAGTGACGTCAAGGAAATGAAAAGAACGGTTAAATTTAAGTTCATGGGTGAATTGTAAGTTAGTATGATAATTATTGAAAGTATTGACTATAAGGTTGATTTGAGAGGTATTAACAATACAAAAAATGTCATCTACACATCTGATGTAGCAAAGAGGTTGGACAGGAAGTAGAGAAAGTCAAGAATTTTCGAAATCTCTCATGACTATCTCAGAAAAAAAATGACTAAGGAGGCTTCCCATGGGAGAACTTTTGATGCTGCAGATAGGAGATATACGAAGGGGCTGCCTTTGGGGATGCCTTTTCCTCTCCGTTTTTGAACTAAGGTTCCCACAAGCCGAGGCACCTCGGCCTGTTCTGAGAGGTGTATGTTCCGGGGTCACAGACCTTGGGCATACGGTAAGAGTTGTCCGCTATTCCCATTGGAATAGTCGGCTAGCTGCCTCCTAAACTGGTCGAGGCACGGAGAAGGGGAATCTTGTAGACAGAGCTATATTACTTTATAACTCCAAGTCCCATCAACACAACTTAAATATTGTCCGAAACATTTTAGTCTCCAATGAATACCCTTTCAATTTTTTTATTGAAAACATCAACAGCAGATTGAACAAAATACAATATCTTACTGTCACTCGTCCCCAAATACTCCAATCCAAATTTTTTCTCCTACTTCCTTATTACGAATTTCTACATCACAAATGTATCCAAATATTCAAAGAATATCAAATATCCATCATCTACAGATCCACTAATACCCTTTCATACTTGATTAAAAACCACAAGGACCAACTTGACACCTACAGCAAACAATGTGTTGTTTACAAAACCTCTTGCTCTAATTGTAACTCCTGCTACATAGGGCAAACTAAACGTTCCCTTAATACCCGTATCAAGGAACATATGTCTAATATCAAACTTCCCATTGATAAACAATCTGTAGTATCCAAACATATCATCAATTCTAAACATACATTTGATTGGCAAAATGCTAAGATTTCAGTCATTGACACCAGGTACAATTCCAGACTCATTTCAGAGAGGTTTCACATTAAATCTAACATCCCAGCTATTTATGTACAAACAGACACTATGAAACTCAATAATCGGTATGATCCCTTATTATTATGCTAAACCTTCTGTTTTCCCATTGTCGTTGCTTCCCCTTATTGTTACGCTAACCCTTCGGCTCTTCCATTGTCGTTGCGTTTTCTTCGCTTTTGCGTTTTGTCGACTGACAAGTGCAGTTGTGTCCCTCTAGCCTCTTCTTCGCACATGACGAAAGGGACAAGGATTCCCAGAAACTTTGTGTGGTATTTATATTATCACTTTTTTGTCTGAATTGGCTACCTTCCTTATTTTTAATCAGACGTAATTTTTTTTCATTTAATGTGGAAACTCCTTCATGCTCACACGCTTCAACCAACTAATCACTGCCCAGAACTCTGTTTATTGCAACAACAAAACTATTAGCTTCGGCTGGAATATTGAAGGATGGTAAATGTCAAAAACAAAGTTGTTTCGATGCTACCATACACGTAGTCTTAACATTTTATGGGGACTCATACGTTGCGCTCTTCAACGAGACATGAGGAGACGATAACTGGATTCGTCCCGTAGAAAAGGGAATGTAAACAGAGTCCAATAATTTTCCTCATTTATTAATTTACGCACAAGTTTTCCAGGCGACTTTTACTGTGTGTGCGATTAATCTTTACGTGTTTTTTTTAAAACCACGCGAACGCCGTGGACTTGTCAGTGCTGTACTTCGTGTGTGAATAATTGCCAACGTGATTCTGCGTGAGTGGAGGCAGCACACGCCATTACTAATGCATCGCCGCCGCAGTCGATGGCGGAAATTACTTTAATGGAATAAGCGCGTCCTCCCGACTTAATACCCGCGACAGCTTGTTACGTTACCTTCCTCGCCTCCAGGACAGGAATTGGGAACGCTCGATAAGTGTATATCATCGCTGTCCATCTGGTTAATTTGATTTCGCGAGCGGAAAGAAATATGTCGGCGCCTTCTCAATGACTGATGTAAACATTGGGGTTGATTCTGAAATTAAACTCTTTATTTCTTACCATATCTGTCCGCTTTATTTTGTTAAATTTGATCTCAAAACGCCAGATTCCAGGTTTTCTCATTGTTAACGTCCATATCTCTGTCTGTTCCATTCACAAAGCCTTTACCAGGTTCATGTCAGTGGGACTATTTTTCCTTGGGCCATTGCAGTGCCCTTATTTACTACCTTGCTGTAGTCATCCAAATCTTCCAAGGTACTTGAACTGATCAGGATTGTCTTCCCCATCATTTATTCTTGTGACCTGCCCTCGTAAATAAAAGGAATTAGTGCACTGCACATGGATGGAGTTTCCGGAGTCAACGTGGTAGAAGCGCAGACCAGATCCAAGGACCTTGACAACACTTGTTTATTGTGCGAGGGAGAAGCGAGCACTCGAGACGAATATTCCGCTGCCACTTAGTTCCTCTTGTTCTTTTCCTGTGGCAAACCTGTTTCGGTTTCGTCCCTCCTGCCTAGAGTGTTTGTTGTGGTTCGCAGCTGGTGGTCAACAGATCAATGCTTATCTGTCTCGCGGAACTGTTTGCTTTGTGCGTCGTGTGAAGAATAGAGGAGCTGGTCGTTAAAGGACGTTGCTTGTCTGCCCAGCGAGCAACAAGTGGGGCTTCATCGCCATTTACAACTGACAAGGTAATCAGTTTTACACCTCCCGGCCTTGTCAGTGAGTGTTTCTTCTCTCGTCAAACCAACTAACAATATTTCCAAGAAAATTACAACTTATCAGCAAAGCGGCGTAATCAAGTATTCTGGTTTAAGGTGAATTAATGACCAACTACGGGCGGTATAGAATCTAAAATCTTAATTAATACACTTCAAAGTAATATACAACGTTTCGACGTGGACCTCATCAGGTGAAGATAACACATTAGACTGAAATTGACAAAGAACGTCAACTTAAATCAAATTAACAAGAGATCATAAGCAGAGTAATACATCATAGATACTGCTGAGGCCCCTTAGGACGCTAATGATAATTTATTTAATTTAATTTGAATGATTTCAGAAATTAATCTGGCATGATACACTCGTTATCTAAGATCTTAGATCTAAAACTATTTTTATTTCATTTATTTACAAATATTCGTATGGTTCCTGTTGTTTTTCTTTTATATTTTTTTAAACACTTGTCGCTCTTTAGGTAAATAATAACATCTAGAAGAATCCTTGGTGGAGGCTAGCGAAACCCACAATAGTGTATGCTTTGTGGACAAGTTATTATTTAATATAATATTCAAATCTCTGATATAAAATGAAAACTTTGTCCATTTTATTTGAAAATTCATCCCATATATATTTTTTTCCTATCTACACAAAAGTTTTAAACTTTATTTTTAAAAATTTTTAGGTTAATTTTCCAAATTTTCCTTTTTGGATTTCAAACGATTTTTTCTAAACAACGATACTGTAATTATATTTCTTAATGGGTAAAAAAATTATTATCAAGGAAGAATTACAGTTTGTCTACCAGGAAACCTTGGATCTTCCCCATTTGTTGGTTCATTTGGAAAGATGTTTGTTGTTTGGTTGATCATTTCGTGGAATCATGATTAAATCTCCAAAATTCGCATATCGTCTCTCCTCACAGCAACGGTGTAAAAGTTAGTCTTTTGATGTTTTTCAGGTGGAAGGATCTCAGTCAGCCGTAGTTCATCCATCCTCCAAGTTTACAAGATAATTGAAAGTGTCCAAAATTTCTTATGAATGTGTCCAGGTTCCATAGGTTTTTGTTGACGTCATAATATCTGACTTGTACGCGCTCTCGCGATTGATCAGGCATTGAAGTAAGTTTCTTCATCGGCGTTTGTATATCTATTATTGCAAGCTATTTGTGGCACGATATCCTGGAGCGATGAATTTGGAGAAAATTCTACAGAACGTTTGAAATTGTTCACTTGTGAAGGTTGTGGCATTGTCTGAAACCATCACCTGAAGAAAACCAAGCCGGGAAAATACATTCTCCACATCTGCTCACAGTTGCATCATAACTTTCTCGTACAGTGTCAAATACGTCCCGTGTATATGATCCAAATCTTATTGTTGAAGGTTGAAGAGAGGTGTATCAAGCTTGTGTTGCAGTGATGTATATCCTGACCCCTGAATTCCACAAATTTGCCTTCAATGTGGATCTGAACACAATACCGCTATCTGTCGGTTCTGATAAATGTCACTGACCTTTACAGCTGTTTCGTCAAAAATCCAAAGTGTGGCATACTGCTTTGACATCCCCACCACGGACAACACTCTGATCGCCACCTTCGCAGATGACTACCCAATAATGTCAACAGATTTTGGTGCGGACCAAGTAACCGAAAATCTCCAGTCACATCTGAACAGAAAACTGGCTCAACCAATGGCGCATCAAAGTAAACTGCAACAAGTCGACACAAATCTCCTTCACAAATAAACGCTCAACGAGACAAGTTAAAATAATCAATCAACCCATCCCATTAAAAACCAAAGTAAAATACCTAGGACTCAGCATTGACAAAAAAACAACATATAAAAGCCAAAAAAGAACAGCTGAAACAGCTAAAAACATGCACTGATTACTTGGACGAATATCACAACTCACTCTTGAAAACAAATTGCTTCTATATAAAGCCATAGTAGTACCTGCATGGTCTCACGGGATCGAATTATGGTGATGTAGCAAACCATCAAATATCAAGATCTTGCAGACTTTCCAATCAAGGACATTGCGCATCCTAGTCAATGAACCGACCTCAAAATTCCATTTATTGCAGAAACCATCAAGACTTATGCCACCAAAAGCAAACATTGAACACTGAACCACCGCCGACCTCTACCTCCTACCACCCATAGTGAGAGGATTGAAGAGACTATGGCCGACCTCTACCTCCTACCACCCATAGTGAGAAGATTGAAGAGACTATGGCCGGAAGACATCACTGAATAACCTCTACCTCCTACCACCCATAGTGAGAAGATTGAAGAGACTATGGCCGGAAGACATCACTGAATAAATCCAGGAGACCCACCAATGGACGGTCAATCAGTATTAATACCAAAGAATTTACTTATTACTCTAAAGTGTTAAGAGTAGATTGTAAATTAGCAACAGAAATAAAAAAAAATCTGAACGTTGACGTGAAATAGAGGTTCTATTTTGATTTGTTTTAGACTTCCGATCAAGTAGTGTCCGGACGAATACAACATGACCGTTTCTATTACATCCGGAGCACTTAAGATTAGATTTTTCTAATCGACATGTCTTTTGACGAGTGATTTATATTTCTACCACATATTATAACATAGACAGTCAATTCCTTACTAACTGTAAGTAAACTTCTCAGTTTCTTGATTGTGGAACGGTCTTGTGTGGAACACTGGTTCAGTCTCGTTTTATCTCTGGAATTGTGACTTATTTTACAGATGTAGATGGAGCTATCCGTTGACCTAACCCCTTCGAATAGATTTTTGAGACTTGTGATACAATTTCATCAAATTATTTATCTGATTACGTTGTTTTTGATTCCTCGAGTGAACTGTGCCAACTGAAGAATCGCACGAACAATCTGTGACAAAAATTTCAGTCACATGTGTCAGCTACAACGGGGCAACAAATTCTGCAATTGACTGGCTCTCATTCTAGTTTTCGGTCAGAAACTGGCGTTGGACCACAAGGCCCACATTTTATTTTTGCTGCGCCAACTGTTGTTTCTTCAAGTGCAATCTGTTCTTCGTAAGTTTTATCTTTGGGTAAATCTGGTGCTGACGGTGCCGGCCAAAATCATGTTAAAATACTTGTGCGCAATATTCTTTGTTATTGGCAATGCTTTTTTCATTTCCAGATAATTGTCAAACTTGTATTTATAAATACGTAAAGATTCTTTATTTGGATCGAAGTTTTTTTTCCAAATTTGAGGTGCAATTGTTACGTCAGTCATTTTTAATCAAGAAACTGTTGTAGCGTCTCTTGTTGAAATTTCATAAATTGTGCAAATTGCCAGGCGTCCATTGTGGTGTCTAATTTAACATCACGTTCCAGTAGTGCAGCAAGCTACTCGATCCACTCACAAACACTACCAGTTGGCGATAGTTAATTTTATTCCACCATGGTTGCTATGTTAGCAAATATTTATTATATTGCTTATATGCCAGATTTGAATAACATTGCACTGATTAGTTGCGATTTAGTTTTCTTGGATATATAAAGATTCAAATATCGGTGTTTAGCTTCAAAATTTATCGAAGTTTATTACGTACGTCAGTTTACGTACGCGCAATATGACCAACTTGGGGGGGGGTGCAAGGATTACAACTACTGTATTATACAAGTAGTAATGTTCTGTTAAACACATTGCAATGGTTCCCAGTGGACAAAACTCTGTGAAATGAAAAGAACTGTATTTTCGTTCACAAAATAAAATAGAGTTTGAAGCCACAATATTTTTCAAGTGTGCTCTAAACTTTTTTAAAAAAATTGCTTAACCCGTAATACTGAAGATTTTGTATTGCCAAAATTTAGACATAGAAAAAGCTAAATAAGTTTATAAATGTGGCGTTTGGAGGAGCATTATTGGAAAAATAAAAGTGGGGAAATGCGGTAACAAATGAAGAGGTTCTAAATGAGGAGGAAAGAGAAAATCCATGTTGACGAGTTTTTAAGATAAATGAAAGAAAAAAAAGGATCAGACATATACTAAGAAAGGAGTTCCAGGCTCCTGGGGGGACTAAGGACAGGGCAAGGTGGAGAATGAAATTTACAGACCCGTACAACACTTAATAACAGGTCCTTAACTTAGCGCCAAACTCTTTAAGAGACGACGCCAGTAGTACGGAAACAAGTGTGTTACTGAGAAGGGGCCATCATCTTGTCCAGACCATTGCGTGGCTTGACTTTGTGACTTGAAACAGGCTCTCTTGTGGATGTTGAGAGTTAAAGGTGAGCCGTGCGATGATTTGTGGGAGGCAGCTGCTGGAATGCGAGCGGGCAGATGGAGGCCAATCACGGCGGCACCTGCGTCCACACAAACGGACATTGACCGAATAATCATGCCCACGGAAGGGAAAAAGGAAACCATCTCAGTGACTGGACGTCAACAACTTTCCACCTCTGACGTCATCCTCAAATTCATTCCTTCCAAACAATCATCGGAATGACGTGGGGTTTGTGCTGTGAGGCCGACTCACAGGTTTCTCTGAAACACATTCAGGTGAATACTGTGGTAGGATCCTTAAGCTATAGCCCCAGAAGAGGGCTAGTAAAGCCTCGGTTACCTTTTTATCCCGTCCGATGCTATTAAAAAGAAATGACCTTCGGGTATCCTGTCAATTTCGATGTGATATTTTTGGTAACTTCTCAATTATAATAGTTCCACATTTTTTACCACTCATATAAAGGAACAATAGGGTTACTTTCTTCAAAACCGAAAAAAATTATTTGGGTAGCAAAACCGATGGTAGCAAACGTCCGAAAGTTTTTTTTTTCCAGCATTGAAATAAATGATTTGAAGAAATCGACACTGTTGTTTCTTTATATGAGGGTGGAAAAAAATCTGGGGCTATATAATTAATGGGGGGAATCTTGTATTTAACAGATTTTTCTCTGAACAAGACGAATCCGTTGACGTTGACTTGATGAAGTATTGATGTGAACGACGCAGTGTGTTGGCCTGGTTCCGAGTCTCCAGGGACAGGACAGTCCGCCTGATGCCATCGAGCTGTGGACGCAATTAATCACGAATGTTCCCAGAGAATCGCCGCCACACTCCACTTTGGCAGATAATTGCAAGAGCTTCGTGATCGGGGAAAGATCGCACGTGGCAAACGGAGGAATTCCCCAAAGGGAAGGCTACGAACAATGTCGCCGCTTTTAGTACATCACCAGATTGTTTGGATCAGATAAACTGTGCTATATTGTAATAACGAGCCGGTGGGATAATTAAGTCACAAATTAAAAAATAGAGGACACTAGATGAAGACGAGTAATGGGGAGAACTACCAAACAACCCTATCAAAAAACAGGAATCAGAGACATAACCAGGGGAATTAGAGCAAGTTTCGAAAAGTCATGACTCGCTTCTGTATCTTCTCAGAGAATTTTAGGAACAACACAAAACAGGCTACATGCCATACAGTTCACAATGTTAGTGAGTTTACAGTGTGCCTGTACAACTAATTATATTTTCCTATTTTTAGAAGTTTACAGGGAGAGCTATGACAGAATTGTTTGCAGGAAATTCATGACAACTTAAAATCAACTTCTTGTAGCACACAAAGGTTAATTGAACTGTACACATTTAACCTGTTGGGGAACTAATTCATTAGAGTGTATTGGTATGGAAGCACACAGTTGCATACATGCCATCACCAGGAGACCACCCTGTGAGGCAGGGATGCTGACCACTACACCACAGTAGTTCAGACTTGTAGTGAAGATATTTGAGCCAAACTAATTGGTTAAATGCCCCTCATCCTTCTTTTGAACTGTGCAGCAGTTGAAAATAGAAGCATCCAGCACACTTTGGCTTGTCAGTCAGATAGCGAATATTGTTTAATTTCCTCTTTTCTTTGCAACATATTCCTCAACTGTTTGTGTTGATGAGGGAAGGAATGAGAAAGTTTCAAGCAGTAATAAATTTACAGATGAGGGTGAAAGTGACAGTAGAGTTGGTTAATTCTACAGGGAAAGGACCAGAGAGAGAGAGAGAGAGAGAGAGAGAGAGAGAGAGAGAGAGAGAGAGAGAGAGAGAGAGAGAGAGAGAGAGAGAGAGAGAGTAACAAGCAACATGAGGGTAATCCACGTGGAGGAAATGTTAATAGCATAGAAACGGATTTCAAGGGGCGATGCGGAAGGGTAGAGCAAGTTATCCATGCAAATTAAACATTGTACGAAGTTACTAATGACCCAAACAAAACAAAAAAATTTCCTTTTCCTCAGAAATCCTACTGAATTTAATAAATCAAGTTCCATTCTTATTTGAATATAAGCACATAAATAGAAACCAGACTTTTTGGGAAATCAATATATGAAAACAAATCAGTGAGTGATGAAAAATTTTATTAGAACCATAGAAACAGGGAAAATGTACAACAGCTTCTTTCAATTGCCAAAACATATCACACTATGACAACACACCGAGATTATGATAGTCCATCACGTAAGAACTTTGAAAGAACTGACCAATCCCTCCACATCAACCAGATTGCCCACCTGAAGTTTCCGCCTCTTGGCCAGCGCATTCACCCTGGTTGCTGCAGTCTCCAACAGTACTCGCCACTCAGGTTGGCTTGCAACTTTGAAGGCGCAACAAAATACAATCTCGCTGACTTCCTGCTCAAGTTTGTAACTGCTCACAGATTCAAACACCACCTTCAATGCATTGACTGCCTCTTCACGCATGTCTTTGTTGCGGCAGACCAGATTTACAACAAAGAAACCTGTTGATGGTAAATGTTTACTTTATTGCCAATTGAAAATGTTAGAGATAACAGAAGAACAATTATTAAAGGGACATTTTCACTGATTGTAGTGTGTATATTTTACAGAATATACTATTTCAAAGTAATAAAATAATTTGAACAATTGGCAAATGCTTTTAAAATTTTAATAAAATAATTTGAACAATTGGCAAATGCTTTTAAAATTTGAATAAAATATTTTTCCTGGAAAATTCTGAAGGTCTGTACAGAAAATTTTAAATACAGATATATATATATATATATATTAACTTGATAACGGGGTAATTTTGTGTTTTTGTGGTGTGGATTGTAGAGCTTAACAATTGAGGAGGGCAAGCCTGATTGTCGCACCTAGAAGGAATAGTTCCACATCGTTAGCCGCTGGAGGCGGATGCCCTAAGAAAGTGTAGGAAAGCCACGTGTTGTTTAATTCAAACCATGCCTTGAAGAATCTATGTGTCATGTTCAAAAAAAAAATATTAAAAATTATCCTAATTTGGTTATTTACCTGAAAATAACCTGGCACCAAAAAATAAATACAACAGTTGAGTGATTAATCACTGCATTTGTTGCCAGAGAATGTTGGGGCTTTTGTGGAACTTTGACAGTCAACATATGGTGAAAGGAGAAATACAAGGACAAAAATTAGAATGAAGGACGTGGAACAACAGAAGTTTGAGTAAGAGTCATGGCAGGACAAAGTTTGTTGTTGAAGGGTGTTAAAAGCAGAGGAAAGTGTTGTTTTTTAGCACCTAAAAGTGGTTCTGTGAAATTCATTAAGACAAAAACTCTAAGGTTGGTAAAAAACATTTTAAACTTTTACAATCTTCTGCTGATCATGCATGGTATTATACTTTGATTAAAAGATGGAGGAAAAGCAAAAATAGGATGGAATTAAAGAAGTAGATACAGATTTGGTTAGGGAATTGTTGAAAATGCTTTTAAGGGTATCAAAAATTATGTAAATGTTGTGAAAAATGTTGTGAAAAGTGATGTGAAAAATGATGTGAATGTTATGAAAAAGGATCTGATTGTTAAGTTAGATAAGCAGAATGTTCAATTTAATGAAATGGATAATAGATTAAATGTAGAACGTAGTAACAGACCTGCACAGCATGCACTGGTTGTTGATACTAGATTGTCACTGGTTAATGATCAAATTAATAAATATGTACAATCTTAGGGGTAAAATTTGAATAAAGATGTAGAGAAGGAAGTAAATTTTGTAAATAGAAAAATATAGAAATTAGATGGAATTATTGTGTAATAGTGTATGCAATTTTGAGTGTAACAGAAAAAAGGAATCCAAAGTTATTGTGTATGATGATAAATAACTAGATAAGAAGAGAATATTATTAGAAAAATCTACTAAGACTAAGTTGTAAATATAAAAACAGATAAGTCAGATGCATCTTGTGACAAATGGTATAAAAGTGAGATTAAAAATAATTATAAGGGGAATTTGTTAAGTGGGATAATAAACAAGCAGATAAGTAATAAATATCGTTATTTGAAAATTTTTTGATAATATTAAGGACCAAGTGAATGCAAATTTAGACAATAAATTTATTGAATCTCCAAAGATTAATTTTGTGTCATATTATTAATAGAAATCAAATTGTACATAATTATTAGAGATATTTTCAATGTTAAAGGACTATACAAATAATGTGAAGTATTGGTGGAAGGACATGTCCTGGATCCCATGGAATGACACTATTAACAAGTTTTAATAAAAATTTCCACACAAGGTCTCTAAACCTTGAACTTATGCATTGTTTGAGAGTATTACTATGCTTTCTTCAGAGTGTATTCCCAACCTTTGTCCTATATTTCTGTCTTTCTCACTATCCGATATATATATATATATATATATATATATATATATATATATATATATATATCTGTGTGTGTGTGTGTGTGTGTGTATAAAGGTGATGGTATGTTCGTGTCAGAGTTTTATGTCTTATGAGAATTGTGAAGAATGACTACCTTGGTCCCCAATGCAAGTTTTGGCTGCCTGCAACACGGAAGACTCCAAAAATTGACGAGGTGGGCAACTCATGCCCAGACTGGGATCTTTGCTGTCCACATCAAATAAGATGACACTGAATGCGTTTCCTACATCAGTAACACACATTTGAAATAATTATAAGCCTAAATTTAACACTCCAAATGCTACATTAATATAACAGGAGATTTACAACTTTAGATTTAACTCTATAACCATGCTATCAACTATCATCACTAACTCTGTACTGGCCTAAGTGTGAAATTACCTTTTTCAGCAGCTTGAAGAACATATTGCACACCATCACGAATATACACATCCAATCGCTCGTCTTGCACCAGACCAAAATATGTAGTGGCCATGTCTAACATTACAGGATCAATGTCA
Organism: Zhengitettix transpicula; assembly: GCA_037074705.1. Classification (NCBI taxonomy): domain Eukaryota; kingdom Metazoa; phylum Arthropoda; class Insecta; order Orthoptera; family Tetrigidae; genus Zhengitettix; species Zhengitettix transpicula. The sequence continues at coordinate 64,911,560 of CM073594.1, read as the reverse complement.
ACAGCGGTAACCCTTACCTTTTGAACATGGCAGAATAAGAAACATTCAAAATAATTTTCAAAAATGACTAGTATAAGAGAAACTACAGCAGTATTTTAACAACAAGAAAACTATATACAATAAACATATATTTTAAGATATTACATTAACCTGCCTTCTGGAAACAGTGCTGAATAAAACTGCAGAGGCCACCTCCTCCAAGGCCGATGACCAATACATGACTCTTGGCATTCTCGGCGATGCCAAGGGAAACACCAACTGTCATATATACAAGATAGTCGCTGGCCAAGTACCCCAAATCGACAACTTTCTTGGGTTTCCCTTTCCGAGATTTTACTGTAAAATATAATAATTTTTGTCACACCACTTTCATCCATAAATTTTCAATTGCAATGAACCAAAAAACAAATAGTTCATATTTTATTGAAACTTGTGGAAAGGTGGCATATAATCTTACATATCTTAAGACGTGCTTCAGACTGCACCGTGCCTTGATTACTCAAGAATATCAACCTCCGGAAGAGCTGCCCACCGTCACCCTCTGCCTCCTCGATAACAAACTCTCCAGACATCTGGCTGAAGCCTCGGTAACAGACTTCCCTGTGGCCCACATCTGAGCCTACCGACAGGAAAGGTGTCTGGAAATACAACTGACAATTTCAGAAGTACACAGGCATCAAGAATTGATAAAGTAGTTTGCTGAAATGAAATCTGAGCTACCAGAAATTTTTTATTCTTTAATTGTTTTATATATTATTTTTGTCAGCAAAAACAAATTTATTGCACTTGAAAAATTTAATATTGGTAATATTTTTGAAGAATTGAAATACTAACATTTTAAAACATGAAAAAATGAGAGAGAGCAATAAGAGTATCTTATCTTTCAAAGCTGTTTGATATTTTTATCTCAAAGTAACACATGGAAAATCACCTTCATCTTGCGTGATCCTGGAGGAGAAAGTCTTATGATGCACTCTTCAAGCTCAGACTGCACAGCTTTCAGCCCACTGTACGTGTGTTCTCTGTGCAATGTAACAACTGCGAGTCTATCGTACCCTGTAGACTTGAGAAGTGTCATTCTCCCTTCTGTTGTGGCAAATAACCATTCATTTTCTCTGAAATCAATTCATTCTTTATAAAATAAAGAAAAAATATTCAGTTGCAGAGTTTCAAAGCATGACTTTTTGACAATTACTGCTTCCATTTATGACAAATTGACAGTTGCAATGTTTTTGGACTAAACATGGAAGAACTGGTTTACTTAATAAATTTAACTTTCAGATGATAATCTTTAATAATTTGGATCAATTTATTCAGTCAAAATTAATTATGGAATTCCAAATGAGTTTAAGAAAGGGGTTAATCTTTATCTTAAATCACAAATGTATATAAGCTACATACCTTCCTTGTGGAACAATAAATGCAGCATATCGACGAGAACTCTCCCTTGCATAAGGCTGATCTAAAACATGTATGGTGTATCGCGATATGTTTTCCGAAGGTCGGTAAAGTTCCATCACGACCTCGCCATGATCAGCTACACTACCTCGACTGAGTCTGGTACACACCATAGCAGACTGCTGGAGGGACTTTATAGATTCAACGACTTCTGATGCACTTTCAACTCGCTTAATTTGATCACCAGCAAGACAAATTTCCAAAACCTGGAAAGCAATATTTATTAAATTCCTTCAAATAAAAGTTCACTTTATCAACATACAGATACTGAACTACCACATGGGTAAATATGAAAAACTAACCTGCTGAAAATTCGGAAGTTTCTTAAATTTTGTACAAATAGTTACAAAGACAGGTAACCCAGGACCTTCACCACTTTCCACAGACTTATTTTCTGCTTCAACACATCGGCAGACCCTGAACATCCAACCAGCTTTAGGAAAGTAGTCCAGCAATTTAAGAAGCACATGCTCCTGTAGTAGCGATACGCAGACATAACGACCGCCTACTCGCAACACACGATCTATTTCCTGAATTATCAATTGTACTATTATTTTACGAAAACCAGGGCAGAAATGCAAACCACAAGCTTTAGGTAGATGCTCACATCAAATAGCTTCTGTATCTTCTCGTCAACCTCCGGACTGTCATCAGGCATCAAGGCATCCAGAGTGCCTTTATCAAGCACCACACTGAACTGGCCATCTTCGAAACTCATTTCAGTTGCGTCCATCTGCACATATTTCATGTCTGGTCGAGAACTGCCATGACCGTCCTGCATTTGCCGAATGACCACATGACTAATGTCAATGTTGATAATATTTCTACAGAAAAAATAAGTGTTTTAAACGTTTAGATTATGAGCAATCCAATACAAATTTAAAAAATAAATGTGCACGACATTATTCTCTAGTGTATTTGCTCCATAAATTACACTTTATGAGGAAAGTTTGTTTAAAATCGAGAAAATGCGCAATATATTGTTTCCTTTGATGTCAAATGTAGATTGTCAACTGTAAAATGTATTAATTATAAAAATTTAATAGGTTAATTATTACAGCAAACACAAATTAAAAATGCATGTGTACGACAACTGATAAAGTATGTATATTTTTTTACATGAAATATGCTTCTTTGTCATTCAAGAAACAAGATTCATTCATTATCAACATGGACATAACAAGCATTCTGTTTAGTGCATAAATATTAAAATAACCATATTACTGTTTGGAAGCTATAGTAAAGTATGGAATAAAGATAATGGAATGTATTCATACCAATCCAGTATCTGTCTTAAGGCCATTAGATAAAATTCACACAACGAAAACTTAATTAAGAATCGTAGGCACATGTCTGCCATACCTGTATCCCACATCATACAGATCACAGCTGAGCGTCGAATTTCCACATCCTACAACAAGAATAACATCCTTGGGCTTAATATATTTATGTACATGTCCACATAGTTCTGGATATTCTCCATACCTGCAACACGATTGTTGAAGGAAGTCAAGTTTGTTTACAAAGTTTTATAGGTTATAATCGGCGGCACCTGTCACTTACCACTCGAATGCCTTCGAGCCGCGTTTCTTAAAAAAGGAGTTCCAGTATTCTTTCTGGCTAAATTCTTCGTGGGTCTTTGGTAAAAGATTCATTTATTCCAACGGCTGGAAAAGTGTATATAACTTGGCTTCTCAATCAATTGAATATATATAACATTTCAAAGCGCTTTTACGCCGAATAATTCCACTTAGGAAAGCAATGACTAACGTTTAATCGACGGCCTTTTCACTGTCCTGAGAATTGCCTTCCATCTACTGTAAATCCATTCTCCATTCACAATATCCAAATCTTGGATAAATAAGCGGCGAAATAACAGACAAAATTAAGTGATAACACAAATGCCACACAACGTTTCTGCAAACCTTGTTGGTTTCGTCAGTTGATTCAAGTGAAGGAAGAGTCGTAAGAACTATCATCGCAAAAAAACTCGTTTTTTATCTAATCATTATACTTTTAACACCGACGTATTATATTTAAATTTTAACTCTTCCTTTAATTTTAAAGTAAATTCATTCAGTTCGTTTCTTGTCTTATTTAGGAACAAGTATTTTCCAACATTGTTTTTCTGCTGTCTTTATTTTGAAAATCCTCCCATACCGAGGCGCTTCTTTAATTCTGTCCCAAATTCCCTGCAAAGGATTTTGACCTTTAAATAAAAAGTGTTGCCTAATCTCTTTCTGTTCTAGTCTGTACTGTATCCCAGCCCAGTAACTTTCGTTATTTGCTCCCATGCCCAGCCAGGTACATTGTATGAATTTCGTGGCCCTTTTCTGCATGCTTTCCAAGGATTCTATCTGATTTTTTTCTATACAGATCCCAGCCAGCTACGAAACATATTCCATTAGTGGATGTTCTAATGATATAATAAGCTGCATTAATTCATTATGAAGATTAATCCCACAGCATCATGACAGATTTACTACAAATTAAGTGGAATAAAACCCACAGGTTTTGCAGGAAATAAGAAAATATAAGTTTCCACTATCTGGATTTATATCAACATATTCCTGGACCCCCTGCAATTACCTTTTTTCTTTTACAAGAAGCATTATCTGCCCCTGCCTATTCTAATCTTCACCTTCCAAATTTGTCAATTTCCCATAACAGTACTCAGGGAAAGAAACTGGCAGGAACCAATTTAATACATAATAAATGTGTTGTAAGGAACTGCTCTATATAGGTTATTCGTTGTCTTTTGGCAGAACCCAATTATAAAATTATAGAAATGGCCAAATGGGACAGCCACCATAATCATTTACCTAAACTTGCATAATCTATAAAATTATATCTTCATTATTATTATTATTATAGTTATTAAATTGCCTTAAGAATCGTTGTTTATACCCCATATTTTAATTTCTCCAATTATATATGCAATCCTAATTTATCACTGATAATTCACATACTGTATTGTTTTATTTATTTATTAATTGTACGCAGTATTGTATACCAGACTTAATCATACAAAAACTTTTATTTTAGTTAGGAAAACTTAAAAAGGGTATTTTTTTATAACTGCCAGCGGTACTAACTATTTCAATTTAAAAGTGCTTTGGTTTTGATTGGTTATTTAATTTTTATATAGATGAAAGTCAGGATTTTCAAATCTATTAGAAAATCTTGATTGCGCTTATTTATATACAACTCGATTAAAACACAGAAATATACTTTTTTAAAGGGAGAAAAAGAAAACATGAAGCCAATATGCTTATAAGCAGAAGCAGAACTTTATTGCACAACTTCTGAATGTAACTTATATTAATTGAATAAAATAATAAAAGTTTAAAGGAACAAATTTATCAAAATGTTTGTAAATTTATTAGGGGAGGATTTAAATAAGTGGAATGTTATTAAAAAAACTTCTTGACAATCTTCTTTAGACCAATTGCACTAGGCTTCTTACGCACAATTTCACTACTGCCACTGTTACTAGTCCGCTCCGAGTTAGATTGACCACTGACTGACTGCACAGAAGTTGCACTGTGACGGGTGCTGTACCACTCCCAATTATCAGACTTGAGCTTAGCTTGCTGTGACTCCGTGCTAGCCCGCCGGCCGATGCGTGACGACAACGCAGTCTTCATGAACATGGGGGACGACACGTGCCTACCGGGAAGCCCATTATGTCGAACTGTGGGCACAGTCTCATTGACGCCGTGCTCCCTAGAGTTATTGTCCACCTGTGGCAAAGAGCGTGATCCAGTCTTCGTCTCTCTCCAGTCTACAGAGTTGTGGAAATGCTGTGTTACTGACTCAGTACTACTGTCCTCCGTACTCACAGACTTGCTAAACACTGAGCCACCCTTTTCAAATGGCAGATCTTTGGCTTCACTATTTACAGTCACTGTACTGTCCAAACTTTCGCTCCTCTCTTCGTTCACCTTGGCCACATAGTTGAGGAACGGCACTGAATCTTTCTTTTTGCGCCGCCGCCTTTTATTTTCCGCTTTTAGTATGGTACGCACACCTCCATCCACCTCAGATCTTCCATTATCCAGAATGAGAAGTTCTTGGTAGCTTCCTAATTGAAAAAAGAAAATATTATAAAAATTTTGTAGTAAAAGTGAAGCATCAAATTATAATGTGATCCAGTCTTCGTCACTCTCCAGTCTACAAAGTTGTGGAAATGCTGTCAGGAATTTACTCAAGTATTATTCATTTTCTAAATTTCCATAAACCTATTAGAACAGTTCCTTGGGCATTACTGTTATATGGTCATCTTCAAGCTATGAGGAATTTTCTGAATTGGAAAGTTACTATAAAATAATGTGCTGGCACAGATTTTGGTTACGGGAATTACATTTGAAAGAAAAATTAATGATATGTCATATGTCCCCTACCCCCCAAAATCCCTATGATATAGCCATAAATAGTTTCATAATCCATTGTTAACACATGACAAGAATGAATTTTATTCATTTTAGAGATCAGAGATTATACACACCTGACACTAATGCTTCCTCACTGGGCCGCCTCTTTCTAATTTTCCTTGTTTCATGACCACTGACACCTTCCACAGATCTCCGACGTTTGTCGCTTACTTTTGTAGAGCGTTTGACTAGAAGTTTTGGTTGCATGTAGTTACTGCTTGTAGTATGATGAGGCTGTAGCTGACGGCCATAGTGGATCATGATGCCAATGGCGACTATCAAGATCAGAGACTGAATTATATCCTGAAATTACACAAGAAAATCAAAATTAAAATGTCACCTGAAACAAGGTTAACATTAAAAATTATGCTTGTATAAAATACTTTGGTGAAGATCTGACAATTCCACATAAAGTAAAACCTGCTTTCCTAGAAATGAGATTTATTGAGAAAATTAATATTTTGTTTAATTACAAGCATTCTTTATATATATATATATACACACATGAGGTGAAAGTAAACATTCAGGATTTTTCCACAGACATTGTTTTAGAGCAAGAGAATTATTTTTTCCACATTTAAAATTATTCAGTGCAATTTATTGTTATGAATGTATCTAAGAATGGAAACAAACCCAAAGTACTCTAAACCACGTGTTCCTCTCTGCCAGCAAAGAGGATAGTGTAGCCACTTCAGTCCTGAGAAATTCCAATTCTTCCGCCTGTTTCAACTGTCGATCTTCCGATTTTCGGCTCTCCTCATTAATCGTGGCCATTGTACGGTTGAACAATTTCTGCATTTCTTCCACTTGCTTCTTATACCTTCTACTGAGTTCTTCTAAATACTGACTGCTTAGAGACATATTGCGCTCTAGTGCCTATTAGGAAAAGATGTGAAAGTAATAGAAAATTGGATAAAATATATGATTTAAATAAAAATTTATTGATATTTTTCAAAATAGTTAAATATATTATCACTAAAATTTCCATTAATGAGATACAACAATTTCGATTATGTGTTACCTCAATCTGGAGTAATTGTTTAAAAATGAAACGATATTTTATGCATCAAAGTTTATCGATATTCATTGCATGCTTTGTTTAAAAAATTAAGCATTTACTATCTTGATTGAACTATGTGCACCTAAGCAGTTGTTGTATGAAACATCCAAGTCCCACAGTTTTTAATTACATAACTAATCCTACACATAAAAAAATATACATAAAAAGAAACTGAAGTTTTCAAAAATATTAATTATAAAAAATCTATTTACTTAATTTCAATTACTGCATAAATTACTTTACCTTTATCTTGTTGGCTAATCTCATGAAGACAGACTCCTTATGAACCTGCTGACTGGGCTGTATGTTCGGTGGCAAAGTAGTTGTGACGGTAGGGGTGTCCACCACTTCTCTTTCCAGATCTTTCAGTTCACTCAGCAATCTGTCCAAAGAGAAATGCTCCAAGGCTTCTGTACTTTGCTCCAAGTTCTCACCGTTTCCTCCAAGGTCTAACAAATCGGTGAGAGTTTCATTTTTTTCTGGCACGGGCAGAATTTCCACATTTTGCTCAGATTGAATTGGTGGAGGTTCTAACATGCCCATCATTTCATCTGGTGCTTGACTAGGTACCACAGTTAAGGACTCTACATGTTCAACGTCTGGTGCAGCAGTAAGTGTTTTTGTTGGTTTAATTTTAGAAGAAATGTCTAAACCTGTATGACCTAAATGAACGGGGACCTCAGCAACAACTGGTGTGCTACAGATGGTATTTATTTGTGTCGGTATTGTGGTGCAAGTTGCTACAGGCTTCAGTACATTCTCAAATTCTCCTTCAAATTGAATCCTAGTATCTTGTAGCTCGGTAACTGTTGCCATAGTTTCAGTGCTCTCCTCAGTGCTCACATTTATGGCCACTCTTTTCTCAAATATAGCAAGCGTATTACACAATGCAGCTATGTATGAAGGCGGTAAAAGAGCAGCCATATAAGCTACAGGATCTGACTGACCAAGACGAAGTGGGAAGGGAGCCCCTATTCTACGGCTAGTGAAATCCAGTCCATAACCTTCACATATCTGAGTGTCTCTAATGGTCCGGGAAACAAAATCTGACTTCATTAACGAATCAAGGTGACTGTAATCACAACTAAGTAGCCTGTATACATCACTAAATAGAGAATCACTACAATTATCACAAACAATAATGTGCCTCGGGCTTTTACAATTCTCTACTTTTGTAAATACTGGAATGGGTTCTTCTATAGTAGCAGTTGGTGCCAGTGTGGTTGAATTCTGCACATCACTGCCTTTGACCAACACTTCGGCAGCTTTTCTCATTATACTCAGAACTGCATCTCTAGCACTACCAAACAAATTTTTTGGAGGATCGCTGGAATCGAAATTCATTGGTTCATCGCCGTCATCGTCTTCATCTGGGATCCCCTCACCAATTGCAGCTGGTTCAGTTTCGAGAACTTCATCCACAGTTTTGAGTACTTCAAATTCACTTGTCCCATATACTCTGAACAATGAAATAGGGCAGAAATGTTCAGATCCAAAATGAGAATGTAGTTCTACTTTAATAAACTTTCCAAAGAGATGTGGATGTAGATTGAAACTCTGAATTGTTCTCTCATCTTCAGCTACAAAATGTCCAACACTATGCCAATCACGTGTTGGGAAACGGTCACTCACAAACACTGAAAACTCTCGAGGTGACGATGAAAATAGTTCAAAGTTTGCAAGATCAATCTGAAAAAATAAATTACACTGATAAATGAGTTTAAGTAATAAGTAAAGGCCTAATTCTATTTCATAATTGAACATTAAGGCTTTTTGAAATAGCATTAGATGTAGGCTGAATAGCAATACAAAAACTCAGAAACATTATGAGTAATATATAGTATATACAACAGCAACTATCATAATGAATGTATAAAGAAATCATCTCCCCCCCCTCTCCCACAAAGATTTCAATTGCATCCTTGCCATTAATCAAACAATATTATTTCTTCATATGAAATACTTTTTCCAAAATTCTATACCTTTTTTGCCTGAATTGCTTCACAGAGTTCAACAACAAACCATATGCGACTCGTACAAGGATTAAGCACATACTCGTCACGTGAAGGTGACAGCACATTACTAGCACTCGCAGCTTCGGGATTTGTTGCAACTATTTTGGCACCACAATCAGGCGATGCATAGTTCTTGGAGTGCACCTTAGAAGTACCCGATTGGCGTCCTTGATTACCAATGGGTGGCAATGTGCCATTTTGAACTGAAATATTAAGAATGAACATGTAAAATTGTAAAATTACCAATGATTACATCAATTATTAATATTTTGATATATAAATATATTTAAGAGCAACCACTTAACCGAATACAATTACAATGAGTTATCAAAGGTTTTTCTTAGTGTTTAAATAAATTCCAGAAAATGAAACTGCAACTTTACATTGGGATTGTCACTACTTGCCAACCATAACAAGTTAATATGGTGAATACTGGCAACTATAAAGTTTGCTACTTACAAGCTTGAATTGTAACAAACAAGCAATCAATCAGCAGAATTTTTCTATTTATCATACTATTTGCAGTACAGAAGTTATATCATTTTTTTCATTCAAATTATGTCATATATTCAGATTATTTGGAAACAATTTCAATTATTTTGCAGCACATCAAAAATTTGATACTTTTGTGATTTTATACCAACAAAAAAACTTAATCTGAATAAAATTATAACAAATATACTGAAGACAAACTTAACACTTCACAGTAAACTTACAATTTTTTATAATGCCCTGAGATACAAGATGCTTACAAACAAAAGTCTTCCTAATCTGGTGTGATGTGGAATGACCCTCAAGTAAAATAAGTTATAAACAATCACAAAGCAGCAATAATGTTGTATTTTCATATATATATATATATATATATATATATATATATATATATATATATAATATCCTATCAACACTTGTCCTCTGACTTCAGGCACTTAAACATAACCTTGTTTGTTAATTTATCCAGAGAAATGACAGTAAGTTCACCCTATTCAATCAAACCATTGAACCAAAACCATCTGTGAAGAGCAGTATTGTTTTCTATTTCCCCATCCCTTGCCATAAATAAAGTTTGTCAGATGTGCCAGACTACGGTACAATCTCTAAGAAAGGGTTGAAAATAGAGTAAATTTTACTACAGTAACTTCCATGACATTAAAATAAGCACATGAATTAAGCAATACAAACTTATTAAATAATTTCTATGAAATATTTCTGAATTCATCTTATTAGACACTAACATAGATGAGATAAAATTTTATTTTTAAAAAATGTGACATTTTAATTTTATCTCCATATATTTCAAAGTGTTTTGAAGATATTTTCATTATAGAACACTTTAAAGTATATATTGTCACACTCTGTGAAGTAAGTTGTTAAAGACCAAAGGGAAGTTTATAAGACCACAAGTATATTAACAAAATATTAGTGTTACCCTTTTTTTTCTGTTCATCCTCCGCCAACAACTTTTGCCTCCACTCATTAAAGGACGGAATGTCTTCTGTTGGTGTATGCTCCAACTCCTGGCTGGCGTTATCTCCCCCTTCTTCAACGCTGGAGTCTTCCAGCTTCTCAGGCACCCTGCTGGCATTATCATTTTTGGATTCTCCTTCAAGTTGCTGGGATTCAACTCGTTTGGGTTCCGCTCTGATCACATAAGCCACCTCTGCAGTATCGTCTGCAGTCAAATTCTTCACTTCATCTTCTGCAAAAGATGTTGGGACTGACAAATTCTCTCCAGGTGCAGGATGGTCTGAGAAGGCACGTTGTTGCAATTCTGCAGAAGCAGAGTCTACCAGAGTAAACACAACCGCTTGGCTGGTTTCAGATAACCTGCAAAACACAAAAATATAAATGTAACAGTCAGAAAATGAATGGAAACAGAGTAAAATTTCCAAATAATTCTGGGTCACAATTCGAAAACAGTACACGAATGTACATCACATAAATCAGTTACAAGACCATGTGCAGTCAAGGTGGAGCCTCACCGGTCGGTAATGGGAGGGAAAGCCCAAACGACGCAGGCCACGATGACGTACAGGGTAACCACTTGGCACATCTTGCAGTTCCAGTGTCGGATGGCGGACGAAGGGAAGCATGGTGTCGAAGCTAGGCGCCGTAAGCTGCATTTCGGGACTTCCATCAGCCTTCAGTCTGTGTGAAACAATCCTACCTTGACCACTGTGTAGTTTGATAACATCAACGGGAACAAATTTGAGTATCTGCCCATGTTATAAGCATTAAGTTTGAAAGAACATTTCAAGCGATCATTTAGATAGGATGTGAAATTTACTCATAAAAAGAAATAGTGGTCTGACGATTTGTCTAAACACAGAATTAGGCAAGTCCCAGTTGTGCAAAGTTCAAGATAATTTAATTTAAACTACACATAACCATAGAAAATAGACAATATTTTTGAGGATTTAAATAATACATAATGAATTACGAATAGACTGATGTCATATAATAAGTAAAATATTAATACTGAATTAAAATGACAGTTGTAGAGCAACTCACAGACAGGTGAAGAATATTAAAAATATCCTTTACGAGGTGGTCCAGTGAAGAATGTTCATGATTACTTAACGATTTAATCCGATATCACACGTGCAGAAAATGAGGGAGATTGGGAGTGACATTTCGATCTGAATAATACTTGCCACTAATTGGGTCAAATTACATCAAGAAGAAAAAATTGTCTCCGACAGCGGTGAATCTTCTGTATCAGATTTTAAATTGCGTATAAAAAAAACGTGCACTGCGGAAGACAAGCAAGCAGCGACTCACGCGATCTCGAGTCTAACGCAATTAGCGGCAAATGCAGTTAGCTGTCAGGCACGTGGGCAGACAGGAGGCGACCACGTGGCCAAACACGGAGGTGCTTCGCAAACGTAATCCGCGGAAGAGAATCTACGAGGCGCCATGTACCTTGCCACCCATCGCTCTGCGCAGATTGTTTCTTTAATACTTTTGCTGTCGCCACTCACGTCAGACGAAAATATTGGACTGACAAAGAAAGGAAGAAGCCGAAAATTGACAGCAGCACCCTGCACCTGTAACAATGGTTCACGACGAATATGACGACGTACTCCGTGTCGTCTTTGGCAATTTTGGTTTAGATATTAGAGAGAGCGTTTATAAATAAAGAGGGCCCTGAACGTGAGTCGCGGTTATGGTTGGGAAAGAGCCAACCACCTCACTCCGTATTGGCACCTCTTTACCTCCCTCCCTAGCCTTCTTCGTGACCGGACTCGCGTGCATGAGTAAGCGGGTGGCGCCTCCTAGAAATTGCAAGCGGCTTAGGTTTTAATCTGTCTGAGAGAGAGAAGCGAATAGGCTTCCCAAGGTCTCGCCGTGCCGTGACATTAACCTTAATATAACGACAGGCGGACGCTGGCGATAGAAACGTTCGTCGCAATGGAATGTCGGGGTTCCACAAGGGAGGGTATTAGGGGTCTTTTTTCTTCACTCTCTTCTTGTTTATAAATTATATTTTTAATATTTCCACGGAAAATTTAAGGTGCAGGAGGTTACTTTTTAAAAGAGGCAATAACAGCACATATTTAAATAAATATAAAAAAGATATGACGTTGGATCAGTTTGTGTCCGTTGCTGAAACTTAAATGTATGTTAATCGGGAATGTTTTTAAGGATGCAAACTGTGGTCGGCGGAATTATGTGCGGTCTGTAGTGTTTACAGCCCCACCTACTGTTCCTCCCGTCATGTTGGAAAAACAAAGAAGAATACGAGGCTAGAAGCTCCAGATGACTGTGAAGGGACACTAAAAATTACCATTCATAATACTGCATTGTTCGTCCACTGGGTCATAACATAATTTTTCTTTGTCACACCAACACACGGAATGGTAAGACGTCTATAAGGGGGGAAACTGGAGCAGACGAGACATTAGCCTCGGCCTGCGAGGAATTTCCCAGCCACTGCCAATAACACGAAACGCTCTTGGAACCACGCGCGTCCCTTTGACAAATTGCAGCTAAATTCCGGCAGGGACACAAAATACCTCAATACTGCGCGCAGACCCAACGCTCCACATCTTTCCGTTGAACAACAAAACGCTCGCAATCAGTGGTGGTTGCAACATCGATTATTCCACCACCGCCTACTGACGATATCCTGTTATCAGGATACCATTAGAGCGAGTCGCATTACATTGGTGGACCCAACACTGCATCGCAATGTCACGCCACCGAGGAAAAGTTAAGACTGTTTCTGGTGAACAACGCATATCATCAGGGGACTGTCAAGACCTCAGCTATAACACACACACACTTTTTACACGCGATTGTCACCCGCTGGTCTGCCAAGAAAATTAAATATTTGCCAATATTAATTACAATTTGTGTGAATAAGTGACTGGGAACGTCTTTTAACCGTTATATATTACTAAACGTTTGACTAATGGCGGGTCAAATTATACAGGTGAAGAACACTGGGGTAATGATGACGAAAAATATACAAGATATCCGATCGAAACTTTTTTTTGCAAAGAAGTTACTAGTGAGGCGACTGACGGTAGGTCAAGTCGCTTCTTCCATTTCTTCTTATCCAAAGCTACCTTCAACCCTGTCACCATCAACTTTGACCCGGGTCTTCTTCTATGTCCCCTGCACAGTCATCCCATTGCATTCTCACTATTCTTGCGTTCGATGTTAATTCGGGCTCCTCTTATACTTGTTATATTCCACAACTTATCCTCCAGTTTTCCTTTAATTGCACCGTAGAAGCTGAGCAGTATTTTTTCTTTCTTTCAAGAGAGCAGTTCACGTATCTGGACACGTGTCCAACTCTCCAGAATCTATTCGTTTTTCAGGTGTTACATGACAGATGCGAGATCAACACCGGATGAGGAAGGAAGCATGCGTATGCGGAAACTAAATAGTTGAGTGACGTTGACGTTACATAAATGTCGCCAACGATATCAAGTGGGCTCGCTTGCCTTGCAATGGCAGAGGTTAATAATGTTTGTCCGCCCATCCTCTCGGCAAGTGAAACCTTACCGTGGCCGTGCTCTTGAGTCTCTATTACGTTAGCGGTACAAATATAGGCTCAAGACCGGTTTTTCCTTATTTACGTATTGTTTTTCGCTCACACACACCGCAATCGACTCGTTACATAATACAGGCGCCGCCGTCGACCATGGAAAACCAAAATACCAGCTTCAATTCGTACAGAGACCACAATCATTTTGTCGGTGGAGGTGAAGACACTCCGAGCATTCTAGAGACTTTTGGACAGTACTAACAAACATCATGGCAGTGGTAACGCGATAGGAAAATGTGGATCCAATACCTACTGTAATGATTCGATTTTGTACAACGTAAAATGTTGTAGATGGACGTCTCATTGACAGCGAATTCTTCCGAGCCGAAGCAATATTCATCTGTTGTCAAATAATCGCCGTTTGGAGAGCAACGGAAAAACATTCTTTTGACTGAGGGGGCCGTTTATACATTTCAACAAATTATTCGTCGTTTGGAGAGCAAGCACGACACGTGTTTTGACTGAGTGAGTCCTTTAAGAACTGGATATACACAGTGTCAGAAAAAGATTGAATTGACGAGCAATTAAAATATACGTTTGGTGGGCGCCATCTTGAAAAATGTATGCCCACGGGAACGGCGGGTCTCTACCAACAATCATTGCAACTCACACCAAATGGGCACCTAGAAATAAAGAACATAATATTTCTCAGTCACGGTATAGTTTGAATATTAGTTTGACTGAGCTGTTCCCGTTCATGGAAATCGGAATTTCAACTCATCTTGTAACAGTTGTCTGTGCCCGACGGTCTATTTTGAAAACGGTGTAGACTGGACCAGGTCACTGAGTTTGATGACTCATGCCTGCCATTCCTGCACGCCACCGGAGAGCACATTGTAAAGTTTTACGGTTTTTTTTTTCTGATTATCGGTGACGTAAACAGCCGTGATACGTTTCTCTTCCTTGTAAGGTGACAATTTTTGTTTCCACCCATAGACGCCCAATAGGACTGAGATACGATTTGCGTTTAAGCTTTTTAGAAATTATATGTAATATATTCTTGGACCCTTTAATTAATTTTATTTTGTATAAATTTGTTTTCCAATAAAGTAAAGCAGTAAACTATAAACGGGAAAATTTCCTCGTGACTGTCCCGTTGTATAAATTTATCAACTTCATAGTTAAAAAAAACAATTTTAATTAATCTCAGTACCAATCAAAGTGTTTTTAAGGCTCCTTCCTGATGTAGGGTGGGTGAGTGACGTGGAAATCCGCTTTCGGCTGGTCGTCGTCGGCTGATCGAATCCCAAGGCCTTCCTTCTCCGAATCTGCGAAGGCCATTGCC
This sequence comes from Zhengitettix transpicula, assembly GCA_037074705.1. Taxonomy (NCBI): domain Eukaryota; kingdom Metazoa; phylum Arthropoda; class Insecta; order Orthoptera; family Tetrigidae; genus Zhengitettix; species Zhengitettix transpicula. The sequence goes on along the minus strand of CM073594.1, from coordinate 64,896,253 downwards.
ACAGAGTAACGTAATGTGTGTGTGTGTGTGTGTGTGTGGTAATTCTTTAGTTCTGCTTGATATTTACACGCTGCTGGGGCGAGACTTTCAGCGAATCTGTTGGGACAGATTGATGATGAAAACTCAGTCGAAACCTCCTGAAGACGTACCACGAAACTAAAATGTGCATAACAGCAAAATGAAAAATTCAGACCAAGGATGTACGAAGTCGATCATCTCAGTTTAAAAACCACTGCGAAAAGCAGATAGACATACCGGATATCAAATATCAAAATTTGATTAACGAGAAAGATTTCTGGAGGCGAGAAACTTGAACAGTTGCAAGAGCTGACAGGAGTTGATTGGAAGCTGCAGAACTAGCAGTAGAGTCGAAGAGCAAATGGAACTGACAGATTTGGGCGCGTAGAAAGTCACAGGCCGCCGCCATATTACCTGCCAGTAGGCCACGTCGGATTAGTAAAAGTGCACCATTTTTCAAAAACTAAGTCAGTCTTGTGAGAATTATACAAATACCCTCTAAGGCAAAACCTCTTTTGTGGAACATTTTAACGCCCAATAATTTATTTTCCCTAGATTTATATCATTCTCTATTTTAAGATGAATGTATTTTTTATTTCGTGGTGGATACGTTGTATCGACGCGACATCTGTAAACAAGTGCGACAATTTCTAGGTTACGAAAAGTTACCGTACGATTAGGCAGACGAGACGTTGTCGTCTTTGGTTTACGCAAGTAACTGGTGCCAAGAATAAAAATAATTGTCGCTCGGAGAGCAACAAAGAAAAGCGTTTTGACTGACGGAGTCGTATACATAACTTAATGGATTGAATTCTCGTTCGAGGTCGTAATCACGAATTATCTTATTATAGATTTCGATGTTCCGGCAGCCTAATTTTGAGGCGGCCAGACAGGACTCTCATCAGCGTGAGTTTTTGTTGATTCGTACCTTCCATTACTGCGCGCCACCAGTGACCGGAGCCCACGTTGCGATCCTCATTTGGACAGGCGTTCTTTTCTACGTTTCTGTGGAATAACTGTTGGAATATAGGCAATCTTTATTTTGATTTTCGCCCCCACAATACGGCCCTGAGGTACGACCTGCCTTTTTCAAGTTTTATATAAATAAAATCGTTTATATTCTTTGTCCCTTTTTACAATTGTATTATTCTTTCAATAAAGTAAAGTAAAAGAGTACACAGCAAAGCCAATATGTATTTCATTAGCAAAGGAATTTTTTTTGCCCTGGGATTAATGCCCGACGTGCGTGTTTTGAGGCCAGAGACACTGACGCAACGTTAAGCAATTCACGCGTTTATTATCTCTACGCTATATCTAAGTGTGACACATTGAAATTTTTTTCTCACTTCCGTTACGCAAAGTCCTTTATCAACTCTCGATGGACGCCCAACGAGGAAGGTAAGAAGTTCTTGTTCCTCCTTCCGAAGAGACCGCGGTTCCTCTGAAGAATAATCCTCCTGATGACCGTCGACGACACGACAGGACGTAACCTTGGACCTCCATTAGTATTCCTCATCTATATTAATGACTTACTATTGTGAAAAATACTCGCACTCGTTGTCGATTACTGTCTTACATATATTCCTTCGTACGGGGATGAAAGGAGAAAGAAGAAGCCTGCGAGAGGATTCTCTCGCAGGCAGAACCTCGTAGGAGAGATACGAGGGGGCTACCTTTGGGGATGCCTTTTCCTCTCCGTTTTTGAACTAAGGTTCCCACGAGCCGAGGCCCCTCTGCCTGTTTTGAGATGTGAGTGATCCGGCGTTACAGACCTTGGGCATACGATAAGAGTTGTCCGCTATTCCCATTGGAACAGTCGGCCAGCTGCCTCCAAAACTGGTCGAGGCACGGAGAGGGGAATTCTGCGTCACCACAGCAAACTCCTCTCCCGCCATCGGAAGGGCGTGGGACAAGTACCCAATGCCCGACCTACCTGATGCAGGTTTTCTAGGGTTTGTCCTGCATCACTTTTAGGCGAAGGCCGGGTAGGATCCTTAATCCATAGCTCGGGGACCCCAGTTAACCTTGGCTACCTTCCGGACCCCCCCCCCTTTCAAATCTCTTCCTATGCTATTAAAGGGGAGTTGCCACCATGTGGATTACCCTCCTGTAGCCTGTTACTCTAAAAGAAAATTGATTGATAAAATCAGTACGTTTCTTAATACATATCCACCTAAATTACTCAAAGAAGTATATTGATAAATTAAAATTGAAGGACAGAAGCCAATTAAAGACCTTTTATTAATGGGATATTGATTTCAATTATATACTTGTCAAATAATAATACTCGGGAGCTGTACAAACCAAGGACGTTAATATATAATTATTGATAGGTTAAAATTCAGGTTTTTGCAACTTCACCCATTTCGTTTCAATATGGCGAATGACAGTTGACGGCCTTAAACCTTCCTCGCAGCTCTGTATAGCGTCAAAACAACGTGTAATTCAAATCGATCCCACCACTTTCTCAATAAAAGCCACAAAAATCCTCAAACAGTAAACTAGATGATATAATATAACCGGGTGTTGTTACTTAGTTACTCCTCTTTAAATAGCCCATTCCCCTCTGTCCGCTTGCTTTCCGTCTCCTCCTTCCCACTTTCAACACCCTAACGTCCTTATCCACATTCATTCTCCAACTGCCTAATTTTCCAGGTTTGTTTCCATCACGTCCAGGTTTACCAACCTATTAAACCTTTAAACCTATTGCGTCCATTCTAATCATGTCCCCCCCCCCCCCAAGCGCCATTGCACATCAGATTACCTGTGATCAGAAGCGTGTTGCTCCCGTCACACCAAGAAGTGTAGCTACACCCGGAGAATGAGACAAGCAGATGTAGATTTAAAATTTCCATCAGCGAACCAGACCAAGGCGACCTTCACAACAACTTCATGTATTTGTTTCGTTAACTTTTGTTTGTTTCATTAATCGCAAAGCAAAGTTGTCTCTCCACGTCATCCCAGGATGCACGAGCACCGCCTAATCTCCCTCAGGCAAACGTCAGTCCCTGACGGAGGAGATTACGAGTGCCAAATAAACACGCTCTTCCGCGCGCACACATCAAATAATAACCGACACTGCTGCCAACTTCCGGGAACAATCACGGCGAAATTCTCTCTTTTCCCAAATAAATATTATTTTCATGTTTTATAATGGAGACATTATTAATCAAGACATCTTCCAATAATCTCAAAATAATTCTAAGAAATAAAATGAGGGAATTATATCCCAAGAAAATGCAAAAAAAAATAGCTTGCGACCCAGTTTCGGGACATTATCAGGTACTATATTAATAAAATTAAGGTGACTTAAATTAAATCTCTGCATTACAACAAAAATTCGGGTTAACAAATTGTCTTCAACAAGTTCATGAATAATTTTTTTATATTCCATGGATTTAATTTGTCACCATATAATTTTTATTAATGTAACACCTGATGATGTCCCGAAACTGGGTCGAAACGTTTCAGTACTTTATCAATGTAACCTTCTAGTTAACTGGAATAAATTCAAATTATTCTGACTTTATGGATTGATTGATTTATTTTATAATTTTAAGTGATTTCGATATGAAAAATTTACGTCTGATTGAAAATTAATAATAAGAAAGATAGCCAAATAGTGACAAAAGAAGTGATAATAAAAATATCACACAACGTTTCTGGGATCCTTGTGCCTTTCTTCAGGTGCTAAGAAGTGCCTATAGTGACACAACTGCACCTGAAGAAAGGGACAAGGACCCTAGAAACGTTGTGAGCTATTTTTATTATCACTTATTTTGTCTATATTTCTAATTATTAAGTGATTTCGGTAGAACCGTCATAAGACGCACTAAATTTATATTTGGACATCTAATTTTAACATACATATATGCATACATTCAAAACTGTTTATTTCCCGATAAAGTCCCAAAATTGTGGACGAACCGTCGCAATACTGTAATTAATTTTTTTTTTCCGTTAAGTAACAGGTTTTTTTCTGACAAATTGGCAGTTTTTCTTTTAAAATTATAATTGCTAGATTAATTTTGATATATTTTATGTATACTTAAATATCAATTTTGGAGATAAACTTCTTATTACTATTATGATCTTTGGCGTGGCATGATAACCTTTTTTCCTCAATTAAGTATTTCAATATATCCGGTACAGTTCATTTTCTGTATGTTTTCTAAACGTGAAAAAATTATAATATCCGAACTCGTAAACGTTTAATCATTTTAAAGCAACACCTAATATTATTATTGACCTTGTAAGGTAAAAAATAAATGGGTCGAATTAATTGCAAGTGGGATCCCTCCCAAATAAGTGAAACAGCGTATAAGAGTATACAAAAACATACAAATTTAAGCAGCACATGTCCAGTAAATTTGTAAATATAAAAATGAGATGATAATTCACGCAGTCTTTATGTTAATTATCTTTGTCACATTTATAGGAAGATATATCCAGTGAGTTCATTTCCGGTGTCAACGAACGTTTACACTCTACGAAATAGCAATACATTATTATTATTATTATTCTGTGATGTTGATGTAATGTAGGCTATCAGCGATACCCGCCAATCCACTTTGTATATTATCTCTAGTCTTTGAAATTCCATGAGACAAGACGGGGTAATTTCCACTATCTCGAGTCGTGGAATGTTGACAGGTGTTGCGTAATATATTTGCTTGCCACCGCCTGTATGAACCGGAACATTACACCCCCCTCCCCCCTAAAAAAAATTGCCTACCATCAAAAAATTATCCTCGAGAAATGACACTCAAAATAAATCACAACACGCGATTGCGCCGCAACAATTAAGGTGTCCGCTCGTAATGTCGCCATTTACTGTGAAGTTGAGTTCTGCTAGCGTTGCTTTACCTATTTTCGTAATAACTGGCACTTTGTGAGGTTAAGCGATAGTAATAACGACAACCAGAGTTCCCCCGTAGAACGCTTCCAAATGGAAGGTGGAGATAAAAAAGTTACTAGGCCAAACATCTACGCTATTAGAACGATATGATTTTTCCTCCTACCCTACATACTGAAATATTTACATTAGAATCTAAGATTCCATTATGAATACACCGATACGTTGAAGACAACGTTTCGTTATTAGTGGTGTTACCTTTCTCTCTGTAGACGATTTTGAGAACGGATTCAAAGAAACCGCGATCAATTGAGAACAAGGTACTAAGGACTGTTGAGGGATATTTCCTTTTCTAATCTGTATTGAAAAAATCAGACGGGGAAAATTAAAGAGTGGCTATAAAGGAAACGGGCCCAGAGAGATTCCGAGTAATAAATAACAACGTAATTGGTGGCGAAAGTTGTACAACCGATGGAACGCCTCTTCCTCGCAGCCTGTGTGTGGATTCCCCGCCAGTCAAGGGACAACGGGAAATCGGAGGGATGAAAGATCAATCACAATTTCCCTGAAATTTAAAGACATACAGGACGAGGAGGATACTGAAAAAGTCCTAACCTCGATTTCAGCAACGTAAATTAGGTCTTAATTATATAATAAACATTGAAAAAATAATCTGATGGGAACAGTTAACGTTGATGGCGGGATGAAAGTTGGGAGCTGAGCGTCTTATCGTGTTCACCTTGACTGACTGATTGCGGTTTCCTCTTCCAGCGTCAGAGCCTTCCAAAATGACTGTAAAACGAAAAGGAAAACAATTTCGGCTTGAAAGTATCGCAGTTTTCTTCACTACTGTACCCGAGAAAAAGGGCAAGGAGACGAAACGGCAGCACCAACAATGAGATTTACGAGAAGTTTCAGTGCCGTGATACGAAGGAGGACAGACATTAACCTGAAAGTAAAAAACGAGGACACCGCGAACATAAGTGAGTGTACATACACGCGTGGTTATAATTAGTTGAGAACTGTCTTTGCATTTACTGTAAATGAATGGAACACGTGGTCAAGATATCCGCACCCACGAAACTCACTACAGATAGAAGTCAAGATAAATGCTTATCTCACGTAAACTATAGCACTAATGATACACGTGCCTAATAAAATATTAAAAATCCACGTTTGGGCGGTACTTCTGGTACACAGTTGAGATCATAGAATAAGCAAATTACGAGAAAATAAATTTATTAATTTTCTTTCAAAATTATTATTATATCCAGACATTTATTTTTATGTACGGAACAAAGATAAAGTTCTTCAGACATTAACCTTACGATTACACCTTGTCACCTTTGTTTACGACAGCAATTTCCTTTTATTCTGGAGGAAGGGCGGAAAAGGCCACTCAAGCGCAAGAGAAGCTGAACTTTGCGGGGCCGCCATATTGAAGGGATTTGCCCTTTTACAGTACGACATTTGTCAACTAAATTCCGCGGGAATGTCGGGAGCGGTCGAATTTTTAACTGTAAACCGAGGACTTGACCTGGTGACAACAGCCTGAAGCTCACAGCTGCAGTTCTCTAAACCAAATATTGCACATAAAGAAGAATGGCAGGGCCAAGAAAGTCAACGCCTCAGAGTGAGTGCTGAGGGTAAATAATGACCGAAAAATATGAAAAACTTCGGTAGTAATTCAGAAATAACAATTGAATTATAACAGTCAAAAAAATGGAAAAAAAATAGGTGATTTAAATATATCCTGCAAACTTTGTTGCTCATCAAGAATGGACAGCTTTCTGAGATTTATTTTTATCACATAATTTTACCTGCCTTTTTTGCGCGGGGGGGGGGGGGGGCGGCTATTAGTATTACTTAATGAAACTAACGGTCACTTCCTTTCTTCATAACCAACACTGCTTTGCTAATCCAAAGGTTTGGCAACCGTAAGAGTATTCCTCAGTCGCTCGACGACTTCCCCAGCCAACAAGATAGGGAGAACGTCATGAAGATAATGCGAGTTTTTTAAAAAAAATTAAAAGGCGACAGGTTGATAGTGACTCCAAGGCTACATACAAACACACCCAAATAAGGCGGCCGGGTAAATACAGAACCCTAAGAAAAACATATCAGAGGAACCTGAGCTATCTTCCGATTGATAAATAATTTCCCCAGTCAGAGAGTGAAGGCGAGGGAAAAAGCGAGAGTGTGTTTATCAGAAAGAGAGATAGTAACGTGGCAACTGCAGAGCTTCCGTAAGCGAAATGTGACACTGCGAGCCGAGGATCAAATTTGGACGTAATTCAAGACTGGCACATACCTTGAAACTAATGCCGAGCAAAGGAAAAAGGCTCTCGAAAACTGAAAATGACTTTGTGCAGAGTTCGCAATGAATTCGTAATTTTGTCCTCTCGCATTGACACCGAAGACGAAATAAAAAAACAGGAAAAATGAGGAACAAGGAAGATTTCAAAGCAAAATAATCGAGTAGTAACTTCCGTTTGTCCTTCAACGAGACACTTCCGACAGATATGCACTTCATTTACTCATCTCACTGGTGATCGCTTTCAAAGAAATGTATTTTCAATTGGTAAGTAAAACAGATTAATATTGATCACAAAGCAAACCATATTACCAAGTTTTACTTCTTATTATTGAGGTTGTCTTCTACAGAATCATTCTTCTGTTATTCGTGGGGACCTGCCTCCAAGGTTTCTCTTGTCTTCCGTGGGATCATGTCCTCCATCGTCCATACAGGTTAGATTTCTCTTCCTTTCGAATGTCATAGACGAGAAAATCACAACAATAGAAGCAGATCCTCCCCTCTCCCATTCCACGTTTCTATTACCTACAAACGCAACTGTCGTAAAGACCTTTGCACGGCGACCGTATTCTTTTCCTCTAACCGGACGGCAGCTTTTGAACTTTGTTAAAGAAACAAAACCGAGAGTTTTAAGTAGTAAAGAGATAGAGGTGAATGTCAGCGTGTGTATGTGTAAATGTGGAAACACTTGGTTCCACGGTAGAGATCGCGGCGAAGCTATTGTCCACACTCACGTCCAAGAGATAAAAACTCTTTAAGAGGATTTTCCACATTACGCGTTCCGCGAAAGCATGCAAGGGTAAGAAGAAAGAAAGGCCGAAGGAAAGTATGACGTGGAATTGCAGAGATGCGCTTTCGTTACAAATTCAGATCAAAATTTTATTAGTTCCAGAAATACTGGTAAACGAACTGCGGACTGATAACTTTGAAACTGTCTTCAAATGGTACCCTCCGACAGGAGATGATGGCGCGAATTACCAACTTTCAATATTCTGCTGTCAAAATTTCCTGTCATATTTTTTTACAATCGAATTATAAGTAGGTAGAACTCAGAACAAGATATAATTATTTGAAATCATTCTACAGGACCTGTTATTGTTTAAAAATAAAACAAAAGCCACGTGAAGTTTACGATCCTGAGGTATTTATTATATAACCGTCATTACATTGCCAGGAACTCTCGGTTCGTTAACCTTGATCTTGAAGTTATTGCAACAGTGAAAAATTAAAAACTCTTACAACCACGTTTTAAGGCCTACCCACCGTATGCAATTGGGTGAAATCGTTTAAATGCGGTCGGACATTAACCACAAGTTGGTGAGGTCCACTAGAAGAGACATCAAAATCCAGCGAATTCTTGAGGATACACAAGACGTACTTCATTGCAGAGTGCTTTCAATTTGGAATGAAGAAATTTTCTTTAAAAAAAAAATATCCACAAGATAGGTGCCGCGTTCTTCGACTGCGAAAAATTAAACGATTAAAGTTGCTGGTGTGGTGGTCTTTCCATCGCAATCCTGACGTCGATTCAAGAGTGTTGATGGAACTATTCAATTAAGAAAATTTAGAAAAAAGACGAAAGATAAGCGGAAACTAATATTTGTAAATTGTTACACCAGAAAAAAATGTATAATTATGAGGTTGGATTTTTTTTGTCTAATTCGCCTGATTTGACACACCGAGATATTTTTCGAATTCGTAACATGCAAAGAAAGTGATCATCCGAAAATTTTGCACGGCTTGAAAACGTCGGAGAAGCTGAAATGTTGTAAATAAAAATGAATCCATAGTCGTGGTCTCGACTTTTCCAGCTTGACTTTAGATACTAAGCCTCTCTCCACCAGTTCTCTTTTCCGGCCTCCCCCACACCACAGTAGCTATTATCGTCGTCATAACGACTCGTCTACTCAAGACGTTCCGGCATCCATCAAGACCAACTTCCTCTGGGATGGAGGGTTAGTTAATTTGTAGGCTGCTAAGTGAAGAATGGAGGTAATCCAAAGACGACGGAGAGGGAGACCAGTCATACATACAAGTATAAATTTAAACCGGAAACGCCCGCCAGAGAGCTTGTGAGAGAGCACTTCCCTTCAACCCAGAGTGCAAGCGCTTTGTTTTTCAATTAAGATCGACCACAGGAAAGCTTCTCTCCGACTGCCTGCCTCGTGCACGCTAAAGAATTTATTTCGTCTCAGAGACTGGGCCAGCAGTTGTAAAAGAAAGATGGAGCCCCCCCCCCTTCCCCCGAAGGGGCAATAAACACTCCCAAGCAAAAGAAAAAAGTGTGACGTCGCGAATACCGTCACATCATGTGACCAGATGCGTAACAGATAAAAAGTAGTAGTAGTAGCATTAGTGTGGCGACGACCCATGTTTAAATCAGTAGCCAGGAATTGTAAGCAGGTACAACACAGGATAAGGAGATATACTGATTCTGACCTGGTATTCCATTGTATGAGTTAAATATGGAAGAAACACCAAAGAGGAAGATCAACGGAACACACAGCAGAGACAAAATCGACGAAGCAGAAAGATACAACAAAGAAAAAGCAGACTGATTAGGTTTATTGATTGAAGGTGACAGCGACGAAGTAACAAATCATTATTCTTCCCTTAAGTCTAATAGAAATAGTTGAAAATGTATATTATTTTTAAAAAGTAGCGGCAAACGTCTCATCGCATTTGCTTCCCTCATTATTATTCTCTCTTTCCCAATTTATAATCTAAAAATGAATGAGAAGTGGAATAGACCGATACTGCGATAAAGATCACAAAGTTACACCCTGTGCCAACAGATGACGCTTCCCGTGCCGAATTCCTCTCTTTCAATTACTATAAATTATCAACCGTGCACACTTTTAATCGCATTAGTATTAACATACGAGGGAGAAGCGAATTATTTCAGGTTCAGTAACGTTATAAAAATAATCAAGGCCCTTTCTGCGAATAACTTCAGTGATTTCACTTTTCCGGTCATTCATAAATCAAGTCTTAAGCAAAAAAAAAAAAGACAACCAGCAAAATGAAGGAAAGGAAATGGAAGACATGTATGTGCGGTTCTAAGAAACGCCTGCTGCTGCTGAAAAAGAAGAAGAAGAAAAGGGGAACATGGCAAGCGAGATCATCCGACACGAGAGCGACAGCGAAGAGATCAATACTGAGACCACTAGGGACATTTACGAGGACTGAATTCAGAAAAACACAACAAAATATAACAATAAATAATATGTTAGGGAGGCAGTTTAATCCGCAAGATTTATTAGTAAAATAATTAATAATAAAAAGACCCGAGATGGATATGACAATGTCACCAATGAAGGCCATTAATTTTTATTATTATTATTGAACAGTTAACTTCAAATCTTGGATATGCCATTAAATTAAAAACAAAAAGCATAGCAGCTGATTCTGAAAAATAACTGATGTCGAGAGATTCTGTAAAAACTCAGAATAAAGATCCACGACCAAGCCCAAGAAAATGGTAATACGGCACCAACATTCTGATAATCTGCTTACGTTATTGAATTTTTTTTGTTTAGTCTGACAGTAAACCTGAAGATCAATCACGTTGTGGCCTCTTTAATAGCATAGGAACGGATACGAAGGGGGGTTGCAAGCAGCAAGGATTATCTAAGACTCCTCTGGATATAGTTTTAAGTATCCTACCCGGCATTCATCCTTGTGTGATATAGGTAGAACCCTTGAGAAATCAGCATGAGGTTGGTCGGGCCCTAAGTGGGATTTTCTGAGGGGACGCAAGATTTTTCAACCAGATTTGGAGGCAGTTGGACGATTGTTCCAATGCGAACAGTGGATAACTATTGACATCGTGTGGCCAACGTCGGCGACCACCGAGGCACAAATCCTCTCTAAAAGTCCACAAACATATTGTTTTAGGGCGAGAAAAAAATGGTGCATTTAAAAAAATAATAAAGTATGCATGAGTGAGTCTCCGTGAAAGCGCAACGTCGCTGTAAGCAGCGGAATTATTCATCTTGCCATTTCCCGGCGGCATCTAAATTCTGCATTGGAAAGACAAAACTGTATATTTCGCATCGCATTTGAATTATTGTTTACATTAACCACGAGTAAGGTTATATCCCTTTTTTTGCTACTGCCACAGAAAAAATAATTGGAGCTACAATAAAAAAAACTTTGAGATCAGAGAAATTATAAAATAGTGCTTTACAGCTGGCGCGAAATAAAATATGCATATATAATATCGAATAAGCCCCACTGCGAAAATGTTTCTATTTCATGTTGATTACGCTCAGAGTGAACCCATAGATTGTCGCCGTGGTTGTTTATAATCGCCCCAAAAATAACTCATCAAAGATCCTAACAGGGCGGAAGAAATTTTGACGGCATTTCATGCAAATAATCTCTCTGACGTCATCTAGTGGATAATAATACTTCACTGCGGCGAAAAGGGAAAAAAAACGACAAGAACAAAACAACGGCCGATCCGCAAATATCACGGCCTAAAAAAAAGTTGAGCATGGGAGAGAAAAAATTTCAGTTTTGTTTTCGTAAATAAAAAAATCCAACCTTCTAATTTCCTTTCGAAAGAAGTTACCTTTTATTTCATGAAGTGGCACGTTTCCATATATTTGACGAAGTTCGTAGAAGACACCTGCCAAGATGTGCCCATTGATGATCAAATACCAGATCACTCGTCTGACTTTGAAGGTTATCTCGAACTTCCGGCTTTAAACTGGCTGTAAACCAAATGGAAAAAAGGAACAGAGTAACAGAACGAAGAAAACTAATGGATCATGAAGGTATATTTTTTTATTTTGGTCATGAGTGATGAATATCTCGTCCCATGCTATTCAGATCTTTCTTGGACCTTCCGCCACTAAATCGCTTGGCTCCAAAATCATATTGTCAGTGTGCTCCTGAAACTCATTATTCATTTATCAAGTTTCAACATTCCTTCTTGCAGTCACCACATTAATTTCCAGTACACTTCAACAAGGCTCATTAGCAATTGTTCATATAATTCCTCCAATCTAGCTTCAACGTTGAAGAGCTTTCATCCTCTCAACCGATGTCATTGTGACCTTTAATTTCCCTGTTTGCTCACCGAAAATATAAAAATATTCAGTTACCATTTTCGAAGAGGCAAGATGCACAACTAGTCTACTTTTCCTGTCCCGCCGTCATTTACTTTTATTTCCGTTCCCATTAACCGATGTCGCGGTGGATCAGATCCACCAGGCTCCAAACTAGAAGGAAGAAAATGCGATGAAAACCCGTTATACACCTTGGAGAATAAGATGAGACAAAATTATTGTGGGAGTTAAAATTGCTTTTAATTCGCTTCCCCGCCACCTACAAAACCACACAAAAGACGTAGAGAAGCGTTTACTTGAGGCTAATTTACCAACTCAAAGCGCTGCCACTCCACGCGGCTCTTATCGTATCTTTACTTTTATTTTTCCTTCTCCTCACAACAATTTTCCTTTTCCCAAAAGCGAAACGCGTCACCTGGCACGTGCTCACTTATCTCTAAACTTGCTCTAAGACAGCAGTTATTCCATTCGTTTGCAAGACTACTGAATGCAAAAAATTATTAAACTCTACAATAATTTGTCTACAGATCTCAAATTATTATGTAATTAACTCGAATGACCACCCTAGACGGCGCGGAATGTGAAGTAAGGGAGGTTTGTCTTCTGCACATCCCGCCAAGCGAGCTGCGTCACGGAAAAATGGTAATACCATCTTGTTTATTGAAAGGAAGGTGGCATTGACGAACACAAAGTATCGACAGCCAGCGGAGAATTCCAGGACTGATAAGTTTGAGTAGACGTGGAAGACTGCAAGGAAACAGTTGCTTGATGGTTGGGATTTCTGTCAGCGGACAAATGTTTTAGATTAAATATACTGTAGTGGGTTATTAGAAGCGTAACAACATACATCAACCTATTCGAGATGATGGGAAACGACTAAGTGACCATAACAGCAGAACTGTAGTACTAAAACCAAGGCAGAGTGTTCCATAATTGCGTGAACTCTTTTTTCCTTCTTCTTCTTCTTCTTCTTGTGGATCACAGTGTGTGCGTGGACCTCCCCTCCTTTTGCAGCCCTGTTAAGAGTAATCTGTCCTGATGTCGAGCAGCAAACTCATTACCACAAAGAAAACATTACAAACGAAGTCCTCAGTCGAGGTCTTTTTTAGACCAAAACACCTAGCCAAATTTGTTTTTAATTGTTGTATGACAACGCTGTAGTCAAATATCACTCACTATATAGCAAACATTTGCAGTTTCTCCGAACTGAAATACAAAAAAAAACTTCAGGACGTGCGAGTATTAAAAAAATGTATTTACTTTACGTGTCAGTGTATATTTAAATATATCTAAAAAAAATTGTCCGCAAAAAATAATAAATTAAATAAAAAAAAGAATTTTAATTTACTTTTAAAAAATATAATATTAAATTTACTTTATTAACGAGTGTTTTAGTTAAAAATATAATATTTTTCGATCCACAGAAATCGTTTTTCTTAAATACCTACATTAAAGCCGATTTGTTCAATATTTTACCTAACGTTACGCACATATTAATTATGCAACAGACGGTATCATTTAACCTTGTTTCCTTCTTCCATCGCACAATAACATTACACTTAGCATCGTCGATCCGTAGATTAACTACGAAGGTCATGTCAGTCTCCACATCTCGTTAGTTTCGTAACTTGGGAAGAAAATTAAAATTATGCCGGAATCTCAACAACGTCGCAATTAAAATCGAAAAAGGTGAAAATACTTAACAATTGTTCCTGTTCAAAAGTAGTGAAACATAAACAGAACAAGTAACGCGAAGTTGTAACGTAATTAGATATAATTTATGTAATTCAATATTGATATTTATCTGACATAACATAATATTGATAAATTAAGGTCTCATTTTTTTCCCAACTAATGTTAACCTGAAGAAATCCTAAATTAGAGACAAAAGGAACTGTTGTTATATTGTTTGAACTGTATTAATTGCATTGTCAGGCTAGAGCATTGTAACGAACAGCATTGTTTGGCGTGAGAATGGAAAGCGAGAAGATAATAAAATCAGTGCTATAGCCTGTCAATGAAATTAGTGTTCTATAAAAATTAAATAATCACGTGTGAACAAACCAGTGCAGCTCTAAATAAATGGTATGTAAAAAAACTTTCTTCTGTAAACCTTTACATAAATATCGTTTACCACCAGATTGGTATAATTTCAATTTCCTTCTTTCTTTATTTAATAAAAGTGTTTACCACAATATTTATATTTATTTGTATATATGTGTGTGTGTTTTATATAAATTGTTTCTTTAATTATTGGTGGCGTAACTTTGAGGCTATAGCATTGTAAAGAAGAGCATTGTTTGGCGTGAGAATGGAAAGTGAGACGATAATAAAATCAGTGCTATGGTCTACATATATATATATATATATATATATATATATATATATATATAGACTTTCTGTCTATACTTGTCAAATACATGTACAGGATTTAACCTATGGTCGATGAAATTGGCTACTGATAACAGAACAAGGACTCAGATGATGAGGAAGATGAAATGAAAAGCGGTGAAAGAAAGTGAAGGAAAAGTGGCAGAAGCGGATCCTAATCGACTCCAGAGATGTGGATCTACTTAGTCCAGACGAGAGCCTCGCCTCCGTGATCTCTCATGGTCGAAAAATCGATGTCTTCTCCTGACGGGACGGTACCGAATCAAGTAGGGCCCCGTGAGTACGCTCCTCTCGGACGCCTTATCAAAAACGTTGATGATTTCATTCTTTACTCTTTGCATTCACCAACTCACTCAATCACTTCCACTTCCTTTCTTCTTCGTTTCTACTAGCGACATTTCCATGCCTTTCTCGTATCATGGTAGTCGATGGAACACTATCAACCAATTGTTTTGAGAAGGAAGCGGAGCAGAAACATGATGAATTATGCATCCCAGGACACGCACATGTGACCAACCGCTGGCTGGTATGACGTGTATGCAAAACTAGACTTTGACGCCAAATTATTCATCTCACAGGCGAACCAACAAGGGCAAGTAGCCACGAGAGACCACGTGACGAGTAGTTTATTCTTCATAAACATAACACAAGTTAAATTCTGTAAATATCGCGTTTAATTAAGCGTACGCATCGATTATCTCCGACACTCAACAGAGTTTTATCCCCTCTGTTTATGGCACTTTAACTGCTCTCTGTTAAAACAACCTGTCAACAATTCCCATGCAATTACTAAATGATTAAAATGCGAAACAATTACACAAATGAACAGTGTTGAACCTTAATAATAATGTAAATACGTCCTCGAGTTAGAAAAGTAATCATGTTTATTACACAAAAAAAATATTAAATTCACTATGACTTTTCGTTCTCCTCTGGGAACTCATCAGGTATGACAATTTTTAATAATTTAGTATGTAATCAATTATTAAAATTTAGATGCAAGGTTCCATTGCCTTGTCTGTTGTACTTTTCTTTAGGTGATTCGAAATCGTACAAGCATCAAGAACGACTTGAAGGTATTTTCGTTAATGGCTACTTCTTTATCTAATTAATATACACAGACGATGTATTACATTTTCAACAACCTTAGTCATATATATTTAACGACAATTATCAATTTTTTTAAAAAAATTTTTTGTATATATTTTGTACCTTTGTTTCTCATTGAAATGTTTGAATTTCCTTAACCAACCGTCATTATTCACACTGGTGGCACTAAACATTAATAACGGACTAGGAGTCAGTTAAACAATGGTAAACTTCGACTTACATTTAATTTTGCTTGTTACGGATACGATGTCAGCGAGGTGAGTCATTGTAGGTGTTCTCATTGTTATTATTCTGGTAATATCGGTTGATTTGTCAATCCTGCCGACGTCAGTAGGAAATATTACAGGTATTGATGTGATATTACGTTGTCTGGGTTTTAGAAAAAAAACTAAGGGAATGAAGAACGAAGGAAAATGATAAACACACAACAGACAGAAATTAACAAATAAAAAAGGAGGATACAAGAAACAATAAAGATAGACGCATGACGGATTAGAAGTTATTGAGAGGAAGTGCCAGCGACGAAGTGATAAATCACCCACAAAAAGACTAGAGGAAGAATGTTAATGTAGAGGGAAAGTCGAGATTACGCCAACGTTTCCAACAGCAAAGAAAATTTGTCAGTACGAGACTATTATATTCGATATGAAATATAATACTCCTGTGTTAAAAGTGGGTTGCTTTCGTCAGGTTATTGAGTTCTTCTCCTGATTTGTTCGGCTGTGTTGTTTTTACAGCTCATGCGATATTTTTACTAAAGCAACAAGAAACGTTGTTTGGTATTTATATTATCCCTCCATTTTGTCTGTTATTTGGTTATTTATTTATCTAATTAATACTATATTCTGCCTTTATATACCTGTACTTCTTTCTTTCTCCTGTTTAGCTTCCCCTTTTCACCTTTTTTTTCTCTCCTTACTCTCCGTTTGTTTTCTTCTCTCTTTTCTTGCTTCCTTTTTTTACTCATAGTTAGAAGTATATAAAAATACTTAATACTATCAAATGCCATGCATCAATTGCGAAAAATCATAGATACACCACTATTGACCCTTCAATTACGCCTTGATCATCATAATTAATAGTCGTTATTCAACTGGCTTCATTGAATTATAAAGGAATAAACCAGCCATATTTGTCAGAAATATATCACTTTATTATAATATATGTTACAAATTTGGTTGGTTTATTTATGTATATAGTTTAATTATTACTACTATCAGTTTGCGTGCCCAGTCATGATAAAAGTAAACCAGAAAAATAATTGTCAAAAACAATTCAAAACAGTAAACATCGCGAATACAATTGTTTACTCGGTTAGAAGCCCGAGAAGAATCATTCTTTATATGTTACAGTAAACAATAGACACAAAAAATTAACGTCTGCTGAAATTAATAATGTTAAAACTACCTTTTTTATAACAGACAAAATTATAAAAGAAACATCTAAAATAAGTAAAAATTATAGCTGCTGCACGTTTCGACGCGGATCAGCTTCGTTTTCCAACGGCGAATAATCCGCGTCGGAAAATCCATCAGCTTTAAATTATACTTAATTTAAGTGTTTCATTTTTAATATTGTCTGTTATAAAGGTCGTTTTCACATTATTAGGATCGTTAAACACACAAGGCGATTTTTATCGCGGAAGTAAAAGTATCGTTGATGCTCAAAGAAATCGGGATACGTAACATTTACAGCGATAATTATCGCGGAAATAAATTTTCCGTCGTACAATTCTCAGTTGAGTGTGTTGTGAACAGTGTAGTTCGAAATGAGCAGAGTGCAGACTCGAGCATTATTGTTATTTCGTCGTCGAATGAAAATGAGAAGACAAAATCGACTAATTTGGGTTCATCCAATTAATGAAAGCGAGGTGGTTGGAGCTTTCTACATGCTGTTTGAAGAGTTGAGGCAGGATGACGCGAAATATGTTCAGGGTTTTATCCCATAACACAGGTCTTTCTTTAATTAATGAAATAGTTTCATTGTCTATTATGTCACCCAAATTATTCATATTCGAAATATGCAAAATAAAAGGACACAAAAGATAAGATAACTCCAGCTGTAGAAAAACCGCCCTGTGTGCAAACATGCATTGGATTGGCTACTAGTTCAAGTTGGCGATAAATTTGTCGTCAAGCGGCTTGAGGCACAGAGCTACTACTCAAGCTGTCGGCCGCTACAATTTTATCGCAGAGATTATTTACCGGACAATGTGCAAGTATCATTCACTTAAATGGTCTCCTACGGTTACGACAGCAGCGATAAATTATCGCCGAATTAATAATCACCGTTTGTGTAACAGGCCTTACAGTAAGAAAATGAAACAATGCGACGCTAACAATGCAACGGCAAATGCACTGCATACTCTTTACTGCTACAATCGTTTGAAAAGAAAAACAGAAAAATCTGATTTGCACTCCGAAGGCCGTTTGATCCGTAAATTAAAGTTTACCGTCAAGATACGTAATTTCTATTTCTCAGGTCTCCCAAAATAATTGATTGCGATCAACAATTTATTTAAAAGCATCTCAACTTTAATTCTGTTATTAGAAGAAACAAAAACTGATTTTTCATTGTGGAGGTGAAAGTAAAATTTAATCCACCTCGTTTGATATAACTTTTACGTCACCTGTCGATAGATTTTTAACTAGGCGCCGGATTAAGAAATAATACATTAATTAGTTTTGCTGTGCGTATTATTTCCGAACACACACAAGAGTTGTCATAGCAAATAGGCGTGAATCTAATGTTTCATGTATCGCAATGAAATGTTAACCAATTTTGGCAGACTGGACTTTTCCACCGATATAGGTGAAGTAGATAAGAGACGTGTTTAAACTCTATTTAATTACCTTAATGTTTTCTTTTTCAACCGACTCATTTTTCTTCTTATCTATCTCAAATAAAAATTTTACGGCACGCAACAATACTGGAAGAAAAATAGTAACCCAAATAATGTGGCTTAAAAGAACGTAACAAATGCCGTCAAGTCGAGTCGTAGCACAGTCCAGAGATACGCAGTCAAGGCACTACATTATGTAATGTGGAGGGGAAAAAAAATGTGCGTATTGCGAATCGAAGATCGGGCACGATTGCTAATATGAAATAAAAACGTATTTTTCTCCAATAAAAACGATTACCAGTCGACGGTGAAACGAAACCTCGTGTCGCGATTGAAGGAATTTATTTTTTCCGCAAAAAAAAGGTGAGTTCACCCCCGGAGCTTACTTACATAATTAAGTTTAAATATTTAATCGAGATTATCGACTAGCCGAAATTCGCGACTATCGACCCAAACCGTGCGAGAAAATTGAAACGGCAAACGAATTAACGTCCTAAGGGACAAACTAATTTGAGTAATGAATTTCGGTAGAGTGAAATGTAAAATCAGACGTGGTGTAGCCGTTTAATTAGAGTAATGACAAAACAAAAGTACTCGCAACAAAGCTGTCTGGTTAATATTAGTAATTAATGGTACATGTCACGTAAATAATAATAAAAGTCACAATTTCTATGTAAAATGTTTTAACGTAGGCCGATACAAAAAATAAAAACATCCCGGCGTACTTGCCGCAGAAAGAGTTCTCGGGTTTCACACGGGTACGTCCACAAGCTGTTATCCTCTAGGCGAAGACAGACCCGGTGGTCGTCGAAACGTCGCTGTTGGTATTCGTGTGAAACCTGAGAACTCTTTCTGCAACACAGATATTTGCAAACTTTTTACAAAACACCGAGCGCAGATATGGAGAGGCTCTAAAAATAGTAAATGAGGGAGAAAAAATTAATCTTGATTACACATTTTAGGAGAAAGGCAAACTAAATTTAAAGAGAAATATTTTACTGCTCAAAGTCATCTAAGGAAAAACACGCGGATGGGTCTTCGTGGTGTAGCTGCTAGACGACTAAGGACAATGAACGCCTTCAACCCTGAAGAAGAACAGAGTTTGATTACTATTCGAAACGTTGATATCCTCATCGCGGATGGGTCTTCGTGGTGTAGCTGCTAGACGACTAAGGACAATGAACGCCTTCAACCCTGAAGAAGAACAGAGTTTGATTACTATTCGAAACGTTGATATCCTCATCGCGGATGGGTCTTCGTGGTGTAGCTGCTAGACGACTAAGGACAATGAACGCCTTCAACCCTGAAGAAGAACAGAGTTTGATTACTATTCGAAACGTTGATATCCTCATTCTCGTTACTGTATCTTTCCGTTTCATCTGTTCTATTTCTCTGGTTCCGTAACTCTTATTGCTACATGTGTTTCTCTATTTTAAACCTCATTTACTTAAAACCGATATAGGCAATGGAAACACCGATAGCATGAACTAATAAAGTCCAACGAACTTCCAGTACGCATAACACGTCTCACTTGATAACAACACAGGTCTGTGTTAGAGAAATTGACCCACCGCGTGTTTTTACCGCAGTCCCTCTGGGGAACAGATGCAGTCGCGCCCCGCTCCCTGATCTAAAGATTCAATATTTATGTATGTATGTAAAAAAAATCATAATAATAATATTATCTGCTGGACGATACACAGTATTTCTTGTTCAACTCTCCAGGTGGATTTTTCCCCAGTTAAAACTAAACGTATCACAGTACCGACCAAAAAAGATCATTAAACCGTTGTCCCTTACTTTTTTTGGTAGTGATTCCATACACGAGTCTTAAATTTTCACATTTGTGTATCAAAAATGTTCTGCGCTGCGTTGTGAGATAATCATTCTCATTGTGAAAGAAAAAAATATATTTTGCCCCAATATTGGTGAAAAGATAACGAAAAATTCAACGTTTAATTAATTAAGAAATGGAGCACTCAGAGGGGAGAGCTTTATGTCCACAGCAAAAAAAAAACCAACATACGTGTATTGTATAGTAAAAATAATTCACAAAATTAGGAGACATACAAAAATGACGTGTACTTAGTGTCCTGAAATAAAGTAAAACTTTTCTGCATTCAACAGCACCATTTGATGATTAAAAGTTCTTTTAACTACCACTAATAAAAATATATTCGAATCAAAGTGTATTGACTGTCTCTTTTAGTAAAAATATAATTATGGAAGTAGGAAAAGTGAGAACCTTTAGTCCCAATTTTGATACCACATTAATGAGAAAAGATTTAAGTTAATATAAATCTACAGAATACCAAAAATCCTTCACAACTTATAAATAGAATTAAAACTTTATTTATAAATTGATAGTAATTTCAGTAATAAGAAATAGTTACAATAAATTCTATATAATTAAATCAAATTAACTTAGATTCAAGTAATTGCGAAAAAATATTAAATTACCGCTTCACAAAAAAAAACATTTAGGTCTCCTTTCTCATTAATGACGACGTCATATTGAGGCAAAACGTTGTATTTCTTTTAGTATTAATTATCCAATTCTCCCGAATTTATTACCTAAAATATTTATGTTTTTAATATTTATATTTTTTAAATATCTATCGCAGACAAAACAAATATACGATAGGGCAAAAAATATACAAATGGAAGGTTATTGGGCAGATACTCTTTTACTAAATAAAATATTAAATTTAAGCATAACTATTAATACTAATTAGATAAAGAAGTCAATTAATGAACAAAATCAAGTGATAAAATAATTTATATTAAGAAGCTACCAAGTATATTTACGTATATGAAAATGAAATCTATGTGATCATCTTTAGCTGAACTGATAAAAAAATACTTTCAGAAAAATATTTGATTGTGTTCAGCTACAAGTAGAAACTCTAAGTCTAGTGACATATAATGAATAATAAAGATAGCCAATACAAACAAAAGCTTTTGAGTGTTGTCAACTGACCAGTGCAGTTGTGTTTCTCCGGGCTCTTCTTAGCACCTGACGAAAGGAACAAGGATGCCAGAAACATTGTGTGGTATTTATATTACCTGTTTTGCTTGTATTGTCTATCTTTATTATTCATTATTTTCAATCAGAAGTAATTTTTTTTCAATCTAGTGACACATAATTGAATCTTAAGTTGCCTGAAAACATTTTCAATGTTTATCTGAATCTTGTTCCCTCCTCTCCACCACAAATGTATTCTATTACAATATTAAAACATGAAGAGCCATTTATTCAAGTTAATTGAGTTTTTATAAAACGTTATCTGCTTTGCCTACTAATGCCGAACTCTTAATTATATTTTATAGACTGTATAAAAATTATGATACCCACTTTGTCTAGTTTTTCTCATATTACAATCACAAAATTATTCTTTTTTATCTTCTTCTCAAATGATGACCTTTTCTGCGAGAAGACCAGCAACAAAATTAAAGCGTACTTCTTTAGTGGTCGCACAAACACTTAAAATGTCAGCCAGGGCTCCTAGTTATCGCAATTATAGCGAGACGAAAATTCAAGGCACGACTTTGCTTGCTTGCTTGCTCCAACTATTTCGATAAATCAACTGATGGCTCTTTATGTTACTTGCATTTTCATGCCAAAACGCCCCCGACGGATTTTATTTGAAAGAACCCCGAAAATGTGTTGGTAAACGTCAAAAAAGACAAACCTAATTTGTCCATAGCTTTTCTTGACCATCAAATCGTGTGTGAACTGGCCTATTCAATTCAGAAATTAATATACTGACGACCAGGAATAACGTGACGTTAGAATTTTATCTGCCAAATTATTGACGTCGATGCTGAACAATAAACGGAACATCGAAAATTAAGATAAACAAATCTCATTATACACTATTAATTTATAATTTTATTTTCATTGCTGGAATGGAAATTCGTCAATTTGTCGACCAATCTCGAAATTAATTTAAAGATGAGAGTAAGTTGAAAACCAGTTGAGAAGTTAATTATTATTTTTCAATATTTTTGCGGCTAATGACAGTTTTGAAAGAGGGAAAGAACTTTTGCTCGAACACTGATAATTACAGTTAAAATTTGTGATGTTAACGTCATTGCGACAGTTTTTGAGCTTGAATTTTCCAAGTCTCCTTCCGAGATGAACTACAATTGATTTGTATAAGGACCGATATAAAATAGGGGGTGTAAACTGTCCACCTTTCTCTCCCTTTAATTTGGCCCAGGTAAGAAACTCCTGAATGGCAACTAACTCCCTTTAATTCGTCGGACAATCTTTATTAATATCATTAAGAAACAAAACCAGGTAACTAGGATCTATCCCTGAGACACTCTGGAACACGACCCTACCAATCTATTAGTAAAAATTATTCCTTTAAATGTGTAGAGGGGTTCGAAACTTTCGCTAGCCCCTTAAATGTGACAGTTGCGGACCACCTCTTCACCAACCCCGCCCCCACCGAATTCACACCCAGTTAATGCAACTCCTGGTCTCATAAATGTATAAATTCTTTCCGCCCCCATCCGTAGTCGAACACACATCCGCATACATACATGCATACTGGCAACTGATGGGATAGTTACGGAGAGTCCCCGGAACCCCGGCGTGCCGTGGCAGCCGCACTGCAACCTACTGAAAGAGCAATACCGACACGTGCGGGCTCTGGCGGCGAGACCCGCAACCAGGGCCGACGGTTCGACCTTGGGCTATCGATTTCGTGACGTAACGTAGGCGCGGCCTTGAAAAAGGCGAGTGCGTCGGCAAAAATGACCCACTCGCAAAAAAATTTCATATATCACGTTATCTCTCTCTACGCACGCCAAATATAAATGACAACAATAAGGGACCCACATTTAAAAACCAGTTTTTTTCAATACCGTTTTTTTAAAACTCAATAGTATGAAATTTACAAAACTTATATTTATCTAACATTAGTATAAATAAAATAATTAAATTAGCCAATAAAGACAGAAAAATTGAATATTTAATACAATTAAATTCGAGAATTACATATCATAGAATTACAATAAAAAACCATTTTGTCCCAACTTTGGGACTTCGCCTCAGAAAGGAAAACTAAATTAATATACAAAAGAATCTTCATGGTGATATTGAGATTAAATTTGCATTCTACGAATTGTAAAAAAAATTCAATTCAAAGGTCCAAAACGATTAAATGCACGATGGAACAACACTTATGCAAATTTAGGAACCAACTTGTGTTCCATTTCCGTACTGTTGTACATAATTGTTACATATTTCTTTTTATTTAGCTTTTTGCAATATTTAATGAAAATTAGGATGTATTATACAACACAAACTGAATCTTCCGAGCCCAGATTTCTACTTTCAAAACGAGTCACTACTCTGGCTCCAAATGTATGGAAAAAGAAATATTTGAATAGTATAACAGAATCAAGAGTGATTTGGATAGTATAATTATATTAAGAGTGTTTTCAACTACATTTATTAGTAAACTCATGTTTTAATCAGTCACATATATCTTTTTACTTTATTCAAAAACCTAGTACCAAATAATTATATTTATCTGAATTTAAGTATAACAAAATAAATATATTAGCCAATAAGTCTGTAAAATGAATATTTTCTGTTCTGTCAAACTCAACAATTTGGGCTTTACCTTGCAAGTCCTGATGAAGTCACATATTAGGGACAAAACGTATTAATTTTAAAGGCAATGTAGTAGACATTGAAGGAAATGTTTAATATTAAACTTGTTGATGATTCATTGGTCATTATATTTATTTATTCTGTTATACGTCAGATAAAATATTAATCTACGTCATTTTATGGTTACCAAAATATCCTTGAATACAAATGTTAATAAATATTTAAAAATTCTACATCATGTGTTATATGTTTGATTTGGAACATGTTAATGCAATTTCTTGCACTCATTACAATTCAAATAATCCTACCAGAACTTTTATGACATCAAAAGAAATTTTCATATTTTATAGATTTATTAAATTTGACTCCTTTTTCTGTCATTAATATATATCATCTGATAAAAGTCACAAAGTCAGAACAATATGTGTGTGTGTGTGTGAGTCTTTTGTATACAGCCTTTCACCGTAAATATAATTTTTGAACTTAAAAAGAATCCAGAAAATATCCATTTTCAGACTTATATTTGGGTTAAAGTATGAGGATGGAAAAATCGACACTATCCTCATAGTTTAATTCAACTTAACCATGGCCTGCTTGTAAAAACTTCTTTACATATTCCCGAACTAATATATTTATTTTGGCAAACATTAATTAAAATTTGTAGTTGAAGGTGCTTTCAACACATGCCATATTAGTCTTCAATAAGTCAAAATATACTTGTCTAGTAAACTGATAAAAGACTGTTGTATTTTGCTATTAATATTATAAATGATAAAACCATTCAATCACAGTCACATATAAAATTAAGTAAATCATCAGGTATGCAAAATATAATTAAACCTCTGTGACATATTGAATTAACATAGATAATCATAATTTAAATCTAATTTTGTACTTAATAATTTAACAGGTGAAGTAACCGAAAGCTACCGATGTGCAATTGAAGGTTTTTACCATTTATAATGACAAATTATATTTTAAAATAAACAATATGTTGAAACACGAAAATTCAAATATACAATATATAGATCAATCTGTCGTCTAAATTAGAAAAATTAATTTAATGAAGAAATAAATATAATAGCCAAAAAAAACTATCCCGGACACAAAAAATGCATTTTAAATTTTATTCAAAATACTTATCTACTTATTTGATTACGTTTTGCAACCTATTAATTGGATTATTGGCACTTTTTACAATAAATTTACACAGAAATTCAACGTCATTTACGAAAATTTTATCAGAATACATTAATTATTATGATCTCAACTTTTTCAAGTATTGTGACATTCACCTAATGAAGTCACATATTAGGGACAAAACATATTAATTTCAAAGGCAATGTAGTAGACATTGAAGGAAATGTTTATTTAAATACAAATGTTAATAAATATTTCGAAGAAAGTAAAACGTTTTTACTTATGTGACCGATTATAATCTTGGAGCTGCTAATAATATATTTTTGAATGTGCATTTAAATCCTAATACGGCGACGCTGAAGGCATTCTAAAAATGTACAAGTCAGTGTGCAGTCTTGAAACGAGAAGAAGTTTCTATTCGTTTCCGTAAATGTCGTCCGTCGATGAAAGTTGATCAAGAGAAGAGCGTAGAAGGGCAGAGCACACTTTCTGTGTACTAAGGTTGGGTCCCTCTGAGATCACCACGGATGGTCCAGCAAACACTTAAAAAGGGAACACTCGATAGGAGAAGAGTTATCATGAATATTATATTTTAAGCCTGCCGGTAAATTTGGGAAGTTGGCGGAGGGGGGTTGAGCTTATATATCACGTCACACGAAATAGGCGGCGTCCGAGCGCTCTCTCCCTCAATATTGATTAACATGAATACGTTTCATCGTGACCGTGACCGGCGATACATATAGATAGTAATTTGTTTCGCACACACGGCCCACCATTGGCTGTTATGGAGTGTTTAAACTGTCAGGATCCGTGGAGATTGTGGGAATGATACCCTCGGAACAGGGCGACAATCACGTAAAATGCAATCGTGTGGAATGAAAAAACTATGTAGGGCTGGCCCAACTTTTCGATGCGGCCTTCCTTGGTAAAAGTTACCCGGCGCCTACGTAATTCGTGTAAGGATACGAAGGACCGCTTACGCAATTTAAACATCGAAGCCTCGTTGTTAACTCAGAGATTGATGTGAGTCAAGGTCTGCAAACACGTCGAGGAATGCGGCAATTTAAATAAACACAAATTGCAACTTACTAGCGTGTGCGTACCCCGAGATCAACTACAAGAAGAATTACAAATAAATAATAGTTACCAATAGAAAGACAATGAAGTTATATGTCGGACTTTAATTCGATTGTTTCGACTTTCCTCTAACCAACTCCCCTCATGACTTCGAATCGTGCAAATTATACAGCCTATGTTGTACCTCAAAAAAAATAAAATATGAAAATTCATTCAAACCTATTCAGTTACCTTTCGAGTTTGTCTCGGACAAATTAACAGTTCCTTATATATATATGGTTTCTTTGCCCCGTGCAGCATACATTAAATTATGGCTTTCGTTTTCCCGTGAAACATTTTTAACACACGTCTCTTAAAACAATGGAGATTTCTTCACACAAGGGATATATTAGCAAAAACTTTCTGAACTATGACTCCATAATAACCTGTTTCATATCGTTATTTCACCCACACCATGACATAATTTTAAAAAAAGACTTTACTACAAGAATTTAAAATTTCTAATGTGAGTATTTGTATTATTTTCAATTTTCTTCAATCAATCAACTATTTAGAAATAGATGACTTGAAGATTCTACGAGGGAACAAATTGATGGTTTGTGTAGTAAATGAAATGTGTAGGCCATTTTGACAAAGGAAATTTAATTGAATTCCTGTTGAACAGTTGAAGTGTCCTATAAAATGATGTTTTTTCTTTCTTAGAACAGATGACTTTGGCAATATTCCTGAAAGCTCCAAGTTTCAAAATTAAATGATTTGTCAAAGATTAATTAGTTTTTCTTATTCAAATTGGCGACTGATGAAAAACGTTGGGGATAATACAAAAATATTTAAAATTTAATTTCATGAAATTTAGCATATTTTAGCATTAATTTGTTGTTGTTGTTGCTGCTGTTGTCGTGGGTACTTACTCCTGTGCTATAAGGGAACATAAATCGATTATGTAATATTCACGTCACCGTTTGCATCCATTTAGGAGTGGGGAAGTCAGTAGAAGCAGACTATTGTTGGCGTATTAATAATATTGTCGGGCCGCCGCAAGGGTGGAGTAGGATAGATAAATGGCGTGAGGCACGCAACATGCTTTTATTTAAACATTCGTAGAGACTAAAATAAAAAAAGTCTGCCAAATGACGTGAAGGTCGCGTCCTCGCACTACTGCCACCTGAAGAATGGAAAACGAATTTGTCGAGCTTCGCGCCAGATTAAGCAGATGAAACCCTGCCCTCATCGAGGATAAACTACAGAAAGAATTGATCGAACATCCAAGGGAACTTGTTACACGTTTGCGAGAGAATTTTAGCGCAACAGCGGACGGCCGACCCTCTGGGGTACAGACGCTATCACTCTGCCACTATATCGTAGTGAATACAGGCGCGAGATTGGGTCAGTCTGAGGTGGTGCCCTCACCATTTGGTAGGTGAGATGACGACAGCATCAAGACCTACAGCTGCCAATTGTCAAAGAAGATTTGTAATGCACAAGTTGGTCCACTAAAAAGTTGCATAATAATGTGTTCAATCTTTGGGGACTGAGGCAAATAAAGACATATGCATCAAAACATTTTTGGTGTCTCCTGCGGTGAAGGTTGAAGATTTTCTTAGGGATACGAAACAAAGCCAGTGTTAATGTACTACTATGTTTGGAAAGGTCAGAGCAGTTAGATGCAATCATGGCAACATGTCACAAAGTTTAAACAACTTATAAAGAGTTCTAATTAAATAAGCAATTATACCACATGCTTTTCAAGATTCTCCTTAACACCACCTTTCCACAGAAAAGTATTGAAATTTTTAATTGCAATAAGTCAATTGAAAAGATAGTGTCAGTATATATACTTAAGATGTTAAACCTGATTACATGACAATGAGGAAAATAAATAAAATTTAAATAACATATTAAAAAGGAATTTCTATTGCTACTTTTCATAAGTTCTCAGGAAAAAGCTGGAGCCAATATTCTACCAACACCATGATGACAAACAAATGGAGGAGAGCATCATACGAACTACAACACACAGTAACCCGTTTCGTCATGCACGGTTTTCACCACAAGATTTGTAAATCAAAAAGCTTTCATCAACCAGATGTGAATTGTGTTTGTGAATTATGTGAAATGGTGTGTGACAGATATCATGCATATTGGTGTTCCAGAAGATCTATCTCAATGACAGAATTTGGTAAAGAGTGACCCAAATTACTTTACACATTGTGTGAAATTCCTTATATTATTAAATATTTCAATACAATTATTGGCATGTACGTAAGCACAATGACAACGATACATTCAATAAACAACTTAGGTACACAAAGAACAGCACTCACAGACATATGGAAAGGTGATGGGTTTTTAATTATTTTTGACCAGCCATTTAAGGGATGTGATGTATTAAAGCAACATAAATGGGGAAATTGTATCATAAGTAGCACAAACTGAGCATAACTTCCTTCCATTCTCAACAGAAAGGGTGTATCAAACTTTAGAAACAACATTTTTTAAAAAAATTAGTGTGAGAAATAATCCAGTCATTTACAGATTATCCAAATTACTGAGCTTCTGTCTGTTGAATAATATCTTACTGGGATAACTTTCCATACCAACATTTTTCTAAATATTTATTATACCTTTCCAAAATTTAAAAACAAATTATTTACTATCATATATACTTGGTGACAGGGTATATAAGCATCCCAATTTACAAGATTCATATTTTTCTAATTCATGGAGTATTAAGACTCGTGAGTTACCAACTCCCACATACTGCATGGAAGGATTGGACTTTATGACATTCCTGTATCGAATATTCTAAGAGTCATTGCAATTAATTCCTTTAAAAATGCATGCCATACTTCTAGTAACTATTACATAACAATTTCATTCCTGTAATTCATGTCAGAACATTTAATTCCAGTATGCAATAATTACAATAACAAACATTCTCCCCATTTTATAATATGAAGTAATTCTGCAACAAGCGAAGTAAAACTACTCTGCGTAAATATATGAGAAATATTTTAAATTCACTGTCATGGTGAGAAAATTGTTAATATGTGACATTAAGACAAGCAAATTAAGAAACTCTCACAAATATTAAAAACAGTCAAAACTATGTGAATAACAAACAATATTTTTAACTTGTTATTTACATAACATCCTCGATGACACAAATAACTACATGTGATTAACAAAATAAAATAATGGGTAAACAAAAAATTACTTTAAAAATATATATATGCTGGATAATTTTTTTATTTTGACTATTTATTATGATTGCAGGTGTTATTTGTGTCCTGTTATTATTCTATGATTTTTGTTGTTTTTGAAAGGTCTTTAATGGCACAAACACATTGAATATGAGAAAATAATAATGATTCTCACATTTAATGTAATTATTTTGCAGCTACGAATTGTATTTGGAAGATGCCATGCAAAATAATAAGTTTACACACTATATCACAAAAGTAACAGAAAACTGACTTGAAAAATTACAATATTAAGCATATAACTTAACAATTATAAACAAATACATCTATAAAAACAATGAAGATCAGCCATTACTGGTCACTCAATTACATATCACAGATACAGATAAAAAGCTGTTAATGCCTGAAAAGTACTAAAATAGGTAGTCGTAAAATAAAATTAATATTTATAGTCTGTTATAATATATATTATATGTAAATTTAGTGCCCAAAATAGGATACAAAATTCAACTTAAATATATAACAGAAAATTAAGTACAATATAAGGTGGTGTGTCTTTCTAAATAAGCCACTCTTTAAATCATAAGTAAATATAACACACTGCAAAAAAAAACTGATTATCAATCCTATATGTGGTCTTTGATTTATCTAAAAATCTATGAGAAATGAAATATAAAATGTCCTGATCTGCCTGGGAAATTGACAAATAAATCATACTTAACAAACTCTAATTTTTTTACTGTAACTATATATAAGAGTAGGTTTTCTTTTAATCTTAATCCAGGTACAATAATCTCAATGCATTGTAACTTCAAATAGGGAAAATTTTACATTCTTAGAGCAATAGACAACGAATACTGAGACTGTCATTACAGAAGTATATGAACGTATAAAAACATGAATTACTGAATAATTACTTATAGTGTTCAAAAGAAACAATTATTGTCTTACGGATCTGAACATAACCTCTACGATCACCTTATCCTAATGCACAATCCAAATAGCTAGATAATGTTGACAATATGGTCATACTTAATACTTTGGTTATGAATATTAATGATAATTGTTAAGTACTCCAATCAGCATTATACTACACTTTTTAAAATAAACTAGAGACCACTTGCATAATAGTTTCAAGAAACGTTTTCAGTTTTCTCATGAATATTTGTTGATTATGTCAATAACAAACACAACTTGTCAATGTTAAATATTTTGTATTCAGCATTAATAAATATATTTTCAGTTAATAGTATATTTTAACCACTAACTCATAACTGATAATTATAAGTTAAAAG
Source organism: Zhengitettix transpicula (assembly GCA_037074705.1). Lineage (NCBI taxonomy): Eukaryota > Metazoa > Arthropoda > Insecta > Orthoptera > Tetrigidae > Zhengitettix > Zhengitettix transpicula. The sequence continues at coordinate 64,865,304 of CM073594.1, read as the reverse complement.
TAAAAAAGATTAATTGAACTTACTCATCAGGGGCAGGAACATTTTTGATTTCTGGAAAAGTTTCATTGGCAGGAAATGAACTCCCTGAATCATCAGCATCACTTGAAGACGGTCTTTCTGCGAAGCTTGAATGTATCTCGGCAACATTTTCGTTCACCTGAAGCATAATTAATGTTAAACTTGTGTCTCTTATGTACATATAAGTCTGAGTTTACATTTAAAAAGTATTTACCACTTGCTCTCCCAAAGGGTTTGTATCCACATCTTTATTTTGTCCCTTTTCTATTTCCACATCCTGAAGGGTCACGCTAGTCTCTGTAACAAAGGGTTTCTCATCTGTCTGTGATAGATTTTTCAGGTTTTCTTCAGGTTTATCTTGGCTTTCAGTAATTATGTGATTTGTAGCTACCAGCATAAATAACATGGAACTGAAACACAATACGAGCTCATTTAAAACAATGTAGAGCTTTAAAGTAATATGGAAGGTATGCATTCAAACATAACCTGAATTCTGAATACCATTACAATAAATAAATAATAAATGTAAATAATTAGATGAGCGAAAACCTAAGAAAGTTTACTTACCTAAACAAAAATATTATTAGATGCAAAACGTAACAGGCACATGTAACACTTATCTTCATTTTATTATATTAAATGTTTTTTTCTGGGAGATCATTTTTGTAGTCTTTAGTTTCAAAAAATTTAAGATTTCATTCTAGAACACTGTTTTGCAAATATTTGACGTACTGTACAAACAACATCCTATGATGATTAAATAATAGGTCACAACACTGTTCGTGGCTTGTTAAAGAACAGATTCAAACGAACTCCGGATCTTGATAATGTGCACACGATATTTACGAGTTTTCTCGTCTTCGTCATCACTTTTTCAACAGTGATACGTTATTTTAACATTTGAAACTACAATTCTCATAAAACGATCAGCGTCGGCTGACGTCGAGTCTGCACAGCTTATGACACGCACCGCCAAAATTTCGTCAAGTCAAATAAACAAATGTGCCTCATTAGTAGATTAGGCGAAAAAAACTGATAGCTTCTCCCCATTTAAAGTTCCGTAGACTGGCCCTACACTTTCTTTGCTCTTTAATTTTGTCATCAGAAACAAAATTTTCATGAACGCATTATCGACTTGTGTAGACGTTACGCAAAATAAATTTGGCGCCTAATTCAAACGTGACAGAGGTGTCCCAAGGACGACTATGGTAGTACGAAATTAAATTGGGGCAGTGAATAACATTCTCATGTCGGAAAAGTGTGAAAATGCATAAAGTGGCACTGACAGCAACTGACATAAATGCCTTGCTTACCAAATGCTCAATTGCCGACCCACAAATTGTCTGAAAATAGATTTGTCGATTATCAAAATATTGTTTATAAATTTCATACCAGATGAAAAATATGTTGTTGTTGAATAAATTGTTTGAACATTACAATGCCCCTACATTTTGTAAAACAATGATGAATTTGTTCCTCAAATCAGTCAATAGTGGCCTTGCAACTTCCTCTACATCCAACTCCTCAAATCTGCCTGATTGTGTGTAAAACAATTATTTTCTTCCGGAAATGTGCCACTAATAAATTCTCTATGACATAAGACTTATTTTTGTTTTTAGGGATCTTTAAACTTTACAAATATATACTGTTCCATTTCCCTACTTTAAACAGAAATAGAGACTGTGCAGTCAGCTGGCACAACGTACAGTCCTACTGTCCTGAGGAAGTTAACTTAGGACCTTGAAAATTTGAAATTTTAACCCCCCCCCCCTCTTCCCCCTCAGCCTTGCAACACCAAAGTAAGTTGCTCTCTATCCCTCTTTCCTAACCCAGTAAGTTATATTAAGCAGTTATGCATAAAATTTTCATATTAACAATTGTAATTAATAACTATTTTTCTACATGTTTGCATAGTTTTATTGTGTCATCAGTCTTATATAAATATAAAATTTATTTTTTGTTTCAATTAAAGTATATGATGATTCCTGCATCCACAATGCAGGACTAATGTAAACAATAATTAAAATCAAATATCTGAATGAAATGAGACCAAAATTGGAGAAGATGAATCAGCAGCTAATAAATTGGCAAAGGCGATAGTGGCGGCTCATGAGTTTTTGAAGTTATTTGATACATCACTATAAGCAACAATTTTTTACAAGGATAACTGTGTAAAATAATAATACTACAACAGCAACAATGTTACCAACACTCCAACCTGACACAAAATATACTACATTTCTGATTCCATCTACAATCTGCATAGTTTCAAATAGAGTACAATTTTTAAAATCAGAATCATTTAGCATCCGCATTTCTAACCATAAAGTATTTTTTCTTCATGCAAATTTTAAATAAAGTTTTTATTTTGGAACCAGCCACACATGTGGCAGTATTGTGTGGCACACAGACTATTGCACTATGATGCCCTTTAATTATTTTTTCTTTTGAAAAACCTTTGATTGTGATTCTTTAAAATAAGATTTTTAGTTACTGAATGGTTCAAATTAATTTTGGTAATGTGCAGTTTGTTGAGCTTTACAGGTGGTGCAGGGGGGAGGGTGAAACAGAATACTGTACATGCATATTTGTCATTCCAGATACAGGTCCTGTGCTCAGCCGCTTCTACCACACAGATAGCCAGCAGTCTGCCTTAGCGGGAGCGAGTGCGCCGCAAGGCAGACAGCTTAAAGTAATCGATATCGAAGCAAAAAATCGCATGGTTAAAACAGAATTATTATGAATTTTCTTAAAATTAAGAAAAATTAGTTCTTACTAAATTAATTTATGTACTGTGACACATGAGCGCTAACCGCCACTGAAAATAGGTATAAAAAAGTGTTACCTAGACCTTGAATTATGGGTGATAAAAGCACACGGAAACAATGAATATCTGGTTGTAAAAGACCTTCGAAAAATTAAAGTTCTTGTGCACGTGTACGATAACGACGTTATCGTATATCCATAAGCAAACTTGACTACCTGTCACCCAGTAGAAACTTTGTTGTACTTACATAAACCCTTAGACTGTCGCTGTGAGACAGTAGGGGAACTTTCTAGGCGATATGAAGCCCCTGCATGTTTACAATTTATCGCTGACGTCGCTCGATCTTAATTTCGAGAGGGGAAGGTAGCCTATATTATCAGCCAGGCACCCCTGTTTAAGTCTGTTGAGCAGTGGACTTGGAGAAAGAGAAAAATAATCTGCACCGAAAAATGTTGTTAAAGGGTATGTTCAACGAAAAGGAGCTAAGGACCATTATGAGACGTAAGGTGGGGACGTCCTCAGATTTCGACATATTGGACGTCGTTGAGGAATCACTGGGCAAAGCCGGAGGAGGCTTCATGAGCGAGCAGTTGAAGATGTACGTGACGGTGAAACTGGAGACCGCCGCCGTCCCTCAGCGGTACGAGTTCTTCGTCAAAGTCGTCCCGTCGACCGGCAACTTCAGGAAGGAATTCGCTATGTCTAGCGGAACGTACGACAGAGAGCAACACTTTTACATGGATTTGGATGAAGCGCTCAGGTTCAACGAAGTAAGCGGTGGAAAGACAATAATCCCGCGACATTTCCTGGCCCGCAGGGACGCTCTGGTGATGGAAAACCTCTTCCATCAAAACTTCAAGATGATAGACGCCAGAGATTTCGTAAATTTCGAACATTGCGCTCTGGTGATGGAGTATCTAGCATACTTCCACGCCGCGACCCTGATACACGAAGAAAAGAGCAAAGAGTCGTACAGAATGGACCGGGACACGAAATACGTCTTGAACGACTTGATGGTGGCGCCCCTCAAGGAGAAAAACTGGTTTCCCGCCGGGTTCAAGACCATGACCAGGTTCATCGACCTGATGCCCAAATACAAAGCAGACAGAGTTTTGCGACGTAAAGTGCGAGAGAATCTTCCGGCAATTTATCAAAGAACCTCCGAGTTGGTGAAACCTTCCACCGAAATCCGGAACGTGGTGTGTCACGGAGACCTCTGGTCCAACAACATGCTCTTCCACTATGACGCAGGTGGGAAACCCGACGCCCTGAGGTTTGTGGACTTCCAGTGGTTACGCTACACCGCTCCGACGACGGACATCATGATGTTCCTTCACCTGTCCACCGACCGGAAGTTCCGTCGAGCGCACGAGGCAGTACTTCTGGATCTGTACCACCACTCATTCTTGTGGGCTCTTCGTCAGAACGGTGTTGAAGACTCTGTGTTCCCTAAAGAACAATTCCTCGAGAGCTGCGAAGAGGTGCGTCTTATGGCTCAGACCACAGCAGCCTGTTATTGTTCCCTTATATTCATGGATCCTGAGTACAGCTCCCAGTTTCTGTATGATGAGGAAGACTGCCAGAGGTTCTGCCATGAGGAAAGGTACAAGGAGGCTCATCACTGCTTTCTCACAGATACCCAATACAGAGAAAGGGTATCGGAGATCATGGAGGAATTTGTAGACAATTGTGTATTAACATTTTAATAATAAATGTCAGTTGTAATTCTCTCAATAAATCTTTTTACCAATCATTGCAGTGCCACATATATGTTTAGAACTGTCCTTTCAAAAATTATATATTTTTACAAACAATTTTGCAGCAAAGAAATTGTCTCATTCCAAATATCAGTGATGGTAGAAATACTTCTTGACCATGTTCCTTCAGAAGAGTTTGAATGCTGCCAGTGGGATCCTCAAAAAATTATTTTTCTGCTTGACTCAAAATTCTTCTTAATGGTATAATTTTCCAACTAATGCAAAAGTATAATAAATACTATCAACATTTACGGTAAAATCATTACAAAAATCAGGTTGTTTTATAACTTTCAATCATTTGTCCAACATTATTCCAGTTGGCTGTTTCTGTCAGAATAAAATGAGGGGCATTTCACAAATAATGCACATAATGTGTTTGTTGACTTAACATTTTTATTACAAAATCCTTTTTCAACCCTTCAATAAACTATCCTGGCTTCCCAATGACTGTATTCCAACATCTAGAAATGTTTTTCTATTCTAAATAAAACGTTCTTGGGTTTCCAACCAGGTTAAATATTTATTAATGCACAATGTTTCCGTAGCATGCTATGCCATCCCCATGAGGTGAATTGAGGTTACTTGTGTTACAGATTTTCAATAATTGATGCCAGAGCACACCATATATAAATTAATATTTAACCAGTTGGAAACCTGAGAATAATTTTTTTAAATTTACACTTGGAAAGTCATTTATATTCTGTATCAGACATAACTGTTGTCACTGAAGTCTACTCAAAGATCTTCCAGTCATAAAAATTTCCTTTAACTTTGGAAATAAATACAAGTCTCATGGATACATCTCGTTCCTCCATATCTGTATTCCCACAGACTTGATAACAATATTAACCAACATGAGATATAGAAAAGGCCAAAATTCTATTTTCTTTTAGGCAATTATGACAAATTAGCAAAAGGTTTAAAACTGTGTAATATAAAAATATTTAGTAAAAAAGTAAAAGGATTATATCTGGTAAATTAATATTACATAAATTTATAATTTTCAGTCCAGTGTGTCTACATCATGCTTCAATTTATGGTAATGCACAAACTATCTCTCTTTTCTTTCCATACTGATTATCACAATTATTTTGGCAATGTCATTTCCTGACTCTTACACACACACACACACACAATGTTAGGAACTTTAATTTGGTGACAAAGTCACATGGGAACATGGATAGTTAGGAGAAAGGTTAGAATACACTTTATGTGAAAGCATATGCTCAGGCATTGAATTGCACACTTATAAAAGCATGGAGAAGGCAGGAAGAAGAAGGAAAGACTGAAAATATTCTCCAGGCCAGGACTTCAACCCACATATTCTGCTCAGTATGCAGATGCCTTAACCATCCCAGCCATGAGGCTAAGTCCTAGACTAGGTGAATATAGACAGTCTTATAATGGATAATTGTTTATTTTAGAGGAGGAATGGATAGAGTAGGAGGAGAGAAGCCCTAAGTTGTAATTATTGTCTGGGTCAAATAGTTTCAGTCTTTCCTTCTCCATGCACTGAACATATGCTTTTCTTTGTGCGTGATTCTATGCCTGAGCATAGGCATTCCCATAAAGTGTACTTCCACCTTTCTCTTATTTATTTCAATCCTTCCTCAATATCCAAGATCAACTGTAACTTGTAATTATTTCTTAATGGATGCTCATAATTATTCATTCCCTCTAATCTATCCATTACTCCTCAATAATAACCATTTATCCATAATCAGACTATCTATATTTGCATGGTCAGGAACTTGACCAGGTGGCTGAGTTGGTTAAGGCATATGTGTACTGAGCAGATTATGCAGGTTCAAGTCCTGTCTAGGTAAAATATTTTCAGTCTTTCCTTCTCCATGCTTTGAACATATGATTTTCTTTGTGTGTGATTCTATGCCTGAGCATATGCATTCACATAAAGCATATTCCTCCTATTTATTTCTATCCTTCCTCACTAACCAAGATCCAATGTGACTTTGTCACCAAATTAGTTGACTACCTGAAACCAACAGTTGGTCCAGTCGGCCTTAGGAATGAAGATATTACGAATTTTTGAGAGCCTGATCCCCCTTCATCAGGAGAGATGGTCTGAACTGTGTGCTGGCTGGGCATATGCATATAATGTAATTATTACAACTGAATTTATGACAAAGGTAAAAATTTACTGATTCTGTTATGTAGCTAATTTTTTCTATAAAACATGACTATGTGTCAGGCTCGAGCAACTAAGATTGGTTTTTGTGCACTGTTGTGACTCTGTCCAGATGACTTTCCTAATGATGATAAACAAATTAGTATATAAATATATTATGATGGCCAGGAAACATTTATTTCGGCTTTTCATTTATTCAAGGTCATAATTGTTATTGATTTATTGAATTTAACAAAAAATTAATGTTCCCTGTCATTATTATCAATTTGGATATAGAGACAAGTTCAGATAGATGTCAGAATGTTTTTGTGGAAGAAGAAGCCATTATGTTTCTTGAAGTTGATAATTAATACTTCAGAATCATTGTGATTATTATGATTCAGAAGCACTTCTTATGCAAGACCTTGAAATTTTTGCCCTGTTGGAGATAGTGTTATTTGTCTTACATATCTGGAGCATCACCACAAACAATGTGAACAATGCCATCCATGTTTTGAGAAACAGCCTGCAAGTGTCTGGCACTTATTGTCTTGCAGTCACCTGTATTTGGGGGTGGATTAGAGTTATATTTTGTGTGATTAGATAACCATGAGACATAAAACAAAGCAGGTTTTGTTTCGTCGTTGAGAATCACGCTAGTTTTTCCACTGATAGAGGATGAATTCCTTACAGATGGTAACTAAAAGCGATTGTCAAAAGATGGTGAGTAAAGACTGGAAGGGAGGTAAATTTGATATAGTTGACATCCAAGTCGAACCATTAGGCGACGGTATGACAGGATTTTTGAGCGTGCAGTTCAAACTGAAAGTGATCGCGAAAGAAATCGGTGGTCGTCGCATTCAACATTTCCATTACTTCATAAAATCTCTACCGAGCGAAGCGGTCGTCAGGACCGAATACATAAAGTTGAGCGGAGCTTACCAGAGGGAAGTGAGGTTTTATACGGAAATTTCCTTCGACCTGAAAGTCAATGAGATCTCCAACGAGGAAGTATGTAAGTGCGTTCCCGCGTTCTACCTCTCGAAAGAAGACTCGATCATCCTCGAAGACTTGACGGAAAAGGGCTACACCATGATAGGAAGTCGCACGCCACTCGGCTTCGAACACTGCAGACTCGTTCTCAAAGCTCTAGCAAACTTCCACGCGGCGACTATCATCTTTGAAGAACGGAAGAAGAAGGAGAGTCCACATTTCGTGAATATCTGCGACAACCCACTTTACGAACTCGATGACGCTTTGCACGCGCCGGTGCACTTTGAAGGAAAAGACTTGGAGTGGATCCAGGGCAGTTTCGGCGCGTTCAGACAAATCGTGAAAATCATTCCCAAGTACAGAGACGACGAGGAGCTGTGCCGGAAGATTTCTGAGAAACTGTCCATAGTTTACCAGACTTCCTTCGACCTAGTTCGACGATCGGACCGTTTCAGAAATGTGGTGTGCCACGGAGATCTGTGGTCCAACAACATCATGTTCAGGCACGACGGATCGGGCAAACCAGACGGACTGAAGTTCTTGGACTACCAATTTGTAAGGTATTTACCGCCGGCTTCCGACATAATGGTCTTCCTCCATTCGACTACGAGGCGGCGGTTTCGAGAGGAGAACGAGGCAGATCTGCTGAGGTTTGTATGCAATAATATTTCCAACTATGTATTATTGGACCTCTTCACCTTAAATTGAGACCTGATGTTACATTAGATAGGAAAAACCATGTCCTATCCAACACAGCAACACCGGTTCACAATTTATGGTAATAGAATGAGTAGGCTCTATGTACCTAAAACTGAGTTATATATTGCAATGATATAATCAATGCTTATTTGCTACTAGAAAATTAAACACATTCACTTATAAAACAAAACAAAAAAATTATTAATACAATAAGAAAAATCAAACTACAAAAAAAAGGTTTAGACACCAGCTCAGCTAGTCTGTGAAGATTTATAATATATTAAAATTAATTTACCATATATAAATAATTTTCTTCAGCATACATTCATTTCGCCAGGTTAATGTGGGTGGTTTCAGCAGCTATCCAAAAACAAAGCTTGTCCATCTACTGTGTAATTATGCATGAATGAAAGCACTTTACACTATAAGTTATGGTGATTATTATTCTGTACTGTTGACAGCACTCATTGTCAATCTTCTGCAGACAGTCCCACGGTGGATCACAGGTCTCAAACATGCTTACTCCAGGCATCCTAACAACCAAATGACCTTGTATTGGGTCACAGGGCTGTCACCTCATCTCTCTGTCGTGATCCTCAACCAAATTCAAATTTCTCACTTACATTTACAATACAGCTGCTCCCCTCCTCCCCAACATACACAATGCAAAAAAAGAGGGTACATTGTGCATCTTAAGGCAGTTCCTGGCACATGTGTATAAATAGTCATCAGATATCCTTTCAGCCATTGTTCTTGTCAATCCATTCTGAAGGGACTCTCTGAGGCCCACGGACAAATGGTGGCCATGCGTGCTTTCCCTACTTAAAGTTGTTTATTACAATACATACATATATACATACACACACACACAGACACACACACACACACACATATATATATATATATATATATATATATATATATATATATATAGTCGCTGAGCAGAAAATAACATTTCAAATTTTTGAGTATCTGAGCCCCTTTCAACAGGAAAGAAGGTCTGAACAGTGTGCCAGCAGGGCACAAATTCAGATCCTTAAAATTTTGAAATATTATTTTCTTCTTATTCTGACTGGACCAACTGTTGATTTCAGGTAAGTCAACTATGCTGTCTCTCTTTCCTATCCAAATGCATTATTTAATACAAGTATATTAAAAATAAATTATAGATGCATCGGTGAAGACATAGTTCTAGTTGGAGACATGCTAGGATGAAATTTCACGGTATTCCACTTTACGCTCACTATTTTTCTTAATGTATGTAATATACTTAAATTTTTTTCAAAAATTAATTAACTCAACCTCAAAAGCCATGCTTTTTGCAAATGATACAAGGATATTAGTATATTAGTATAAATAGTATATTAGTATAAATAAATAATTGACATATAGGAAGAAACTGATAATAATGCATTTAATATTGTTCTGAAATAATTTCAATCGAATGATTTCAACTATGAATTGTGAAAATATGTACATTGTGCCCTTTCCATTGTCACTTTTAAGAAGCACATTTTCACATTTACAGCCTGTAACTTTATAAAAGATTATAATGAATAAATTAGATACAACGTAATGAATTTCAGCCCACCACAACAACTCATCCAGAATTATGGAATCCCAAATTAGAATAATATTAAAACAATAAAGCTAGTAATTATGGGTATGTAACACTGCCTCATGTCTCTCACTTTTATACATGACTCACATATGATGTTGAAAAACAAAAATAACGACAACCATGCCAAACAGTATCTGATAAATACAAACTCAATGCAAACCAACTGCTCCTGAACTCATCCAAGCAGTTGCCAGAGATACATTTCTTTACACTAATGTGTTTCTTGTTTAAGCAGCATCCTGTAAAACTCACCAATGTGACCTCCAATAATTTTCTCTGCTCAAAGGAAAATTGTCGAACAAGTTTGATTAATTAAAAAAATAAGTTACAAAATTGTTACAATTGATTGTACATTTCAGGTTATACCACAACCAGATGATACACACTTTAACCACACATGGATTGTCTCCAGACCTCTTGTCCAAAGAACAGTTCAGAGAGAGTTGTGACCAGATGCGTCAACTAGGTAGAATCATGTCGGCTGTGTACAGTATGACAACGCTGATGCCTGATAATTTCCTTCCTGACATTCTCGGCTCTGAGGAGGAAAGCATGCGCTTTTCATTCATTGATAGAGGTCCTGAAGCCTGCAAGTGTTTTCACAGTGACAAAATGTTTCAAGAAAGGACAACAGAAATCATGGAAGAGTTTATAGATTACTGTGTAATACCACTATTGTAAATATCATACAATACTTCACATACATTTTAATATATATGTGCTTCCAGAATCTGAAGTATTTCCCCAGATTTTCCTTTTGCCCTATTTTAACCATACAAAACCAGAATACAGTTCCATTAAGTCAGCACCTTACAATGTTACATTAATTTATAAATACGATAAAAATTCTTCTTTGAAGGACTCACTTAAATGTAAAAATTAAATTAATATTATTATCCATGTAAAAACATACATAAAGGAATAAATAAAATTGTAATATTTGGGTTAAAAAATTACAAAACTGGATATAAGGAGATATGAGTGATATCCACAGATTTTTGAATTTTTTTTAATGGTTACAGGCTACATGAGGGCAATCGACATGGTGGTAACTCTCCCTTAATATCATATTACAATGTTACTACTGAAGGTTTCTTAATTTAAACAAGATATAAATTAGAAACTATATAAATATCTTCCAATATTCTTTTGTATCATCTTCCTATATAACTCTCTAACTCCAAACTCCAGCAACACAACATAAAGATTGTCTGTAACATTTTAATTTCTAATTAGTACCCTTTAAATTTTATTAATAATCATATAAACATTAGATTGAACAAAGTACAATACATTACAAATACTCGCCCTCAAACATCTCAGTTAAAAATTATTCCTGTTCTCCCTTATTACAAATTTTTACATCACAAGTTCCTGTTCTCCCTTATTACAAATTTTTACATCACAAGTTCCTTAAACCTTTTAACAAGCATCAATATGCATCATTTACAGACAACCACTAATACACTTTCCTTCTCCATAAAAAAAAACATTTCCACCTGTAGCAAACATTGTGTAGTTTATAAAATCTTTTACTCTGTGATTCCTATTATTAAAGAACATATGTTGACTTCATTATGTCTGTCATTTGGCTATCTTATCTTATTATAGTGTATAGTATATAATTAGCAGTCTCCAAACATATCATAAATTAGAAACATTCATTTGATTGGCAAAATTCTAGGATTTTAGTTGTTGGCACCAGTCAGGGGAGCTATTCTAGAATTATATAAATAAATAAACGGCGTTGAGTCAGAAAAGTACTTAAATTGTTTATTACAAGAAACTATTAATTTCACGTCGTTTCGTCGTCGTTTGGGAGTTCATCAGGTTATAAAATAGTCAGATGTTTTTTCATCCAGTATTATATCATATATTCTTCATAATAAATATAACATCACAACAATTATCGCACAAACATATACTATGAAACAACAATAGCTGTGATACCCAATTGTTACACTAACTCTTTTGCTTTATTTAAAATATCATTGCGTTTGAGTAAATTTCAGCGTTGCTTTTGAGTTAAAACAAAGATAAATTGGAATTGGAACATCTGTAAAAACGTTACACATTGTATGGTTAAATTTCGTTACGTAACTATATACTCATTTGTAATATTTGCAATTTAATTAATAGATCGAGAAAAGTAGCATCCTATACATGGTTAAATCTGCTTTAGTGTATGAGATCTATAGAAATTATTATAATAGTTTTTTTTGTTCGCTTCCTGGAGAAAATATTTAAAGTCAAGTGAAATTCGTTCCTATTGTTGCAGCCTATTGTCTATGGTCACGATGGTTCGATCACGTGGAAAATTCCGCACATTTCCTTGAGGCAGGTTGTTACTAAAGAAGGCGAGAAATACAGCTAGCAAGCATAAAAAAGGGGGCCGGGACGCGACGGCTTCCGTGATGGGAGCGGGTTTGGTTGGACCTTATGTGTTGCAAGACCCCGAGGGAACGTGAATTCAGGTCACCATATACGGAATAACCCTTTCGTAATCCAACCAACGTCCTTCTCAACCGCGGCAGACTTTTAATTTTCATTTATTTCGTGTGTAGGTACAAGAATAACACATTTCGCACTGTACTCTATCCAATAGCAGTGGTGTTGACGGTGTCGACATTTGTTTTAGAGGAGAAATTAATGTGAACGTGGTAGAAGTAAGCATAATAAAGATGTAATATTTAATATAATCTGACAAGTTTGATAAATAAGTAAGCAATTCAGTCAATATTTCAGAAATATTTATTAATTAATTAAAGCAAAAAAATCCGTTCATACGCCGTTTAATCAACAATTTTGGAACCTCTTCAGGTAAACAAGCAATGTGCCTTAATAGTAAAGTTTATATGATTAACCAGAAATGTAGTCAGACTATAACATAGTTAAATAAATAATATAGATTTACAGATTTAAATTGAATTCTGTTAAAGTATTACTGTATAACTTAAACAATCTTACAAATTTTGAATAAATATATATACTAACTGTCACAGGACAGTATCCATGGTTCTAAATTCATATTTCTTATAATTTATGATTATTCATACAGTCAAAACTGTAAGTCTATTTTATTTTATTTATATTTTAACTGAATTTAATTCAAATCTGTAAATCTGTATTACTTATTTAACTATGTCTTGGTCAATTTACAGTTATAATTTATCATATAATATCAATTATGTAGGCACCTTACCTATTTACCTAAAGAAGTCCCAAACTTGTAGATGAAACATTGAATGAACTGATTTTTTTGGTTTAATAACTTATTTTTCTGACATAATGGCTGAATTGTTTATTTATTTATAATAAAGATATCATGAGAATGTGAGACTGCCAGTATGTTAGAAAAAGTAACAGAGGGAGTTAATATTCCAACATTGAACATCAGATCAGGACACCTATTACAAGATGATGGTGGCTTTCCAGGTGAAGTCAATGTAAAATCAGTTATTGGGTTTCAACCCCGACAGTCATTTGAAAAATATACTACGTTTTGACAGCTTAGCTCTGCATTCGTCATCGGATAAATCATGCAGGGTTCCTGAAAGTCGTATATGTGTAATAGATGACAATTTAGTGAAGTCAGTACATTCAAAATCGTTGACCTATTCACTTTAATAATGATTCAAGCTCAATTTGTCAATTTATTAGCCAAAATTATTGTTTTCTCCTCAATTTCATTTCATTTTTATAACCAACACATTTTCAATATCTTTTCATTTTCATAAAAACTTTCCCTAAAGTCTTTTTTCTTGTGCATCCATAAAAATATTGGAAATAGAAGTCCTGATAAACATCTGTTAATGTTGTACAGAAAATATCTTTATATAAATAACTGGAGACAAAGAATATCTTCTGGCGGATTTATATTCTGACAATAGTTTTCATTTTTATTGGGGGCAATTAAAGATTGGTATGTAACAAGATTCTATTCTAAGCACAGGCGTCCCTTTAATAAGACACAAAATAATTTTTTAAAAAAATTACTCCATAAGTACAGGGCTGTAGAAGAAGGGACCAATGGACCATTTAACCCATTTACTAATTGTTTTCAACAAATTATAAATTAATTGTATGAAAACTTATTTTATGGAATTACAAATAAAAAGAGTGACACCGAACTCAGTAGCATTAGTTTTAAAATATATAATTTCTTATAATTACCTTCGGGCAAAAAAAAATAAAATTAGAAATTCACACTAATACACTTGTTAACATATTAAGCTCATCCAAAGCCCATTCTATTAGAATAATGTCACAGTTTGTCTTTAAGACAATTATATGGAGGGATTTTAAAAAGATTAGCATTTTTGCTCTTATATACTTACAATCATTAATGTTATTGTGATAAATAATATTTATCTGTTCACAACCAATTCAAATGTGCACAATTTTATACAAAATAAAAAAAAACAACAGAATACTGGCAATGACTTATAAAGGTGTTCTTTATAATGGTATTGCTGTATTTAACTGATAAAACTATCAGTCAAATTGACTAATAATAACATAAAATTAATATTTTTGCTAGCTCCTCTTTTTATTTATGTTAAAAGAATTCAGAGAATTAGTTTTATATTAAAATAAACCTGTTGTAGTAATAACATGACTCATTCAAAAAGTAATAATGTGAATTATAATGTATTATTATAATTTCTGTATTTCTTCATAGGGTTTATGGAACATTAACTAAGAGTTCTTTAAACATTTATTATGACTTGTTCCTATAGTTGTGTGTTTAAATTAACTGGTCTTCTTTTTCTTCATTTCACCATTTCCAGTCTTTTGGGTCAAGATACGAACCAAGGATCTCCCCATTTCTTTATCTCTCCACCACTCTTTTCCTTCATTCAGTATTTCTTCTATTTTTCCTCCTCTTCTCATTGTATTCCTTTACCATATCCATCCAGCTCTTTCTAGTCCTTCCCCGTGGTCTTTTTCTTGCCGCATTCTTAGCCAATACTCACTTTGGAACTCTTATCATCTTTCATTCTCATCATATGCCCAATGCAGCTTACTAACCTCTATCTTGTCCTGTATTTTTATTAACCTAATTTTTTTCTCCTATTTCTGATCTTAGCTTTCCATGACTTTCCTATTATTCAACTCAGGAACTTTATTTCACCACTTGGATTTTACTTTCCTCCCTCATTGTTGTTTTCTGTGTTCCTGCTGCATGATACATTAAATAGAGGTCATTTTAAAATTCTTCTTGCACTTTCTTGTTCCACACTAGGTCTCTCACACCCACTTCCCAATCTCCTTGTTTACTTCATATCATCAGAGATTGTACTTCCTGGATACTTGAACCTTTCACGACCTCTAATGGTTTTCCATTTATTATCTCTCTTTGCTCTTGTCTTACATTTCACTATGCTAATTTGCATTACAATATTCTTCTGTCTCCTGATTCCATTGATTATTTTGTTGTTGTACTTCCATTTCATCATTTTCCCACACCACTAGGCCACGAGGAAAAATAAATTTCACCGATTACTGTTAGAAAAAGTATTGGGGACAATACATTAGCTTGTCAAAATCCTGTTTTAACATGTAACCAATTCGATTGTCCTATCTTAGTCCTCCCACTACTTGTACCCTTTTTTCACAAAGTTTTTGTTATTCAGGTGCAGAATGGTCGTAATGACCTGTTTCATGGCTGATCTGAACTAAGTAGAACTGTTCCCAAACCCACATTTGAAGACGGCCAGGTTTCTTTTTCTTTTCCGAGCCTATATAACTTCCAAATATGTCTGATGCATCACATAAAAACTCATTCATAATTCATCTCGTGAGGCACGCGAAATTTTCTCCTCATGATTTAATTATTCCATTGTGTCCAAATTACGAATTATAGCAGTGGTAAAAATCAATTTCATTTGGCGTCAAACCAATTCCGCGGTAAAAAATATGAAATTACCAAATTTTACCTTTTTTGTGTATTGAAGCCGAAATGGGAAAGGATAGAGATGAATTAATGAGTTCTCTAGCAGAGATGTTACTTGTTGTAGAACGGCGCGTACATGTACACTTTATTTTTTCCTCCCTCCGAGTCTGGAGGCGGCCTTGTGGTTTCTTCCTTTTGTTGAAGGGATCTGTGCTAACTGTCGGCTCCTGGATGCAGGTCGGGGAAATACCAGGTAATTTTTCCACCGTTACCGGGACAGGAAGGACCAGCACGCAAAGATACGCGAGGCTCAATAACTCTTCAATTATGCTGGCATAGGCAGGATTGCATTTCCTCGCTACCAGCGTCAATATTATAGAGATTACGTTAACCGTAAAAGAAGAAAAAAAAATTATATAACTCTCAATCCGGGTCAAAGAGTGCGTTTAACGAACTCAGAACATTATCCTTGGCTGTAGATTCTGAGGATCAGAGACAGCAGTACTGCCAATTACATCTCAACCCGTTTCGATATTTAAATTAGTATGAAAATATAAATTACTGTCACCTGTTTCTGGTTTTAATTTCTTCCTCTCCTAAAGTGTGTTCTTTACATGTTCATTTGTGTCATCGGAAAACAGATTCATTGTGTTTTGGTAAAGCATTTATCCTTATAATTATAAGGAAGAGTAAATGGTTCCAAAATAGGACCTTGTGGACGTCGCAACTATTTCAACTGAAAATGTTTAATCCTGTGGTCCGAATACACACAAATGGGGGGAGGGGGAAGTTTCTCCCTTCATTTGTTTCTCCTTTCAATGTCTTCTTTGTCGTCCCTAAAGGAGCGAAATTCTTTTTTCACAACTGAACCAAATTTTCCGTTTAACTTAAAATGCTTTAAGGGAGTAATAACAGGGTTTTAACAGCATTGCAATTAATTATCTTTCTTCGGATAAAATCAAATTGATGTCCTTTTACCATTCTTCCATATCCTCTTAATTTTACAAGCAGCGGACTGAAATTCCTATTACCTACGATTTAATAATTTTTTTACAAACCATTACAGATTAAACCGATGAATTAAAAATTCTATAGGGACAATAAATTAATGTTACTTATTGTAGGGGACCGGTTGAGAAAAGTCTCGTACATGTGCTCTTAAGCACAATGAGATACCAAAAGTAATTATAGAGGGTGTCTTGTGTTAACTAATTATAATTTTGTATTTTATTCTGGGAAGAATATTATTTTATTATTATTGGTATCTCATTGTGCTTAAGTGCACGTGTACGAGATTTTCTCAACCGTTCTCCTACAAGTAAAATTAATTTATTGCTCCTATAGAATTTTTTATTATATCGCTTTTAATCTGTACTGTAGAGGGAGAAATAGGCCGAATAAATGTGTCACAAGGGAAAGCTACGTGGCGACACTTTATAGAAGGTTTGACACGAGACCACAATTTCCTCGGAAGAACAGAAATTTCAGACAGGAAAAGCACGCTTAAGCTTTCGCCGACCCACAGGAAAACGCAAACTCCTCGCATTTCTCTGGGTCCATTCTTCACCACTATCAAGGTTAATGTAACACCGAAAACAAAATAAAGAAGAAGAAATTGTTACTCATACGATTAATATATAGGAAAAAATCTGCGTGAAATGTGGAATATATACAGGTAAAAAACAATTTGAATATAATTTCAATTTTTTTCTCGTCGTCTGAATTTCAGTAGACCTGTACCATTGACTACAGGAATTTGTAATGAGAATGTTGGTACGCCTGACATCATAATTACAATTATTCTAAAAAGATACTCTTGTGAAATCTATAATTTAAATAAAATTGTAATTTATATCAAAAATCTTCTAAGTCTGTTGTAACGTAAGGATTTAATGAAATTGGTATTAACGGAAGGATTGAACTAATGTAATATCTATCAACACGGAAGAATGAAATGAAGTCGGTAATTACGGAGAAATAGAACGCCTAGACAATTTCAGTTTATTGCTTCGTATTTTAAATACACTGTTATAAATACAAAGAGAATATAATAGAGAACAAATTAACTGTTAAAAGCAGCAACATCTATGTATTTTTATTTACGTATTAACAATTTGAGGGATCTAAGTCGTTTCAATTTACGAATATAACGATAAAAAATTCAGATTATACAGAAATTTCAATGTTATTTTATTCCAACTTTTCATTCTAATTCATTAATAACTAAATTATATTATCTGCGGGCAGAGAAAATAGTCTATTTGTAAAACAGAAAAAAATAGGCTCGAGGAAATCAGGAATTAATAGTGATATTAAAATAATTTTTTAAAATATATTTTCTTTTAAATTCAAGTATGCTTGATCCATTTATATCCAACTGAATTCTAATAAACTACTGTAATATAATAGTCTACACGTGCCCTCTTATCATAACGTCTCTTCAGCATAGCGGACCTAAGAGGGCGCAGCTGCAAGAACGCTGATGCAGTTAAAGACATCACTTTAGATATAGTGAGTAACGATACGCACCACAACATAAATCTTCACCCCTTCCGCCTAGGCAGCTGTGAAAACGCTGCGTCTAATGAAGTCAGCATTTTAAGTGCCTTATGCAGACATGCACACGGAAGCAGAAATCTTCCACCCTGTAAGAGTTCTCATTGGAGACTTAAAATCATCAGGGAGGGGGAAAGGAGTCTTCGAATTGTTCAGAGCTTCTTGGGAACGGCAGTCGTGATCCAACCTCCAGACGGGTCGGTGGCTCCTGGTGCTATCCGCCAGTTTGTCTTACTTTATTTTATTTCTAACTATTAAATCTCTTTATTCTTCATCAACTCTTATTTGACTGAAGTGCAGCGAAACGCCAACCACTACGCCTAGGTTCAATTAGTTGAACCCAAACCCTCACGTTACCGACTTTCCTATTTCCTGTTCTTAATTCTTCCTTTATCCTCTAGATCGGTAGCCAGGTGAGCTGACGGAGGTATAGCTCGGTTGGTGAACGATATATCTGGACTTCCCATTTCCAACTGCTGGAATGTTACATGATGGCAGTTTGGGATGTTACACTACATAATTATGTAGACTGATCCCAACTTCCTGGATCGACAGGATTTTAAACTTTTTAGCAGAACAAAAAAACTAAATTTAGCAATTAGCGTATATAGTATAATTTTATAGAATGATTAAATTCGAAAAAGAGGGGTTTATGTTAAGAGATATTCTTAAATACATTTTTTAACTATATTGAAATATGGGTATAATATTTGTCTCTCTATTGTTTATTAATGTATTTGTAAATTGGAGCTTCCGTACGGTTCTTAAATTGTAATAAAAAATAAATTTACGAAGCTCTCTGTGTTTTCTTATTGTTTCCTATTTGTATTATTAAATGGTTTATAAAAATTTTGACGCAATAATCAGCTGTGAAAATTTATTAGCACCTTTTTTCCTTCCGTCAATACGGAGTTAATTTTATTCTTCCATGAATACAGAGTTCTTCCGTTTATACCAAGCTCAAAGATAGTAGACATGTCAATTACGAAAAAAATTGAAATTTATAGCAGACATAAACCATTAGATTAATTTTAACTAACTATAACGTAATATGACGTAAGGCGGACCGACATTCTCATTACCCAATTCTTCAAGACAAATTTACAAGCTACTGTAATTCAAAATAATGAACAAAAAAATTAAAATAGCAGTAAACGTTTTGTTAGCTATATATCTTTTCTGAACGACGTGAGCGGGGTCGTGTAATTTACATAAAGCGGTTGATTGCGTCTTCAGGAGTGGTGCGACCCACGGGCAAAGAGAACAGAAAAGGTAGTGCAAATATTTGCATAATAAGC
This sequence comes from Zhengitettix transpicula, assembly GCA_037074705.1. Classification (NCBI taxonomy): domain Eukaryota; kingdom Metazoa; phylum Arthropoda; class Insecta; order Orthoptera; family Tetrigidae; genus Zhengitettix; species Zhengitettix transpicula. The sequence continues at coordinate 64,845,574 of CM073594.1, read as the reverse complement.
GCCTTCACTTGTTAACTGAGTAAACCGTGGTTTGTTTGTTCACTCTCCATCTCGTTTGATTTTGTTTACAACCGTCGACAAACAAACCAGGCAGACCATATGTCTGCATTGTATACTTTGTGAGCTGAGCTTATTTGTTAATGTATTAACATGCTCTTTCCAGTTAAGTTGATTATCTAGAAAAAGTCCTAGGAATTTTGTACTTTCTACTTCAGTATTCATGTACCTTTATAAGATTACTGGGTTTAATGCACCATTTATTGTGTGAAACAGCAACTGTGTGTGTTTTATTACAGTTAACATATGTAGAAAGATTAATAGGGGGCATCTAAAATACAACCCAGTTCATTATTGTAGGATAAATTGAGAACTGTTGATTAGATTCACTGTTGAGAAGTCTGAATCGTTGGCATGTTATTTCTCATAATGGGTTTATAAAACATTCATTTTTTTTGGGTGTAGACAGGCTATAGATGTATAGATGTATAGGGTAATCCACATAGTGGGCAACTCCCCTCTTATAGCATAGGAAAGGGATTTAAAAGGGAGGATGCGGAAGGGTGGAGGAAGGTAGCCAAGGGTAACTAGGGCCCCCGGGCTATAGTTTAAGGATCCTACCCGGGTTTTGCCTAAAAGTAATGAAGGACAAACCCTATAAAAACCTGCATCAGGTAGGTCGGGCATTTGGTACTTGTCCCACGCCCTTCCGATGGCAGAAGAGGGGTTTTGCTGTGGGGTCGCAGCTTACCCCTCGCCATGCCTTGGCCAATTTAGGAGGCTTCATATTTATACGTTTTCACGTATCTGTTCTATTGATGTGACTTGAGCTTCAATTAGGATCTAGCTTCTTCGGTAATTCCTTTCTTGCTGTATAATATAACAAGCGACCATAATTTATTTTGGGCTATATTCTTCTTGTCCGTGAGGGAAGGCCTGTGAAAGATGTTCTCTCGCCGGCAGAACCTTTCTGGAGAGACGCAGAGGGCTACCTTTGGGGATGCCTTTTCCTCTTTCAATTTTATAACTAAGGTTCCCACAAACCGAGGCACCTCGGACTGTTCCGGGGTCACAAACCTTGGGCATACGGTAAGAGTTGTCAGTTGTTCCCATTGGAACAGTCGGCCAGCTGCCTCCTAAACAGGTCGATGCACGGAGAAAGGCATGCTGCATCCCCACAGCAAAACCCTCTCCCGCCATCAGAAGGACGTGGGACAAGTACTTAATTCCCGACCTGCCTGATGGAGGTTTCTAGGGTTTGTCCTGCATCACTTTTAGGCAAATACCGGGTAGGATCCTTAAACTATAGCCCGGGGACCCTAGTTAACCCTTTCTCATCCCCCCATTTCAAATCCCTTCCTATGCTATTAAAGGAGAGTTGCAATTATTACATGAGTAACCCTCATGCTACCTGTTATTTTTTAAAAATCTTATTGTGCGTTAAAATTAATTTATTCTGCGTAAATAAAAATGAAAGTATAAAGTAAAATTATAAAATATAAAACGTCTGTGTTAAAAGTTTACTAATTACAGAAATAACGAAATAACAGACAAAAATAAGAGCTAAGCTATACACACACTTTTTATCACTTTTTTGTCTGTTATTTGGCTATATATTTATGTAATTAGAAAGTAGAAATTATTGAATTCTGTTTCTGGTTTTAATTTCCTTCTGTTGTTAAAACGCTAGTGTCACCGAAAAAGGATTAATTGTGATTCGGTAAATTTATATTTGTATGAGAAGTGGTAGTGGTTCTAAAATAGAACCTTGTGGACGACCAATTTAGGAAGATATTTCTTTCGTGCGTTAAAATTGATTTATTCTACTTACATAAATTTTAAAGTAATAATTGAAAACATAAACTTAAAAACGTCTGTGTTAAATCGGCTAAATTAAATACCACACGTTTCACTTAACTTAGCACTTATTTTTGTCTGTTATTCTGCTATTTAATCATCTAATTAGAAAGTACAATTTATTGGGTCCTGATCCTGGTTTTAATTTCTTCTTCTTTTAATGCGTGTTGTTTACTTTATCATTAGAAAACTTGTTTCACTGGAAAAAGGAATAATTGTAAATCATTTATACTTGCATGAGAAAGATTAGTGAACCCAAAATAGATCCTTGTGGACGGCCTGTCCGTGTGTTTCTTCTAGCTTCTTCAGGTAGTTTGTTTCTTGCTTGTAGAATAATAACCTATTTAGGGAGATATTTCTTTCTTGCGTTAGAATTGATTTATTCTACTTACACGACACGGACGATGCTCCAAATCTCTCCCAAAATAAGAAAGAACAATTGGCCATTTGACAAAGCAGCCTGGCACTGAGTTTCTCCTCCTTCCCAAGTACACCATCCATTAACGTGAATTACAAATGAGACGATTGGCAACAGACGATAACTAGTTCAAATGTCCCACTTTATTATGCCATGCACGTACATGACCGAGCACACGAGAACAATGAGATGACGAGGGCGAATTGCCAAAAATGATAGTTGTTCCTCCCTAATTTGTTATTCGGATCCCGCAACCGTGGCCCAAAATCACAACTCACCTTGTCACCACGGTCCCGTTTTCAGCCGTTTAGAAATAAATAAAACCAACTGATTCTTTTCAAGAAATAAAACTATATTAATCTCGTGATCTCTTTTGGATTATTTACGATCGTTCCTACGTAATTTAGTTCAAATTTTCTGCTTCAAAGCTTGTGGTCAGCAAAGATTCTATAGATTCTCAAATTTACGGAAGAAAATCTACCACCAAATCAATACCTGCGTATTCAGTGGAGACAAAATGGCGTCCTTCATATTCTTCAGTGGTCAGATAAACACTTTTATTTTTGGCGGCCACGTCGAATTCAATTGCCAATGAGGAAGAAAAGAATGTCAGACGTTCTTTTTTGGGTAGCTCATGGAACGATGCCAAAAGGTACAAATTTGAGTAAGATCCAGATGATGGAAATTATAATGTGTTAGAATATCATGGGCTTTAGTATGTTTTTCTATAGTTCGCATAATCTCTTTAATACATAACTCTTAACACAAACAATTAAATAAATATGTGAGACAGCCTAGTAAGTTAGGCAAATTTACGTGTCTAAAATCACTAGACATATCTTGTAAACCAAAGTTTTTGGTTATTTTTATGTAATGCCACTCCACCCCCAACTCTAAGGGCAGCTCTCCTCCCAATCCCGAAAGGGGTAGAAATTATATACGGAGAAACGTAATTATTCCATGCAAAAATCAACAGATTACATTATTTTGAGAATTTCTAACCCCGCCCACAGTCACTAAACTCCTCCCACCCTCACTCTCTCGCGTTACCCAGATTGTCAAATTAAACTCTGCGATATACATAAACACGATTTGACTCGAATGTTTTTGCGTCAATTTTATGAAACGCCCTTCCAACCCCACCCCTAAACGTGCACCCCTCGCATGCCGAAAGGGGTTGAAATTATACACAAACAACATAGGTAGAAATACTATCAATGTCATTGACCCCGACAAATATTTATTCCACACAAATATCGACCGTTTAACATGTTTGAAAATACCCCCGGATTCAACTCCAATCTAAATTATTTTTGCGTTATTTTTATGTAATGCCCCTCCACCCCCAACTCTAAGGGCAGCTCTCCTCTCAATCCCGAAAGGGTTTGAAATTATATACGGAGAAACGTAATTATTCCACGCAAAAAGCAACAGGTTACATTATTGTGATAATTTCTATCCCCGCCCACGGTCACCCAACTCCCCCCCCCCCACACCCTCACTCTCTCGCGTTACCCAGACTATCAAATTAAACTCTGCGATATAAATAAACACGATTTGACTCGAATCTCGGTTGTTTTTGCGTCAATTTTATGAAACGCCCTTCCAACCCCACCCCTAAGCGTGCACCCCTCGCATGCCGAAAGGGGTTGAAATTATACACAAACAACATCGGTAGAAATACAATCAATGTCATTGACCCCGACAAATATTTATTCCACACAAATATCGACCGTTTAACATGTTTGAAAATACCCCCGGATTCAACTCCAATCTCAATTATTTTTGCGTTATTTTTATGTAATGCCCCTCCACCCCCAACTCTAAGGCCAACTCTACTCTCAATCCCGAAAGGGTTTGAAATTATATACGGAGAAACGTAATTATTCCACGCAAAAAGCAACAGGTTACATTATTGTGATAATTTCTATCCTCGCCCACGGTCATCCAACTATGCCCCACCCTCACTCTCTCGCGTTACCCAGATTGTCAAATTAAACTCTGCGATATACATAAACACGATTTGACTCGAATGTTTTTGCGTCAATTTTATGAAACGCCCTTCCACCCCCACCCCTAAGCGTGCACCCCTCGCATGCCGAAAGGGGTTGAAATTATACACAAACAACATCGGTAGAAATACTATCAATGTCATTGACCCCGACAAATATTTATTCCACACAAATATCGACCGTTTTTGAAAATTTAAACTCATACCCCCGGATTCAACTCCAATCTCAATTATTTTTGCGTTATTTTTATGTAATGCCACTCCACCCCCAACTCTAAGGGCAGCTCTCCTCTCAATCCCGAAAGGGTTTGAAATTATATACGGAGAAACGTAATTATTCCACGCAAAAATCAACAGGTTACATTATTGTGATAATTTCTATCCCCGCCCACGGTCACCCAACTCCACCCCCACCCTCACTCTCTCGCGTTACCCAGATTGTCAAATTAAACTCTGCGATATACATAAACACGATTTGACTCGAATCTCGGTTGTTTTTGCGTCAATTTTATGAAACGTCCTTCCACCCCCACCCCTAAGCGTGCACCCCTCGCATGCCGAAAGGGGTTGAAATTATACACAAACAACATCGGTAGAAATACTGTCAATATTTATTCCACACAAATATCGACCGTTTAACATGTTTGAAAATTCACACCCATACCCCCGGATTCAACTCCAATCTCAATTATTTTAGCGTTATTTTTACGTAATGCCACTCCACCTCCAACTCTAAGGGCAGATCTCCTCCCAATCCCGAAAGGGGTTGAAATTATATACGGAGAATATGTAGCGAAAATTTATGAATCTCATTGATGCCCAAATATATTGTGTGCGAAATTTCGTGAAACTTTCTCAACCGGTGTAGATTTGTATAGGGAACATACAAACAAACACTCTGCTTTATTTATTATATATTATCATTAAACTGCTTTTTATTTTGTTAATAAAATTAATTGTGCCTCCGGGGTCTACCCCAATTCGCAGCAAAGTCCATTCATATATACTACACCAGAGCAGCTGGAGATGACACTCACCAGGACAGCTGGTGGAGACATAGGACCTCGGAGGATTGGTCCTGAGAGACCTGCCGAGGGAGGGGCAGGTCACTGGGTCGGATGCGAAGCGACTGAGCGAGGCTAGGCGAATTCCTGGTGACGTCAGGCGCTGACCGCCGCGGCGTCCGCAGTCCGCAGTCAGTAGTGGCTCTGCGCTGCTCCCGACAGGTGTCTCTGGCGCAGAAATGCTTCTTCCGCAGATCTCAGTGCTCAGGTGAGTGAGTGCTCGGAAGGGTTCATTTACCACACTGTATATTAAATATTTTAAAAAATGTTTCCACCATCGACGACGAAATTTTTTTGTATGCTCGATGGAGTTCCTTTTGTCTGACGGTTAAATATATTCTGTGGATTCGTCTCTATTATAATTTTAGAAAATGTACTTGAAGGATCCGTCCTCAAAATTTTCAGCGGTCAATTTCAGTCAGCTTTTTCTTTTAAACTTCCAATATTATCTATTTTTTACGCATTATCCAACCTCCATATTTTCCTTAAATTTTCCTCTGCAATGACTACTGAAACGGTTACGTTTCCTCTGAAGAAAAAAATAAGTTCATACTGAAATAGTAAAAAAAATGACTGGTGTTGTTATTCCAATTTTGTTTTCTCAACAAATAATTTATCCTCTTGATTTCCGTTTTTTCCCCTTTATAGTTCCTAATTGCGTAGGAAGAGAGAGATATAATTATAGAACTGACATAATTAATGTCTCTTTTTTTTCAGAGTGATAGGCTCCAAGTGAGTAGCTTCCCTTTAATAGCATAGGAAAGGTTAATTAGGGCCACGGAATAAATTAATATTCCCATCATTTTTAATATACTCTTACGATTTTTAATAAAAATTAAATTACTCATTACGAATACATTTTTTTTCTGATTTCTGAAAATATTCCTAGCGCGACAGGTTTTTCAACTTTCGTGTGGTAATTTTTTTCTTTGCTTTTATTTGATTTTTTCGTAGATTTTTTATTTTGTTATTTCTTATAAACGTTTCTTTCTTATTTACGATTTGTTTCTTCATTAAAGTGTTTATATACATTTTCTTAATTTTTATATTTTTCATTTTATTCAGTATTATAGTTTTTGTATTTTTTCCTTAATAACAGATTTTTCTATTTATGCATTATCTTATTTCTGTATTTAAGTATTTTATTATTTGCGCAATTTTTCTATTTACTCACTATAAAATATTTTTTTTGTATTTTTCACTGACGTACATCCTTATTGCTTCTTGTTTAAATCATTTCTTTTCCGCGTATTCTCCTGTTTATCCATTCTTTTATTTTTTGTTATTTTCACGCTTATTTGTGAAATTTATAGTTACTCTTGACGGTACAGGACTATATATATGTAAAAATCTATACCTTATAAAACTGCTAAATATTTTATATTAGATTTACAAAGCTAAAAGTGTTATCTTACATTTTGAATGGAAAATATTGACCAAACCACACACGCTCATTAAATACGACTCGTTGCTGCTGAAGAAACATGTTTAAACAATTTAATAAAGCTTTAAAAACTACTTATTTGCCGAGGAAATGAAAAATTAGTAGAAGAATATAATTTTTTCTGGCAATTCATTTTTCATTTTATATTTTTCTATAACTCGTTTTCCGCAACATTGAATAGTACGGCAATAGTAATTTTGTTCTCCCTTTTAATTAATTTAATTAATAAAACAGTGAGCTGTTTGTGAATATGACTCGTGATAGGTTTTTTTTCTCTCCTTCCATGTGAATATTTTTTCTAACTGAAACATTTTATCACATTTACCGTGTATGAAACGCTCCGTATTTTTTTTCATTCCCCCATAACTGTACTCCTGTCACATTAATGGCGATTGATGAGGAAGGTTGAAAAGACGTTAATTAATCATTTAAGTAGTCTAGATAAATTATAATTGCGAACTGTAACAGCTGTTATTTTATAGTGTTCGATATTTGCGACGGCTGCCTCTTATCTACATATATATTCTCCATTATACTCTTATATCGTTAACATTACGATAAGCGATAACAACGTCTACCCTTACGATTTGTCAACCTGCAATCGTCCATTTTTATTTTGAAAGCAAATATCGTCAAATTAGAAAAAAGCCTCTGTTTAGAAACGTATAAAAATCATAACTACGAGGAGATTATTAGATTTATTAATAAACGGGAAAAGTTAAAAAACTTATTAATAATAAAAAATTAAATAGGATACGTACATTAATAAGACAATACATAAGGTTTACTACTCTGGACTTACCCTCACTTAAGATCGCAGGATTATGAGTACGAGTAAATAATTATAAAATTATCGTCTGTGTAAAAGTGTACTAAGTAGGTAAATATGTAAGTGTAATACTTACATAAATTAGTGCAAATTAAATAATTTGTCTATTTTTATAATTAGTACGATAATATCTATGACTACAAAGATCGATGTAACAGCTAACGTAATGCATCCTCTTCAATTACTCTTAGCCTACTTCCATGAAATATATAATTTAATTTTTACAATCAAAACATCCAACTTCGTAATTTTTCTATTTAGAAAATAAATTTATTCTCAATGTGAATTCCTTTACGAAATGTAAAATAACAAAATATTACTGCAAGTTTTTTCTCATCTCAGCGTTTATTGCTAACATAAAGTTGCTACATAAAATGAACAATAGATTTCTGTCATACTTATGGACTTTTCATATTTTTAAAAAAAACATTCACTTCCGTGTGAACGTTCCTTCATAAGGAATTATATTTTCATTGTTTCGTGAACTCGATAACTTCATTAATCGTAGTCGAATTTATTTTTAATCATGTTCCCTTATCTTTAAAAAAATTATTATATTTATTTAATAAACATCTCAGTATAATTAATAAATAAATAAGTAAATTAGTAAACCGGGAATTAAATGAATATATAAGTGTACTAATAAATAATGAAGTAAATTCGTAAATAATTAATTACATTAATTCATAAATAAGTAAATTAATGACTCGTCGAGTTCACTTTCGTTGACTGTTTCTGTACAAGCTATCTAATAAATAAAATATACCTTGTGCGTATGCTCCACAAACAAATATACACCCATGGGGTAAATTTGAAATTCCTAACGAACCAAAAACAAACACTGTGGGGGTAAGACGCAGCTACCACACCCAGAGACGGGGAAGGAATTTTTCAAATATCCTAAAACGACCGGTATTTCCGTCGGATAATTATTTTCGGGGTCAGTGTGATTGATAGTATTTCTCCCGATGTTGTTTGTGTATAATTTCAACCCCATTCGGAATGGGAAGGGAGAACCCTTTGGAGTGGGGGATGAGGGCGTTACATAAAAATAACGCGATATCAATAACGTTTTTAACAGTATATATAAATATTAGTCAGTTGATTAAAGTTTAAACTGATTTCCAGAGACAATAGGGTAAAAGTTCTCTCTGGTACAGTTTAAAGTTTTCAACAACTGACAAAATATTATATTGAATAAGAAAGATAGACCAATCAGACAAAAAGTTGATGATATAAAATACCACACAACGTTCATGGGATCCTTGTTCCTTTCGTTAGGTGCGAAGAAGAGCCTAGAGCGACACAACTGCACTTGTCAGTTGGCAAAACTAAAACTAAATCAGACGTAAATTTTTCATTTTAAAATGTTATTGTAATTTAACATTAAAATAAAATATTTTATATTTCGACTGTTAAAAAGGATATTGACATTTGTAGTAAATTAATAAATAAACAAATTCTTTAACTAACAAATAAGTGAATAAGAAAAATTAATATGTACTTTCTCAACGATTGGAGGCTTTACCGGTTGGTTTGTCTAAGCGAAGATCATCACGACATTTCAGATAATCGTTGAAACGTTCTCTGCGATTAGGACGTTAATTGAAGAAAAAGTAAATCCATAAATGAGTAAATCTAGAAATAAGTCAGAAATAAAAGATAATGCATATCATTGGAATAAAGATTTACACAGTTGTTATGGGATTACACATTCAGTAGTGAAACTTTAAAATAACTTGTCCAGTTTTTTTCCCATGTCGCGGGATCGTCAGAAGATAATTGTAATATTTTATTATTATTATTATTGAGTAACAGGCTACATAAGGGAAATACACGTCAGGCAACTTCCGTTTAATAGCATAGGAAGATATTTGAAAGGGGGAATACGGAAGAATTAACGTCATCGGTGTTTTATATTGAATTTTTTGCCGTTGTAGCTGTGCCTTAGTTTTCACTTTTACGTGCGTGGTTCTGGTACACTTTCGGTATCAAATCGTGGATCCTAGATACTGGTTTGATGGCCAGAGATTGCGAGCTTCCGCGGACGTTCTTTTCAGCAGCCGTGAGTACCGTAACCGGGACTCGACTCGCCTACTTGAGGTTACTGCTGCAACATCTGCAGACAAACGTGTAAAGAAACACCACTGACGCGACCGGAACTGATCTTACAAAATGTAAAATGTGTATATTGAGCATGACGTGTAAACGTTCTCTCTGGACCAGTTGAAAAAAATAATTCCATTTTGGAATCAATTGCTATCAACTGATTTTAGAAGATTCACTGCTTCTGATTTAATATTCTACTTAAACCTTTAACTGTACTTCTAATATCCCCTCACCTTATCTTAAAATATTTTCAGCAATCTACCGATAATTAATAAGGAACAGCGATAATAGGTCAATTTGACTAAGATAAGTGAATTAATAAATATATTGGCAAATCATTTAGGAACTTAATTACTACAGTAATACACAGATAATTATATGAATACCTAATTAAATAAAATGTCATTTATTTAACTGGAAAAATATGTACAAAATTATGGTTTCACAATTTTTGGTTAAATACGTTAAATCTTAATAAACAACGCTCAAAAATATTACTTTTTTAAAAAAATAAATATTTAATATTTAAGGTTTTTAACTACTTATTTTACTACTTATTCTACTACTTATTTTTCTATTTAAATAAACCAGGTATACATATAATTATCTATACATTAATGTACTTATTCATTTACTTATGTATTTACTCACTTGCATTTTTATTTAAATTATTTACTTATCTACGTACAGAATATTAATATATTTTCAGTCACAATCAATTATATAAATATATATCGACTTAATTAGACAATATCATCTGTAAGAAAAACGAATAGAAATATAATTAGATAACGCGTTTGTCAATTTCTTAAATAGAAAATGTATTTAAATATTTATTTATTCCACTACTTCTCCACCGGGAAAAATAAGACAAGTTAAACACATCATAATAATAAACGTGTAACGTGTAACCACAAATTTAAAATCTATATTGATTTTACGACGCCACAAAAAGAATTAAGAACTGTAAAATTAAATGTTTTAAAATGAGTCGAGGTGAATTCACAAATTCAGAGAAGAACATTAATTTAAATATTTTATCTTTATTTGACAACAAATATGTTTCGTCCCTCATTTTCGGACATCTTCAGGTGACTCACATTAATTACGAAAATATGTTCTTAAGTTGTTAATTTTGAGATTAAATTATTCTTCGATGATAATTTTGTATAAATAATATAAATAATGTTTTTTTTTCATAAACAGAACTGAATTTGTTTTCAAAACTGTGGAATATAGTGTATATATATACTAAAATAAAACCTGCGAAAACTTCTTACCAACTTTCGTTATCCCTTTTAGACTTATGAATGTTACACTTGATGAAATCCTAAATGTCGGGACGAAACGTTGTGACTTTTATTAAACGGGAAATAAAATATATTTCTAATTTTATTACTGAATTATTATATTAATTTATAATTTCTTGGTTAACATTTAATTTTAGTTGATTTATTTGTCACTTACGTCAGTATTCCTAAAATTGGAAATCCAAAACGTTGTGTTTATATACGAGATTAAGTCCGAGCTTCTCCACACGTTCCGTGGAGCGTGACGTCACACCGACACAAATGACGTAAAAAACGAACTGTCTTTCCTAAAATAAAAGGGTTGGATAAGAGTTATGGAAAATTAATTGATTTTTTAAGGTAAAAAAACTACTATTTAGATTAATGATCTCAATCGCAAATTTTCTAATTGTCTTTGACAAAACAAATTGAATAATAATTTCAATTCAAAGCCACAGATGGGGTATTTCTTTATTTTATTTTTTCTCTCTGAAATAATCGCGAAATATATTTTTCTCCGATTACATTTTAAGAATTATTGATAACCAGTACAAGGAAAATATTTGGTTTTTAAAAAATAATTATTGTGGTACACTATTTTCTTAGATTCTGAAAGTAGTGATTATTGCAGGCCTTCTGCAGAAGCAGTCTGTACGTTCGTGCGTGAAGAATTCTTTAAAACCGTGCACGGCTCGCTCTTTTGTATCTCTCGTCAAAAGGATACAACATTCTTATTATGCTTTCCTTTTTCTGCGTATTCTTATCCACCGCCATACCGCGTTCTGGTTTACATACCATCGCGGACCTTATAATATAATCTTCTTTTTTTGTATTTAGCATCTAAATAGGGTTACAAATCCTTATACAGACCCTGGTGTATCAAATCGAGTTTAATAAGTGTAATTTTCATTTGTCTGTACTTCTGCGTTTTCAGTTAACAAAAAATCGTGGCTTCTTTGGGAGGAAAAAATGCATTTCGTATCAGGCAGCCTTGGTTCGGAGACGAGGATCTATTTTTAGCGTCTCAATCTGGCTGATTTGCATTCGCCCGATCTCAAAGTAGGTCTTTCGGTCGTAGGATTAAGCAATCGAGTGGATGAGTCGATGAACTTGGGCCCCGTCAACACGCGGCCTTCTCCTCACGATCTCGGATTTCCAGCATGAAGGTCGAACTGTCTGGAATTTATTCTTTAGTATCTCTTTAAGTTAAGTTTTATTAACTTGTGTCGTAGTCAAGGCAGCGTGATACCATCACAAAACGCTTCATATAACAGGAAATGGTTGGGCTGATGAGTACCTGTGAGGGATGTTCTCTCGCAGACAGAACATTGTAGGAGCAATACGAAGGGGCTACCTTTGGGGATGCCTTTTCCTTTCCGTTTTTGAACTAAGGTTCCCACAAGCCGAGGCACCTCGGCCTGTTTAGAGAGGTGTATGTTCCGGGGTCACAGACCATAGGCATACAGTAAGAGTTGTCCGCTATTCCCATTGGAATAGTCAGCCAGCTGCCTCCTAAACTGGTCGAGGTACGGAGAAGGGAATGCTGCGTCCCACAGCAAACTCCTCTCCCGCTATCGTAAGGGGGTGGGAGAAGTAATTCCCGACCTACCTGATGCAGGTTTTTCTAGGGTTTTCTCTTCATTACTTTTAGGCGAATGCCAGGTAGGATCCTTAAACTATAGCATGGGGGACCTAGTTAACACTTGGCTACCTTCCTCTACCCTTCAGTATCCCCCCTTTTAGATCCCTTCCTATGCTATTAATGGGAACTTGCCACCATGTGGATTACCCCATGTAGCCTGTTACCCTAAAAAAAGAGGAAATGGTTGGTTGCAGTAATAGTAAAGTAAAATATGTAAAACCTGTGAAGGTTGTAAGAGAAAGATAAATACTGGCACCTTCCACGCAAATCGGCTCGAATAATTGACATTGACACACACAAAAAGAAATTATATTACTGGTACAGTAAATGATGAACACAATATCCAAAACATATTAACGTCAGATCTTTTAAAATGCCTGTCTTTAACTAATGGGATCAAAGAATCTCCATGCTCCACCCCACTCTTATTCTTTGCTTTATCCCGTATCTTTTTATTAGTCTGGAAAACTTGGTACTGAATGCTTATCTGCAAAGTAGAGACTTTAAGCGTAGTTGATGACGAAATAATTAACAAATTTATAGTTAAACCTTTTTAAGTTGTCAAAATTTCTTTATTTTATTATTAAAAAACCAACACAAACTTTCGACCAATATGTCATATTCATCAATTGTTTACTCGGTTAGAAGCCCGAGACGAATATTCACTATTCTTTATGTCTGTCAATTTGCAGAATATTGATTAGTAGAAGAATATAACAACGTTACTGTGTTCGTTTTTTAATAATGAAATTTTGACAACATTCAAATGTTTAATATAAATTTGTTGATTCTTTTAAAAGTTGTTTTATAGTTAATTCTATATATATTATATTGTAATTATATATATATTATATATATATTGTAATTAGGACATTAATTGTTTGAACATAAAAAATTAAATTGAGAATCCTTTGTGGCGGCGGTCCAGAACATAGCGACAACGGAGCCCAGCTCTGTTCCTTTGTCGGAAGGTCCGAAAAAAATGGTGTATTGCGCGCTAAAATGCGAGACGAGAGTGCAATTCGCGGAAAGACATCGTCAAGGTATAACTGTTAGCTGGAGTCAACAGAGTCGGCAATTAGGATTTAACAGAGTTGGTTGGTGCCTGGACATTTCTGAGGACTAAGTAAAACATTCATGAAAGCATAACGTCGAAACTTGCTAAGTAAAAGCTATTTTGTGTCCATAGCCGGCCAGAAATAGTAAAATTTCGGTTTGAGTCCAATGCAGTAAAGACTGGCAAATCTACAGACCACGGAATTCACCTAAGGCAAGCAGTCAACAGGTAGCTAACAACAAAAGGGGAGGATCATCCGAGTTCCTGACATCATATAAAATTTTGGCTTAGAATCAGTGTAAAATCTCAGAGTTTGGAATCAGTGTAAAATCCCTCAATAGTGTATTTCGAAAACGAAAGGTATGCTGGAATGCTGGGCAGATGTGAGTAACAAAATACTAAATGATTGATTATGTAAACGTAATTGAAAGGTAGAAGTCAGATTACGTTCTCCGTTCAAATTGTTAATTCGTTCTAATCTTTATTTCGTTCTCATTTTAAATTTCGTTCTAGTTTAATGGTCAAGTAAATCTCTTTTCTTTTAATTGTAATTTGTTTGTTAATAAGATTATAAATATAATTGATGTATCAAACCCAGTGAAGACCCTGAGAAATTTAATATTTTAAATTTGTAAATTTTTTAAATGATTGCCACAAAATAGATATTTTGTTTATAAATTTTTTATTTAATTAACGACCTCTAATTGTGAATACTACATAATGGCTACCACAAAGTGGAGCAAATTGATTATTACAATATGATTGACCCCAAGTAAACCTACCTTTTAATCGTACATCGGTGACGTCAGGAGTATTCCATTCGATAATAGAGATATTAGAACACGCGAAATCTTTAATTAATTTATTAATTACCTCAATCTATTATTCTATTATGTTGGCTATTTCACTTTTATATCTCCAGGGACTTGAAGTCTGAGATTATTAAGAAACGTTACCTAAGTCTTCTGAGCGGACAGTAGATCAGTCCACTTTCACATCCGAGTTCTTTCTTTCTTAGTCCTCATTCGATCCGAATGAATGAGAATCGCCGTGTGATTGGACGGAGAAATTTAGAAAGCTCTATTGTTGTACTTTACTTCCGCAATCACTTCCGTAGATATATACAATGTAGGATTACGTGAACAGCACTTAGGTAACGTTTCTTTTTAATGAGAGGTTTCTAATCAGGTGTAAAAGTAGAATAGCAGAGATAATAAACGAAGACGACTGCTGCATCAAAGATTTTCGAGTGCTCTAATATCTCTATTATCGAATGGAATATTGATGGCCTAACCGTTATAGGATTAAAGAGTAGTTGAGTTCAATCATCATGGATCAATCAGTCGAAGTTGAATGTGGAAAAATTATTTTAGCCTCCTTTCGTGGTCAACTACGGTTAAAGTAGCTTCTTTACAGATTTTTTGTAGTCATCTTGATAACCTTGACCGAATGAAAATTCCTGCTGTCATTTTATTTTGAAACTTCTTCGTCTTAATCTAGTTTTTAAATCGCTCGCAGGCAGAACCTTATAGGAGAGATACGAAGGGGCTACCTTTGGGGATGTCTTTTCCTCTCCGTTTCTGAACTAAGGTTCCCACATGCCGAGGCACCTCGGCCTGTTTTGAGAGGTGTATGTTCCGGGGTCACAGACCTTGGGCATACGGTAAGAGTTGTCCGCTATTCCCATTGGAATAGTCGGCCAGCTGCCGAGGCACGGAGAAGGGAATGCTGCGTCCCTACTGCAAACTCCTCTCCCGCTATCGGAAGGGTGTGGGACAAGTACCCAATGCCCGACCTACCTGGTGCAGGTTTTTCTAGGGTTTTTCCTGCATTTCGTTAGGCGAATGCCGGGTAGGATCCTTAAAATATAGCCCAGGGGCCCTAGTTGACCTTTGGCTACCTTCCTCTACCCTTCCACATCCCCCCTTTCAAATCCCTTCCTATGGTATTAAAGGGGAGTTGCCCAACGTTGATTACCCTCATGTAGTCTGTTGCCCTAAAAAAAATGGTTGACAATGATAGGGTGTTATGAGTATTTTTCGGGTGTTCAGTTGTGTGGATGAACAGGAAGAAAAAAAGGGGAAGATAGAACAATGGGAAATAGCGGGTATAAGACTGAGATAAGTCAATCAGGAAAAAAAGAAACAGAAAGGTAGAGAGACCAAGGGACAAGACAAACCATTAAGTTGATAGGAGCTGTGTAATAGATCACCCAGAAGAGCCACGTAGTATGAAGAAAGCGATTACTCCTGTACATTGAAATTCCGGTAACGACGGTTGATAAAATGGTGACTCTGAATGAGGTTAAACTTGACTGACCAGGCAACAAGTTCCTTCAACTTAAATATTTGTTTTTCCCGGTTCCAAAGAACCTTAAAAGCTAATTACGACGCTGACCCTTAGGCGTGATTTTTACGACCTCAAGTCCTCCGTGACCAGTTGCGATTAATTGGACGTTGTTGTTTTGAGAACGGAGGAAGATGTCGACCGACCTTAACAGTCTCCGTGTACGAAGTTTCGAAACCTCGGTAACGGTCCGAGCGACTCGATGAAGACTTCGCATCTTTCACGAGGAGAACGGTTTCGTGGAGAGAGAGAAAAGACCCTTGAAAACACTGAGTAACAGTTCGGACCTTGTTCCGGGGTCAAACACGCTCCATCTGGGAATTCCCTTGGTTGTCATACTCATACGGTTACTGGTATTTGTTCGACGTCGAAAGTTACAACTGAAGTTCAGAAATCACATTGCTAGCAGTCAGAATTTGAATTCTATGAGCTTATGAAGAATAGATTAACAGTTACTTGAAGGACCATGACTTTCCCTTTAGCCTTCTGCACATTGTATTTCTCAGGAGACGCTTCATTGTATCCTTTATTTATAATTTTATGTAGAAATAATAAACCTAAAAATAATAAATTAAAACATTGTCAGCGACTTTCGGTGACCTTCTGGACAACAAATAATACATTAAAAAATTAACAATGTTATAGCAACAATAATAATCATAATTTTAATGGGCTAATGTCACAATACTTGTCGTCCAACTTAATTTTCACACTAGAATCATCTCTGAGTTCGTCAAATTTATTGAGTCAATAAGTTCAGTTTAAATGTACAAAGTGACTCGAATAGATTAAATAGAATCTGTGGCCCCTTACTTTGTGAAACGCCCATTCCCATTCATGAAAGACTATAAATGATGATGAAGCACTGTTCGTCGCTGTAGCAAAGCTGAAGGGTAAACACTGTTGGCGTCGATGGCTTAGGAAGCAAGACCACGCTTTTTAGCGCTTTGGAATACATACCGTTGTTAAAAGGTGGACAAAAATGTGGAAAAGGACGGAGACTATATTGAAAAGAGAAAATTTAATCATTAGTGTTGTGGCTTTATTCTGTGTAAATTTCATTTAATTGTCTTGACCTATAAACGAGAAAAAAAATAGGAGGCATTACTTATTGAGTCACCCTCGTATGTGCCTGCGTCCTGCCCCGTTAGTGTTCCCAATATTTGAGAAGATCTGTCGGTTTGGCAGAAGGAACGTTGTAAGATTACTGGTTTTTGATTCTAATATAGTCTGTGACTGGCCATTTTCACGTGTTAACATTACATTAGAGCTAAAAATTACTCCGATCTCCGAAATAATCACACATTGACTTTCGTAATTCATCCATTCATCCTCTCTTTTACGATTCCTTCCGTCCACACTTTTATTACTTACTCGGCGCTGTCAAAAAATTAAAATTATGAAATATTTTCAAACGTTGACTCCACAAACAGCAAGAATTAACAGAAAAATCATCAAATGTGATACGTTACACCTGCAACTAACTAGGTTATTATTTCCCAAGCAGTAAAATATGATTTAACATTGTTACGTACACTTTTCATGTGAGCTGTGATCGTCCTCGTAAACGACTTAGTGAATGCATAAAATCTTCTCGGGCTTTTACCCGAGTGAACAGTTGTACTCCGCGATGTTTCCATGACGTTCATTGTCTTCTAGCAAAGAACTTATTTTTAAATTAAAGTACTTTGCTAGCAGGAAATGGCAGTGAACGTCATCGAAACGTCGCGGTTACAATGGTTCAGTCGGTTAGAAGCCCGAGAAGATTTTATTCATTCTTTACACGGAGAAAGACTCCATTCTTGACTTAGCGAATGTTTCAACAAACCTCAGCGACGTCTAATGACGTCATAAGCAGTTATTGACATTTATAAACACTTAATGGAAAATATCAGCGAAGAGAAAAATGGAGAAATGCGTCCGACCCCTTGCATTCTCGACGTTTTGAGCTTGACTACCGATATATTTAATCATTTTATAAAGATCACACATGACACATTCAGATTCACCATGATAAATATATTCCATAACCGCCGTTATGGGATTTTTTCTACTTTCAATTATAATAATCTGACTTAATTTTTATATTAAAAATTATTAGCCACGAAATAAAATTATTTTATTTAAAGTATAATATTGTAATAAATAACTTAAAGGATATTTATTTATTTGCTCCACGTTGTGGTAGCCATTTATGTAATGATCATTAAGTTAGGGTTATTTAAAATAAATGATTAATAAAATTATTACAAATAAAATAATTTATTATTTTATTCACTTGTGGCATCCAAAATTAAAACAAATACAATAAAATTAAGATATCTTCTCTCAGGGTCACAACTGGATTTGATAATTAACAGTAAACTGATTTATAAACTAATTAACAATTCAAACATAAAAATACACCAAAACGATTGATGGAATGAAAGAATGCTAAATGTAAAGAAGCTGAAATTGAACGAAATCTGACTATTACCTTTCTAATTATCGTTTACAAAATTTTATATCTAAGTTTTGGTTACTCGCGTAATGTCCGACTGGTACCAGCTCTTTCTTTTGTAGCTTCAACACTACACTAAGAATGCAAATTTTTACACTGATTCTAATTTCCTCGTAGATTTTACACACGCGGTCGAAGTGCACGTACTCAGCTATCAGGAACCTCGGTTGTTGTCTCTTCTTCGTGGTCAGGTAGCCGTTGCCGTATCCCTCAATGCGAAGATTGTTCAATTTGTGAAGCAAACTCCTGCTTCCATACAGGAACGTGTGATTTGTAGTTAATGTTAGCAGACTTTACTTAGCCTATGCAGAGTTCAGAGATTAACTACTTTCTTCTCGTCGCAGATTTTAAGCTTTTTGTTTCTCCTTTGGTCTACCCAGGCTCGGAGCAGAACTTTACTGTTTTATTTCTACCACGTATCTCGGTGAAGATTTGTTTTAATGCTTCACCTCTCGTCGCCGACCGTAGATTCTAACTTCGCGTATGCAGATTTGGTTGTCTATCCTTTCTCGACCCCGTCTCCGCACGGACTGAATTCCTTTCGCGCGCGCAGTCATCATTTCGGCTTTTCAACAAAGGAAAAGAACTCGCCGCTCATTGTCGCTTTGGTAGCTCCTGCCGCTACAATTAAATTTTATTAAAACCAATTCAAATTATACCTAATCAATTTAATGGCCTAATCAGTTATTGCTACAATATATATCACACACAACGTTTGGTCCCCTGATTGGGACCTCTTCAGATGTATAGTTTAAATTCAATTATATATTATTGTAAAAATAATATATATTTCTAAAAGAAACATTAATTGAATGTAACCTGAAGAGATCCCAAACAGGGACCAAACGTTGTGTATGTTATATATTATGTTTTAAATACAATAATAATTTTTTCCCTGTCTAATAGGCAGTTCTTTTTAATATTTTCATCTTTCACACTACTTTTACTTGTTCCACTTCCTTTTCAGGACGATTTACTGTACCGTGTGTATCAACTTGACTTATATGGTTTATCTACGTTTTATCTTGGAACACTGCCTGTTTGTTTCTCTTTTTTCTCGTTGATTCTTCCTCTACGGCATATCTACTACTCACTTTTGTCATTCCTCACCTTTTGTTTACGCTTTATCCAGACAATGGAATACCCGAAAAACAACAAATTTGAAAAGTAGATTAAGAATCCTTTCACTCGGAATGAAATGTTTGCAGGAGTTATTTAATGGGATGCTGTGAATGCGAAATATCTGTAGGATTGTAATAAAATGGTTAGTACTGTTGAGAGTGCCAAGGATATGGTGAAGACGAGAGTTTAGTAAGAGTCCGGAAGCAACTCAGTGACAGTTTTATGAAGCACCGTATCCAAGCACGGGTATTTTACCAGTATATATAAATGCCACACTCCTTTTTGTCATATATTGATTGATTTACAGCTCAGGACTCCTTTCTTGTCCATGAGCTTTCTCTCGTATCTGGTGAAAGTCCACGACGAATCAGACAAAGTCACGGATTTAACTTCCTTGCTCGAGGTGTGTGTTACGAGGAACTGAAGACGAAAGTTTCCGTGCTGCCAGACCAGTATTTTTACTCTAAGATTACTCTGCCCGCCTCGCAATTACCCTCTCCTCTGCTCCTTCAATGAAGTCTCTGGCGCGCGCACGGCCACCGACGTGAAAATAAAAACTCTTCACTTAATACACTAGTCAGCGAAATGCTAATAAGACATCGATCATAATTAGTATCTCTGGTAAAGAGTGAAGAATAAGAAGAAACTTACCCCCCCAAAAAAATACTAATTTGTAACTATTAAACTGTGATAAAAACCATAATTATTAAACCTTTTCGCTTGTTTTAGTTCCACTACATTCGAAAGTGTAGTTATTAAGAGAGGCAAGTGGAACTACTGGTTTTTATTTGTCTCGACCAGTTGTAAAGAAACAAATAAACTGAAACAGATTACTGAAAGAGTCTGATGACGATTCAATCACAATATCAGTGACATTAAAAGAGAACACTGAATTTTTATAGATATATTTATTTAATTGCGTTCGGCAAAGCTCTGGGAGATGGCAACGTTTAATATACTGTAATAAACACCTAGATAGGTTTAATTAATGAATCAATTAACAAAATTTACTAAGCATTAAAATAAATTTATTATTGTTGATAAATTTACAGTGTACAAGACCTATTTTTCATGCCAAATTTCATCCATTAAAAACAAACAAATACTTTAATTTTCATTTATTAATTCGTGGCATTCTTGAACATACAGATCTTATACCATTACAATCAAATTCATCGAATCTCTTATCTCAGGGTCACTACTGGGTTTGATAATTAGAACAAGATCAATGTATAAACTGACAATTAGCAATTCAAATATAAAATTTAACCTAAAACAATATGAAAATAAGTGAAAATAAAACTGAACAAAATCTGACTATACTTATATCAAAGTTTTGTTACTCACGGACATTTTTACACAGACTCTACACTTCATTTAAAATTTTAATACACACGATTAAAATACTCGTCCTCTGCTATCTGGAACCTCGGATGAGCCGCCCCCTTTCGTCTGCTAGTGGATGTCGGTCTCCTCTATGCGATAATTGTTGAATCAGCGTGAAGCAACCATTTGCTTCACCGTGTGCATTATTAAATAAATCTCTCCGTAAAATATTTGCTTGCTTTCATGTAGAAATACAGGATCTCGTCATTAGTACTTTATACCTGCAAACTTTACTGTTCGTTGCTCTAGGTGAACTGAACTATATTATCTCCCCGTCGACTTTTAACAGTTTCATCTCTCGTACGCAGAATTTTGACTCCTTCACCTTTCAATTGCCGATTCCAGACTTTTAGATCATCACACTTTTACGTTTGAACTGTTCCGTTTCTCGCAGCAGACTGGCTCTCCAAGTGCATACTGAGATTTAAGCGCGAGCTGTCTCCATTGTTGAACAAAGGAAAAACCCGCCTTCATTGTCGCCTTTACACATTTGTACCGCTAACAATTTAATTATATTAAAAACAATTAATGGCCTGTTTCATTGGCATTACAATACATATAATGAAAATACACTAACTATACACAAACATTAACATAAAATAAAGATACGTAAAAATTAGTTCCATTACACCTATAAACCTTTGTACTTACTACTAATAAAGAATCTTGATGGTGGCCTACAGTTCTTTCGCAGATTAAACCATATTTCAAAAATCATACCCCCTTTTTAAAATATTATTTTATTTTTAACATCACTTCACTCAATTCATTAATATAAATCTTACTATTTTTACAATAATTCCCTATCTTGATCCGTTTATCTTCTTTTGAATTGTTTTCCAGTCTATGACCACCTTTGCCCGTCATGAATGGTTCTATTTAGGAATTAAAATATCCGTATATCAGTTTGCTGCTTCCTCTCTGTGTCTATTATTGCACGAATGATCACTTTTAGATAACTAAGAGCAAAATGGTTTCATTTCTGTTTACAGTATGCATGATTTCCTTGACATGAATCATCTTTGTATTTATAACTTTAAAATTGTTTATCTCCATTAATATTTAATAACAGAGTATCTATGACTTCCTTTTGTATAAGCTCTGACATGTGCCATCTTTGAATCAGTTGGAGGGAGATACCTTTGGGGATACCTCACTCTGTTTTTTTTAACGAAGGTTCCCACAAGCCGAGGCACCTCATCCTGGTTTGAGAGGATGTACATAGACTTTGGACATACATTAAGAGTTGTCCTATTGGAATAGTCGGCCAGCTGCCTCCTAAACTGGCCAAGATGCAATGGGCACTACTTAACCTACTCTACCTTTCCGCATCCCCCCTTTCAGTCCCTTTCGAATGCTATAAGAGGGGAGTTGCCACTATGTGGATTACCCTATATATAGCCTGTCTACACCTGTTTCTTCCTCTTCTTCCATCTTTGTATTGATTACTTTTTCGAAAAAATTGTTTTCTCTGTTTATTCTTAAATGTTCCTTCGTTTGAGAAAGATCTACGAATAGTTTACAAGGATTATCAATATTTCCCATGCATTTAATTTACGTAATTAAGATCGCTCCTTCTCTTATTAATTATTTAATTATTACAGACGTAAATTGTCAAATTTTATTTAAATTAAAATTATAAAAATACACTATTCGTATTACTAAATGAACTACGAACAACTTCGTGTATAAGAGTGCATAATTTATGGGTTTTATAGGTATATTCTTGTTATTTCAATAAAAATAAAAGGATGCTAGCAGTATATAATATGAACTGGTGATAATATAACTGTGAACTCTTTTATGATGACACTTTGGCGTTATAATACCCGAGGCCCTTTTCAGTAAGGGATTTGGGATGGGATGACGCATACGTTTCTAAATCGTTTATTATTACCAATTAGATTTGGAAAATGACATTTTGGATTGTTTTGGAGCGGGGAAAAGTAATTCTAGCAAACGGCACTTTTCAGTCAAAGGTTTAATTGGAATTTTGATTAATTGGCTGCCTCGTAGTGCGTGTGTGTTTAAGTTTTTATTTTGTGAAACAGTTTTTATAGTTAGAAAGAAGAATAGATATTACTTGTTTCTGAATATAGTATGTAAAGTTCTTTTTCTAACTGTTCTTGGATGGAACGGTTATATTATATGGGAAATTTTAGAGTTGTAACTGTTGGTATTTTTGTTTTACGTTATGAAGGATAATTTCCATGTATATACGTGAATTAGAACTTGTTATACTTACACTTTAAGTTACACGGATTTTATATATATGTATATCCTCTTTACAAAACTTTTGAGTTTTGTCAACTGAATTGTGCAGTTGTGTCGCTTTAAGCTCTCGTATTTTTAGGTTTCTTAGCACCTGAAGAAAGGAACAAAGTTTCCAGAAACGTTGTGTGGCATTTATATTTTTGAATTATCACTTCTTTTGTCTGGCCTTGGCTATTTTTCTTATTATTATGTTCAACAAGTTACCACACAACATTGAACAGAAAAAGGAAAATAAAAATTACTTTTAAGAAACTTACCAAGTTTTTGCTCAGGCACTGCTCCTATTCAGTTAATGAACTGTCAGAATTCTTTTTAATATTAAAATATATCGAATGTAAAATATATAATTATAAGAAACTATTGGAATTATGTACAATTCTTTACTCGTTGCGCATCCTTGAAGCCCATCTTCTCTTACAAGGTCTACACCATGTTAAATTAAATAAAACATTTATAGGATTCATTGATGAAGTGTTTCGTTTGTTAAATAATGCTAGTAAAGAATTTATAAAGGGATTTATGTTATCAATTTTAGTCAGCGCTGTTTAATTAACGCTTGACGGGAAAACCTAAAGTGGAAGAATTTTTTAATCTTTTATATATATATATATATATATATATATATATATATATATATATATAAAAGATAAATATATATATATATAGTACACTAGCTGAGTGCTCGGCGTTGCTCGGGTATTTTTTTACCACCCTTTTTAATGCGAGAATTAAACTCAGCGACTCCTATATCCCCAGATTCGACACTAATCTCGGTCTTTTATACTTTACTTTTTATGTATCCGATCTCCAACACCACCCTCACACCGTTGGCTTCTGGAGTTGAGATTAGAAACTTAAAAATTCTAGTGGGATACTATAAAAGTAAGAGACCCTGGAAACGTTTTATTCGACGCTAATAATGGCCGTTTAGGAATGTTATTTAATTACACCCGTATAGGCGGTATGTGTGTTTTAATCGCTCAGTGTTTGTTCCGATATCGTAAGTAACATGTCTATCAAGTTTGGTAGAAATTAGTCAACGCATTTAAGGTTCTATAAGGAATTTTTTCACCCCCTTCCACCTCCACTCCTAGGGACTGAACTACATCTTCACCAGTATGGTCAATGCAATAATTAAACTCATTGACTCCAATCTCGGTTGTTACGTGTTGTTTTTTTTTCGTTATTCTGCCGCGAACTGGATTGTGAGGCAATTCTCAAACAGTTTAGTGTAAGGGCCCGTTTTATGGATAATAAATACGAAAGAATATATTTGTGTACTTCATTTCGCCCTCGGAGATTATATGACTGATATAATGAACCAGGAGGACCACTTTTTCGTCTTCCGCAGTCCTGACTGAGCCTTTAGTAGGTCCGCTGTTACGAAATCGCGACGTCCACGGTCGGTCCACTAGGAATTTACGGCAACAGTTTGTCGTCCTGGTTTCTCCACCAGTCACGACGACTGGAAATAAAAACACTAATATTTGTCAAATTTTACTGTATGGCGTGTGCTCGGTTAGACACAACTGTGTCACGGAGGTTGTTTTTATAAATTCCAAGCGTGAGAGATGTTGGCGCCTCTAGAGACGAGGAACGAGTTTGTTAAGCGCGTCGTGAGGTTAACTGCACAGGGGGAATATGCAGTTTGCAGTGCCGCGGAATTAAGGGGGCATAACATCCTCGTAAAACATCTAGTCAGACAACATTCTAAGTGACGTCACTAGGGGGGAATATTATAATGTGTTGACTGGCTGGCAGTCTTCATGGTAGGGACGTGAAAATAAAATTTGGTATACGGTAAAATGAAACACGTCTAAAACTCCTCCCGATTTTCATTATTAACAATAAAATGATGTTTCAAGTATAATGTACATAATTTAGTTTTAATAAATTAACAAAAGAGCCAATGTGCCAGGAGAAAAGAATATTAATTAATTAAAACAAAAAATCATTACAATAGGACGTTTCGTCCATAATGTTGGGACTTCCTGCAGAATTCTCTGGCTTATTGGCTGTCTCGTTTATTTAAAAAATGATAATTGTGAGGTTATATTAAATAATAATTTAGTTTCTCTCTGTTCTCATTCACACTCTATGGTCTTAGGTTCACCAGATCAATCAAAGTTCCGATATGACAGAAACATTTAATTTGATAAATCGTTCCTCTTGAGGGTTTCTCGTTGCTTGGTCACTATGTTTATATTGTTATTATTCCTGTTGAGGCTGTCTGACATGCTGCAGCGGCCGCAGACCTTGGGACCACGTGCTGGCTCGCTCCAGATGATTCGGAGCTGTGAGAAGAAACGGACCGTGGCCGCGAAGGAAGCGAGCCGCTAATTATTTGGAGCAGCCGAAGTAGGTAGCTGCCGCTGAAGACCCAGACCCACCACCACCACCACCTCCTCCGTCCTCCGTTATGCCCGCGCTTGACCGAAAACGGGCCCTCGAGGGACTCTTACTTTCCGCGTGACAGATAAAAAAAACCACTCTCGTCGGTTGCGACAATTAAGCAGCAACAAGTTCCTGACAGTTCATTTACCTAGCAAAACTGTCGACGTCGTGCTTTCTCTGCTGCTGACCGCCGCTGTAGGTGGTGGCCCTCCTCAGCAGACGACCCTGACTAGACAGACACCTACACACTCAAGAATGTTCGTTTCAGTAGGATCAACAACAAAACAAGAGTAATACGACAGATATTTCCGTTATGTTACAGTCATATCCTGAGGCGCTCCAGATCCATGATTGGAATCGGTTAATCTCAAGCGTAACATGAATCTGATTTTTCTCATGACGTCACATCCGTGTGTTTCAATTCGTGTAAGATAAAATATAAAAAAAAAAACCGTTTCGCACAGATCACATAATCATTAGACGGTGAAATTAAATTTTAAATCCATTGACCTTCCTTCTCCTTTCGATAAACGTGATGCAGTTACTTTTGTTAACCTCCTGTTCTGGTGCCTCAATACGAAGAAAAATTACAGTTACAAAATAAAAGCAAATATACAAGAAGCAGCAGCAGCTCCAGAGTGACGACAAAAAAAAAAGGAACCTTCCATAGTGAGAAGGCGAACGAAAATTAGCTTCTTGTACTCGAGTCATTTAGTCAGCCAGTTTCCTGTTCGTAAGCTTCCTTTACACTTATTTGTGGCAACTCTAGATAAAATCTGTAAATTTAAATCGAAATATTAGACCAAAATCTTTGTTCTCTACTTTTATACAAACATCTTAGAAGTTTTCTTCGTCTTCTATAAAATTTTTTTTCGTTTTTCTTCTACTTCTAAACCTCGTCTTTGAAGTTTTATGTCTTTAAATTTATCTCAAATATTTTTAATTAGTCTCAGTTTTAATAATAAAACTAATTAATAATTTTACATGTAATTATTTAATTTTTAAAACCGGATTTTCACAATCTGTTATATAGAAAAAATATAATTTACATAATTTATAAAATACATTTTCAATTTATCAGATATATATATTTTCTAATTTTTCTAAAATTTTCTAAAAGTAGAAACCACCGGCCTATTAATCAAAAAAAATTATCATCACATTTAAAACTTCTAAACTATCTTATAATAAATTATAACTGAATTTCATTAAAATTGTACACCTGAAGATGTCCCAATTACGGGTGAATCATTTTGTGTTAAAAGTGTTTTAAATGTGTTAATAAATTATTTTGTAATAAACAAATGGGTTAATAATTTATTTATTTAATTTTAGAAGAATTCTAGCCCCACGTTGGGAGCCAAAATGTAATAAACCATCAATTAATAATTTAATTGTTCACGTTGTGGCAGCTATTTATTGTAATAATTAAATATGATGAATTAATATAAATGAAAAGCTTATGAACAATTTACAAAGAAAATATTTATTTTGTTTTGTGGCTTTCAACGAATAAAAGATAATTACAAACAAAATTTGAGATCGATTCTCTCAGGGTCTCTACTGGGTTTGATAATGAACACAAAAAAAATGATTTATAATCTGATTACAATTTACCTAAACAATATGTCGATAGAATGAAAGAAATTAAAAGTAAAGAAATTAACTTTGATTGACAAATAAAAAGGGAACGAAATCTGACTTTATCCTTTAATTAATGTTCACAGATATTATTCAAAATTATGTTACTTACGGACCGTCGGTCTGGTACCGGAACAATCAATTTTACCCCGTTCGGACACTTTTACACTTTAATTTTTTACTCACCAGGCCTTGGTTTTCACTGACTCTAATTAATACTTTTTAGTTTGCCAAAAGTTGGTTCTCCGTTCGTTAAGGATATGTTATTCACTCGTTCCGACGATAATTAGACGATGGATGCAATTACTTGGTCTTTCAAAATTGAAACGATGGTCTAATTTGAGAATAGAAATTAGACTTCTGCACTCAAAATGTTTATCGATGAATATTTGGATGTTTATTTCACAGACTGCAACTTATAACAAAATTGTTCTAATTGGTCTCGCTGTTCTACTACCGGTATCTGGACTCTTTCTAAATACTTCATCCGTCCACAGAAATCTTTCGGCACCAACTCTATCCTAACTGGCTGTAGACGTAAAACTGACTTAGAATTTTCTGGCTGGCTGTAGACGTAAAACTCTACCAGACTTTCGTGCGAGCAAACGCCATTTTGACTTTTCGACAAAGCAGCCGAGCTCGCTTCTCCATTGTCGCTTTGTTCGATCAGACCGCTATAATGGATTTATCAAACAACTCAAATTTTATGTCCAAACAATTACTGGCCTAATTAATTGGCATTACAATATATTTATTCTCTATTTATAAATCGTCAAAACTTGAGTCATATTGAAATGTAAAATTCTTGAATTTTTCTTCTACGTCCACACCAACATCTTTGAATGTTTCTTTTAATTATATAACAACGTCTTTGAATTTTTCTTATCTTTCTATACCAACATCCTTGAAATTTTCTTCTTCTAGTAAACCAACACCTTTGAATTTTTCTTCCACTTCTGCAGTAACATCTTTGAATTTTTCTTCCTCTTCTATACCAACATATTTTAAAAAAATTATACTTCAATATCAACATATTTGAAGTCTTCTTCTCCTTCTATACCAGCACTTTTGAATTTTTCTTCTCCTAGTATACCAATTTTTTTCTTCTCCAGATAAATTACTGTAAATTTTACTGTCTAACGCGTCGGGAAGTCGCGGCCACGGCTAGTTGGATATCACCAAAGTTGACATTTCCAAGTAATGTATAATTTTTATTTAGACATTATTATTTGTAAAGAAATATAATAGACGTGTTGAAGTTGGCCGATGTTTTTGTTCTATAGACCGCCTATTTCTTTACTGTTAAACCCATGTTCATTATTTGTAGGTAAAATGAAAAACCGAGGCAGCAACACCGATAAATTTATCTGTCCGTAGTTGTGAGTGGTTTGTTCAGGCCGGTGATTAAAAAACGGATCGTTTCGATCTAAGAGAAATAACATATTCGATTTATTTCTTTGGATTATTCCGGAGTTTGTGTGAACAATGCCTTTTCCTTTCTTTTCTCATGCCGAATGCAAATGGCCGCGGTGATGATTCTTTTTAAGTATTTGTTCTCTCGTAGATGAATGCGCAGGTCTGACCGTGGTGTAACCTGGGGCTATTTCGTATGTAAGGTTGTAAACCGGATCGGGTAGGTCATTCAACGCACTAGACGGGAGGAGGAAAACGCTACTGACACATACAAGGTGAAGTAGAAGACCGGTGTAAGTAGCACGAGGAAGCTTGCCAATTCCTTTCTGCGAGTGCTCCCCCCACCCCCCTTTCAACACCGATTTTAGGTTTGATAACCATTCAAACCATCAGCTGATCCGCGTCTTTTCCTACTATCTCCATGCTCAAACACAGGTGTCGCTGTTGCAGTCTGAGCAAGTAAACAGGAAATATTCGAGGCTCTGCATATCTACTACGAGGAAGATAACCCGGAAGAGATTAGAGAGAACTCAAAAAAGACAAGTGGGTATAGGCTTTGTCCATCAAGTTCCATCATGATAATCTAGAGGATGGCATAAATGACAGGTTACATGGGGTGGCACCTCCCCTTTAATAGTAGAGGAAGGGGTTCAAAGGGATGCCGATGGAGAGAGAAAGGTTGTCAAGGGCTAACTAGTGCCCCCGGAATAAATTAATATTCCCATCTAATTGTAAAGAATTCTTTATTGATCAGCGGTCGCACTAGGCTCTTGAGTAAAATTTTGAATCATCGTAAAACCTTATTTTAATTAATGTGTTTTCCTCGAATAATTTTTTTTTGTAATTTCTCTTTGATTTAGTTTAGGAGGCAGCTGGCCGACTATTCCAATAGGAATAGCGGTCTACGAACCCGGAACATACACCTCTCAAAACAGGCCGTGGTGCCTCTCCTCTTAAGGTTATGTATAGGGTAATCCACATAGTGGCAACTCCCCTCTTTTAGCATAGGAAAAGGAGTAAAAGGGGGGATGAGGAAAGGTAGAGCAAGGTATCCAAGGGTTAACTAGGGCCCCGGGCTATGGTTTAAGGATCCTACACGGCAATTCGCCTAAGTGATACAGAGAAAACCCTAGAAAAACCTTCAGGTAGGTCGGGCATTTGATACTTGTCACACGCCCTTCCGATGGAGGTTGAGGGGTTTGTTGTGGGGTCGTTGCTATCCCGTCGCTGTGCCCTGACCAGTTTAGGAGGCAGCTGGCTGACTATTCCAATAGGAACTCTAACCGTATGCCCAAATTCTGCGACCCAGGAACATACACCTCTCAAAATCGAAAAGGTTGCGATTGGAAAAAATATATGTTAACTGTTTCTAGTGCGAGAGAAAATGATAAATGAAAAATATATTGTAATAATTAACAGGTGAGTAAATGATTTAAATTATCCCCACGGTGTGGAAGCCAATGATGTAATAATTAATAGGTAGAAAATGAATTAAATTAGCCCCACGTTTAGGAAGCCAATTTATGTAATAATTAAAAATGTGGTCTTAATTAAAAGATTAATTAACAAAATTATTAAGATTTAAAAATTTATTCTTTAAAAGTACAAATTGTAATCCCTACTTTATACGCCGAATTTCGTCAATTTAACAAACGAATATTTTATTTCAATTTTGCAATTCGTGGCGTTCTACGAATAATACAACTTCATATTTTACAATCAAAATAAGTCGAAATTCTCAGGGTCATTACTGGGTTTGATATTAAGAACAATCCAATTTAATAAACTAACATTAACAATTCAAACTCATTGAAGCTAACTTAATACAATATGAAAATAAACGAAATGAAAGAAACTAAATGAGAAGAAAAACGAACGAAATCTGACTTCTACCTTTAATCCTCGTTTACAGATTTTAAATAATTGTTTTTTACTCACGAATGTCTTTCTGGTACCAGATCTGATTCTTGGAGCTTAAGGACAACACTCACTAAAAAGACCATTATTCACTGATTCTACACAATAAAAATTTAATACACTCGGTCGATGTCCTCGTTCTCTGCCACCTGGAACTTTGGATCTGCCGCCCCTCAGTCAGCCCTCGGACATAGGTCTCCTTGATGCCTCTATGCGAATATTAGTTCAGTCTGTGTGAATCAAAACCTTTTGCTTCCAACTTCGCGATTATTATTTGAGTTTCTCCGTTAATACTGTTTACTCGCGTTTTATGTAAACTAGTAGATCTCGCAGTTGGACTACTTGGACCTCGCTATTCACACTTTTTAAATCAGCATCCACATTTTCCGATTTAAGTTCCCGTGTGGACTGATCTGTTTCGCCTCTAGCCGCAGACTGGCGTTTGAGCTGGAACTTTCGGCGTGCGTTCGCTAAGAATGGCTCGACCTTACATTGTTTCTTTTGATATATATTTTCGCCGATAACAATCCAATATAATTAAAACAATTAAAATAATTGGTATTACAATATTTATATGTACAGGAATTTATTGAATAGTATTTGAAGGTTCACGAAATAGGCTTAGTCAAAGCCTTCATTGAAAAAGTTCACGTCTTCTCCAACGGCGCCTTAGAAGCTTTAGTACTTGACCGCAGATCAACATCAAAACGGGTTTTCAATGTAATTATACCGGATTTTCTCCTTTTTTAAATTGACGCTAGACCAAAATGATTTTCTTGTTTGGTGATAATTATCAACAATTCTTTATTGATCAGCCGTCGCACTAGGCTCTTCAGTAAAATTTTGAGTCATCGTAAAACCTTATTTGCAATAAATAATAAATTATTGACTCGAATGTGAGAGTCTTGGCTCTACCGACAGGACTGCAAGACACATGACACATTCTGGATTTTTTTCGGAGTGACACTTGGTCAGCCTGGTGATCCTCGCTCAGTATTAACCTTGTTTAGGAACTCGAACCCGTAACTAATGTGATACGAGGCAATGACGGCCGTGACCTTCAAAGTAATCGATCTTGAGGTTTTTGTTTTTTGGTTACATTGAGGTTTCAGTGTCACAGTGCAGCAAGTCTTCTGGCGCCATCAGGACTTGAGTGAAATAACATCGTCGATGACTGAGCTGATCCTTCCGATGGCGATGTGACCAGTAGCAATACACACTTCGACTACTGGAGACTTTTATGACCCCTGTTCCTCGCTCTTTTATTTTTAATCTACGAGCTCGTAAGACACGCAACGACCTTTTTAACCTGTTACATGATCGAGCCGTCGTGTATGCGCTCACTGGGAGCACAACTTTCACCTGGTAACCTTGAACCTGTCTGTCTGGAGGTGAGAGATAAGTGGGAGGCAAGGAAAGTCACGACCGACGACACGGATGAGTGAATGAATGAAGCTGGTCAAATAGTCTGAGTTGGGCGTCGCCTCGTCTTCCGAGTTTGGTGTGATCCAATAGTCGCAGTAGTGACCGTCATCAGCTCCGTTGATACTCATCAAATACAAATACAAAATTAGCGAAGAATCAAGGTTACCCTCCAGAAACATTTATTGAGAAAGTCCAAGATCACACTTGAGCTAATCTCCGTGTATACAAAGAACAACTATGTACGTTCCATGACTCCGAGTGGTTGGAATTTAAAATTTAAGATTCTGCCTGAATCATATGTAAACATTTCAAAAGAAATCAATGGTATTCAATTTAGTCGATAAGGGTATATAAATATTATGTCATCATAGATTCCATAAAGAGAATATGAATAAAATTTTTAACAGTCTTTCCTTAAATTCATATCCTCCCTCGCCAACATAAAAAAAATCAGCTTACTTCGAAAACTGATAGCAGAAATTCATCAACCTATTTCACAAGTAGAAGAATTAAAAATATTTTTAGATAATTTAATGATTATATTTATCTGATTTATTCAAAACCTAACTATTAAAACATTGAAAAACATAACGCTGAAACGTCGTGCATGTTTCATTATATTTTTTAAAAATTTTCATGATAAATTTATGACTAATAGCAATGATGTTCTTTTATTTTATAATTAGAATTTTGCGAAGAATGTTAAAGATCAAGGCCCCCAAAAATTTGAAAATCACAATGTTATATACGAAAATAGATTGCTTATACTTTGGAGCTTGTTATATTGGTCAGACGAAACGAGCTTTAAAAAAACTTAATGCAATTTAATTATTTTTCATAATAAATTTATGAATAATAGGAGTGATGGTTCTTCGTTTAATAATTTAGGATTTTGAAAATATCGTTAAAGATCAAAGCACCAAACAATTTGAAAAGCACAATGTAATATACAAAAATAGATTGCATGGACTTTGGAGATTGTTATATTGGTCAGACGAAACGAGCTTTAAAAAAACTTAATACAATTTAATTATTTTTCATAATAAATTTATGAATAATAGGAATGATGGTTCTTCGTTTAATAATTTAAGATTTTGAAAATATCGTTAAAGATCAAAGCACCAAACAATTTGAAAAGCACAATGTAATATACAAAATTAGATTGCGTAGACTTTGGAACTTGTTATATAGGTCAGACAAAATGAGCTTTTAAAATGCTTAATACATTTTAATTATTATTATGTTTTAAATTTTTCATAATAAATTTATGAATAATAGGAATGACGTTTCTTCGTTTAATAATTTAGAATTTTGTAAATATTGTTGAAGATTAAGGCCCCATAAAATTTTAAAATCACAATGTAATATACAAAGATAGATTGCATAGACTTTGGAGCTTGTTATATAGTTCCACAAAACGGGATTTAAAAAACTTAATACAATTTAATTTTTATGATGAAATTGTAATGTTATTAAACCTGATTATATATTTTTCTGTCTTATCTGGCAAGTAATTATTATTATTATTTGTCATTAGTGATTATTATTTGTTGCTTTTCATTTCATCTGTCTGTTTTAGATATATATAGCTGGGTGCCCGGCGTTGCTCGTGTACTTATTTATATAAACTCGAAAAAGTATTTAATTGAATACTTAAACATATTCCTTGAGTATTTCAGGATATAAATGTCAATTGTCACTCAGTCTTCATACATTACGAAATATTACATTAATTGTTAGCTAGACTCACAACTAATACAGCGCGAAAATTAACTTACATTTTCCCCAAGGATGGTAAAGTAATTCGTATTCTTCTTTATTAGCATTCGATGGAGTATTGCTGTATAAAATTATACTTTTTATTTAAAGAACATATTTCTGCTTTATTTCATTCCTAATAAAGGAAATATTTCCTTTGTTCGTTGCGTAGTAACGTCTCTCTCTCGCGTGACGTCATTGTCTCTTGGCGCGCAGTAATTTAATATTTAATGATCACGGTTTTTAATTATAATTCTTTCCACATGTATGCTAGGCGTTTCTCACCCTCACAGTACCGTTTCTCGTGTTTTGAAGAATATGTGTACCAATTTTTGTTGCATTCTGTCCACGCGATAAAATTTGTATAAAGAACAACGTAAATACATACATACAAATATACATCCTTTTTTATTATATAGAAGATAGATATAGATAGATTTATATAATTTTTCATTTACGTATTTTTGTATTTTGATATAAATGTAGTTTATAATATTTTTGTTTGCTCTCATTGTGTTTTCCCATTAATATATTTTATGTGTTTGTATTTTATGGCAGTTTTTACTAGTCCAATTTCCTATAGATAGGACTAACCGAGTTAATAATACATTAATAAATCTAATGGCTATCTATATTATATCTCTGAAATGTCAGATAATTCGTAATAATAATATCGTAGTGTGTCACAGTATTTAATTTTAAATTTTCAATATCGCCGTGGTACAAATATCAATCATTTTTCCGAATACCTCTTTTCCCTATTTAGTAGTCTCACTGCATCCTCTTCTCTTCACACCTAACTCACGACGTCAAGAGTGACGCGGAATAATAAATGTCACCTCCGTAGTTGTCACTTTACTCGACCGAGCTCTTCCCTTCGGAGATGATCTGATTTGTATGTCGGCTGAGCTTTGTTTGAGGTTTTCTGGCGAGTGTTGTTGGCAATTTATCTACGTGGCCCCGATTCAGCGAGCGACCTTCATTAGAAACAAAAGCTCCCATCGCCTGAATGAAGGATGAGCTCGCCCGCGAATAACTTCACGGAAAAGAAAGCCCAATGATCGATTACTTCCTCCGCTCGAGTCACGTCGGTCGCAGTTAGGCTCTGCGTTACCCCTGTTAATAGATAATACGCACGTCACTCAAACTCGCTTTGCCATTTCTCTGTTTGAGCATTCATTTTTAGTTTCATAAATTTAATATTTAAATTGATCCGACAGAAAATTAGCCAATTTGTCAGAAGAATTTATTATTCAATTAAAACAAAACATAATAAGCAATATTACAACGTTTCGTCCACAATTTTGGTACTTCTTCAGGTAATACAAGTTTTGAATAAAGCAACCGTCATAGGACGCAGTAAATGACACTTAATTTATATTCAAAATTGCCTAAAACCTGATAAAGTCCCAAAATCGTGGACGAAAACTCGAAATATTTTAATTATTTTTTGGGTTAGTTGGATAATAAATTTATTTCTGACAAATTGGCAGCTTTGCTGTTGTTGTTTTTTATTTATTTTTCGTTTTGCTGTATAATTATTTGCTTTCTTTAATTGATTAATGTTGTGTGGAGGCTTGAACAGTGCTGACTTATGGAAAAATCACTGCGCACTTGACGGTAGTTTTGGTAGGCTAATTAAAATCACAAAATTATGATTCTGTGTAATCAGAAAAAGTTATTTAATAGAAAGTACACTACGTTTCGTCGCTAATTTGCGACCTCTTCAGGTAAGATACTTTACAAAATTTTGATAATCAGGATTCTCCGCTGACTATAAAATTTTTTTAAAACGTCTTACCTGAAGAGACCAAAAATTGGCAACGATACGTAGTGAAATTATAGTCACAATATATATATATATATATATATATATATATATATACATATATATATATATATATATATATATATATATATATTGTAATAATAAAAAAATATTACATTTAAAAAAATTAATAATATCTTGTCAACACGTTGTAGTTGTCAAAAATATAATTAACAACTGAATATTTAATTTAAAATGAAATTTTCCCACGTTGTGGAACCAATAACTTAATAATCTAGAAGATGGGCTTTAATTAAAAAAAATTATTAATTATTATTTAAACAAATTTATTCTTCAGGGTTACAAATTTTATATTTTACAAACAAATCTAAATACTCTTTTTCTCAGGGTCTTTAGTGGGTTTGATAGTAAGAAACAAATCAAGATTACAATTAAAGAATTTACAATTCAAACAATTTGCAACTCAATGAATATGGAATAAAAATAAACGAAATCTGACTATTACCTTTAATTTACTGTTTACAAAACATTCATTATTTAAGTTCGTACTTGCGACTGTCCTTTCTGAAGCAGACTTAATGATTTAAATTTTTGGGAACACACTTCACTAAAAGGCCATTATGTGCATAAAATTGCACATTCACCTTCACCAACACACACACATTAATCATTTCCCAGCTTCAGACTCCAGACTTCTCTCCTATGGACCACCGCTGTTTCGCCCGCAGCCACCATCCAATCAGTCACCATTTCCGCAAACACCCAAGATGCACATCCAACAAAATAGCAGAGTTATTTTATATACTGCAGAATTCTTCAAATTATAGAGTCGCCCAATAATGTTCCTTTCTAAGTCTGACTATGCAGATAGACTCTTTACAATGCTTTATAACTTTTCTCTTCCTATTGTCCCAAGGCTTCCTCTCTCTTCGACGATTACCAACGAACTCTCCGTCCACATCTTTCTCCCTCAAGCTCTGGCACCCAACTACTTCCACATCCTTCTCCCCTGCGAACTTGCATCCAACTAACTATTCGCTTCTCATCCCTCGCCAGAAAAACACAAACTCTTGGCGTTCCCAAGCTCGGTTCTCACGCTCACCGTTCCCACGTTTTTGCTCCGTTCTTTGATATCAGTGACGCTGTCAATCACATATTATAAACAAAACAATCCATGGTATCTATAACTTAATATCAATAAGAGCCCGCAGCCGCTGTCGTTCTTTGATATCAGTGCCGCTAAACAAAACATTGTAATTTTAAACAATTCGTGGTCTCCCTAATTTAACATCAATAAGAGCCCGCAGCCGGTGTCGTTGTTTCAGATTGATGCCGATAAACAAAACATTGTAATTTAATTAATAAATGGCCTTCTTAATTAGTATTACAATATATATATATATATATATATATATATATATATCATGTAATGGTCCTGAGTTTCAGAAGGTTAATATTCTCCACAGTCAAATAATATTGTTAAATAAATTATTAGAGATATTAGATTAAAAAAACGTGGCTTGTATGAGGAATATTGGGGAATATTGTTACGGTTTTTTATACATAAATTATACAACCACGAACCGAAGCAGCATAGAAATTCATACACATTTTCTGATCTTTCCTCGATTACTGTATTAAATTGTAATAATACAAATTAAAACAAGAATCGAGAAGACCATGTTTTATTTTAAAAAAATTAATCGAAATATTTGTATTTCACATGCGATTTTTCCTGCTCACTTAAAACCGTAAAAGTGCAAATTTCAGAGTAAAATACTTTATTTCCCAATAACAACTAGAAGAAAAGATTATCACATCGTAAAGTGAATCTTCTTCCCGACGTATTCATTTGAAACAATTTGCGTACTTCTGCAAAGAAAATGGCGAACTGGAATCAGCTGATCATTTCCATTGGTGTTGGTAAATATTTACACGACAGGACTCAAACCAGTTACTAAAAAAAAAATCCAGAGGTGATATTTGTCAGGTGTTGCGTCGCCCGATAAGAAGAAGATGAATATTTCTGAAGCAAATGGATTTGTTGTCTGAAGTGTGACTGCGTTTACGGTGTACGAAATAAAATCTTAATTTAATTAACGGAAGGGTGTGTTTAGTGTTGCAGAGAGACGGATGACAACAAAGGCAGTAAATCTCTTTTATGACCGGAAGAAAATCTGCCTCCTTCGTCAACTGAATGCGTTCTACAAATTACTCTGGAAATGTATTCTTCTGGTGTCATTGTTCTCGAAGGCATGGATGAACGTGAGACTTTGGCGTGGTTGCAAATTAACAACTTGTTCTCGGTTAGAAATAACTGTCTCCGTCCTTGACCTGCAGGTCGTGAACTCTTCATAACCTCCGCCGTAAAGAGTAAACTTTGTGGTACTTGACGAGCGGAGCGAATGTTCCAGCATCGTCCACGCGGAGAAGGTTAATGGCGTTTATATTGCGGCGGTGCAGTGAAGTCACTTGGGTAAACGTCGATGCATGTTCGCATAGGACCAAATAATAATAGAAGCATTAATTCTTGTTGTCCGACCCATATTTGGGCAGCTAATCCCGACTTGTTGTCTACCTAAATTTCCCCGTTACATTTTACTTTTCTTATCTAGGGAGTCTTTAGGCTACCTGGAATATACTTAAAAGATGTAATTGTGAATAATGCGGCTTTTTCCCCCAACCTCACTTTCATGTAAACAAAGCGGGGATAGTATACCACTGTGATCAAAAAGTAAGGTGAAATTGTCATTTAAAACTCCCGGTTATTAGGAAGGCAGGTATTTTTTTTCCTAGGTTGGTAGGACTGTCTATAATATTTGTCAAGCGTCTGTTTGTTAAAAGGTTTAATTATCTCCGAGTTACACGTGTTTTTGTAAACAACCAAAAGTGAATTTTTTGATTTTTGCAATGGGTGATTTTGTTGTATTGAGCATCAAATTTTGTTTGCGGAACGAATATTCTTGTGCGGACACGTTGAAAATGTTTCTGAAGGCCTTTGGTGATCAAACTATGGCACAAAAAAACGTTTATAAGTGCTACAACTAGTTCAAAGAGGGCCGAGAACGCGTTGAAGACGAACCGCGCTCTGGACGACCATCAACGTCTACCGACGAGGGTCACGTCCAAAAAGTCAAAGATTTGGTGCTTGAAAATCGTCAATGGACAATTAGAGATCTCGGTGATAGCGTTGGAAAATCATTTGGCTCAGCCCAAACCATTTTGAAGAATGTTTTGTGTCTCAAACGCGTCAAGTCTCGATTGGTGCCAAAATCGCTCAATGTTTTCGAAAAAAAATAGCGTCGCGTTGATGTGTGTGAAACTTTGCTGTCTGACTATCAGGACCACTTGAAATGCATCATTACTGGAGACGAGACTTGGATTTACGCATACGACCCTAAAACCACCGACCAATCCAGCGAATATCGTTCAAAAGGTGAAGCAAGACCGAAAATCAAGGTCATGTTCACAGTTGTCTTTGATTATCGTGGTGTGGTGCACTATGAATTCCTTCCGCCGGGCCAAACTGTCAACAAAGAATATTATTTGAGCGTTATGCGTCGTTTTCGTGAAGCTATTCGTCTGAAACGGCCGGAATTATGGGCGAACAACTCTTGGTTCCTTCATCACAATAATGCACCATGTCATACTGCATTGGTTCTTCGCCTTTTTTTTTGCCAAAAACTATACTCATATCGTTCGGCAACCACCGTATTCACCTGATTTGGCTCCGTGCGACTTCTGGATATTCAGCAAACTCAAGAGGCCAATGGGGGACGCCGTTTTGACACGATTGAGGAGATAAAAACCGAATCGAAGACGGTCTTGAAGGCTATCCCGGAAAAAGACTATTCCGACTGTTTTGAGGACTGGAAAAAGCGGTGGAAAAAGTGCGTTTTATCGGACGAGGATTACTTTGAAGGGGATGAAATTGATTTGGAAGAATAAATAAAGAATTTATATTTTATAAATAAATTCACCTTACTTTTTGTTCACAGTGGTATGTCGTTTATCCGTTATTCATTTACTAAATAAGATTATAATTTCAAATTATAAATCATTAACGTTTACAAAAAAAAATTGGTCAGTCTGTCATCCGTTACCACTGCTCAGTCTCCCTCACATCTGCCAAATTAGGGTCGAAACGTATTGTTATCATATTGCTCTAACTGTATTAAACGTTTCTGACAGCCTGATTCATTATTTATTAATTAAATTCAATAATTTCACATTTTCATTACTTCGTATTAGGATACACACGTTGTCTACTGTTGTCTCTTTTCGACATCGGACGAGAAAGAAATTTATCACAGTTGTCTCCAAGTGGACTATTTACAGTCGTAAAAACAAGCAAGAAAGTGCAAATATGTCGATATTCCACGTTCACTTTTGCTTATAGAATACTGATTTTCCGACGCCCTAACTAAATTATAAAGTCAAACCAAACACACACACACAGAAAGACTTTTCTAAATATATTTCACGTATGGAGCTCACAATGTTCGCTGTAGAAGTGAAACTACGACGGTGGGAAAAGAGAACAGTCCAAGCATTTGACTAATGGTGTTTCTTTTGGTGCGGGAGAAATGTTTTAAGCGGACTGATAAAATATGGAGTGAGGAGGAGGTTTTAAAATAGATACAGTCAAGGATCGATTTTTTTTAATTCTTTAATTCCAACGATAACAAACTGACGACGGAAATATCTCACTTACAGCCCAGAAACACGTCTACCTTTAGTTTCTCATGTCATAGTTTAAACAGGGACAGATATTTATTTATGAAACCCATCATTTACTGTGGACATATAGTAAGAGATTTTCGCTGTTCCCATTGGAACAGTCGGCCAGCTACCTCCTAAACTGGTCGAGGCACGGAGAAGGGAATGCTGCGTCCCCACAGAAAACCCCTTCTCCCGCCATCGGAAGGGCGTGGGACAAGTACCCAATGTCCAATCCTACCTGATACAGGTTTCCTCAGATTTGTCCTGCATTACTTTAATGCGAATGCCGGGTAGGATCCTTGAAATATAGCCCGGTGGCTCTAGTTAGCCCCTTCCTCTACCCTTCCGCACCCCCCCCCCTTTCAAATCCCTTCCTAAGCTATTGAAGGGGAGTTGCCACTATGTGGATTACCCTCTTGTAGCCTGTTACTTTTTTAAAAAAACTAAATGCCCCAAATACCTAATGCATGATTTCTAGAGCTTGCCCTGCATCGCGTTAAGACGAATTATAATTCTTATACTAAAATAGCAAAAAAATTAAACCTTAAATGAAAGAAATACACAAATAAGTTAATACAGAAATACGAGAATGCACAAATGGGAAAATAATGTAATGAGGAAATAAGTCAATCTGAACATACAAAAAGTAATAGTGTGTATAAATAAAAAAATAAGGTAATTCATCAATGAGAAAATCCAAAAAATAAGAAACGAGGGAAGCACATTAATAAGGCAACTAATGAAAGAAAAAATCGTAAATTCAAAATTACAAAATAAAAAATAGATGAATACAATAAAAAGTAAAGAAAATATTATCAGACAAAAAGGTGAAAAATCTGACATGTCATAGAGGATTTTCATAAACAGATAAAAAACAATTCATAATGAATAATTTTAATTTTTTTAATTCAAAGCTCTATGGGAATATTAATTTATTCCCGGAGCACTAGTTAGCCATTGACAATCTTTCTCTCTCCTGCGGTATCCCCCTTTCAAATCCCTTCCTGTGCTATTAAAGGGGAGTTGCCACCATGTGGATTACCCTCATGTAGCCTTTTACCCTAAAAAAAACATATACAAGTTTTAAAAACAATAAAATACCCGACGTTTTTCTCGCGGAGGCCTTTATTTGGTCATAACTACTGAGTTAATAATATCTTGGAAATTCCAAGAGGTCGGCGTTGACGTCGCGAGGATTATATTAGAAGCATCAGAGAGGGGAGATTCGAACCGCCCTTCACCGGGGAATATGTGTCACTGAGTCATGTGTTAACAGTTGTAGTAGAATAACGCTTCCCGTCGGTCCAAGAAGAACTCAACTGACACGCAACAATCTTTTTTTTCCGCCCCTCAATTACCACCAATGACGCGGCAAAGCTGACGCCTGCAAAACATGGTTAACTCTACTCTGAGTGACCCAGGTCTCTCGTAATACACTTAAATATTCTCTGCCGTTTTACTTCCGCTTAATTGATTTGCTCGAGAGACATCTGCAGTTAAAAGGATTATTTTAATTAGTCGTCGACGAAGCTTGAAGCTAAATTAAACTGCTCAACAGCGAAAATCTGAAATAAGTTCGTAATCATAGGAATCAAAGACAAGGAAAACGAAATAAGAAACGTAAAACATATTAATAACTCTGTTTCAATATTTCCGTATCACTAAGGAAGGCTTCTCTCACATGAGTTTATAATATAACCAAATTTAATTATTTTTTGCGTCAAATATTTTGTTTAGTTCTTCTCCAAACGACAATTAATGCAATAAATGGTCAAACCAAGAATCCTCGTTGCTCCCCAAACGACGAGTAAGTCCGTAAAATACATAAACGACTCCCTCCGTCAAAAACATGTTTCTTCGTTGCCATTAATTTACTTCTAGAGACGTGCTGACAAGGTTAAACAACGATAACAACGCGTCACCTCAGAATAATTATGTCCGTCATAGACGGCCCAAACTCTGTTTTAGTGTTTCCGTATCACTGACGAAGGATTCTCTCACATGAGTTAATAATGATTCCAACTTTTATTTGTTTTTGCGCCATATATATTGTTTGGTTCTTCTCCAAACGAGAGTTAATGCATTAAATAGTCAAACCAAGCATCCTCGTTGCTCCCCAAACGGCGAATAAGCCAGTAAAATACATAAACGACTCCCTCAGTCAAAAACATGTCTCTTCGTTGCTCTTAGAACGGCCATTAATTTACTTCTAGGGACGTGCTGACGAGGTTAAACAAAGATAACAACGCGTCATCTCAGTATAATTATGTCCGTCATAGACAGCCCAAAGTTTATTAACAACTCTGTTTTAGTGTTTCCGTATCACTGACGGTTTCTCTCACATGAGTTAATAATGATTCCAACTTTTATTTGTTTTTGCGCCATATATATTGTTTGGTTCTTCTCCAAACGAGAGTTAATGCAT
The DNA here is from genome assembly GCA_037074705.1 of Zhengitettix transpicula. Taxonomy (NCBI): domain Eukaryota; kingdom Metazoa; phylum Arthropoda; class Insecta; order Orthoptera; family Tetrigidae; genus Zhengitettix; species Zhengitettix transpicula. Next base: position 64,802,745 of record CM073594.1, on the reverse strand, counting down.
TAAATAGTCAAACCAAGCATCCTCGTTGCTCCCCAAACGGCGAATAAGCCAGTAAAATACATAAACGACTCCCTCAGTCAAAAACATGTCTCTTCGTTGCTCTTAGAACGGCCATTAATTTACTTCTAGGGACGTGCTGACGAGGTTAAACAAAGATAACAACGCGTCATCTCAGTATAATTATGTCCGTCATAGACAGCCCAAAGTTTATTAACAACTCTGTTTTAGTGTTTCCGTATCACTGACGGTTTCTCTCACATGAGTTAATAATGATTCCAACTTTTATTTGTTTTTGCGCCATATATATTGTTTGGTTCTTCTCCAAACGAGAGTTAATGCATTAAATAGTCAAACCAAGCATCCTCGTTGCTCCCCAAACGGCGAATAAGCCAGTAAAATACATAAACGACTCCCTCAGTCAAAAACATGTCTCTTCGTTGCTCTTAGAACGGCCATTAATTTACTTCTGGGGACGTGCTGACGAGGTTAAACAAAGATAACGCGTCATCTCAGTATAATTATGTCCGTCATAGACGGCCCAATGTATATTAGCAACTCTGTTTTAGTCTTTCCGTATCACTGACGGTTTCTCTCACAAGAGTTAATAATGATTCCAACTTTTATTTGTTTTTGCGCCATATATATTGTTTGGTTCTTCTCCAAACGAGAGTTAATGCATTAAATAGTCAAGCCAAGCATCCTCGTTGCTCCCCACACGACGAGTAAGCCAGTAAAATACATAAACGACTCCCTCAGTCAAAAATATGTTTCTTCGTTGCTCTCAGAAAGGCCATTAATTTACTTCTGGGGACTTGCTGAGGAGGTTAAACAAAGATGACAGCGCGTCACCTCAGAAAAATTATGTCTGTCAAGTATATATGGCCCAAATCAGGAATGATTCGGCTAACAGTTCTCTGGTTATCTGAATATCTTTGGTAAATTTATTCAGGCTACCGGAGGTAACCTCTTTGGGATGTGCGGGAGAATGTCCTTAATGCCCCTAATCCACAACCAGGAACGCCTTTAACATAAAGTGGAATACGACGCCATCGAGGCAAAGACCCTCCTCGGGTAGACGAGGAAACGTTTAGAGGGAGCTGAGCTTCTTTGGCTTTGCTTTTGTCGCTCCCAATTTCACCTCTGGGACTTTGCGTGCACGTCACGCACATCCCCCTTGAATCGTCACGAATTTTTATCGGCCCTTCTCTCTCTCATGACACACTCCCGAGCTGACACGGAACTTTCCTTATCACCCGTGCACAAAACAACAACAAAATAAATACGGGGAACTTGTCATACAGACCACTTACCCACTGAAAGACAGACGTCGGCATAATTGACTCACTAATATATATGTAGTAAAGACATAAACACGTCTATATTATTTGAAATAGCGACCAAATAGACAAAATACAGTCAGGTGTAGTGTTGAAGCTTTTTTTGTGGTAATTCAGCGCATCACAATCCAGGCAACGTTAACAAAAGATTATCAGAGATAATGTATATTTAAACCAGTGATGATTAGGTAAATATTTCTATACCTGACTGCTTTGAATTTTCCCAATATAAAGAACATTTAAATTATTAATATGGATTGTTTATCAATAGAGACGTTGATCCAATGGCATTTCGGAAACGTTGTGGTGATATTAATTTTTATCACCAATTTTTTTAAACATCAAGAAGGTGAAAGTCAAGGAATATATTATGAAGGTGAAACATAATTTCCTTCAATTATTTTCTATTTTTTTTACAGGTGGCTGTGATCTAAATATTGAAAGCTTCCGTTAAATATGTGACATTTTAACCATGAAATAAAACTTCGAGAATGAATTTCATAATGTTATTAATATCTGCAAGTCTTGTAAAAATAATAGTAGTCTCATTTTAATTATTTATGGCACATCCACATGGACAGAAGGAAGCCTGCGAGAGGATTCTCTCGCAGGTGAACCTTTCCAGAGAGATCTGGAGGGGGCTTCCTTTGGGGGATACCTTCACAACTCTCTGGTTTTTTAAACTAAGGTTCCCACATGCCGAGGCACCTCGGTCTGTTTTGAGAGGTGTATGTTCCGGGGTCGCAGACATTGGGCATACGGTAAGAGTTTTTCTCTGTTCCCATTGGAACAGTCGGCCTGCTGCCTCCTAAACTGATCGAGGCACGGAAAAGGGAATGCTGCGTCCCCACAGCTAACCTTTCTCTCGGCATCGGAAGGGCGTGGGACAAGTACCAAATGCCCGACCTACCTGATGCAGGTTTTTCTAGGGTTTTCCCTGCAACACTTTTAGGCGAATTGCCTGGTGGGATCCTTAAACTATAGCCCCGGGGGCCCTAGTTAACCCTTGGCTGCCTTCCTCTACCCTTCCGCATCCCCCCTTTCAAATCCCTTCCTATGCTATTAAAGGCGAGTTGCCACATTGTGGATTACCCTCATGTAGCCTGTTACCTTATATATACCATATATATGATGCAGGTTTTTCTAGGGTTTGTCCTGCATTACTTTTAGGCGAATGCCGGGTAGGATCCTTAAACTATAGCCCGGGGGCGCTAGTTAAACCCTTGGCTACCTTCCTCCACCCTTCCGCATCGCCCCTTTCAAATCCCTTTCCTATGCTATAAGAGGGGAGTTTCCACTATGTGGATTACACTATACATAGCCTGTCTACACCCAAAAAAAATTATTATTTATGGTCATCAAATGTTACCTTTTGATATTTAAAAGAGCTATAAATATTCTAGTAAATATAAATGAGATATTATTATACAATTTCAAAGATACTGAGCGATTTTATTTTTCAAAAACTTAAATTGAGCAGAATATATAATTCTTTACACAATATATAATTATTTACAACTAAAATAATATTCTCCTGGTCTTATATATTTAACAAAAAAATATATTTGAATTAATTTTATTTCTCCAAAATCTGTTAAGTAGAATTTCTTTTTATTGGAGTATCATTAATAATTTAAAATATTCTCTCTTTATATTCATAAAAACATCTTGCTTACAAGTGATAAGGAAGAGGATAATTCCACAGGCCTAATAAGGCGGAAAATCCTATTTCTGGAGGCAGAGAAGAGGAGATGAGAATCAGGATTGCAAGATGGAGACAGAGGTCTCAGTGGCTTGTATGAGACGGCGCTCTGAATGAATGGGCAAAAAGAGAAGTATTCTCTGTAAGAGGAACTGTTGACCGCAGACTCTGGTAACGGGTCAGTCAGACCTTTCTGCGAAGTCCCTGCCAGGGCAGGGCAGAGCAGGATCCTTGCTGTAAAAGCACAGGACCTGCTTTGTCCAGCAAAGGACTACAGACTGTCTGGACTGCTTTTTACACCAGATTCTCTATGAACTGTTCCACAGTTGTTCACTTACAAAGATATTCTTATAAAATTTAAAGAGATATTATTTTTAAAATGTTGAAGAGACTCCATTACAAATACTTATTTAAAGATTTTTGAAAATATATTTGACTAAAATATTATTTTTGGAATGAATAAGACATTATATTAATTTTTTTCCTTGTAAATAATTACATATTCTACTCAATTTAAACCCTTTTTGAAAACTAAAAAAATATATTTTCATATCTTTGATATTGTAAAGAAATTAATATTAATAATTAATTAAAATGAAAAATTTGTGTCTGATTGAAAATTAATAGAAGAATGATAGCCAAATTCAGACAAAAGAAGTGATAATATAAATGTCACAACGTTTCTGGAAGCCTTGTTCCTTCCTTCAGGTGCAGAGAAAACGCAAGAGCCTAGCGGGAGAGTCAGTTAACAAAACAAATCCAAAATATTTTTTAAACTTGACCTTGTGAGGTCGCAAATTAAGCGATGAAACGTTGCTAATTCAATAAATTATTTTTCCTGCCTTAAAATTGGTTGATGTTTATTTATTTATTAGTTATCTCAAATTTCAGAATACAAACATGTATATATATATATATATATATATATATATATATATATATATATTGTACCAATAGTTAATTAGGCCATTAATTGTTTGGTTATAATTTGAATTTTAGTGAATAATTTGAATTATAGCGGTATGAGCTACCAAAGCGACATTGGCGCTGAGCTCTGTTGCTTTGTTGAAGAGCCGAAATGGCGATTGCACGCGCAAAAGTAAAGTTAGTCTTCAGTCTACGGTCATCCACGAGAGGAGTGACATTAAAACAAATCTTCACCGAGATTCTTAGCAGTTCGATCCAAATAGATAAATAAAACAGTAAAAGACTAAAATTTGAAAATCGTGAGTTCCTGTAAGCAAGCAGATAGTTGGACAGAGAGATTTGCTAGCAACTAGGAAACGGTGAAGCAAAGGTTGCTTCATTAAAAAAATTGAACAATTGTGCATTGAGGGAAACCGACATCCGATAGCTGACCAATTAGGAGAGGATCGTCCGAGGTTCCTGGGAGCTGAGTACGTGCATTTCGACTGCGTATGTGTAAAATCTGTGAGGAAATTAGAATCAGTGTAAAATTTTGTATTTAAAGTGTAGTGTTGAAGCTAAAAAAGAATGCTGGTATCAGTCGGACATTATGAGAGTAACCAAAACTTTGATAATAATATTTGTAAACGATAACTAAAATGGTAGAGTCAGATTTAGTTCACTTTTCATTTCGTTCAAGTTTAATTTCTTTGCATTTAGCTTTCTTTCATTTATCGACATATTGTTTTTAGGTAAATTTTATGCTTGATTTGTTAATCAGTTTATTAAATCACTTTTCTGTCAATTATCAAACCCAGTTACGACCCTGAGAGAAGAAACCTTAATTTGATTGTAATTGTTTAAACTTTTGGAAGCCGCAAGTGAATAAAATAATAAATTATTTTATGTTTGTTAATTTTTCATAATCTTTTAATTTAATCGACCTTTCATTTGATTATTACATAAATATCGCCTCCAACGTGGGGCAAATTAATCGATAATAGTTTGATTATTACATTATATATCATTAGCATTTGAGTTTTATCATCTGACTTGTACAGTTGTGTCTCTCTAGGCTTTTGCGTTTTTTTTTTTGGTTTTTACACATGTTGCTTAGGAGAATAAACACTGTGGGTATAACCCACCCCGGGGCATCCGTAGAGGTATAGGGATAAATATACATATTCTTTAACTGAACTTCAACTTTACCGACATGATGAATCTCACTGTCCAACTCAGCGAACCGTAAAACTCCGATTCAAACACCAATATCGGATCATTTGAACATTACATAATTACCCCGTTTTCACCCCGCTCCTCCTAGGGTCTCAAGTCGAAGTTATCCGACACAATGAATGTTGTTATTCAACTCATAATGCTCCAAAACCGCGGATTCATCACCAATGTCGGTCTTCGCCGCATTACTTTAGGACTGTTTCTAATTCATCTGATGTTGAAATTAGACTAACTACGTCACGACTGGCACTGTAATACTCAGCGAACCTCATAATCGACGCTAATATAGGTCGTTATCGTATATTTTTAAAATTTTAGGAGTGTCATACCCACACAGTGTTTATTCCCGGATCGTAAGCCAAGTGTGGTTGTGCAGTTGAGATTGCCCCACGATTGTACGTGGAACATACACACACACACACACATCGTAAGAAGAAGATACATAAATGAACACAGTCGCCAGGGATTGTGGAATTCAAGTAGCGTAGTATTGCTGTTCCTAGTTCCTGCGAAGCTATTAAGTCCCAACTATAAAGGTACCTAGATTGAAATGAAAGAGGAATAATTATTGTTATTCAATGACACGATGTTTGAATTGTATTCAAACTATTATTCACGGTTGCGAACATAATACACGCTCCACGACGTGAGACAAGGAGGAAGAGACTCTTTCTCAGAAAAAAAATTGCTGTCAATGAGCTGTTAAATAAATGTAAATGAAATTCATTCGAGGTAATTGTATCGCGGTTTCGAACACAATTGAACACATGTGTTTCGTGTTCGGTTTATGGGCAGATGAGCAAACCTTTCTCTGCCAGATGGATCCGTTCTAGGGCAGTAAAGTTTTACTAAGAAGCCCTATCATTAAAAAACAGTCGCAATATGGAGTAATTAAGTGCTTCTACGGTGACGGTTTTGTATGTTAAAAATGACGAATCACGACAATACCCTTGCTAATAAAAAAAAGTCAAGCTAGGTCGAGACCCGATTATTAAAAAAAAAAGCAAAATGGCAGAAATAAGAACAATTACAAAACTATTTACTTTAGAGATAAGTAACGTAGCGGCGACTCGGTTCGATTTGCTGTGGGGCGTTCCTCAGCGGTAGTTCTCCCTTCTACAACGAAGACTGAGGACTTGAAGATATAATATCCTATGGTTTTTATCAGTCATGAGTGTTTAATTGGTAATTAAATATAAACGCAATAATGTCAATCAAAATAAATTTAAATATCTTGTAGAAAAACGTTTTTTGCTAAGTTGGAAAGCAATAAGAGAGATTCACGTCCAATCTGAGGACTGCAATGGACGTCACTGGAGCATCCGGACTGCGTTATAACCAAAGGCTTGTCCTCAGAACGAAACGTCCGCTAGAAACTTCGTGCAGGCGTCGTCGAGAATCCAGCTGGGTACTCGTCATGCGTGGGCTGTTCACAAGCACGTCGTTAGGAAAAGCTTTATATAGGACTTGTGCTATAAATTTTTCAAGGAAATGACAAAATTTATATCTTTTAAAGAACGGTTAAGTTAGATTAATATGTCTAGTTTCGTTCAAGAACATCGTACGAATGGATTTGCTAATGTCCCCTTATGGTACCGCGGTCATTAACACTGCATCCTCAGATAAAAGAAATTGACCATCGCTATACATATTGTAATATTTAAAATAAGTCGTTAATTAAAAAAGATAATAAAACTTTACAAACAAAATATTTATTATCAATTTAAACACAATTACACAATTTAAAAATATATCTCAGGGTCTCTACTGGGTTTGATAATGGCGAATCATTTTATTTATAATCTTAAACACAAATTCCAATTTAAAAATAAAAGAAAAGATTTACTCGTCAATTAATTAGGACGAAATTTACTTGTCAACGAAGTTAAACTAAAAAGTTGGATTCTAATTAACAAATTTTAATCAAAAGAAGAAAACGAAATCTGACGTCTATCTTTTAATCAGGTTTACATAATTAGTTGTTTTTATATTGTTACTCACAGCAGCATTCCAGGATACCTTGTAATTGACGAAACACTATGGCGGGGTTTTGCACTGCTTCTAAAACTCACAGATTCTAAAATTTCTATTTTTAGATCAAAACTCAGGAACCAGGATGATCCTCTTTTTCGTCTCTCCCTCCGTTGACTTCTGCTAATTCTGCCCGGCTACGTTCACAAGACTGTTTGTGCTTAGCAGGTTTCGTAGTTCTGCTCGAGTGAATATTTCGTCTTGAGCAAAATGTTCATGGACCAATCAACGCTGTTGATTGGTAATTCTCGATGTTTCTCTGCAAATTTACTTTGAATATTTGAAATTGTCTTGTCTATTCCCAACACGACCAATTTCTGTCGTGTCTGATTGCCAACTGCTTCTACTTAACTTTACTTTTTAAAAGAATATCTCGTCTATTTTAATACGACCATTTCCTGTCGTTTCTGCTTGCCAACTCTAACTTCTCAATATCTTCCTGCGACCAAGTCTTCCTGCTAATGCGACCATACCATAATGTGAACTGGACTCTCTCATAATTTTGACCGCGCATTGCTTCTTCCGACAAAGGAAACAATACTTGGCTACATTGTTGCTGTGTTCTGTACCGCCGTCAAGAATAGATTTCTCAAACAATTTATTTTTTTAATTTCTCAATTAATATCTTAATTAATTGGCATTAAAATATATTACAAACAACTGCATGCGAAGATGATGTAAGCGACGATACGAAGACGTCTCTTGGTAGATAGCAGGTTGTTGGTTTTTTTTCTCTATCCAGTATCCAGTTTTACTCCAAACTGGTTTCGGTCTGTGGGTCAGGTGGTTAGGCAATCTCCTAACAGGCTCAATGAACCGACGCACGCGAACCAGTTATTACGGAATAAAACTTCCAAGGTTTCCTTCGACCTTGAGCTAACTGATTAAACAAGTTCACGACCAATAAATATTTAAACCCCCTCAAGTGTGACAACTGATAAAATTACACTAAATTTAAAAAAATATATAAGAGTAATTTATTAATAATAATGCAGTTTTTCGACCAATATCAGACAATATTTTATTTATTTATGACAACGTTTCGGGACGTGTTTGTACCTTCATCACTAATAAGTGCCAAAGTTGTATTTTTTTCAATAGGATGTGAAATTAGGTTTTAACATTCAGCATATTTAGGAGAGTGTTTTCTTAGTTTCATTGTGTTAATAGAATAATATTTTTTGTTCAACCACTTTTATAAATTCATTGGCGTCTTGATAATACAACTTTATTTCGTACAATTTCTCAACAGGAAAGACCTGATGAAGGTTGTCATAAATAAATAAATTATTGTCGCATATTAGTCGAGAAAATAAAAATAGACGTAAAAATACAATCTTCAGTAATTTATAAAATTATACAAAACTAATCTATAAAAAAACCATATAAAAGTTATTTATAAAAAATAAACGAATGTAATAATTAAAAAATATGTGAAACAAATTTATAGCAATGAAATAAAAGTATTTTAAAACATTATAGAAGACAAACAGATAAAAATATATAAAACTAATTTACAAAAAATATATAATAATAATTTATAAGAAATATTGAGTATAATAATAATTAAAATATTATACAAAAATAATTTATAAAAGATAAAAAACATTAAGTAATAAAAAATCACAAAACTAATTTATAAAGAACATATCAACATAATATGTAGTAAATACATAACTAATTTATAAAAAAAAATACATAAAATGTATTTATAAAACATTATTTAATAAACAAAATAATATAATGTATTAAATTATACAAAAAATAATTAATAAAATATATATATATAATAATGTATAAGAATATTAGACTAGAGAAAACTAATTTATAAAATATAAAAAATTCCTATGTAATATAAAAAACAAAAATACAATTATATAAGAGTAATTTATCAGGAAAAGGAATATAGAAGAGCAATAGATAAAAATGTAGAAATCTTATTCATAAAAAACATGTAAGTACAATTTATAAAAATACGTGAAATTATTTATCAGAAAATATATAACAAAAAACTATATATGAAAAATTTGAATCGTTTGTTTCTTAACGGTCCAGAATTTAAACTTGTAAAATTAATTTTAAAAAATTAATGTCCGTCGTTTGCATATGGAATTTTTTATTCCAATATATTAATATCCTATATTTTGCGATCCTTGTATTTATACTTTCCGTTTGATAAAATAGTATTGTTTTTCCCAGTGCAGAAGAAACGTAGTTAGATCTTCTGCTGAGTTTATCCCTTAATTACTGAACTTACTGTAGAAAAAAAATGTTAAAAAATCCCCCCCCCCCCGGCTGACTTTTAACGAACCTTCGTTAAGGTAGGATAAGAGAAAGTATCATCATATAGCCAACATGGAACTTTGCTATCAGCACCGACGTCAACGACACATCTTGCACAGGACATGAACGGGATGATAACCATCGGTCTTGAGTGTGCAATTGCGATTCAGGATCTCATGTAAATGCCCTGAGGTACATTATTGCATTTTTTGTAAACATAGAAACGAAGTTGTATTTGTTTACATTTTTTAATTCTTTTGGTAGAAGCGTACGAGGTGTAATAAGTTGAGCGTGGCAATGTGGAGCGTGGCCGGCATTGACCTTGCAGTTGCGACATTAGCCGACGTGCTGACCTGCGCGCCGTTAGTCCATTGACCTGATTCCGGTGGATGCCGCGTGGCGGCGCCGCGGCAACACCACGACGACGACGACGACTACTGTATGCTCCATTGACGCTAACGATCCGAAAGTGACTGCGGTTAGTTCGGGCGCTCGCTCCGGCTGCCTCTCCCTCTGTCTTTTTGCTCTTCTAAACTCTTCACTCACTCACGCGGCGGCCGGGAAAACAAATTGGTGGTCACGGTCAATTGGAGGCACCTCGAGGAGAAAACAACCGCCTAGCTTTTACCAGAAGACACGTAGATTGACAATTGAGTTGTGGGATTATCTGAAAAAGGAATGATTAGAATAGGGGAGCCTCAAATAGACACTCTAACCTCTCTACATCTCTGAAGACAATATTTGTTTAAGACGAACTTGGCGGTAAATAGGGGCAAAATCCGTCACGTCACACTATCCACTATCCTGAGGAAGAGAGACCACACTTCAAAGGCGACTATAAACACATCTTTCAATGAGAAAAAAAATATTCCCAAATATCACAGACTTTACAATAAGAATTGTCGCAATTAGAAGCTTCAGAACTGAAGTTTCTAAGATCAGTCAAGGGCTGCACCAGAGAAACCACTTTGTTAATATTAAAAATGTTCAATTAAAATATCAACGACAAAAATAAATACCGCAGAACAACATTACTGCTACACCTTGTTGCTTCCTTCAGGTGCAGAGTTGGAGAGTTTTTGGAAATTCACGCGGCAAAATATCAATGCGAAGTAAACAAAAGCAAGGATATTAATATAAAAACAACGTAGGGATCAGAGATAATGTACCTTAATTGCAGTGATGATCTATACTTGTACATGGCTGCCGTCAGAGATCTAACATCTTCGTATTTTCCCAATTAAAATAATGTTTAATTTCTATTATGTTATGAGACTGAATCCAATAACATTATTCGTTTTTTTTAACCCTTGGCTACCTTCCTCCACCCTTCCGCATCCCCCCTTTCAAATCCCTTTCCTATGCGATAAGAGGGGAGTTGCCACTATGTGGATTTCACCCAAAATAAATGATGAAGTGCTGGAATAATTTAAAGAGCAATCTATATGCGATTATATAAGACTGTTTCCTTATCTTAGGATTGTAAAAATAACCATAACAGTCACAGTTCTTTGTAGAACAATAATTTATTATGCGAAGTCAAGAAACTCAGAAGCTTTCGGCCTAATTCACCATAGTTCATCTGAAAATAAAATTTAAAGACATAAAAACTTTAGAGATACAAAGATTCATACAAAACTTCACAATATATACCTGTTGCACTCCAAACTGAAGCACGGCCCATCCATTCGTCTTATTTATACACAACTGACCGCGTTCTCTGTCAATCACATTGCAGCTTTACCACAATCATATTTTTACATTCACATTAGATCAATTAGAAACGCATGTTTGCTGAGTTTATTGACTTGGTTATACTGCCACGAACTGTGACTGTTATGGTTATATTCCCAATCCAAGAGCAAACTATCTTTGTGGACTATAGTCGGCGCCACGAAAATGTAATATCGAGGTCAACTGGTTAACATCCCCGCACTACACTCCTCGTCCAGCGACGTTGTCAGCTTGTGCACAACGTCACTACCAGTTAAGTTATAGCCGGAAGTGTGCATGATCGACTATAGTACTACTTTCGAACTCATCCGTAAGAGTTGAAATTGTTGGAATTAAAAATATTTGTTTGTAATACAACTAAACCTCATCTGGAGCTAACGCGGTATTTTGTGTCTGCAGACAGCACCTGCTGTTGTTGCTGCTGTTGTCCTTGTGGCAGCCCTGCTCTCCCGGCACCGCCGAGCCCTCGTCGCAGGCGCCTCCACTGTCGCGCCAGAAGAGGTTGCTGTGGATCACCAACGACGGACGACTGGCCTTGCCCCCGGGGACGTCGCTGGTCATCAGCCCGTCGCTGACGCTGCCCTTCGTGCGCTACCCTCCGGAGGGCTTCCTCTCCAACATGTCCATCAGCTTGCCCTTCACGAGTAAGTACCCGGGAATGCCGCTGGCTCGTGCTGACGTCAAGTCCGTCCGCGTCCTCACCAAGCAACCTCTCTGTCCCGCAGTCGACTTCGACAAGCTGGGCCTGACGGACAACCAGAACCCTTACGGCGTGCTGCCGCCCCTGCTGGCGCGCTCCATGGGCCGCATGTCCGGTCAGCTGCTGGCAGAGTACGTGGGACACTTCCTCGCCTCCAGGCGGCGCACCGGAAGGGCCGCGACGCCGCCACCCCCGCCGCCTCCACACGCAAACTTCCACGGCGGCGAGCGGTAGGTCACGCTCAGCTGAATATTCTCACTCGCAGTCAAGTTAACGCAAACCGATTCGGGTAGACGGCTGGATTAACAGACGTTTGAGGTGTCTTCCTGGACGCTGACACGGCGTCTACCCTTAAAAGTGTTTTCGGCGCCTCTACTCCCACGTAAGAGGGTAACAGTCTCCCTGTTTCCTGATGTCAGTTGTGGAATATGTATGCGAGAGCAACATCTCAGCTGGAGGAGGAGTCCCCCAAATACTAGTACTCTACAGAGGACTCTCTAATGGTGCGGCATGAGGAGGTGAGGGTGAACGGTGTCGCCTCCATGACCTGCTCATGGTTGGTAGCATACGAGAAGAGCCCCAGGGCAGACCACACAGCGTTCACCCCTAAAACTGGTAGCGCTGCTTCCAATTCTACGTATGTGGATAACGGATTCAGCGCTTCCAGATTTCATGTGTGGCAGAGGCTGCGGAAGCACCCTCGAACCGTGACTATTCTCAGAAGTGGGAGGAATGCTATTGACAATAGAACTCTGGTAGAGAGGCGTACCCGCGGTTGCGGCACGTGGTAAGGTGAGGAGGAAGGGAGGGCGTGTAGTTCTCCTGAGGGTCTTACTGAGAAGCTAACATTCTGTCCTGCCAGGAGGTGGAAGATGTATGCGAGAATAACATCTCAGCTGGAGGAGGAGTCCCCCAAATACTAGTACTCTAGGGAGGACTCTCTAATGGTGCGGCATGAGGAGAGGTGAGGGTGAACGGAGGGATAACAGTCATTTGAGGTGTCGCCTCCATGACCTGCTTATGGTTGGTAGTATACGAGAAGAGCCCCAGGGCAGACCAGTCATTTGAGGTGTCGCCTCCATGACCTGCTCATGCACCACCAAGGCGGTCGTCCAGTCTTATGTGGTGTGGAATGTGTTGGTAACCCCAGCATCAACCGCAGTCCGGTAAGCTAAGGTGTCGAGAGATGAGGACCTCTTAGTTATTCGATGACGAAACCGCCTGGCCATAATTCAATAGCCTGTTGCTATGTAAGGGAGATAGCCCTAACTGTAGAACCACTCTGGGAAAATAGAGTGTGCCGACAAGTTTCGGGTAAGTGCATCGCCACCCTGTCCCGATCCTACGCACTCGTGGTAACGGAGCAATGTGCGCGGCCGACCAAAGCCGTCCTTCGGGAAATTTGGTATCTCGGGGTGCGTGGGTCCCTGGTCTATCCTCCAGGGTCCCTGTAGCCCATCTGGGTGTGGTCTCCACGACGCATCCCAACGCACGTTGGAGTTGGACTCGAGGGGGTATGTGGTTTCGTGAGCAAAACCTTTCGTCTGTCCTCACCTGGATGCAGGACCCACCCCGTTCCCGCCTTGTAGGGTTCGTAAAAGGCCGCAGGGAAGAAAAACTACTACTATCAGAAACCGATAATTGGATGACCATCATCTAATCTGTCATGTACAAAAATAATGCGTCATCATCCGGAGAAGGCACATTCTTCGCGGGGACCATTCCCAGACTGCCTGAATCCAAACTGGAGTAGCTTAGTTAAGGTTCCCACAAGCTGAGACAACAAGAGTTGTCCGCTATACCCCTTGGGACAGCTGTCTCTAAACCTGGTCGAGGAAAGGGGACGGGAATGCCGTGTCGCTACAGATACTCCCAAGCTTCAGTCATCAGAAGGCCGTGGCACAAGTATCGAAAGTCCAACCAACATGATTCTCCAGGACTATGCCTGCAGCACATTTCGAATCCCCGAATAGGATACTTAAACCGTAGTCAGTACTGCATCACTGCATTTTACTCAATTACTTTGTTTTAAAAAAATATGGTTTACAGCCAACGTATTGATTTATTATGAAAAAATAAATATATCAGATAATAATGATTAACTAACACAAAAACAAAAAATTGTATACTAATTACATAAGCAAGTAGCCAAATTAACAGAGAAAATTAAGTGAATAAACTACAACGTCTCTGCAATCCTTGTTGCTTTTCGTCTAGTGTTTGAAGAGCCGCGAGAAAGACACAACCCAGGTGACTAAGTCAAAAGCAAAGCTGATTGTAATTCCTGCTAAGATTTAATATTTTGACACCAGCCAGCTGACTATTCCAGAATTATATCAGAAACGCTTCATATTAAATCTAACATCACTTAAATTAACGTACAAACTGATACTATGAAACTCAACAATAGCTATGATCCCTTATCCTTATGCTAACACATCTTTAATAATAAGAAAGATGGCCAAAAAGAGACAAAATAAGTGATTATATGAATACCATACCACGTTTCTGGGATCCTTGTCCCTTTCTTCAGGTGCTAAGAAAAACCTAGAGGATCCCAGAAGCGTTGTATGCGATTCATATTATCACTTATTTTGTCTGTTTTTCGCCATCTTTCTTATTATTAATTTTCAATCAGACGTAATTTTTTTCATTTCTACCCCATCTTTGCGACATTATTGAGTGCGTCGCCTGGTTTCTGCTAGTAGTTCTGTAGCCCTTGCAGTTCTTGAGCTTTTGTATCACCTGACGGAAGCAACAAGGATTGCAGGAATAGTGAGGTATTTATTTTATCACTTAATTTTGTCTGTTAATTTGGCTACTTGATCGTCTAACTGGAAAATTTCGCAGTTGATCTCGCGATGAGCGAGCGAGACGGAGGAGGGGTTCCTCCACGAGGATCGCCGGCGTCTGATCTGGCGTGTGGCGTGTAAAGTGACCGGGAAACCACATTCCGTGTGTCATTAATCGCTTCTGGTTCACGGCCGCCACAGCGAGCTCTTGTGATACCGTTGCGAACCTCGATCGTGGAAACAGGTCACAAGTGTGACAGCTGCTCGTATCAGAAAAGATCACGGAACAGTCAGACGGGAAGATGATTACTTCACAAAAGGGAATTAAATCGTAAATTACAAAATAAGTAGCCAAATAACAGTCAAGAACACTGTCAACGTTTGTGCAATCCTTGTTGCTTTCGTCAGGTGATTCAAAGAAACGTAAGAGCCGCAAGAACAACATAAACCAGGCAAAGCTAAAACCTCAGTTCCATGATCCACTTTGATTTGCTCTATAGTCATGATCCTGTAGTCTATATTAAAAGTATATACCACTGTGAACAAAAAGTAAGGTGAATTTATTTATAAAATATAAATTCTTTATTTATTCTTCCAAATCAATTTCATCCCCTTCAGAGTAATTCCCGCCCGATAAAACGCTCTTTTTCCAACGCTTTTTCCAGTCCTCAAAACAGTCGAAATAGTCTTTTTCCGTTATAGCCTTCAAGACCTTCTTCGAGTAGGTTTTTATCTCCTCAATCGTGTCAAATCGGCGTCCCCCCATTGGCCTCTTGAGTTTGCTGAATAGCCAGAAGTCGCACGGAGCCAAATCAGGCGAATATGGTGATTGCGGAACGATATGAGTATAGTTTTTGGCAAAAAAAAAGGCGAAGAACCAATGCAGTATGACATGGTGCATTATCGTGATGAAGGAACCAAGAGTTGTTCGCCCTTAATTCCGGCCGTTTCAGACGAATAGCTTCACGAAAACGACGCATAACGCTCAAATAATATTCTTTGTTGACATTTTGGCCCGGCGGAAGGAATTCATACTGCACCACACCACGATAATCAAAGAAAACTGTCAACATGACCTTGATTTTCGATCGACTTTGCCGTAGTCGTGCTTCACCTTTTGCACGATATTCGATGGATTGGTCGGTGGTTTCAGGGTCGTATGCGTAAATCCAAGTCTCGTCTCCAGTAATGATGCATTTAAAATGGTCCTGATAGTCAGACAGCAAAGTTTCACACACATCAACGCGACGCTTTTTTTTCCAAAAAATTGAGCGATTTTGGCACCAATCGAGACTTGACGCGTTTGAGACACAAAATATTCTTCAAAATGCTTTGGGCTGAGCCAAATGATATTCCAACACTATCAGCGAGATCTCTAATTGTCCATCAACGATTTTCAAGCACCAAATCTTTGATTTGTTGGACGTGGCCCTCGTCGGTAGACGTTGATGGTCGTCCAGAGCGCGGTTCGTCTTCAACGCGTCCTCGGCCCTCTTTGAACTCGTTGTACCACTTATAAACGTTTTTTCGTGCCATAGTTTGATCACCAAAGGCCTTCCGCAACATTTTCAGCGTGTCCGCACAGGAATATTCGTTCCGCAAACAAAATTTGGTGCAAGTTCATTGCTCAACAAAATAACCCATTGCAAAAATAGAAAAATTCACTTTTGGTTGTTTACAAAAACACGTGTAACTCGGTGATAATTAAACCTTTTAACAAACAGACGCTTGACAAATATTATAGACAGTCCTACCAACCTAGGAAAAAAATACCTGCCTTCCTAATAATCGGGAGTTTTAAATGACAATTTCACCTTACTTTTTGATCACAGTGGTGTATTTGTGACGTTGTATAGGTTTTTATTTAAATAGCATCCATTTTCAAGAGATATTGAAGTGTCGAATTTTTGGCAGGGCGTTACTGTACGCGGTGGTGGAAGATTTCCTCACCAACTTTGGGATGGACGGGAGAGCCTGTGTCCTGAGGGCCATCTGCGAGGTCCACGGACATTCCCTCAAACGCTTCGGCTTGCTGGGGGAGGTTCTCAAGCTCTTCTTCACGTGAGTATCTCTCTCAAAGTCTTTTCTGCCTCCCTCTTGACGTAGACTGCCTCTGAAACTCGTCCCTCTTCATTAATCCGTCACGTCCAAGTATGTGTCCTGTTTAGTTGAGCTGCTTTGTTTTTATTGACTTCAGGAACCTTCTTACTTTTAATGAATAAGAAAGATAGCCAATTCAGACAAAAAAGTGATAATATAAATACCACACAATGTTTCTGTGATCCTTGTGCCTTTCGTCAGGTGCGATGAAGAGCCTAGAGCGACACAACTGCACTTGTCAGTTGACAAAACTCAAAAAGAAGATTGTTAAATATGTAAGTCTACGTTAAAAGTATAATAATTAGATAAATAAGTAGCCAAATAACAGTAAAACAATAAGTGATATATAAAATACACACCATTTATTATTTTTGTCTGTCATTACCTACTTATTTATTTAATTATTATCTACCAGGTAACTTGTCAAATAAAATATTCTCCTTTGTAGAATACCGAAACATATAAACGGGCACCTTAATTTTATGGATTATTAACTACTACTTGCAAAGCAATTAAGAAGCGTTCACTTAGTAACGCGATAGCTTGAAGATTTCATTCGCTTAATAAACGTAACGGTACCTCCTGTTCTTAGATAAGTCGTGAATATATTTCATGGACGCCGCGTTGTCAGTTATCCGAAGAAGAAAAATAAGAAGAGAGAGAGAAAATCTCATGAGCGGAAATGAGCTCGCCAAGTTCATTCAATTACGCAGAGAATCTAGTTTATTTTTTATTATTGACACGAGCCCTATTGACGCTCCACAAAATTTCCTTTAACTGTTAGACGCACCAAAGAATGTCCACGTTCCTTCATCTCAACTCACTTTGCGCTATCATCCGTTTCTTTTTTCGTGTAATTTAATTTTGCGTCACAAAATACTGTCTACTTTTACTAAAGCAATTATTCTTTCGTTTCAGTAAAAGCCGTCCAGAATCTTCTGAAAGGGAATGAAATCAATATTCATGATCCTAATACTGTTTTGCTTCCTCTGTTTTATGCAGATATACTTTGATTCTCCCTATATATGTTAACAGGGGAACATCTTGAGGATTAACCATTCATTGTTGCAATCCATTTTATAATAGTTAAATTTTAAAACTATGATTTATCTCTAATCTCTTATTTTGCAGTTCTGTATTTGCAATCCCAACAAAACACCATGTATCAACAACATTGCCATTTCTCAAAATAAAATACTTTAATGTAAATCAATTCTTGTCCTGCATATTTTAATTTGGATTAGCACACTAGTACAGACAGAATTGTCGATAGTCACTTGTTTGGCTGCTTAATTGAGTGTTGAATATTTCCATTGGTAAAATGCGCATTGACCAAACACAACAAGAAGGTCTTTGCTCTTTAATATTTCAAACATTTTCCTGTCTCAGTTTATATCACTTTATTCCAAGTGTGTTCCGCTCTTGACCTGAAAAAAGTAAGAGGTTCAGTTCCTGTAGCTGTGACTTGACAGTCGAGTCTTATTTCTAGGGCAAGCAAATCTCCCTTCGCTGAGGTGCTGGACGAGTACGTGCAAGCTGAGAAGGCCGGAACGGTTGACGGAGACTGTTGGCCTTACTACAAGGACTGCCCCAAGAGCCTCTTCATGACACCGAAAAACAAATACACGTGAGTGAACCCTTCCTCCCAGTCTCTTCCATCTATCCTGTACTTAATTTTTTTTTTCACATCATCACACAATACAAAATTAAAATTGGACTTTATTGTAAAAACTTGTGATTTCTTCTTGTCACAGAAATGAAGTTGATGACTCAGAACACGAAGAACTGGAAGAAGAAATCATCCCTCGAGAAGTGCCCGAAAAGCTTCAGCGTGTAACTCTGAACAGAGAAACGAAGTTCATGTAACACAAGCGGTGTCCCTGTCAAAGAGTTTAACTAATACATTTTTTTGGAAAAATATATTCTTTAAACATTTGACAGCCAGCATCGTTCACAGCCTCTGGTGGATCTAGTCATATCCCTGCGTTTGTTCACAGACACGTTAAATGTGTCACAAAAGGTTTTGTATCCAATTCTTGTTCTGTTTAAAATAAAGTCTTTTAATTTATTAACAAATATTATGATGTTTTGTTTCCAAGTAACCAATACTAATAAGTGAAGTAGGACTTCATTCTCAAAAGGTAACAAACTATTTTATTTAGAAGGTAAACCACATGCTGACTCCTCCTCTTTAATAGCATAGGTATGGATTTGAATGGGATAATGCAGATGGGTAGAGGAAGGTAGTCAAGGGTTAACTATGGTCCCTGGGCTATGGTTTAAGGATCCTACCCAGCATTTGCCTAATACTGATGCAGGACAAACCCTAGAAAACCTGCATCAGCTAGATTGGTTCTTGTCCCACACTTATGATGGCAGGAGAGGAGTTTGCAGTGTGGACACAGGATTCCCTTCTCCACGCCTCGACCAGTTTAGGAGGCAGCTGGCCGATTATTCCAACTGGAATAGCAGACAACTCTTACCATATGCCCAGGGTCGGCCTGGAACATACACCTCTCAAAACTGACCAAGGTGCCTCAGCTAGTGGGAACCTTAACTATTTGTCATTTTTAGTTTTGCATAATACATTGATGTATTTCACCTACAGTTAAAAACATTAAAAGAATTTCCACAGACATTCTAATATTGGACTTCTTAACAAGGATTAAATATACACAATTTGGCAATGCACACATTAAAAAGGTCAAGTTAATTGACTTAAAAACTCTCACAGAATTATAAAACACAGATTTACTAAAAATAATATTTTTATTGGACATATATACAAACAGAAACGTTTGAAAAAAATACATTTTTTACACACATCAAAGAGAAAAAGGTAAGTTAAACAAATTATTAACATACTGGGAAAAATTTCAATCAGCATTACATATCTAAAAGTTATAATTTAACATCTGTTTTTGAATTAATAAAACAATTGATGACCTTATACAGATACTTTTTATTTATATTGGTATCAAAACGTTGTTACAATATAAATAAAAAGTGTCTGTATATTTTTTTTATTAATATCATTACACTGAGTTTAAGTCTTCTTTATTATAATCTTTATACCTATGCAAGAAATTCAACATGTCTACAAAAATTGTTTAATTCCGCAACAAAACTGTATGCAGAAGATATATATGTAGAAACAATCAATGAAATCATAATTGTATCTATACACTAACAATGTGTAATTAATGAACAAAGCGAACACAAATTTGGATTAAAAACACTATTACATATAATCAGACCACTTTCAATAAAACTAGAACAAATTTAATTATTAAAACTATAAAAATATAGATGAATAAATCTACATCATATTCACATGTAAAGTTAAACACAGAAATACTAAATTTAATACAAGAAATGAAGTTACCCAGTCACGGCAGTGGCCTTAACATTCATATAGAAGTCTTGTGTTGTTACAAAACAGATATACCTATATTTACAGCTTACAATTTTTTTATTCTCAAGATCAAGATGAATTAAACAATTCAATGCTCAAACTTACGAGTAAGTTCATTTCAACCATGCAAAAACATTATTATGATGAAGGGAAGGTTATTATAAATTATGTTACTACTTCGCAATTATTGAAAAATAAACTATTAAGCTGGATTTTAAAATAAATCAGAAAAAAAATAATCAAGCAAAAGAAAAATATGAAATAAGAATGTAAATGAGTGATGCATTATTAATATATTCACATAAATGGTTGCACTTGTAATATTTAAGTTTTTGTGCTTATTATCTATGGCAACCAAATAGGAAGAATAAAAACAAGAAGTAGCATTCAATTTAATTGCTTTGACAATAAACAAGGTAACTTCTTCCTCATAAGTCTGCAATTGTCACCTTAGCTTCACATTTCTTAAGGTGTTAATTTTTTAATAAGTGGACCACCAGCAGCAACTAATGTTTACCAGTACAGGAATATATTAACTGAAAGGCCAATTAAATGACAAGTAGAGACAACTCTAAGACAATCCTTAATCAAACATATAATAGAGAATATACTGGTATTACTTAGTTTCCAATTTCAATGTTTAGTATTGTCCTGCTTCTAACCAGTGACCTCAAAGCACATAGTGATATTATATTAAATTTCAATAAAAACATAGACAAAGGACTGCCATCACCCAACTATACCAATTTTTGGTTTATGAAGATCAAATACAGTTTCAATGTCACTAATAAATCTCAATAATCACATTAATCTCTCCATACTTTTGAAATAAAGATAAATATTTTTCATATTCATCTCATGCATAATTAGCCATTGTCCTGAGATCATGCGCAATACATAAATGTTTTACAAATCTGCTAACAGACTAGTCTTTCCAATGGCAGAACTTATTCCTATACTACTGCCACTGTTACTGATGTTACTATTGCTGTTGTTAGGCTTGTTGTTGGTACGAGATAACTCACAACTATCATCACGTTGATCCAAAAGAGAAGTCTTGCCGACAGCAGAACTCATTTCGCTGTCAATGTTCTTATTTTCTTCGTCATCCTTGATTCCAAGGAGAGATATTAGTGGCAAACCTAGGGCACCATTCTCTGGTTGTGCAGCATCCGCTACTGCAGCATATTCTTCTTCAGCCTGGAATAAGCAAAGAAAATAAAAATAAAAATTGTGAATAACGCCAGACAGACAGAATCATGTTTTATAACATAAGATTGAGACTTAATACTGATTTACTATTGCAATAATTTACAAAACATAAGATCCATCAAAAATGGACAGAGACCTTCCAACAAAACTGATCAAATAATTTCCATGAGGAGTATTCATAATTGTCCTGTTTGTTTCAAACACAGTGTGAATGTTGTATTATCATTGACTGGTGCACATTGAAAACAAACTTGACAAACCTTTGAACTGTTGCTGATGGTAGCAGGAAGCAGAACAATGGGTTGATCTGCATTTGATGGTGGAGTAACAGCAATTGCTGGTGGCACAGAGATAGTGGCATTACCTGGATGTTGTTGCTCGGGTACAAAGTTACCATTAACTGCCCACAAAAATGGAGAGGCTCCTCTGGTGTTAAAAGTCTTGATACCATAATGTCTGTCGTGATCTGCAATTAATGAGACATTTAGTTTAAAATAAAGTGAATGGTTAAGTAGTAAAAACAATACGTTTTCTTGAAATGCTCACCTTCCATTGGCTGAGGACTATGCTGCTGCATGAGGTTCAGCTCATGGTATGGCGAATGGTGTAACTGGGGATTTGTGAAACCTAGAGCTTGTTGTTGATGCTGGTATATCATCGGGCTATAAGGATAGTTGGCAGCCATAACCCCAACATTCATAGATTCTTGACCCTTTTATGAAAAAATTGGTGTAATAATTGTAATCATTTTCATTAACAACATCAATAATTTTCATGTACATTAATAAAGTAATGCATTACATAAAAAGGTGGTGCAATAGTTCTGTCAGGAGCCTCATATTCTACTACTCAATTAAAATTGATTCTTACCATAAAGGGAAGTGGTGACCCTGTCGGACTGAGTGTGTGTGCAGATGCTCTACGCTGTTGACTCAGTACATCATGGGCAACTTGTAGTTCATAAGGATTAGATGGAGTCCAACTGGTCTGCCTCACCATATCTAAATGAATGTGTCTTTAAATAGATGGACAAACTCACTTGTGTTCTAACACTCACATTAAATTGCTAAAGTAGCAGACTCTAAAGTATAAACAGATCAAAATTTATATGAATTGTCAGGTGTAGAAAATGTTGTCTATGAAACGAGCACAACAACTGAGTGGTATGAAAATATATTTTATGCAGTTTACTATCTACTGCGAAACGAGCATAACAACTGAGTGGTATGAAAATATATTTTATGCAGTTTACTATCTACTGCGAAAACAATAGCATATTTGTAGGTAGAATAAATCATTGAAAAATAGATATTTCAAGTCACAAATCCTAAAACCTGATACATGAGAGCATTTATCATAATCCCACACCTTATTCTATTTTAGGTTGGCCCCTATTATAACTGTTATATAGATTTATCTTTTTTTTGCCTCAAACTTTAACTGACATATATTTATGCTAAACAGTGTTATAAAATTGATATTGTTCTCTCTACTTTAGACAACACTTCATTTATATCTAAATTATTTATATCTATCAAAGTTCCATACAAATATTGAATCCTTTTTTTTAAGTTTAAGTGATTTGCATAGAAGCACTTTGGAGCAGTGCAGGTATACTTTAGAAGGTAAATATACTTTACTCTGAGCGTGAGTAGCAAGGCGGCGGCGACTGGCCATGACTTCAAGCTGTTTCAACACTTCTTCCATTTCTGGTCTCCTTTTTGGCAAATGATGCACACACAATTTTCCCAGACTAATGAGATCGAGATAAATTTGTTGATCACACGGACCTGGTTTTTTGTCATAGAAGCTTGTCAACTGTTGTTCGTTGCTCTTCTCTATATATACTTTCTAGAAACAGAATAAATAGTCACAAAACAAAAGAAATGATATGCACGTTACAGTAAATAATTGCAATATTTACCAGAAACTTTTCAGATCTAGTTTCATCATATGGCCTTTGACCTGTCGCAAGTTCATAGAGTACCTGCAACAACAACCAGAAAGAATAACAAAACAATTTTTTTATAAAAAAAACTTTAAAACATGTAAAATCATAAATTTGAAACACTATGTCACAATTCAATCAGAGCAAAATTAAATACATAACTCACAATTCCAAAACTGTATGTGTCCACCTTTGTGGAGATCTGTTTAGAGCGTAGAAATTCATCAGGAAGATATGGTCTTGTTCCATGAACCCTGCTGACTTTCATATGGGTGTAGTGGTTCTGAGGCCCTTCCCTGGCTAAACCAAAATCTCCAATCCTTGGTTCAAAATTAGTATCCAGCAGAATATTGGCACTAAAATATCACAAATGTGCTTTAATGTCTAGTCATAAAAATATTTCCATTTTTTAAAAAAGAATCTCAGTTGATTGGTCAAAATACACATTTAAGAAACAAAACTTCCTAGTAAGCACGATACACCTTTTTTCAATCATTTGTCTGTTCATGCAAAATATTTTACCACAAATTGCTACAACTATCTCTAGTGATCATATAAAAGTAATGAACTATTAATTGAACTACACACACATAATAACTACCAATTGTTACATTTTTTGACATTATAGTACTTAATTATTCTATAAATGATAAAATACATACCTGTTTCGTCAAATTATGAAACCAAGGAATTTTGTATTTGATAAATCCATTTTGTCATTATATTTGATTGACTAAATATACTAACAAAAAAACTTGAGATCACCAACAAATATTTCATTCTGGTCGAAAACATCCATTAAATTGCCATTTAAAGATTGAATACTGAAAGCTCTTTCACATGAAAACTTCATTCTATAGAACAACACAGTATAATTGTTCTGCAGATTGGAAATATGTGAGATATTCAAAATTGGAACACATTTTACTGTTATAAACAATAATTAACTAAATATTAAACATGCAAAAAACAAGTACTGCAATCAATCTACCAAAGAAAAGAAAACAAGGATCCTAAATATTTCAATTTTAAAATATCAGAAGCAATTGAAAGCATTTGATCAACTACTTTATTAATCTGAAATATTTATTGAAACCTAATAAATATCAAATTACATACAATGAATGAAACAAGCAAAGGTCTTGTTTTGGAAATTACAAAGTACTATATGTGTATTATTGGGTGCATTCTAAATACAATCATTCTTGTTCACTAACAAACTGGTCAAGGACTAACATGCAGAAATAATTCTGCTGATTAATGCAGATGAACTGTAGTCACCTTTCAGGTATTTATGGCAGATCGATCAATTCCCATAAAGACTAGGGTATATCCTGAAATAATTAGATAATAACTGCTAGTGAAAATTAATGAAAAATAACCCACTATAAACTATCACCCTCAGAAAAATTACACAAATTATTACATTATATTAAAATTGGACCAATATCTCTACCTGAAATTACATTTTGTGGTTCAATGTGCAGTTAATTTCCTTAAAATTGGCTCACAATTTGATTATAGTATAAGAATATATTAAAAGGTCACACACTCGCAGAAATAAAGATGCAAAGACTGCTATTACAAACATTAAACTAACTTATAGAGCTGCCTTTTGGAAGAATATATTGTAATAATCAATAAAGAATCAATTCAATTAACTGATTTGAATTGCCACACATTGAGGCGTCATAAATGTAATACACAATAAAGCCAATTAAATTAATTAAATGAAACAACTATTAAAATTTTGCCACACATTGGCACACCAAAATGTAATGATCAATTATAAACAATTAATTAAAAGGAAATTAATATAATGAAAAATTATCTAATGATGGAGCATGAATAAAACATTTATTGAAACTGACCCAACAAGTAATTTATTATAAACAAATACTTTACATTACAAAACAATTACTCACCGATCTTTACAACAATTTTTATTATAAATAAATGAAATTTTCTCTTTATCTCAGGGTCTTTACTTGGGCCTTTTAAATAAAGAATATTTATTCCCCTTTTAAACAATCAATTTACAACTTACTAAATTGACAAATATTTTAATAAAAAAAATCAAAATCTGACGATATTCTACCTTTAATATAACGTTTACACTTTAATTTAAATGGTTTATAACTCACTGTTTTTGTTCTGGTACCAGGACAATTGGAAAGGTTCAGCAACACACTCTCACTTCAAACAAATTACAAAACAGGCCATTTTTACACTACATCTACACTTTTTAACTGCTGGACTTTTCACTATCGGCGGCACCTCGTGGAATTCCTACTTGTCGATTCTCAAAATAATTTGGCGTAACAGTTACTATCTGCATTAATTCTGTCCAACTTTGCTTTTTAATAATATGTCACGTTGATTTAGCTTACAAACACTTTCTGTCGTTTTTACTGCTGTCTGCTTCTACTTTACATGTTTTACATCCTCTCGACTATTCCCAATACGACTAATTTCTCTCACCTCTGATTGCAGACTGCTCACTTCACCAACTCACGCATGCCAGGTCTAAACAACACCTTGCCTGTTCATATTCTCGTCCATTATTGTATCTTTGTGTGTGTTTTTTTGCTGGTAACACTTCCAGTTCAACAGTTTAGAATTATTAACTCTTAATTGCCCTTTAATTATTACAATATATTAATGAAGATAAAATAAGTCAAGAGCATAAAATCCATACAAAACTAAGTATTTTGATCATTCAAGATGATCCAATCTTTCACAACATATTTCTGCCATGTTTTCAAGTTAACTGTGTTAAGAAATTAAATTTAATGAATGAAATCGCATTGGAAAGCACAAAACAAAAGATTATATTGGATGAGAGCCAATCAACATCAATCTGAACTACTTCACAAACTTTCAATTAAAATGACACAGGATTATAAATACTTAAAAAAATTAATATTACAAACACATTTCTAAGAAAACTAGTGTTTTGAGTCACATTTTTAGCCAGACAATTACCTTTTTATGTCTCCGTGAATGAAGGGTTTCTTGTTATTGTGAAGGAATTGCAGACCTCTGGCTGTGCCTTCAGCTATATTATGGCGTTGTATCCATGTCAATGGAGAAGTTCCATTCTAAAATAAAACCATAACTGAAATTACTCAAAAATGTGGGAGAAAATAAAAATAATT
Source organism: Zhengitettix transpicula (assembly GCA_037074705.1). Taxonomy (NCBI): domain Eukaryota; kingdom Metazoa; phylum Arthropoda; class Insecta; order Orthoptera; family Tetrigidae; genus Zhengitettix; species Zhengitettix transpicula. The sequence goes on along the minus strand of CM073594.1, from coordinate 64,776,191 downwards.
ACAAAACTTTTATTTAATCAAATCAATATTAAAGGGCAAGCAGCTATTCTCAACAGAATTTGATATAATGAAATATAATGATCACAGTAACAGAATACAGTGGAGAAAATTGGCAATGATGATCACCATCATAACAATGACTACAAGAAATTTACAATAAAAGCAATATTGCTACAAGGGCTAGAACAAAAATAAATAAATTACAGTAATCAAATTTACATTATCCTCTACAAAAACCATATTCAAGCATTATGATATGCCTACCCTACAGAGCAGGCGATCCTCAACAGATCCATTTGGCATATATTGGTACACAAGGCAGGGCTCATCTCCACCTATACTGAAGCCGTAGAGTGGCAGAATGTTATCATGTCGACACGTGTTCAGAATGCGTAATTCTCGCATCGACTGCTCCAGTTGTGCTTGGTAACTTTCTGAGGATTCAGCCCCTCTCTTTGAAAAGAAAAGACAATTTTCAGACGACTTTGCAAATAAAGCCAAGAAAAATATAGTCTACATTAAAATAATGCATTACCTGTTCAATCCTCTTTATGGCAACCTGGGTATTTTTCCAGTTTCCTTTAAATACTGTGCCAAATCCTCCCTTACCCAAAATTGAATGCTTGTCCCAACCATTTGTAGCTAGGACAAGTTCTTTGTAAGCGATATCTGGTATTGTTCCACAGGATTCTGCAACTGATGAGACATCTGAAGCATCTGGAAGAAAAGACTTGGAATAAGTAATATATAAAATCGATAAAAAGGAATATGCACTACAAGTTTCAATAATTAATATAATCAATTATTAAATGTTTGAATGAAAAAGAAAATAAGTTCATGCCTGAAAACAAACAATTAATTGACAATTAAAGACAATTCTTTTATATTAACATACAATTTAACAGAATTAAGGAAAGAAACATATAGAATCATAGTTTGTAGAAATATATTTGTAATAACTTAAAATATTCAATTATCATAGTAGTGAATCCCAATAAGCAAATATTTCACACAAAGCTTATTTTGTATATCTAGCTAAATACTAACTTGACATTTTGCGTTGGGGATTGGAATCAGGCAGATTGTTCTCCTTGTTCTCAAGCTGATAGTGACTGTATCCTTGAGGAAGAGTGTTGTTCTGCTCATTGGAAATTTGTGGTTGAACAGGTGTGTTCAAAATTTTTTGCTGAGAATCAGCACTGATAGGTGATGAAGGCAGGACACGTTTGCTTGGAAGTGTTTGTGCAGGTGGTGAATTAGTGTTAAGGTTGCAACTGTCCACATTCAAATCCTTATCAGTCAGCAAATTACTGTTCTGAGAAGCAGCATTCTAAGAAACAAACATTTTCTTACCATAAAATAAACAACAGAATGAACCATATAAATTAAAACAAAAATTATTGCTCACAATCAAGTAAATAAATGAACAAATAGAATGAACTTACTGAAACTCAATATTAAAAATCTATTAATAAAATAGAAAATTTCACACCCAAAAATGTATGAAAACTAAATGTGACTAACCAACAAAAAAATTGGATATACAAGCAGCTTACTGGTCTTTGTTTCAAAACTTAGAAATTGTTGCAGTATAGTAATCTGAAATAATCTCATCAGGTTTCAAGTACAAAATACTCAGGAGGCAATTATGTTATGGGATTAAAGTTTTTGAAACAGAATGCATAAATACAACTGTCTTTTGGAAGTAACACTAACAATGTAACAAAAATGCATTTAAAATCATATTTGTATTTGAAGTTTTCCCATAATTGTTGAAACTGTGAATATTAAATGGAAATGGCATTAATGATTATAATAAATAAACATTAGAACATACTGGTGTCAAGCTTACATCTGTAGAATTTCCTGGCTGAGTAGCAGTTTTATCCTTTGAAGTTTGCGCAGATCGTGAGTTATTTATTGAGAAATATCGACTAAGGTTCTGTTCTCCCTCATAGATGAAATGGTGATATTTGGGATCAACTGAAAGGAATAAACGTTAAAGAATATAAGTAACTAATATATATTATAAGAAGTATATTATTTGATTCAAATGCATAATCCACTACAAATGAATATATATTTATAATTAATATTCAGTAAAATGCCCCATTACTTGAGTTAATTAATATACAGAAACAAAATTTGGGGAGGGTAAATATTATTACTTACCAAAAGGCTTTAAAATCATCATGGCTTTATAATGTTGCATCTTTGAGAGCAACGCAAAAAGTTCTGTGATTGTATGATTTTGATGTCCCCATTTACTTAACAATTCTTCAGTGGGCGAGTTTTCCCTACGATTTGCTCGGCGAAGTTCTCGTATAGTCATCATATCAAACTTCATATGGATTCCAGCTGTGAAAATAACACTTATTGATTACATAAAAAAATGTTTTCTCAGGTAACATTTATGAGAATTTTTGAAAATATGCAAGTTATTATTAACTCTCATGAATTTTTGTTTTGATTGTTTTTCCCATTAAAGACAGTATAATGGTGTGACTACAAAAATTGTTGATTTGAGAGCATATTCAAAGGAACAAAAAGAATTTGTCTAAGCAATGTAAATTTTTAACAAAAATCAAAAGGAAAAAAACAATACTGATTTTAACGCAAAGATTTTTCTATGTACTGAACAAGTGAGAAATCCCAAAATTCAACCAAAAAACCATCACATAGTGTAGCAAAGAATTTATGTAATTGTAAAATATGTAAATAATACAAAACTGATGTAGAAAACATCATTTAAGAATAATACATTTTTTAAAAGGAAAAAAGTAGTGATTAAATATCATACACTAGTACCAAGCAAATAAATTATTTGTATTTAATAGTCCGCATGAACCTTTATTTTCAATTACATAATTATTATTAGCCAAACATGTCAGAAAATAAATCTTGAAACTTGTAATTTTTCATACGATTTATTAAACTTTATTTATGATTTTTTTGGGTTATAATTATATAATATGATGAAAGATAATTTTCAATTTTCTTGTTTTAAATTGTATGTCCGTCGTACCATTATTTTAAAATAATTTACAAGAGTTGTAAACACGTAAATTCTTATCTGGATTCAAGAAATATTAATGGAATCAGTTAATGTATGTTCGTAAAGGAAGCAATATAAATCGTGAGTTTTTATTATTTTAACGGGGTGCAAACAAAGTTACTTTTAATATTCATGAAATAATGGAACAGGATAAATATCGTGATATGTCATAAATAAATATATTATAATATTCATTTAAAAAATAAACAAAAAAATTTGTACCTAATTCCTCCCATTTATCATCCAGATCCAGATTCCGACAAAGTTCTTTGTGTTCAAAATAAGGAAGGTGGTAAATATATTTTATCTGGTTGTTATTGGTTGCCATGTCGACCTAATCTTTTCGCAAATTTCTATAGAACAACACAAGTAGAGACATAACCTACACCCAAACTGTCATTGACAACTTTTCCTCTTAACTCGCGTGACGTCATACCGAGAGGACAATGCGATATCAGGTCTCTCAATTTGCGAAAAATGTGGCTGTTTTTCCTTTTTTGCAGAAACTTTCAATATTACTGCGAAGCGGGGGCGCAAAGAGTGTTATTTATTTTACCTGTGAGAATTGGGTCATTCTCGGTTTTTTAAATATTTGTTCTACTCTAAAATAGACTTAATTTACCTAGTATTATTATGATTTACTCTACACTCTACATGATTTACTCTACTGGTTTATTCCAATTTGGAAGTCAATGTAGCCCTTGAAGTGGTGTTTAATATTAAACTTCTTATTTAAATGAAAAGGCCCCTATTCTATTAAGCATTTAAATCTCAATTCTCATCAAATTATACTTCCAGAACTACGAATCGGGTGATTATTGACATTTTTTTTTGTACAATATGGTCTGTTTATTATCTTTTTATTTATCAATTCTTTGAGACAAATTGAGGAAACTTGAATATAGTAATTTAGTTAGTATTCCTCTCGTTACTGTTTTCTATTTTAACCCAGCACAAATTTTCTAAAATTAATTTAATATCCAAGTCTTGATTGGCTATAGCAATAAGAAGTATTAATTAATTTTAAGCTCAAAGTTGCCATTTTGTGAACATATCCTTTAAAATTGTGGTGCAAAATTTATATCTGATTTATGATTCTTTTTATATATATTAAAAAATAGTGTTAAGTTTCAGATAGTTAATTTTGTTGGTAGTTTATTATTATATATTTGATAATATTTTAATGGACAACTTGTGTCCTATCTAACAGCTGTATCCAAATCGGAATAGCTACTAAAGAAAAAAACTGAAAGCGAGTCTGATAACAATTTGTCAGTCTCGCCTGGCCTTCAGGGGAAAAAAGTATTTAATTTATTATTTTCTCAAATCGTACATCAAATCCTTACAGCTTGAACAAATTAATATATAAAGTTACGGTTACATTTAGCAGGAGCTCTTAGGACTATTTTTTGTATATGCAATAAAATGGAGCGCTCTATTTGATAGCACATTTTCTGTTTATTTTCATTTATTTAGCTTAATCTAATAATATTAACAATAACTATGTTTCTAAAAAACTGAAAACTTACCATTTATTATTTCTCACATTCATTTCTTAAATTGATTGATACTTGTGCATTTTTTTATTTCCACAGGTAGCTTATTATAGCTGACTTAATCCTTACTAAATATTGAGTTAATAGTACTAAATTTATTTCTGCATTCTAAGTAATCTTCCACATTCCTAGTTTAATAACAATGTACGTCACTTTTCTTACTCATTAGATTCTTAAGGTAACGTAGTAACTTATCATTCTCATAAACATGGCATCACAAAATATTTGCTGCTTGATATTAGTTCGCTAAACGTGTGACTAACATACCTATTTCTACCTAAATGATATCTCATTGCTCTATTATTAATTCTTTGTATTCGATCTAGATCGTTTTCACTCATTATGTATAATATAATGCTGCAGTACTCCAGATGTGGGATTACTCAAGTTTTATATAATAATTATTTGGCTTTCCTGGACAACACTGATTTTAATTTCTCTCGGAGATTTACTTTCTTGGTTAATTTCCTAATAATCAATTTCACTCATTATGTATAATATAATGCTGCAGTACTCCAGATGTGGGATTACTCAAGTTTTATATAATAATTATTTGGCTTTCCTGGACAATACTGATTTTAATTTCTCTCGGAGATCTACTTTCTTGGTTAATTTCCTAATAATCAATCCTAATTTTAACTTATTGTCTATCATAATCCCAAGGTACTTGAAGTTATTTACACTGAAAATATTTGCCAACTGACTCGTGCAGTTGTGTGTCTCTAGGCTCTTACGTTTTCTGTACACCTGAAGAAAGGACCAAGGCTTCGAGAAACGTTGTATGTTATTTATATTATCTCTTCTTTTGTCTGTATTTTGCTATCTTTCTTTTTATTTACAATTGAATAAGTATATCTCTCCTCGCCTAACCGTTTTTGTACGTGAATATATTCACATACTTAAATTATGAACTTACAACCTCTATTTTCTATAAGTTTATTTTTTGTACATGTGCTTATATGCGTGTATACTGCGTGTTAATTGCTTTCTCTTTATTGCGTTTGAAAGAACGCCCAATATATTGGTAGTGTTATTATTCATCCTTTTGCCGCAGCCTTCAATCTTCACTATTCATTTGCAGTCAATTGGAATAGACAATCCGCACTGTTGTTCAGTTATGCAGCAGTCAGGAAAATGTTTATTTTATAATTATATATATACATATATATTATATATTAATTTTATAAAAAACAGCTTTGTTGAAGCCAGAAAAATATTTATGACTTCATAAAGGCTGTTGTTTATTTATAATTTATGTTTATTTTATCTTCAGCCATCTCTACTGACCCGTTACTACAAGTTTTATTTTCTACAATTTAAAATATACAACCAAGTCGTACTTTTGATGTAATATAAATAATTATTGTAGAATTCAATTAAACCTCGAAAAGCTTCGTACGATTGTACGTCGACATAATACGGCAATAGGTAAATTTATTTTTATTAGTTATTCAGCGACCGTCTTCTGTTTTAAGAAGTCCTGGGTTGAAATTTTGAAATCTAATTCTGTTAGGACAGTCAACTTTTACCTGTCATAGTAAGTTCATCTTACGTTTATATTATCATTTGGTAAAGGTTTTTTAAAAAGTTTTGTGTGTCTACAATAAACCCTTTCGGGAGGGTGCTACGCTGTGGTTTGGAATATTTTCAGATGTGTTGTGCGAAGTATATCTGAATGAAAGTTTCAGACAATTTTCATAATGTATAGATATCTATAAGGACGGATTGCAGGTTGCTTAATAAAACTTCGTGTTACTACAATCATAAAACTGTTATACATTCAAACGCTGCTACAAGACTGATCTCCATACTCATTATTGGTTGTATCCTAAATAGTGTGTCAGACGCACATTGCAGCGTTGTAAAACATACAGAACAGTCCAAATTTTACGAGATTTTGAAAAAACATTAAATCTTCTAAATTATCCCTTTCAAAGTTGAAAAGCTGAGCTTTACCAAAACTCTGTTTTTGTTGGTAAGTTTTTTTATTTGGTAGTTTTAAGCAATTATAAATAATAGTAATATTTGAAGTTTTTTAAATATTGTTTTACACTTAATATAAATTTTAATATGCATACTTTAGTGTAACCTGATATTTTAACTAAAAGTTGCATAAGATTTTTTTGAAAAAAGTTTATATAATTTTCCATTGTATTAAAAATACCCAAATAATATGTTTCATGTACAGATTTATTTTATTTCATTTCATGATGGTAAACTTTTATTGTGTAAATGTAACATATAAGAGGATAAAGAAATTGTTCATTTGGGCATTCCAATGACACAATAGTAAGATCAGTGATTGTTTCTATTTGGTTTATGTTCATGGTTTAGAAGATAAGACTAAATTATGCAAATAATTGATGAGATAATTATGACAATTATTTTCATTAAAGAAGAATGTCTGTGCTCATGTTCAGATGTGAAAACTCCTTGTGAAAAGAATGTTATCAATAAAAACCTTATGAAATGGTACTTGCCATCTTTTCATTTCAATTGAGACTTTTGCAACACTTAATTATCTTCCATAATATGATAACTGTTTTTAGAGAGTAAAACTATTGTCCTTCCTTACATTTTGAAATGTTTTTAATATATGGTTAGATTTTTACACATCTTTCATTTTTACATACCTTGTTTTAAAATTATTTTCTATGTGGTATTAGTTATTTATTCATTATTCTGTATATACATTTTGATCATGGTGTTATTTGCTTTATTTTTTATTGATAATACATTGTCCTACACACACACACTGCCTTGTTCGAGATTTCTAAAGGTCTTAAACTAGTTAAATGGGAATCTGTAAAGAACTTGTAACTTAATAAAAAAAACAGTGTAGTATTTTCAGACATTTAAAATTATAATCTTAACAACAGAAAGTTTTAAAATTAAATTTCAAATCTGAATATTTATTTCCTGACATTTTATGGAATGGTGTAATGAATGGTTGTATAATTTTTTTTGCTTGTTTTATTGTTGCGCTGTTTTAATAAGACTGCGCACATACAATGGTGTGAAATTTTAATTTATAAATTATTTTCTCTAAAGTTGTCAGCTATTCCATTTTTTTAATGCTTGATACTCTGTCCACAATAAGACATTCTGGATCTTTTGGAAGAGGTTATTCTTAATTTGGAAATGTCCGTACACACTTTTGGAATTGACCTTAATTCTTCATTTTTAAATTTCACTAGGCAGAATGATAATTATTTTATAAGTTATATGGTATTTAGATTCAATGATATGTAGAACTTATTATATATTTTTAGTACATAATTTAATACCTTAATTTTTATACGTTTTCTTTTCTTGGCATATTTTAATACTTGGAATAATTTTGACTGTACTGTACTGCACTAAATTTAAGAATACTTCGTACATTTCATCTATCATATGGCAATGTTAATGGTATTCAATTATATTTATTTCAGAACGATTTTCTGCTCAAGATATAAATCTTCGAAAGATGGATGACAATTATCGGGTAAGATGGAATTACACATTTGAATTTATAAAAATAAATATATTTTATAAAACTATATTTTCTTTCAGGTTTCTTACCTTGAAGCAAGGAAACCTACCACACAGAAGTTTAGAAAATTTATTCCTATCCAGAAAAAAGATCTGATTCCTTTACTTGAAATGGAAAAGTCATGCACACAGGAATGTCAGAAAGTGTATGTACGAATTAAACCCTTTAATATTTCCTCTGATAATATATTTACAATTGAAAATTCAAGCACCCTAATTGCACAGTTACATAAAGACTCTGCTTATCTTAAGTCGAATAAAAGTGGAAACTTGATTAATCATCAATTCAAATTTACCAAGATATTTGGTCCAAACACAACACAAAAGCAACTTTTCCATGAAACATGTCTTGAACCTCTCCAAAAGTTCATATCGGGTGAAGATTGCCTTCTTTTTGCCTATGGCGCTACTAATGCTGGCAAGACACATACAATTCAAGGTAATATTGAACAACCAGGTATAATTCCTCAGACATTAAATATGATTTTCAGGACATTAAAAGGGCGGTTGAGAAATGATTGTAGGTTCAAACCTCATCTAGTTAATACTGTTGAGGAGCTAGATGATTTAGCTCAGGCTGAAGAACTTGGTTTCAGAGCCAAAATTTTAGATCAGCCCATCAATATGCCAAGTAAGGTTGTTGAAACACCAACTTTAAATGTATTGAAAACTGATAAAATATTTTCTTCTCCATCATTTCAAGCAATGAAGTCTCATTTGGAGGATGTCATTATACATTTGGAGCATGAAATGACCATTGAATATTATCTATGGGTATCATTTTTTGAAATTCATAATGAATGTATTTATGATTTGCTGGAACAAAGTGCAGTTGGTGTTAAGAGAAATAATCTCTCTCTGATATCGGCAGATGGTGGTTCATATGTAAAGGGCCTCAAGCAAGTTTGTGTTACTTCTGCTGATGAAGCTTTTCAAGTATATATGTTTGGTAGGAATAATCTCAAAACAGCTTTTACAAACTTAAATTCTGTATCTAGTAGGTCACACTCCATTTTTTCTCTTAAAATGATTTGTTTAGACAGTACAAATAAAAAATATATTCCAAGGGTGGGAGTGTTTTCTTGTGTTGATTTAGCTGGAACTGAAAGAGCAAAGAAGACAAATAATGAAGGACTACGTTTAAAAGAATCTCAGAATATTAATAACTCGTTGTTGGTATTAGGTCGTTGCTTGACTGCCATTCGACATAATCAGGCCTCAAAGGACAAAATGGTAGTACCTTACAGAGACTCAAAATTAACAAGAGTGTTTCAGCATGCCTTAACTGGCCAGCAGAGTGTTACTATGATTGTAAACATTAACTTGGACCCAAAAATGAACAGAGAGTCTTTAAATGCTTTGAAATTTTCTGCCATTGCTCGAGAAATTGTTGTTGCACCAATTAAGGTTGAATGTGACTCAACGTTTGTGCAACATAACTCAAAAGCTTGCTGTGAACACTTAAAAGAGATAAGTGATTTAAAATATTTACTTGAAGCTGAAAAAAAGAATTCAAAACATTTGACAGCGGAACTTTCTAGTAGGCTTTATCAAGAAACGGCTGTGTCAGATGTAAATAAACTAATGCACCTTGAAAAATTGAATAACTTTTATCGTGCTTCAGCTATTAACACAGAAGAAGAACTTAAAAAAGCAAAGAGTCGAATATCTCTACTTATTACGAAACATAGTGAAGTGAATAAGGAAAATAGTGAACTAAAACTTCAGTTAGCTGCCCTTAATAGAAAACTTAGTGTTTCTGAAGGTTTACTGAGCACCACCGCAAATGAAAATACAGAGTGTCTCGAATATAAACTAAAAGAACTTCTTTCTGAGTTAGAAGATAGAGATAAAAAAATTAAACAAATGTCTGGAGAATTGGAGGCTGCTCAAAACAAATTTGTTTCTTTAGAGAGCAATAATGTATTCTTGGAAAATGAACTTAAAACAATGGACAGAGTTGTCAGAGAAAGTTGTGAAATGTTTATTGATAGTGATTCTGAGAGCGTTGTTTCTGATGAAAGTGAAGATAGTGACTCTATCTTTGTTTCTGATGAAGATGAAGATTGTGGTGAAAATAATGGAAGAAGAAGTTCAGATTTGAATGCTGAAGTAATTGACCTTGACGATTCTTTATAACCTAATTGATTTGTCTGTTGAAACATCTGTGAATGTTGTATTTTGTTAAATAAAGTTACTAATTATTGCTTTCTAAGAAAATAATATATCTGTAAAATGTGCTTTCACTGTTTTATATTCTATGTTTTGTATTCTTTATATATTATGTTATTACAAATATGTTACCTATTTTAGAAGACAAGGAAATTTATTTTAATATATGGTAGTGTAAAATCACTCTTATTCTTCTTTTGCTTATGTTCCTGCATCTTTCCTTTAGTAAATTCTAGCAAAAATGTACTGCTTCCCTATGGTGCTTTACATATATATATATATATATATATACAATATTAGGAGAATCCATTTAAGGAATTAATTCACATTCAAACTTGGATAGTGAGGAAGGATAGAAATAAATAGGAGAAATAGGAGGATTGCGCTTTATTTGAATTCATATGCTCGGGCGAAGAATTACGCACATAGAAAAGCATATGTTCAAAGCAGAGAGAAGGATGGAAGAAGAAGGAAAGACTGAAAATATTTGACCCAGGCGGGACTTGAACCCACGTATTCTGCTTAGTACACAGACGCCTTAACCATCTCGGCCACCGGGTCAAGTTCCCGACCAGGCAAATATAGACAGTCTTATTGTGGACAATTAATAGTTTTTAGTTGAGGAATGGATAGAGTAGAGGGAATGAAGTATTAGGAGCTTCCATTAAGGAATAAATACAATATTAGGAGAATCCATTTAAGGAATTAATTCACATTCAAACTTGGATAGTGAGGAAGGATAGAAATAAATAGGAGAAATAGGAGGATTGCGCTTTATTTGAATTCATATGCTCGGGCGAAGAATTACGCACATAGAAAAGCATATGTTCAAAGCAGAGAGAAGGATGGAAGAAGAAGGAAAGACTGAAAATATTTGACCCAGGCGGGACTTGAACCCACGTATTCTGCTTAGTACACAGACGCCTTAACCATCTCGGCCACCGGGTCAAGTTCCCGACCAGGCAAATATAGACAGTCTTATTGTGGACAATTAATAGTTTTTAGTTGAGGAATGGATAGAGTAGAGGGAATGAAGTATTAGGAGCTTCCATTAAGGAATAAATACAATATTAGGAGAATCCATTTAAGGAATTAATTCACATTCAAACTTGGATAGTGAGGAAGGATAGAAATAAATAGGAGAAATAGGAGGATTGCGCTTTATTTGAATTCATATGCTCGGGCGAAGAATTACGCACATAGAAAAGCATATGTTCAAAGCAGAGAGAAGGATGGAAGAAGAAGGAAAGACTGAAAATATTTGACCCAGGCGGGACTTGAACCCACGTATTCTGCTTAGTACACAGACGCCTTAACCATCTCGGCCACCGGGTCAAGTTCCCGACCAGGCAAATATAGACAGTCTTATTGTGGACAATTAATAGTTTTTAGTTGAGGAATGGATAGAGTAGAGGGAATGAAGTATTAGGAGCTTCCATTAAGGAATAAATACAATATTAGGAGAATCCATTTAAGGAATTAATTCACATTCAAACTTGGATAGTGAGGAAGGATAGAAATAAATAGGAGAAATAGGAGGATTGCGCTTTATTTGAATTCATATGCTCGGGCGAAGAATTACGCACATAGAAAAGCATATGTTCAAAGCAGAGAGAAGGATGGAAGAAGAAGGAAAGACTGAAAATATTTGACCCAGGCGGGACTTGAACCCACGTATTCTGCTTAGTACACAGACGCCTTAACCATCTCGGCCACCGGGTCAAGTTCCCGACCAGGCAAATATAGACAGTCTTATTGTGGACAATTAATAGTTTTTAGTTGAGGAATGGATAGAGTAGAGGGAATGAAGTATTAGGAGCTTCCATTAAGGAATAAATACAATATTAGGAGAATCCATTTAAGGAATTAATTCACATTCAAACTTGGATAGTGAGGAAGGATAGAAATAAATAGGAGAAATAGGAGGATTGCGCTTTATTTGAATTCATATGCTCGGGCGAAGAATTACGCACATAGAAAAGCATATGTTCAAAGCAGAGAGAAGGATGGAAGAAGAAGGAAAGACTGAAAATATTTGACCCAGGCGGGACTTGAACCCACGTATTCTGCTTAGTACACAGACGCCTTAACCATCTCGGCCACCGGGTCAAGTTCCCGACCAGGCAAATATAGACAGTCTTATTGTGGACAATTAATAGTTTTTAGTTGAGGAATGGATAGAGTAGAGGGAATGAAGTATTAGGAGCTTCCATTAAGGAATAAATACAATATTAGGAGAATCCATTTAAGGAATTAATTCACATTCAAACTTGGATAGTGAGGAAGGATAGAAATAAATAGGAGAAATAGGAGGATTGCGCTTTATTTGAATTCATATGCTCGGGCGAAGAATTACGCACATAGAAAAGCATATGTTCAAAGCAGAGAGAAGGATGGAAGAAGAAGGAAAGACTGAAAATATTTGACCCAGGCGGGACTTGAACCCACGTATTCTGCTTAGTACACAGACGCCTTAACCATCTCGGCCACCGGGTCAAGTTCCCGACCAGGCAAATATAGACAGTCTTATTGTGGACAATTAATAGTTTTTAGTTGAGGAATGGATAGAGTAGAGGGAATGAAGTATTAGGAGCTTCCATTAAGGAATAAATACAATATTAGGAGAATCCATTTAAGGAATTAATTCACATTCAAACTTGGATAGTGAGGAAGGATAGAAATAAATAGGAGAAATAGGAGGATTGCGCTTTATTTGAATTCATATGCTCGGGCGAAGAATTACGCACATAGAAAAGCATATGTTCAAAGCAGAGAGAAGGATGGAAGAAGAAGGAAAGACTGAAAATATTTGACCCAGGCGGGACTTGAACCCACGTATTCTGCTTAGTACACAGACGCCTTAACCATCTCGGCCACCGGGTCAAGTTCCCGACCAGGCAAATATAGACAGTCTTATTGTGGACAATTAATAGTTTTTAGTTGAGGAATGGATAGAGTAGAGGGAATGAAGTATTAGGAGCTTCCATTAAGGAATAAATACAATATTAGGAGAATCCATTTAAGGAATTAATTCACATTCAAACTTGGATAGTGAGGAAGGATAGAAATAAATAGGAGAAATAGGAGGATTGCGCTTTATTTGAATTCATATGCTCGGGCGAAGAATTACGCACATAGAAAAGCATATGTTCAAAGCAGAGAGAAGGATGGAAGAAGAAGGAAAGACTGAAAATATTTGACCCAGGCGGGACTTGAACCCACGTATTCTGCTTAGTACACAGACGCCTTAACCATCTCGGCCACCGGGTCAAGTTCCCGACCAGGCAAATATAGACAGTCTTATTGTGGACAATTAATAGTTTTTAGTTGAGGAATGGATAGAGTAGAGGGAATGAAGTATTAGGAGCTTCCATTAAGGAATAAATACAATATTAGGAGAATCCATTTAAGGAATTAATTCACATTCAAACTTGGATAGTGAGGAAGGATAGAAATAAATAGGAGAAATAGGAGGATTGCGCTTTATTTGAATTCATATGCTCGGGCGAAGAATTACGCACATAGAAAAGCATATGTTCAAAGCAGAGAGAAGGATGGAAGAAGAAGGAAAGACTGAAAATATTTGACCCAGGCGGGACTTGAACCCACGTATTCTGCTTAGTACACAGACGCCTTAACCATCTCGGCCACCGGGTCAAGTTCCCGACCAGGCAAATATAGACAGTCTTATTGTGGACAATTAATAGTTTTTAGTTGAGGAATGGATAGAGTAGAGGGAATGAAGTATTAGGAGCTTCCATTAAGGAATAAATACAATATTAGGAGAATCCATTTAAGGAATTAATTCACATTCAAACTTGGATAGTGAGGAAGGATAGAAATAAATAGGAGAAATAGGAGGATTGCGCTTTATTTGAATTCATATGCTCGGGCGAAGAATTACGCACATAGAAAAGCATATGTTCAAAGCAGAGAGAAGGATGGAAGAAGAAGGAAAGACTGAAAATATTTGACCCAGGCGGGACTTGAACCCACGTATTCTGCTTAGTACACAGACGCCTTAACCATCTCGGCCACCGGGTCAAGTTCCCGACCAGGCAAATATAGACAGTCTTATTGTGGACAATTAATAGTTTTTAGTTGAGGAATGGATAGAGTAGAGGGAATGAAGTATTAGGAGCTTCCATTAAGGAATAAATACAATATTAGGAGAATCCATTTAAGGAATTAATTCACATTCAAACTTGGATAGTGAGGAAGGATAGAAATAAATAGGAGAAATCTCAAGATTTCGGCCGGTTTTACACCTTCTGCAGCTAAAAACTTGATAACAATACGTTACGCAATAGAGGGAGGTACCTCCTGCTCGGACATCGTAACGATGGACACTGAGCGAGTCTATGATGATGAGTCACGTGCTTCCCCCACTCCTGACAAACCAACCTAACAGCCAATAACAGCGGAACGTTCTTCCATCACTATTGCGCGCGCAGGTCCAAAAGTCTCGTTTATATTTGATTCACCCTCGTACATACTAGAAAATGTGGTTATGAAATATTAATTTGTAAGATTCATGACGTGTCAGTGATCACACAATGTATGTAGTAGCACAAGTTTTTCGTAAATTATCATCCGAGATTCAAGCGACCAGGACTGGAGTGTATATATATATATATATATATATATATATATATATATATATATATATATATATATATATATATAACTCATAGGTTGTAACAATAAAAAAAATATCTAGATACGTGCCTACACATTTAGAACAATTAAATTTAAAACGGGCGCAGTTACTGAAATAACCTATTACTGGTACATATTATTTCGTCGTAACCCTACAATGTTAGCAAGAACCAACCTTCTATTAAACTCGTTACCAAGAACTCACTGTTTTGAATATGACTACCGTTTATGTAGAATCGTTGGTCCGAGTCAAAGAAAATAATGATATGATTTTTCGGAGAGATCTGAAATATCCAGAATAATTGCGAATTTGATGCGATTATTATTCTTTATGAGAGTTAACAGACAGTAATTTTGTAATAAATTTGCGAAACGTTATGGCATTTCAACCCATAAACCCACGACAAGGTAATTTGCATTTTTGTATGAGAAATTTTGTTGTACACTTTATCCAAATTATATTATTTATTTTTATCTTTTCTCACATAAATATATAAAAATAACACATTTATACGAAATAATGCAGCCGTATAATAATCTGATTGATTTATTCCGAATTTATATGCGTTATAAGCTTGTAAAAACAATCATTGATGCTTCTTTGTAATGTGTATTGGTTAATATAGTTTTAGAATCCATGCAAATGTAATAATTTTTGTTCAAATTAAAGAGAATGGTAAGATTACTGTACATCCTTATGCAGTCACAAAATTAGGTTGAATGTTCACATGACTATTCTGGTTTAATCTCTTAAAAACTTACCATGTTTATGAATTAGTTTTAACAAAGCCAGCGTTAAATACAAAGTGATAGGAACCTTGCCATTCTATTTGTTTAATTTCAGATCTTGCTAGTCGTAAAATATTGGAAGAGATTCAAATGAAGAAACAAATTCTCTTGAAACAGGGTGCAGCAACAGCACTTAACTCCTCCAATATAGCTTCAGCATTACCTGTTGGTGGAAACAATGTCAGTACTATTCTGTAACACGTCACTACAGCACACAAATGTTACATTGATCCTTTTTACTGTAATATATACGTGTAGAATTTTTTAAAAATAGTTCATACCGTTCTGTGTATTCAAAATTTTTTTAAAAATTTGTTTTATTCTTAATATGATAGTTTGCAATTATCCTTTAAAGATAATAGGCCAGCCTGATATATGGCTTATTAAAACATGTATTTGAGCTCGTTCATGGTTGTGTGTGTACTATTTTCAATATGTGAGATGCTGTGCTTCTTCTGTTTTAGCCTTCTTCAATGACTGCCGACCACCTTGCGAACCCTTTGAAAAAAGTTGCCATGCAGCAAGCTAACAGTTTATCGTTTGGCTATTTTGTACCACAAGAAACCTCATTTGGAAATCTTATATTACCTGTTCTTCCACGCTTCACCAAGTGACATTTATGTGTGCAATGTCTTGCATAAAGCTGAAAACTCTTGAGGAATATTTACAAGATGTGTCTGTGTTTGAAAAACCTAAGATCTTTTTAGAACAATATGCCACTTCTGCGCATATAAGTTCTCGCATGTTACATACCATTCAGTCAAGTTTCGGGGACATTGAAGGAAAGATCGTTGCTGACTTGGGTTGTGGCTGTGGCACTCTTTCTGCAGGTGCAGTCATGCTCGGTGCCGGACTTTGTGTCGGTTTTGATATAGACTCAGATGCGTTGAACATATTCACTAGTAATGTAGAGGAGTTTGAACTTACAGCTATTGATGCAGTTTGTTGTGACGTGACAAAAGGATTAGGTCAAATGATGCACAAAAAATTTGACACAGTCGTCATGAACCCACCATTTGGCACAAAAAAGAACCAGGGTATTGATATGGAATTTCTCAAAGTGGCTTTACAAATGGCAGGCACAGCTGTTTATTCATTGCACAAAACTTCAACCCGTTCACACGTTCTTGCCAAAGCCATGGATTGGGGTGTTAAAGCACAAGTTTTAGCAGAGCTACATTTTGATTTGCCAGCGACATACAAGTTTCACAAAAAGAATTCTGTTGATATATGTGTTGATTTTATAAGGTTTTACAACATTCCAGAATAAGTATTGGTTTAAAGTAAAGTAATTTTGTATAACTAGAATTTAATTATTTATAGTAATTTACCTATTTTTCTGTTTATGGAACATGGCAAGGCAAGTGTGTTATCGATTGCGAATCATTTCAGATGTGTATGTCTAAATAAATAAAATTTCGGTTTCATACTTGTTTTAAAATACTTATTTTTATCTAGATAACAGGCTAGTGATATATATTTCATTTCATGATTACAAAAGAAAATATGTCTGGTTTACATAAAGTTCTGTACCCCTCTTAATATCACAAGAACTACACCTTATTCCCAAATTATATTATTAATGAACTGAGATTATTTACTTACCTTGCAGTGGATTTAATTTTTAAGTACATGGTCTATTAACTAAATTCTTCTTTCCTTGATGCTTCTATAAATCCTCCCCATGAACAGTAAATACACCTTTTTGTGAAACACATCTCAAATAATATATTTTTGACTTTTCCAAATTTGTGACTAATTAAGTTGCAATTCAAAAAAACATCAATTGGTCTAACTCAATTTATGTGTCAATTTTATTGACTTAAAGAAAGAAAGAATGATATATGAAGAAAGTATGTGATTATGGAAGGTACAGTATTGGAATTGTTAAGGGAAAGAATTTTGAATTGAAAATGATTTCATTTGATATATCAAAAAACAAAATTGTATTTTTATGCGTGAATCTCTGTACCTAAAGCAGGGGCGGCTAAACACTTAAGAGCGCAAATAATATTGCTTCCAAGAAGAGCAGTGAAACATATAGAAAAGATTTGCACCGCATATGCACTTGAATTAACAGGATTGAACCATAGGCGTAAAATATCGATTAAATAATACCTTATGATTTCAGTACTTTACAATAATTCTAAAATGTAATGTGATTCATGAACTGTGATTTTTCACTGTTCGGACGAATAAATGATAAATTTTCCAGTATCTCGCTTCGTTTCAACCATTGTTGAAAATCCCGCTTCACAAAGATATTGGGTGTAAAATGTTAGCCTTGTATTTATTCTCTGTAATACAGAATTTTTCAATGAATTTGTAGTAATTTAAAGTAAAGCCTTTTTCTTCTATTGCTAATTATTCGATTATTGAATAAATTATTACCTAGTTTGTATTTACACAGAGGGGAAGACGTTTCTTTCATTATTTCCTGGAATACGTTTTACGTTAAGCCAAAATTTCAAACAAATTATTGCACAATATTTTCTAAAAACATCGCGTTTCTCTGTTTCGGAAAAATAAAGTTATTTATTATTTTCTCAGTTATAATATAAAATTTAAAACATATCCTCGTGACGTCTGTATAAAGAAGTAAATTCATAATCACCTGACATATTTCAATTTTAAAATACATGTAATATTATGGGACAATTATCATGTAAGGAAAAAGTGTATTAATTAACCAAAACAAAAAGTCATTATAATATGAAGTTTTGTCCCAATTTTGGGATATAATAAGGTAATAGGTTTTGAATGCTGTAATCGTCATAATACGCAGCCCACGACACAAAATTTATATTGTATATTACCAGCGCATTTTCCAATATTGTCGTGTTGTAAGGATTTTTTGGCTTGGTTAATTAGTACACATTTTTTAATGAAAAATTGGCTGTCTGTGTGTTCATTTTAAATAAATCTAACTCCAGTCAGAAAAACACTTAAATTAACAAATGTACAACTAACAACCGTTTCGTCCATAATTTAGGACTTCACGGTTTTTGGTTACAACAGGCAATGCAGATAGAGTATGCGAAAAATATTGACTGTAATTGGTCAAAAAACTGCACTTATCTATTTCATATTAACAGACGTAAAAATATAACCTTTATTCTATGAGTTGATTAATAAAAATATCAATTTAATATTTACAATGAAAAATTTAAGTAAAGATAAACCACAATGTTTCATCCTGACATTAGGACCTCTTCAGGCGTTAAAAAGCTTTTGACTGCATTTAGACAAAATTAAGTGATGAGAAAAATACCACAAGTTTCTAGGATCCTTTTCCTCAAAATATTTTGAGTTAGTCAACTGCAATTGTGTGGTTGCGTCACTCCTGGTTCTTGTGTCTTTTACTATCACCTGACCAAGGACCCCAGAAACATTGTGTGGTATTTGTATCATCGTTAATTTAGTCTGTATCTGATTATTTCATCTAATTATTATATTTTATACAGACATATTGTATTCTCATTTCAAAAATAATTCTATATTATAATCTTGTCTTGATTTTTATTTGCAACAATAAATTTTTAATTTACAAGGAAATAAAACAAAACAATACACTCACTCACTCATGTACCGCAATTCTTAATCCTTAATTGGTTCTCTGTTGCTTTTCCAACTCAGTCTGTCTCATTCCCATCGACTGAATTTTTCCACTCATCTGGAGTTTCTGAACTTGTGGACCCTGCAAGCATTTATAATCTTGGCAAGAAACATTTGTTTCATCTCCCCAACTTCGAGCCTCAACCACATCACTTCTGAATCTGTGAATGAATATCTGAATAATTTATAATAATAATCATAAACTAACCTGCAGACACTTTATAAAAGCCCCATAGCACCTTCCCAGGCTAACACTGAAAGCTCAGCGAGGCTGAACTGAGTAGATCTAGGTCGTAAGACTCACGTGATTATGCTTTCAACTGATATTTCCTTTTCTCTTGGACAGAATTTTTAAAATGTTGGTTTCTTTCACTTCTTCCTCTTTGATACCACTGTACTCTATTCACTCTAATTGTTCTCTTAAAAGCAGGCAGTTTGATATCCAACAAACAATAATCACACATTCCTGTTCACCCTTGTATTCCCTTTTTCATAAGCATTGCTAAACATTTTCAAATCAAGTCTCACATCAGGACCTTTTCTTATCTGAAATGTTGTTTCTATGTGCAAGTATATGGTGGTTGTTTAATGCTTCTGGGAAAAATCCTAACCAAAGCCATCAATCAAACACAAGACTTCCATTTTAAATGTGAAATTTAATATATTATGGAAGTGAGTATGTGTGTTACATACTACACACTGAACACAAAACCTGAAATTTTCATAATTTTATAATGATATATATAAATATGTATTCTGACTATTGAGAAAACTAATAACTAAATAAACATTAGTCAGTTTTAAGTCAAAAAGTAGAATTTATTAAATTAACAATGTTTCATCTCTAATTTGCGACCTCATAAGTTTAAAATAAATTTTGATGGACAGGTAATTCTATGCTGACTGCTGTGGCCTTGGCCTTCATAATTTTATAATTTCAATTTCTGGAAGAAATGTAAATTAGAATATGGTTTTCACAGAGAACAGTTTTTGTTTTGCCTGACATGAGAGTTAATTGCTTTAATTCTCTCACCTCTAACAGCTTAGGAATGGGTGGAAGCTAGCCAAGGGGTGGCTAGGGCCCCTGGACTGTATTTTAAGGATCCTACCCAGCATTCGTGTGAAAAATTACAAAGAAAATACTATATAAACCTGCATCAGTAGGTTGGGCTCATGGTACTTGTCTCATGCCCTTCTAATAATGGGAGTTGGGTTTGCTGTGGGGGCAGATTTGGAGGGCAGCCGGCTGACTGGTCAAATAGGAATAGTGAACTACTTTTACCGTATGCCCAACATCTGTTACTCAGAACAAACACCCATCAAATCTAGATTAGATGTCGTGGATTACGGGAACCTTATTTTAAAATTCCTGGCTTAAGCCAGGAAAAGGAAAATCACAAGCAGGAAGTTATGCCTTCTGGGACTATAGTAGCTGGCTTACCCAGTCTTATTGTCCATTAATAGAGAACAGATTGATTTTATTTGTATATATACAAGACTGAAATTTATTTGTGACATTTAATTACAATTTCCAATATAAACACACATTTCAAATAAAAGAAGTACAGATGAGTATTTATTCAACTCTGCAATAAAAATACTTATACAAAACACTGGGAACCCGCCTTTCACTTTGAACCTCTTTTTAGGATAATACTGAAAAAAATGGAAGTTTATCGCCTTGGATGCAACCACATTATGTTAAACTAGACATAATAACAGTACATTACTTTGGTGTTATATTTTCCATCATCAGTTTTCTTTATAGACATCTATCAAGAATATTAATACAAAATACATTTATAAATAGCTGACACAAAAATGTAATTAAATTCTTCGTTGAATATTGGAAGTCAAATACATAAATAATGATACAATTTTTTATTATTATAAAAGTTTATCTCTGTTAGGAATAAACTATTTTCTCACCTATGTGTCAGGCACAGTTTTCCTAATTTTGAGTCATGTTTCCCGTTATAAAAAATTTAGCTACCATGTTTCTGTGTATGATGTCCATACAATTTGAATCACTACCATTATTTAAAAAAAGTTCTTATTAAATTGAGAAAATAATAGTCTACAATGTGTCATATCACCTTCTGTGCAGATAATTTCATTTGTGACAACCAAACTTCATTTAGCACCTTATCCAAAGTTTCTTGTAAAATAGACTTGCAGTCAAAATTCATAATTCATATAAAACTAACCAGTACAGTTAAAGCTAAATGGCTACATGAGTATACTGTATGAATATTTCTAAGATGCTCTAGTCTAAAAGTAAGGCAAGTTTTATTGTTGTTAACAGTAAGCAAAGCCCATTGGTGAATGGAAGATGACTCGCAGTTTAAATATATTATTTTTGTGACTGTTTCACATACACACTATTATCTTTTGACCAAAAGAAAAAAGAGGGACTTTTAAAGAATGAGTTATATATTTACAAACACAGAATATATGTAGAATGTTGATTAAAAAATGTCCACTCCACAAACACATTAATATACATAAATATTCCATACAGAATCCATATAATGCAATTTGTAATTATATCTTAAATAGATTGCGCATATCTCCAAGGATCTCTCTAAAATTATAGACAAAGAATAACTACAATCATTATTTACCTTGGCAAACGTAACACATATTTGTACTGTAATCAATTTTTCTATTTATATGTATATATATTGTGAGCATAGGATTACATATTAATTTGTTGACATAATTTTCTTAAAAATAGAAACATACCCTGAATTATGTTAGAGAAAAAAAAACATGGAAATCACTTTCCATTTGAGTGATATTTTCTTTGGTGAGCAAGTAATTTGGGAATCAATTTCACTATTTTTACCCCACTAGTGAGAATGATTGGTTTAAAAAAATTTTCTTTCTCACAAAAATCAGAAATTTAGAGAGCTACAGGACTTCCTCAGAGGGTTCAGTCTATAACTTATTGTACATTTATAAAGTATTGACAGGCTGAATTGTGGTACAGTACACTTGATAAAGCATGCAACACTTTGATTACTTTTGAGATTATTTTTACAGTACATAATTGTACACTTAAGTAATACTATCAGAATGAAAATTTATGATCAAATATGAGTGGACTAGAGTTTAAATGTGTATTCTCAATTTTCTGCAAAGTACTTTAAATATTTTGCAATAATTCAAAAAAGTTCTATTAATTAGTAGTTCTCTATCTTAGTCCTAACATTTTAACTTAATATTTATGCCATATTTTGGAGCTATTGGTTCAAAGAATAAATTTACCTGTGGCTTTTTATAAATGAATTATACATTATCCCACACTCTATTCAAATAATAAGTGTAACATGCCCAGACGAGTATAAAAATTAAAGTGTTTCTTTACTAACTAAATTATTTTGACAAACAATAAAATATTGTTACCCTGAAAAATATTCTGTCCACTCAGTTTTCATAGAAACTCTGTCATAGACTAGAGAAAAATGTCATTCTAAATTCTTGAGTTGTAAACACTACTCACAAGACTTTTTAACATTAATAGGTAATTTTTTTCCTTACGACTACAAGCTACTGTTATCATCAAGTGTAGTTTCACTTGCATATTCATTTGCTTGTGAGTTCCCTCTACGATCACATGAGAATATGTAATAATTCTCACATGTTTTCCACTAAATACCTTGAACGTATTTTGGACAACTTCCCCCATTTGTAGTGATACACAAATTGCGGAAAAAAATTTCAGTCTCATTATATGGACATTTTCCTTTATTTATAATACAGTATATTCTTCATCCTGAGTTACTGATAAATTTCCTGAATAAAATTAACACACCCAATATATTCTCAAGCTAACAACATTTTCTCCACTCACAAACATCTTTTTTCTTTCAGTTCACATTTAGTATTATGTTCCTTAGAAAAAATTTAATATGTAAAAGCTCGCTATTGGAGTATTGCTACTCTAGGTCCACTTTTAAGTTTTAAGCATAAGAATGTGATCTGAATTAAGTACATTAAAATATTGATAACTATATTCAGAAAATGTGTATGTCATATTGTGCAAAGTGAACTATGATTCAGGAACTGACCAACTTTGATAAAAATTGCAAGAAAGCCTAACTTTGAGTCTAACTTAAGTCTTTATGTGACTGATCAAGTAGTTCTAAACTACCTTTCCCAAATTTGTGTTAGAACATTTACATTTGTTTGCTGCTGTTGTCTATTTATTTTTATAGGTTTTTCAATTTCAGAAGAGAAATTTTACATTATTGTCAGTTTATTCATTGATATAATTTCATAATGTTTTTTCATATTTTTTGTCATGAGAATATTAGCAAGAATTATAAATATTAACAAAAATTTTGAAAATATTATTGAAACTTTTTGGATCATTATAAATTTCAAATGAGGTTGATTTTCTAAATTATTTGTCCAACCTACAGTTAAACAACTAAAATTTCCACATTTAAAGGTATTTGTTTGGATCTTTTTAGGTCCTAGATAATGAATGTGCAAATCAATCCATAGCAACTATTGCTATGTTAGAAGAAATATTAAATAATATACTGTAGTTTTTAAAGAATTCCATAATTCTGTAAAATAAAATTTGAAATCTAAGAGCATATTTTAATTTTTGGCAGTATACTGATGAGACGCCACAAAATTTTAGTTAAATGTTCTGTATATTAGTGTGCATTTTACGAATAATTAATGAATTAAGATTCCAGCTTTGTTGAGGTAAGAAGGATTTCATCTAGTCTTCAACAAACAAGCTTGTTTACTTTGAAATAGTTTACCCTTAACAAATGGAATTCTCTCTTTTCACAATCAGTTGTTATTGTGCAAAGAAGTTCCTTCTTGACTTCTGAACCAGTCTCCAGCAGACAGGTTAACAATATTCAGTAGAGAAACAACACAACTGTTTGATATATATGTGAATAAAGGAATTTATGAGAACTGAACAGTTTTACTCTAAGCAACACATAACTTTATATTCTTCAGCCAAAGTTACTTGAGGCAAATTTATTCATAGTCGAGTATGTGTGTGTTAATAACTACACCATAACAACGTGGATTTCAGTTTCTGTATGAAAGTAATTCTATATTGTTTTCAATATCCAAATATAATTTCCACATAAAAAACATCATTTGTAGCTCAGTGTTTATGTATTGATATAAAGATTACCTTCATATGTTAATAGTCTTCAATTTACTAAAAAATATGTCTAAAATAAAATAAAGCTGTTTATAAATTCTTTTATGCTACACTACAAGCCTAAGTATGAAAAGGTAACACCGTTCATGAGGATAGCTGTTAGTATGGCTAAGTAATCTACATAAAAAAACACTATAGTAAATAAACAAACTCATACTAACAATTACAATTCAACTATATTACACATTATATTGAACCAATTTCTGTCTGAATTGGCTTAAAAATAATAATGTAAAACAAAAATACTTATAAGAAGGTGGTGCAGTATCTCAAAATATTGTGGTTTACTAAAGACTATACACTCAGTAGAAAATTATAGTTCATTATATAAAAGTAACCTAGTCTCTCATTTATCCAAGTAATATAAAGTTTATTTAATTAAAATCAGTCTTTTAAATTAATTGAAACATTTTGATGTCACTAAAATTCCAAGTCGATCTGTTGGACAAGAAGTCTACAACAACACATTGGCAAGAGGTGGTGTTCAATTAGGATGGCAAAAATTAATAGTGTCCTAGAAATAAGATTTAATGGGTTTGTTCTTTTCTTATCATCTCTGGTGATGGCTGATTTATGTGAGGGTGTGGCACCGGCAAGACAGGTTTACGAAGAATCTGAGGTTTAACTTTCACTTGTGGTTTGAGAGCGACAACAGGCACAGAGTCCGACTTTGATTGTGTTGTTGGAACACCGGGTTTCTTTAGCACAGTTTGCGTCTGAGCATCGATAGAAGCTGACTGAGCTGCCTTGGTGTTCTTCTTTAGAGTACACTGATTTTGCTTTGCAAACCGCTCTGCTGCAGTAGTCATGTCTGGACTCTCTGGTCCGGTCACAGGAATCTCTTCTTCACCAGAGGATCCTGATGAAGATAGAGATGAGAGGGAAAGTGATTTTTTGCCCCCACCTGCAGCTCCTGGTTCAGGAAGATCCATCACAAGGTCTGGTGTGTGCTTCTGTCGCATCTCCCAAAATTCCTGGTTGCTACGAAAACTTTTTGTGGGAGCTGTTGCAGCCTGTGTTTGAGGTTTCTGACCTGCCTCTGCTGCCCTTTTTTGCCACATTTCTCTACTTTGGCTGAAATTCACTACGCTTTCCTCTTCCTTTTCTTCATGAGGGTTGTGGTCAACCTCAGCAGTGGACTCTGACATTGTAGCTTCGTCATCACATGCCGCAGAAGTAGATGCTGTATCCGAAGTATCATCACCTGCTGGCAAGGAATCCAGGAAAACTGATAATGTATCTTCCTCTCCAGTCGGTGGCCTCTCTGTCTCATTTTGTGAATTTTCGATTGTGACCTGTAGAAATAATGTAAAGGGTTTAAATTCTGTATTCTGACATTTAATTTAAATAGATTTTACAATAAGTACATATGACAAAGCTTACACTCGTTGACCCATCTATTATATATTTAGAAAGCTGGCATTTTGTCACATATACAGCTGGCTCATACTTGATACTATATATTGATTCTATATCTTGAAAAACATACTTTGCATTTTTTTTTAAAAAAATCAAGAGTTACTAATGTATTATTACATACTACAGAATTAAAAACTTCTTACAACTAATATGATTGATAGAATAATGAAAAAGGGATTTTTTTAGAGTAACAGGCTACCTTACATGGTGGTATCTCCCCTTAAATAGCATAGGAAGGGATTTGAAAGGGGGGATGCAGAAGGGTAGAGGAAGGTAGCCAAATGTTAACTACAGCCCCTAGTCTGTTGTTTAAGGATTCTACCTGGCATTTGCCTAAAAGTAATATAGGACAAACCGTAGAAAGCACATAGGGTTGGGCACGGGGTTTCCTTTGTTTTGTAGCAGTACTTAAAAAGTTTAAATCACCTTAACTTGACAGAAAGAATAACATAATATTACATTTCACCTAAACAACAATTCTCTGCATTTATGTTATTATAAGATTATTATGGCTACCACTGTACTATTTTGTTCAATAATAAAATATTTTTCTAAAATAGATAAATAAATAGCCAAATAGTAAAAGTATGTACTAAATTAAATACTACACAATGTTTCTGAAATCCTAGTTGTTTTTCTTAGTTAATTTTTAGTTCATCACCTGGTTTGTCATTCTTTCAGCTCTTGTGCTTTTGAATCACCTGTAAAGGCAACAAGGATAGCAGGCACGTTGTGTGGTATTCAATTTTGTACTTATTTGTGTTCGTTATTTGGCTATTTATTTATCTAATTAGAGTACTTTTAACACAGACATTTTATAATTTCAACATATATTTATTATAGTGGAATCTCTAAAACATTACTTTCTACCTTTACAAAAAGTTATTAATTGAACTGGGCTAGCAACACACACAAAATATTAGTACATGTTTTGTAAATATCGTAATATTCTTAAATAAATTAAAATGTTATAAATTTACTATTTCCCCTCAAAATTTATATGTAAAATATTTATAATCATTTGACTTATATCATAATTGTAATAAATATTACACATTTTTAGACGACATTTGTCTAGCTTCAAATAGGAAAATGTTATATTTATCCATTATGTGCAAGAATACATCAGCAATTCTTAGATTTTTGCACACACACATGAATATTTAATTTAAATTAACTGTAATGTGTCACTTGTGTCTTGCATTAACATTGCTAACAATTTTAGCTAAACATCAACATTGGATTTTGGAAAAAATTAAATATTGATTCCAAGCTCATGCAACAAATATTTAAATAATTAATAAATATAGTCAGAGGAACAATATCATTTACTAAAAACATACTCTTTATTAAGCACATAACATTTAAATGAAATAGTAATTGAGTTGTGTGTATACATATCTATTTAGGGTTAGTCATCTTTAGGTTGTGAAAGAACGTTCTGAACTTACCATCAAGATAAGATGTAAGATGAAACATCGTTCAAGTCTAGATTCCATTTGAACTTCAAATAGGAGTAGAATCCTAACAAATGAACTGAGAAATACTATGGAATAATATCATTCAAGTATAACAAAAATTGCTTCATATACATTTTTTTTTCTGAATATGGAATTTGGAATTCAAAATTTACAAAACAAAAATTATCAAAAACTGATTAAAAATTGTTGACAACAATAAACATCAAAATAAAAAAACTATTTAGTAGTAACATTGGTTCCAATGTGGTAGAACCGGTTAATATAGTTCTGTTATTTAGGAAATAAGTTTACTGAGGAAGGATGCAACAAAGATAACATCAAACATAGGATAACTCAAGGTTGAAGAACATTCTTCAAGAGGAGAAGCCTATTAATTACAATTGAATTTAGATAGTCACAAGTTATTGGAGAGTGAAACATGCATAGCTGTAAAGACCAAATATTGAAGACTGGAAATTGTTAAAGAATGTTGAACATTTAAATAGACAAAGTTATAAAATACTGAGGAAGGAAGAAGGAGTCTTGTGAGATAAATTACTATTTGTAAACACTGATAGAAGCTACAATGACATGAAGGCATTACCATTGGACAGAGCTTGAGAGAGAACCACATCGACCTGTCTTTTTTTTTTATAAATATTTTAAAAAAGGAAACTAACATATTATTATATTATAAATTTTTCAAATTCTTAATACAAAAAAAATTGAATTCATACTTTTAAAACCTTCTAATTGATATTATATATATATTATTAGTCATTTTACAGAACTGAAGTTATTGGGTACAAATTAAAACCTAAAACACTTGTTCTTTGAACTCTTTCAATATTCAAAGCAAAACAAGGCATGCAGGTAACTACAAACAAATGCAATTGTTTAGTAAAATATTCTTAAGTTACTATGCTACAACAAAGAAATTATGGTTTAAAGTTGAAAAAGATTGTGCACATTATCTCAATAGTTTTTATATAACAATAAGTGAATTTTTTCTCCTTTTTCCAGAACTTGGAGCTTATTAACATTCCTTAGACTGACATTTTGTTAACTTCTGCCTTAAGGAAGAACAAATTCTCTTCAATCATATTACTTGGTTTCTGAGCCAGTTTTACAGAAATGGGGTGGGAGCATACTCATTTTATGGAGACATCTTCTCAGTATTTTTCCTAAATGAATCGAAAGAATAAAAAACATGGTGACTGGATTAGAATTCTAATCTCAACCCTTCATATAATGCAGCTCCATCATGTTGGGAAATTGATAACTAATTATTTAAATTGTGTTCAGCTTTAGAATTATTATTTGTATCAAAATATCATGTTTGAATATAAAACTTATAGTGCCCACTATGTACCTAATCCAATGCCCTACACATGCCGATTCTTAAATCATGGGATGAACTGCATATAAGGGATGAAATTTAATTAATTAGCCACAATTAAAGAACAAAAGTCACCCTGGTGCAGCAGTTTAATAAATAACACGCTTCCAATCAGTTGGGTAAAGGCTCGTGTCATGATATTTTGACAGTGGACTCTACCATTTTGTGTGCGAGATTAACTTTCCTGTCAGCTTGCAAAGTATTAACAATTCTAATAGTCATGTTTCTGAAGAAATACTTAAGCTTGGGCGAGTCTAGTTAGGTTGTAGGTAAAAAAATATGAAAACCTAGTTTATGCAACCTCAATCTGGAGCAAGAGCAGTGGTGGGCATGAAAATAATAGATCACTCCAGATATATAAATGGAAGAATTTAATAATTATGCTGGACTTGTATCTTGTTCGAGTAACTTGTAAATAATGAGAATGTATGTTTGGAATCATTTTTCAATATACCATTATATTTTAAAACAACTTCAATTAAATGTTGGAAGATTTGCATTTCCTGGATGCAAAAAAAATTCCTTCACATTTTTATTGAGTAATTACTTTACAGTTTTATTTTTCTTTCGTTTTAAGTTTCTGAATTTTACTCTCGCAACATTCCAATAGTTAGTTTTAAAGAATTTTGTTGTTACAGATATATTTACTGATATTTGTAGAAATTATGAAAGTTAATTTTTTCCTTTTAATGAAATGAAGTTAACATATCATCATATTGTTGTTAGGTAAATGACAGAAGCCATAGCCTTAGATACAGAAAATGAATCACCAGATAAATTACCAACAGGAAGAGTTCTATTTTGATGATGAAAAAAATAGCTGTATACATACAGTTCACATTATATTGTATTTCAGTTTGCAGACGGATGTTTCTCACAATTGTTTTAAATATCTTGCAGTAACCAATTTCAATCAGCATATTAGCAAAATAGGAGATTCAATAATTTGTTGATGTAAAATATGCACAGAAAATCATCTTGTCTTTGTTAAAGAAAGAGTTCATTTAAATACCCTTAATGCTTTACATTGAATAAAATTTACACTGTACAAGTCTTAAAGCAAATAATTTAAACAAGACCGAGACTACAGGGTAATTTATATCTCAATACTACAACAAAAACATTAGAAAATTAAGTGATAAATTTCAAAAACAAATTACACAACACTTGCAGCAAAAGTGGACATGAAGGACAACATTAAAATTACATTAAAAATTGGCTGAATCAAATGAGCAGCCTCAAGTAATTTAAGTACCATCAACTGTAGGCTTACCCATTGATTAAAAAACACTATCATAATCTAACTGACTCTTATTGAAATAAGAATTAAAATTTGCATTTTATTAATATATTGGGGAAGAAAACTTAAAATAATTACCTAGCTACCTTTTTTCTTCTTTTAGTTCATAAATAAATTTCTTTGTGAATGTAAATATACATTAATTTTTGTTTCTGAATCATTATCTTATGCAAATGTAATCCAACTTAATTATAAAAAGTAATTTATTTAATTTTAAATTTCTGCCCTCAAAATTTTTTTCATTTTATTAATGCTCTACTAAAATTACTTCCATGCATTTGGAAATAGTTCGGCCATGTCATTTGCTTCATAATTGCAGTGTTAATTTAGTGTCAACGTGATGTGTTTTAAATT
Source organism: Zhengitettix transpicula (assembly GCA_037074705.1). NCBI lineage: Eukaryota > Metazoa > Arthropoda > Insecta > Orthoptera > Tetrigidae > Zhengitettix > Zhengitettix transpicula. The sequence continues at coordinate 64,745,679 of CM073594.1, read as the reverse complement.
TGTTTAATATGGCTACATCATTTTTAAATTTAAACTAAACACCATAATATTTCAATAATATGAGATGTTTAAATATCAATATTTCTTCAGTGAAATATGCAAGGCTTAATTTTATACAAAAAGAACAGCAGCAGATCATGCAGAACACAAGAAGTTAAAAGTAAACATTATGAATGCAGCTATAACATTTTAAAAGACTAAGTAATATTTAAAAAGTGTATCAATGTGTTTTAATTGCAAATTATCACATTGAAATTTAAATATTCTCAAATTTTCTGCTGAACCAAAGTTTATATTAGTAATATCCAAACCAAATTTATAATGGAGAGTAATAATTAGGCAAAATAGCCAAATGATTGACAAAATGAAGTGATAATATAAATACCGCTGAAATTGTATGGTATTTATATCATCACTTCATTTTTTTTCCATTTGGCTATTTTATCTACTTATTATAATTTAAAACAGACGTATTATATTATCCTTTCTATTGAGTTTTCAAATACCTATTTTCTTTTATCACCTGATTCGAGATATTAAATTTAATTAAATTTTCCTATATATATGTGTAATCAAATATTTTAATTTTAGGAATAAGTTTAGCAAAATAGGTCCTTTATAATGCAGCTAGCATGATACAGTAAACAAAATAATCTGTTTATAATTATTTATTTCAAATAGATAAAACACCTACACATAATTTGCCATTTCTTAAATGGTATATTTGTTGTACTTTAGATTTTTTCTGAAAACAGTTTATAAAATCATTACACTAACAACATGCATGCAAATACACAACACAACAGCTCTACATGTGACAAAATGCAATCAGACATTACATATTCTTGTAATACAAATTAGATTTTCAATAAAAATATGCTAGTAAGAAAAAAATTTGGCATCAAGAATGTTATGGTTAACGTGTGCGAGTCCTCTCACAAATCACTGAAGCAACTGTGTTCACAATTTCTTTCCACAAAACGGCACAACACAAACCACCGGTAGCAGGATCGGCAATTTTCTGTCTCCCTAAAATTAAAATTATTGAGAAAAAACATTTTGGTGACCATACTTTGACTTTAGAACAACCACAAATGTTGCCATTATGCGACACTGCCATGCAAAATAACGTGGGCTGAAGCTCAAAGCGGCAAACTACAGTGACGGCAACACGTCACACGGTGGTCTCCAATACCTCTTGTGCAGGTGAAAGGCTCCCTGGTTCCGTCCAGGGCCCCGTCACAACCCCCAGTGGTGAAGAACCAGACAACACAGAGTCATTGGAGCTCGAAGCTCGTCGCCGGACAGATTCTTCAGATGAACTTGACCGCAGGCCATCGGGCTTGTCACGGTCTTCATCCCTGGGTACAAACACTCAAATTTTGAGATTTTGAAAGGAAAATGGGTAAAGAGCATTTAATACTTGTAAAAAATCAGGAAGAGAATTTAATTAACACATTGCTGAAGTTTGCTTTGTCATGTAATAGGATAAACAACTAAATTACCAAATATTTACAATTTACCGTATTTATGAAAATAAAATTTACTTACTTCATTTTGAGCATGATATATTTGTCTGGTATTAGGCCTTCTTGACCATTTACACTTCCTCGCCACCAATCATTTGACACTTGTGTGAACAAAATTATATTATCACCCTTTTTAAAGCTCAATTCACGGTCAGATCGGGCAAGGAAATCAAATTGTGCAGTAGCTTCCATGTTCTCAGATTCTGAAAAAGTTTTCAATTTAATAACCTCTTAATTATAATTTTTAAACGATTTAAAAATAAACAATCCAGCTTTCATCATAAAATGTTGGTGTAGGCCTCTTAAATTAAAGAAGTCTGTGCATCAGGATAAGTGGTAGAGTGGAACATAAAAGCAGAAGACTGCAATATCTGTATATGAATCAGATTATTTATAGCATTGGATGTATTAAGTACAGAGTTTGTAAAGAGGTTGACAGAGGAGAGAACATGAAGAATCGCTTCAAACCAGTTAGTTACATGGCTGATTAATCTTAAAAGCAAATTAAATTAAAAATGTATAAGTGGTTAAATTATATATTTATCAAGAATTAATTAAAAGAACATTCATTGACATGTTGTGTAAAGAGAACTCTTGCAACTACATCAATATATTTTTAAATAGATAACTATTTTTTGCAATTATATTGTTTCAATTTATTGGAGTTAAATTATGGATAACAAAGGTATGTGTATTTAAAATGTTATTTAATGTTACCATCTTCTGATGGATAAACTTCTGAATCCATGTCTTCTTGAATGTGATCAGAAGGAGAGTCCCCAACATCACTGAAACAAAAAATTGTAATATGAAATTAAAATAACAATTCACAAATTTCTAGCTATACCTCAAATTATCTCAAGATATATTAATAATGAAGTGAAAATTTAAGGTAATTGGTTGGAGTTGCATATTTTAGGTAAAAGGCACTTTTGGTATAAAATGTTATATGGACTAAGCTGCTTTGTTTTCTCACTTTTCATCTGGTTCCTTACTGATGTACTTCTCATACATCACTCCTCCATCCATTGGGAATATCTCTTCATAGAAGAGGATAATATTCTTAATCAGTTCATTAACTTGATTCTGATATTGTACTTGATCCTTATCTTCAGGAACTGGTACCAGTGTTGGACCAAAACATATAGCCAAGTTGTAAGGGTCCATCATATTTTCATCACTGAATTCTGATAAGCTGTAACAAAAACCGAATTGAAGAGTGACTGAAAACAGCACATAAGAACACTAATATTTCATATCAGTTCTAATCCAAAAGAATTTTTTGGAAAAACATTATTAAAAATGTATTTCGGTACTCACTGATTTAAGAAAGCAAACAGGTATCTCATAACTATGACAACAGGTCTTGGAAGACTTTGGACTAGATCTTTCATTTTCACTACAAATTCATGTTTAGATTCCAATTCTGAAAATAGAAGAGGCATTCACAAATAAATTTAAACTCAAAAAATAATTGGGAGACGAAGCCAATAATAAAATTCTAAATACTCACGAGCTAACTCCATAAAATGCTCAAAATAAATTATAGGGAAAAGTGGTTCCCTCAATTCTCTGAGATACAGCTTCAAAACTCCTGCTACAGAATTTATGTCAGAAGCATCTGTGACATCTGCCAGTGGATCTTCTCCTCGCTCAAATGACTCACGGAAGTTGTTTATCTCAACTTGTGAACCAGAGACTCTGAAGATTCCTTGATGATGCAAACCTTGAAAAACAGATATAATTAATTAGAATTCTACTAAAATAAATAATTTTAAACAAGTTTCCAGAATATATTAAGTTTTATAACCCAAATTGTCTTAAAAAAATATCTACACATATCATAGTTCTTACCATAAAGGTTAATGACTCGTATACAACTTTTCACGATCAGGGGAATTTCTTGGCCAGTAGTCTCCAAGAATTCCACAAGGCTCCCTCCAAACAGCTTGGGTTGACCACTCATCTGCAGCCGACCAATACGTTTACGCCTTGGAGGCGGTTTGCTGGACGAAGTGTTCATTCCCCTGAGGGACGTTGGGGATTCACCTCCTCCTTGTTGTAGCATCTGCCGCAAGTACTCTTGCTTTGCATCAAGTCGAGCAATCCTGCTTGTACCGAGGAGGAATTCTCGAAATTTCTTGAAACACAAAAAAGAAGAAAAATGAACATTTAGACAGAAATTTTATAAAAAAGATGTTGGTCCTTTAATGTTTTTTTATTGATGTTAATTTATTATTAATAAATTAAGAAATTCTCCAAACAAATTGTCATATAGAAGATGAATAGTATAATTATTTGTTGATAAAGATTATTAACATTGGGTTTCTAATTGCAATACTGTTGCAATAGTTTAATTAAATAGTTGATTCAGAATATGATTTCTCACTCCAGCCTAGAAAAAGTTTGCATCTATGCAACTATTGAGTCAGAGCACTCAAATAAATTATTGTTGTGTATTCTGCTATGGGTTATTGTCTTCACAAGCATGCCAATTTATTATAATTACAATTCTTTCTGAACTTAATCTTTACATTCTCATGACAAACTTGTTATCATCATGGAATTTTGACAGAGTCATTCAAAAGAATTGCAGAAAAAAATATTATTACAACATTAACATTTATTAGAATAATTTTCACCGTTAAATAGAATTCTTCAGTCTCATGCCTGTCCGCTCTGAGCTTCAGCGACAGTGTTTCAGGTGGTCTGTTGGTAGGTTGAGCATTTTCCCCGAAATAGGCTTTACAGTCATAATCTCTAGCATCCAGCATGTCCAGTAATGTTGTTTCTGCAGTTTCTAGGGTTTTCCAAACTTCTTCAGATTCAGTTCGCAGTGAGGTCACCCTATTTTGCAGCTGACACAAACGCGCTTCCAGCTCATCTCTTAGACTTTTCTGCAACTCTAGTTCACCATCCTGTAGTGCAAAATATGTTAGCAAAATTATATGTGCAGTGTGTTTAAACTGAAAAAGGATTAACTTACTACATTTACAGATGTAACTATATACTTCATGTAATATTTGTATTTATGATGTATAATATTGTTCTCATTCATCCTAAACATGTTATTTACTCAGTTGTAAAAATTTGGTGGGAAATATGTGGTTATAGCTCAATAATTGATATTTAACTAATATATTGAATTTCATAACATGTAAATATTTAAAACTATAAAATGTAATGTACACAAGAACATTTTGTTGTTGTGATATTAAAATTATTGAATGAACAATTTACACTATAAATTCCAATAAACAATGTGCACAAAAAATTTGTAAGAATTAATTGTAAAGTAGTTTACCTCATCCTTTTGGCCCTGGAATTCAAACTTTTTGGGAATCATGAAAGCAGTGTGATTAGATTCTAAGAACCGCTGTTTGTCAAACCCTGAGTCTAAGTTGCTCACACAAACGTTCATTTGGTCGAGACCTGTTTGCACAGATTGTTGTCTCCCTTCCTCAGCTGAAACGTGCATCAGCAGTGCCCGAGATATGCAGTTGTGGAAACCAAAGTCCATGCACTGGGCCAAAGAGAAAAAAAAATATACTGAGTTGTTAATACTTAATTTCAATGTCTGGAAGGAAATGTAGTACACAAAATACATGTTTATTTACAGTTAATTTTTTCTTGAAAATATATTAAACATAAACAATAATTTTTATCAATGTAAATGAAATGATTTAAGCTAATGCTCCTAATGTCAAGTTTTTTGGTTATTTTGTTAATCGGCTATGAATCAAGTTTCCTACAATTGTGTTTGTTGTATTGATCATAGAAAAAATTTACATTAAATTTAAATTGACCTCTTCATTAGTTTAGTAGTAATCAGCAATGCCACACATTGCATATAGTTAGGATTTTCATCTGATTGACAAAATACAAAAAATAATATAATTGTATCAAATAAATCTAAATTTTAGAGAAGTTTAAATAATTTGAAAAATTTGTGCATATTGTATAGACATGGTGTATGAAGGGCTTATTTACCTTCATTTATTGAATGCACTTTCCTTGATCTTAACTCACAAATAACTGAATATACTCACGTCTATTAAATCTGAAAGGTCTTCTACAAAGTATTTATGGATTGTAGTATTGGATGCTTCCAAGCAGAGCACATACTCATTTCGAGCTTTAAATGCTTTTAATTTGGCATCATTGTATTTGTTTTTCCTCTGTAATAAAAAATTGTTTGTTGAAAGTTGTCATTATGGCTTAAATATTGTAAGTCAACATTATTAATCAAATGTTGCTTTCACAGATACAACTTAATAGTTTCTTATTTTTATTAGCTTTCCAATAATCACAAATTGCATAAACATATTTGTGAAACCATTGTTCACCATGAATAGAATATCAAATTAAATCATTATGTTACAAACAAAAGGTTCTAACGAGGTTAAATGAGAAGATGCTCCCAATTCATTGGTGCTTTGTCATCCTGGAGTGAAGGTAGAGGAAAGTAATTAAGATCTGGGTGGAGATTCACTGCACCAATATCATATAGCCGTCTATTTATGCTCAAACGTTGAGAGGTTTCTAATAATAAACCAATTTAAGATAATATCTTTGGAAGTGTAGTTCTGATGTAAACTTCAAATTACCCTAATTAATTTTTCTTCAAAGTAAATTTTCAAATACAGTACATAATGATCGAAAAACACCTGTGAATTGTGCATGGCCAGATACATGTTCAAATTTTAATATAACCTATTTGTTTCACTTTCACATATTTTTGAAACACCTTTAACTAATAAATTAATTAATTCATCCTTTACATGGATATGACAGGAAAGTTATTTTTACAGCATTTTTTTCCCCAGAAAAACAAACCGATTGTCTGCTGTGAAACAGGAGATTATGGAAGTGTTAAATAAAAATGACAGTTCACAAACTTGTAGAAAAAAAGGAAAGGTTTCAAATGAGGTGATAAACAAGAATTGATAGATTATGTGGATAAGCAAGATACTGATTAAAAAGCTGTAGAAAATACTATGAAAATGCTATGGAAGAAGTATTTGAAGATTTTGAAAAGAAGATAAGAGGATAGTGGAAGTTGGAAATTTTGATGAATGGTAAGTACAATTTTAAGATAAGTAGGAATGTTAGATTTAGTTTATATAGTGAATGGCTAGTCACATTATTATGAGATTTGGTGAACCACAAACAATCATATATTTGAATACTTTAGCTTATATGCACAAAGATTTACCTTTTGCACCTCCTTTTCAATAAGCCGGTACTTTTTTGAACGGTCAAGCTTATCTCGTGGCAGAGTCTGTTCCAGCTTGAGCCTCTGACCTTCAGCCAAACGCAGCTTTGTCTCCGCTTGTTTACATTCTGCCTGGTAACTGTGGTATGTCTTCATGGTAGTGTGCAGTTCATGTAGGACTCGCAAAATTTCTTCGTGACTCTCATATCCAATTTCACGACACTGGGAAACAAACCAACTTATCCTATTAGCTGTAAATGGTAATGTGTTAAATATATGAATAAAAATTGAATCTAATAACATTTTAAAATATTTTCGAAATTTGTAAATATTTACTCTATTCATTAGCATAAAAGTCTTTAAATATTTGTTCCCACTACTTCTTTATATTGAGATGCGTCATTAGTTTTAACATTATTAACAAGATTGAAACCAATTTTGAAACCAAACAAAAGTTTAGACAAATGTCATAATATATAATGAAAACTAATTATGAATATAATGATGTGCCAACCCAGATGTAATCTCTCTCTGATTCTCACTCAAGCGTATCTGTTTTGACACATACCCGTCGGTATATTCGTTGAACGTCTTCCATAACTTGAGAGAATCTCCCGACAATGTGGGTCGAGTACACCTCGCTCAGGGCTGCATGATCCTTGCTGAGGTTCTTGGTTTGAGAAATAAGTTGCTGCCAACACGAGTAGCTTGAAAACAAGGGCCATTGTTCCCTCCTGCAATAAAACCAAGTTCTGTTATCAACCACAAGTCCCATTTGATGCAGTAAAATTTAAGAAAAATAATACTAATTTTTCCAATATTGTGCACAAGCCAACAATTTCATGGGAAATGAGAGGGAAGTCACATCATCATCACATTCGTAGTTTCTGAAAGATAATTGAATCTGAAATGTTTGTAATTCCTTTTACTCTGTATGACATTGTGACAGAAACTCAAATACATAAGACTGTGCAGTCTATATGAAGGTGGTTTTACAGAAGAATACAGGATTGGTGAGTGACAGGTTGGGTTGTTAGGGGAACTGGTCCTGTAAGAAAATTGAGAGATTTGATTTAAATAAATAAATCAGAAAGTAAAAACTACTTTACTAGATCACATATTGCAGAGATTGTGCTATTGTAACCGGTAGAAAGATGTGATACTATAGCAGCGTTTGAGTATAATAATGGAAAAATAGCAAATGCGATGAATAGTTTTCTCGGACCACGATGGCGGAGCTAGCTGTCAAAGGGTTGTGTCCCACACAAGTTATTACCCGAGAACTCTATAGTCATAATAGCAGATGTTGACTGAATAGGGTGAGACGTGTCTTAGCCATCAAGCGTACTCCGGTAGCGGCGATGCCTGCGTCAGATAACAGACGGATCCGGCCCCGGACAATGACGCTTTGTTCTTATGGGAAATATCTCGGGATGTCGACAATTAACAGGTGACAAGTTACTTCACGCAGCAACTGACGATATTTAACTAAGATCCGCTTAGTTTCTTTGATTTAATGTAATCATTAAGATGTATCATATTCATATTATATTATAATAATATTATATATAATAAAGTATTATATTAACACCAAAAATTATTTATATCTGAAATGCAATCATAATACCATGAGTATATATCAGGTTTACAGTTTTCTATGGTTTTTTAGATGTTTTATTGTTTGATGACGGCATACATCGAGACGGAAATGTAACAGATATCAACATTTACCATTTATTTAATTGTTTATGTCTGTATTCATAATAGTTTTTTCTCTTGATAATGGTTTAATTATAATAGTCCAATTTTAGGCCTGCATTAATATTACAGTTACTACAATTGGTGAGGAGCGACAAGTTACCCTTTCTAAAAAGATTAATATAATTTTATGGCCAAGCAAGTCAGAAATAAATTATCAAGAGTTATTTTAATATTTAATAAACAACACAATGTGCCATCTCGGTCCAGGAAGTTTTGTGCTATAAGATTGTTTCAATTATTTTCATTATAATTAAAAACTGATTTTTATCTGACTTGTATTAAATATAATTCGTGGAAATTGGTTAAAAGTCAGAATTATTTATAAACATTAAAATTTACCATTGACTTTTCTTCATTTGTTTAGGGACCTCTTCAGATATATTATCTCCATAAAATTGTATTGGTAACGTTATGTCAAATATTTTTCCATGATACGATTCGAGATCTATCGAGAACTGTTATCGAGATAATACAATTACTCAAAAATGTCCTGGATTAACCAAATACAACCAAAGGACCTATTAATTATTTAACTTCAAAATTATTTTTTTGAACGTTATTAATCTCTTCTTTGACCCGTGACCTATAAACGACAAGTTCTTCCTCTCGACGAGCGTGCTTCACAGAGCTACAATTTAATTACCACAATTACGCTTGTATAAAAATTTAATTGCGAGAAGTGTTATCAGCGAGCGTGCTTTACGAAGATTGTATCAATTATCTTAATTATTAATTAATTCAAATTTAGGTGAGAGTAATTTTTTTTACTTAGTTTGTATGTTCCTGAAAAACAGTGTCGAAGAGTCACGTTAATATGCAACTAGAATTTATTAGTTTCATGAAGCCGTGGGCGTTACAGGAAATATATCATTATTTTTCGTTATGTTTCTCTGATTTTCTGAAAAGTTTGTAATTTATTGTGACCTAGTTGTGTAATCCCAGACATTACTCGGATCTCATGATGCAATCACTAAATGTAAGGCTGCGTAATCTTTTCCTGCTAGAGGAAATGAACAATGAACATCACAAGCAATTTCCCTTTCTTTTTCTCGCGCAATAACCTCGGTATTTTCGTCACGCTCCTTTTTTTGTTGTTAGCTCCTTTCGGTTCCTAAAATATAACTCATGTACGAGTTACTAGTCCCGGTAATAATTATAGGCTCATGAACTACGAAAATAGATAATGAAGTAGCCATTCATTAGACGTAATTAAGTGATAAAATTACATTACATCTCGTTACAGAAACGTTGTGTAGTATTTATTTTATCACTGAAGTTAGCTTATTGTGTACTTAATTAACACTTAATTTTCATCCGTTACGCATGTTTTTATATTTTCAAGACAAAATATTTACAAAACTTTGCATTATAGACTATGGAAATCATTTCCTGCTACTGATACGATTAGAGGAAATACCAAACCGGAATATGAGAAATAAAAATGTCAACATCTAGGCGACAGTGGTTTCAGCACCAGAGATCCTGTGACAAATTCTCATAGTCTAATTAAGATATTGTAGTAATTGGTAATTAAGGCATTGTTCTAATTGAAAAGTTGAATTGTAGAGGACTCATTATTGGTGGATATAGCGGACGCCGCAACAAACCGGCAAGGCAAAGAAAGTATTGTTGATCGGTCGAGAAGGTTTTACGCGCTCAAAATTTACGAGACGAACGAATAGTCGGGCAGCAGACAGCAAATAGAAGAGACGAAAAGAACGAACAGTCAGGCAATGAACGGCGAGGTGTAAAGACCACAAAATTCTAATACACGAAAAGTTGAACAATTTAGTCAGTCAGCAGCGGGAATGGAAAAGTCAACAGACAAAACCAGTGAGTGGCATTTTCAACATGACTCACGAGATCTACGAATCCAGTTTGCAGTAAATCATCGAGAATCGACAAATTTATTCTAAACCAACTAACAAACTATGCTAATTAGAGTCAGTGAGTACTTAGAATCAGTGATATCCCCAAAATTGTGCACGAAAAGTTAAAATGAGACCTGGGCTGCCGTAAGTAGAAAGAAAACTTTAAAATCATTGTAAACCACGTTTAAAAGATAAACGTCAGATCGTTCTTTAATTATCGATAAAATGAGATCTTTAATTATTCAGATCATTCTTTATTTCTTGATAAAAATTGAAATGGTTTAAATTCAATCTTTAGTATTATTTCTTCAGCAACAAATTTCGTCTATGTTCAGACGCATTGATTCCCATATAAAGTAAATGTAATTTTTGTGAGTTTGATTATATAAATTCTGCCATTTATCAAACACAGTTCAAGACCCTGAGATCCCAAATATTTTGTGATTTTATAATTGTTTTAAAATTGTTAATAAATCTTGTTTAATAGTTTTCACGTAATAGTTCTTTTCATTTTAAAACGCCACATAATTCACATCTTGAAATATTGTAAAAGAATAGTAATATTTGTAAAATTATTACAATATTTTGATACGGATAATCCTGAGACAGACGCGTGAAGAGACGGAAGAGAAAAATTGAGAGTTATTTTTTTTTAAAAGGTCACCATGGAGAGAGAACATTGAAAATAGTTACTTATTACAGAGATATAATCGACCTGAAGATCCGGGGGGTATAATGGGGAAGACGATGGAGAACAATCAAAAAAATAATAAGATAAGATAAAAGGGAGAGAGAAAATAAAAAGAGGGGAAGAGACAAGGTTCGAATGGGAGGGGGAAAATGGGAAGATGATGAAAAAGAGGAAGAAAGAAACGAAGAAGCAGAGGAAAAATATAAAATAACACTTAATATGGAAACAAATTCTTTTATACTATCGTCGAAAATGTCGTGAATTAAAATAGAATAGCACAGTTTCGGTCTCCTTTTGTTTAAGTTCGGTCTGTCTATTTTTTAAAATCATATTTATATTAGTATTATTAATTTGTTATCCTTTTAAAACAGTGAAGTGACACTCAAATCACACAAAATTTGTTTACAAAAGTATTGAATTTGTTTTTTATGTCGCAATCTTTCGCTTGAAATGATTTTATTTATATTCATTCTCTTATTATTTATACAATTATTGTAAGATTTACTCAGACTATGAAGCTACGGTTACGGTTTTACTTAGTAGTGGTTATAATGTGACGTTCATGGGGATAGATGTAATGTTGGTAATATCGATTGTAATGATGGAAACGGTATGAATGTTTTACAGGACAATTTTATTTTCTTTTTAACCAAACATTTTTTATATCAGGTATTCTTATTTGCCGGGCTGAGACCCATTTCTAATAATAACTCCACTTCAGCTATTTCTTTCTGAGAAATGCGAGTTAGTGGATTAAATAAGACTTTTAAATTCCTAGCAGCGTTCATCTATTTGAGTTTAGTATAGAATATCTACGGTAGTTCGTCGTTGTCTGTTGCTGCAGGCCAAAGACAGTGTCCAGTCTCTAGTGTTTACTGCGCGATAACAACGACTGTAATAGTTAACTGAAAAAAACACGTGTTTCGTCATTAGAATTTCAAATGTGGCTGCATTTAAGAGGACGTGAGTGTGATGTTCTGGAGGGAAAAGCTGTGAATCTCTGCATCTTAATGGAGTGGATGAGATTTTTATTTAATGTTGGCCCCGAGGAGCTGTTGACGTGATGTAATGTAATGAAATTAAATGCTCGGTCCGGGCTGCTTATTAATTGAGGATAAGACGCAACAGGAGCGATTAGCGTGGAAGCGCCTTATGACGCGCCTCATCAAGAGCGCTCAACCTTCTGCCGGCGCTCACGATCACTGGGAATCACAAATCGACAGCGGTTTCGCTTTACTGACAATCTAAACTTACCCACTCCACTCCTTTGGGCGAATACTTCAACCACTCCGTAATCCTACATAAGGCTAAAACATGAGATTCTAAGGCGATGGACTCTGTTACGCGACGAGTCTTGGTAATTCGTCAGGAAAGAACCTGACTGCATTCTTCTGAGGACTGAGCGCTCCTGGATGGTTTGGAACTGCTCAGTGTGTGATGTGATGAAGTGGCTCGCTGTTGTCTCTGTTACACTTCGATAAACGAGGGATGGGTAACTGTAGTATTTTTATATTATTATTCATTCTTAAAAATTTAATCGGTATTCTTTATTTGAGCTGATTAAAATGGTCACTTGAAACAGGTCGATTGACCTGCCTGATCTTATGTTCCTTGTTGGTGTAGTTCTGAGGGGGTTGGAGTGGAAGTTGGGATGTGTTTTGGTTGGCTCTAGAGTTGGTTGATATGTATGGGAATGATGGAGTAGGATAGTAGATGTTATTGAGGGAAGGTGGTTGTGGAGTATTTGATAAACGTAGGAGTCAGGAGGTGCCTGATGGTCGTGGATGATGATGTTATCTATGGGGAGTTAACGTTTGAGTCGTCTGCCTGGAGGAGGTCGGGAGGTATTGGTGTATCGTGCAATTTGGGATGATTTTATCTGAGAAGAGATAGTTTTGTTTATTTTGGTTGCAATGCTGGAGATTTTAATGCCTTGATGAATGACGGAGTTGCGAAGGAACCGGAGGGAGTTGGTGATTGTGCGGAGGATCTTGTTTAGTTGGGTTTGGATTTTCTGGGTGTGGAACCCCAAAGTGGGCAGGAGTAGGTCCAAATAGGTTGCACGAGACAGAGGTATAGTAACCTTTTGGTGTAAATGGATAAGTAGGAGCTTCTGTGGAGTAAGGGGTATAGTGATTTGAACTTGTTTTCATTTTTTTTGGTGAGATGGTTGATGTGCGCTTGCCAGGAGAGTTTGGAGCAGAGGATGAGCTCTAGGTACGTTTTTTCTGTGTGGATGATGGAGTTTTTGAATACTAAAAGGATTTGTTGACGGGAGGGGGGTGTTTATTTAGGAAGAATAGTACGGTAACGGATTTTTTGGGGTTAATGCTGACTCTCCATTTCTCTGACCACGCGACAAGGATGTTAAGAGAGGTTTCGAGTGGGCGGAGGCCTGTTGTGAGGGCGGCGGATTGGAAGAGTATGGTTACGTCGTCGGCGAAGAAGATGGTTTGGGTTTCGGAGTGAATGGGGATGTGGGAGTAGATGTTAAATAAGAAGGGAGCGAGGATGCTGCCTTTTGGAATGCCTGCAGTTATAGTGTGAGGATTGGAGTGGGTATTGCTAATTCTGACCGAAAAGGAACGGTTTGTGAAGTAGTTTAGGAGAATTTTCTAGATCAAATTTTCTAATTTAAGACTGTATAAGGAAATTTGCTTCAGCCCCTTCCCCCACCACTCCTAGGGGCTGAATAATAACTTAACTGACATAGTGAATGTCAGAATTAAACTCACTGACTTCTTTAACCCTGGATTTAGCAACCAATTTCGTTTTATTTCGCGTTATTTTTAGGTATCGATCACCCCTTACATTATTGGTGCTTTAAGGGATTGAAATGATACACTAACGACATCTGGATAGCAGAGTGAGGATCGCCATCACTCGCTTCGTCAGATTTCAGTGTTAAATTCTATTTACTTTTAACTCGAAAATGCTATTATACTAGTTACTTATTATTTAATTTTTCCTCCTGATTTGGGCCAACGTGGGTCATGTTGATACATTACTACTTCAATGTAATGGTAATCTAAATATTAATTACATAATTTATAAAAAAATAAAAATAATAAGTTTGAAAATTTGCTTCTACTTTCTATAAATTTATTAATTTATTCTTAGGAATTATTTTCTTCTAAAATATTCACTCTTGTTTAGGGCTTTCCTACATTATTTTTTGGGGGAAGATCTTGGTGCAGGACCTGATTGACCTGAATCTGGGGAACCTTCTTGACCTTTTGTACCACCATGTTTTAATCATAAATATGTTTCTTTCTTCTATCACAAATTCATCGTTTGTTTTTAGCGCAATCTGTTCTATTTTATGGAGCACGAATACGATAATTTTTTATAGTAATAAACTTAGGTTCTGGAGGAGGGTCAAAAGTAATTTACGGCCAACGTATTTAAGGGTTAGCAAATAAGAAGAAACCTGGGACAGGAATGATATGTAGTAGCGACCAATCAAAACGCCCAAAATAAAGGAAGGGAAAAGATAAAATAGGGGGACCGACGGAGAGAAGAATATCTAAAGAACAATAACGGTCGATACGTTTTTAACCGTCGAGAATTTTTTTTACAGACGAGGAGATTGGCAAGCGTGGATGCTGCCTTGTGGAACGCCTGTATTATAAGGTGAGGATGGGAGAGGGGATTGTTAATTCTGATAGAAAAGGAACGATTTGTGAAGTAGTTTAGCAGAATTTTCTAGTGGGCATGGTTTAGTATGTTCTTGGTTTTGGTTAAAATAACTATAGTATGGGTCACCGTCCCACCAGAACTTATACTGGTTTCTGGACCAAACAAGGATATTACTGGAATTCATGCAGTAATAAGTACGTTTTGAACTCAAGATTTTGTGAAAAATCTATGGTGCCATTCTTAAACAAGAAGGATGACACCGAAGAACTCTACGAGTTGTTTAAAATGGTTGACATTATAAAATTCATTATGTTAAGTAGACTCGGGTAAAGGGTCTGCGAGGGTTATCCTCTCGCTGGCAGAACCTTGTAGGAGAGACAGGAATTGGCTACCTTTGGGGATGCCTTTTCTTCTCTCCGTTTTTGAACTAAGGTTCCCACAAACCGAGGCACCTCGACCTGTATTGAGAGGTGTATGTTCTGGGGTCGCAGACCTTGGGCATACGGTAAGAGTTGTTCGTTGTTCCCATTGGAACAGTCGGCCAGCTGCCTCTTAAACTGGTCGAGGTACGGAGAAGTGAATGCTGCGACCTCACAGCAAACTCTTCTCCCGCTATCGGAAGGACATGGGACAAGTACCCAATGCCCGACCTACGTGATGCAGGTTTTTCTAGGGTTTTCCCTGCATTACTTTTAGGCGAATGCCGGGTAGGATCCTTAAACTATAGCCCGGGGGCCCTAGTTAACCCTTGGCTATCTTCCTCTACCCTTCCGTATTCTTCCTTTCAAATCCCTTCCGATGCTATTAAAGGGGAGTTGCCACCATGTGGATTACCCTCATGTAGCCTGTTATCCTTAAAAAAAAAGTAGACTCGGGTAGACTGGACATGTTGCAAGATTGAATGATAATGACCCTGCACTGAAAGTGCTCCATACAGCATCACGAGGAAAACGACCAAGAGGACGACCCAAGCTACTTTGGCAACTGGAGATCGAAGATGGAGCTGCAAGAGTTGGAGGAAAGTCGCCCGTAATAGAAATCACTGGCGGAAGTTGTTGAAGGCTGTAGTGCCAAAGAAGAAGAAGAGCAAGTACGAATATTTAGGCTGGATAAGGGAATGAAGACTACAGTATTATCGTGATTTCTTTAATGATTGGTATCAAGATGGAAACTGCTTTGGCCATGGCTGGTGTCTTACTTTTGCCTCTGCTCCTTGTGCCGCAGCTGGAGACTCCTGGCGAGCTTGTCGAGGTTCTTGCTGTAGTCCAGCTCCACCTCTGCGCGTCTCCTGAAGTAATCCTGAAGCTCGGACACCAGCGACAGCTGCGACTCCAGCCGCGCGTCCAGGCATCGCAGCTGCTCTCCCAGCTGCACGCGAATGTCTGAAACACAACACAACTTACATTACTTTCTGTCCACTTTGCGCAAAATTTCTTTCTAGGAAAGGCGGAAGGACAAAGAGAACTGGCCAAATACTACGAGGATGAAAAAATACAGGAATATTCATATATATAAACCCGTCAAATCCTTATGTTCGCATTCCAACAACGGCAGGAAGGAAGCCCGAAGAGCAACCTCTGTGTTAACACACTTACAGTTACGTAGAATCCGGACAGAGATAACAGAACACGTTATTCACGGTTAACACGTATGTGTAATCTTTGATCTCGTTTCTCCTGATAATGTCAAGTTCGAAGGACAGATACGGGTGGAAGATCTAGCGATAAACCACAGAATACAACCCGACAGGTAAAACAAAGATGAGCAGCTGGAGCAAAGTTGTTGAGAAATAAATATTACCAATAATTAAGCGAGGCTGTTTCAAAACGACCAAAGCAGTACATTTTATCTTCATTTCCTTTGCGACGGAAACGCGACCAGATTTCCGTTATTTTTTCTCCTTGCAGAGGAAGAGGTATTATTCAAGCACGACGGGGTTTACTCCTTATCTCGTGTGATATTATGCTACCAAGATAACACGAAAAACATCCTCACTTCTTCGCCTAATAATGTATGTATTGTTTTCTTCTTCTCCACCTCGAGTGTGTTGACCTTAGTTCCATCGTCACGTGACACCAAAGCTTGTTCAGATAAGAATGTAATGAACAGAAACCTGTACAACGAAACTCACTATTTTTGCTTGATAAATATAAAATAATTAAAAACAGCCGGAAAAAATTTTATTCACTGCATTATTTGAAAGGTAACAAATTGCAGTTACAGTAAAAATTATAGTAGAACACAGCATTTTTTCCCCAATATTTCTAATGTATTCAGGTGTTATATACTGACTATTTATTGGCCATTATTATTATTAAAGTTTTCCAGTAATACATTGGAACCCTAATTATCTTAGTTTTTAATTAATTATGTTTTTGTATTTTCGTCTGTAATTTACATTTCATTGGTTTTAATATTTATTATTAGTAAATTTATATTAGGATTTTTCTACATCACCGCATTAAGATGTAGATAATTTATCATTTACTATGAAAGTCCTTCTAACCTTTTATTGATATTACCTGAAAAGGTCCTAATTATAGGTCGAAATCAAACAATAATAATTATTTGCTGGCATATTTTAATTTTACACATGGATTTTCTATTTATGTATGTATCTGGGAGTACAAAATGGTTTTTTTTACAATTTTATTATTACTACTTTGGATTTTAGCTGGAATTTTGTTTGTGTGTGAAGGTCGTTTCTGGCGTTACAGAGGTTAGTGATAAGTTAAATACTTTTATATTTATTGAGATATTAATTTGAAATAAAAACCATCTTATTCTCAATAAAACTATCTAAATATCATGTTCGGATAAAAACTGTGTTAAGCTGTAACTTAACTAGAAAAAAGTGTTTCAATTAAAAAAAAATTAAGAATTCAGGATATTTTCCTCCAAAGAATGGATTACAACACAACTTAAATGTTTCTTCCTCTTAAATAATATAATAGAGGACATGACTTAAAAAATCAATTTGACACCTTGTAACTACCTCCCTTAGGTTTTACATGCCTCCAAATATTTCAATTTGTCCAAAATTGCCCCGATACAAACGGGTATATCTCATAAAGGACTGAACCAAAAAATCTGAAATTTTCACTAAATGCCCTTCTAGTTCCTGGTAATAAACACACAAAATTTCGTCATTGTGTTTTAATCAAAAGTATTTTTTAATTAAAGAAGAACACAAAAATACACAGTACGAGAAACATTGACTTAAGGCGCCTTAGTGTTAAAACACACAGCAGAAACTGGGAAAAGAAGATTATTTAAAAACTGAATAGACTCTCACTCGGCCTGTTCTGAGAGGTGTATGTTCCGGGGTCGCAGACCTTGAGCATACGGCAAGAGTTGTCCGCTATTCCTATTGGAATAGCACGGCAAGGGGAAAGCTGCGTCCACACAGCTAACCCCTCTCCCGCCATCGGAAGGCCGTGGGACAAGTACCAGGCGAATTGTTTGGTAGGATCCTTAAACCATAGCCCGAGGGCCCTAGTTAGCCCTTGGCTACCTTAGTTCTACCCTTCCGCATCCCCTCTTTCAAATCCCTTTCCTATGCTATTAAAGGGGAGTTGCCACCTCGTGGATTACCCTCATGTAGCCTGTTACCCCCAAAACCCCAAAATCTTGTTCTTGAATTTATTGCTGAAGTTAATAAACCTTAAAGACACGAACATTTTTGGTCGTTTAGACAAGCATAACTTATTGAAAAATTTTTGTTACTATTTTGTTACAATAATTTAGTCCTTTCTTTTTTTTAAAAAAAACAATAATGTCAAGTGTTTAAGGAAATAAAAGGACACTTTGCTGACTCATTCAGGGTGCAAACTAATTATTTTGACTTTTTCTTCTTTACTACATAAGTTTGTGTACTAATTTCTCATAAGGAAGAGGATGTTCAGTTAATTTTTCATTAAATGATTCCTCTAGTTTTCTTGGAGATTTCTCATCCACAAAAATAATGAAGCTAAATAAGTCCCAGCAGATTCTGGCTTTGACAAAAAAACGGAAGAAAAAGATTGAGGAACTGTTAAAAGAGGGATCATGTAATGAAAAATTAACTGATCTTCCTTACAACTAAACACATTTTTTTATCCGAACATGATTTATAGACTGTTTTATTGAGAATAAAATGGTTTCTATTTCAAGTTGATATCTGAATAAACAAAAAGTTATTTTACCTATCGCTAACTTAATTTTTTATATGAAGAATTTTAATTGTGTAATAAAATTTATTTTTCTGACATGGCAATTCATTTTATTATTATTCGTCAAACTTGAGAAGGTCGCGAACAGCGCTCGTGCTGGTCGAAGTTTGCACCTGGCTATGTAACAAGTGTTTGCTAATGTCTCTGACCGAGTGAGAGATAGAGAGTTGTGTGTCCCAAGGCCTCTTGATAGCGACACGCCTACGCACTGTGTGCCAGCCAGGATATCCTCCACGTCCTCCTCTAATCCCGCGGCACTGACCCTACTCACTTCCTCTCTCAACCTACAAAACAGAATCAACTACCCGCTCTGTGTGAACACGACCTGGTAGTCCCGGAATTTCCTCCTAAAATAGTTTCGTTTACGCCGCCTTCAACACTCTGCACATGACTACGACGATGGTGATAATCGCGGAAACATTGAGTTATGACAAACATTGATTCAATACTAAATTCAGTTTATTCCATAGAGTCTGCTACCTTCGCATCTTCTATTATAGACTGTGAAAAAGCCTATAAGATCTGAACAAAAATATTTATAAAGTTTAAAGAAATTAGAGATAAGTTATTTCTTTACCTCAGAGTAATTGGGATAGAATAAATAAAATAGTCGAAAAGATGTTCATTATTACAAAAACAAAGATGAGGGGCCCAAACATGCAGCTTCATTATATCAAGTGATATTTAAATTATTCAATTTTAAAAGAGCTCTGGAGGAAGGCCTGCGAGGGCTATTCTCTCGCAGGCAGAACCTTGTAGGAGAGATACGAAGGGGCTACCTTTGGGGATGCCTTTTCCCTCTCTCCGTTTCTGAACTAAGGTTCCCACAAGCCGAGGCATCTCGGCCTGTTCTGAGAGGTGTATGTTCCGGGGTCACAGACCTTGGGCATACGGTAAGAGTTGTCCGCTCTTCCTATTACAATAGTCGGCCAACTGCCTGCTAAACTGGTCGAGGCACGGAGAAGGGAATGCTGCGTCCCAACAGAAAACTCCTCTCCCGCTATCGGAAGGGCGTGGGACAAGTACCCAATGCCCGACCTACCCGATGCAAGCTTTTCTAGGGTTTTCCCTGCATTTCTTTAGGCGAATGCCGGGTAGGATCCTTCAATATAGCCCGGGCACCCTAGTCAACCCTTGGCTACCTTCCTCTACCCATCCGCATCGCCCCCTTTCAAATCCCTTCCTATGCTATTTAAGGGGAGTTGCCCAACGTGGATTACCCACATGTAGCCTGTTGCCCTAAAAAAACCATTGGAATAGTCGGCCAGCTGCTTCCTAAACTCGTCAAGGCACGGCGAGGGGAAAGCTGCGACCCCACAGATAATCCCTCTCCCGCTATCGGAAGGGCGTGGGACAAGTACCAAATGCCCGACCTACCTGATGCAGGTTTTTCTCTGCATCACTTTGAGGCGAATTGCCGGGTAGGATCCTTAAACCATTGCCTGGGAACCCTAGTTAACCCTTGGCTACCTTCCTCCACCCTTCCGCATCCCCCTTTCAAATCCCATTCTTATGCTATAAGAGAGGAGTTGCCACTATGTGGATTACCCTATACACAGCCTGTCTACACCTTAAAAAAAGTGCCAAATAATAGTATTAAATTTTAATTTTTTTGTAGTACTCTGTGTTACAAATATTTTCATTTACGTGTTCCTGAAATAATTATCGTAATTTTGTTGTCAGGCTGATTTCTGATCCCTAGAATTTGTCTGCAGCCCCGCTCGTGACTGATTGTTTCCTGAGAGTCGTGTGACAAGTTGGCGTGAAACAGATGGCGTCGATGTTGCTCTCGTCATCCGGTAATTGTAAATATTTGTTCCTTAGTTTGTCCTCTCTCTCTCTCTCTGACACACACACACACACACACATGCCTCTTGTTACGCCTACGCACGCATCTCGGTACACATATGAACGCCGAAACGTCACGTTATTTCTTTTCAAAGAAAAAACTTTTTTTTAAAAAAAAAAAGAGAGAGAATTCCATATAACAAACACTTTCAAATCAACTAAATTTGTTGCTAATGAGACTTTTTATATAAAAGTATTGTTAAAGATATTGTAATAAATAACGATTAATTTGTCCCACGTTTAGGAAGCCATTTATGTAATAAACACCTTGTTGGGTTAATTAATGAATCAATTAACGAAAATTTATTTAAATTTAAAAATTTATTGTTGATAAATTAACGTTGTGTAAGACCTATTTTACACGACGAATTTCATCCAGTTAACAACAACTACTTTAATTTTTTATTTATTAATTCGTGGCATTTATGAAAATACAATTCTTATACCATTACAATCAAATACGTCGGATCTCTATATCTCAGGGTCACTACTGGGTTTGACTACTGGGTTTGATAATTAGAACAAAAGCAATGTATAAACTGACAATTAACAATTAAAATATAAAAATTTAACCTAAAACAATATGAAGATAAGTGAAACAGAAGAAAACTAAATGAAACGATATCTGACTATACCTTTTTAATTATCGTTTACAAATTTGCATAAAAGTTTTGTTAATCATGGAATGTCTGTTTGGTACCAGATCTCTCTCTTGTATCTTGAAAACTACCACACTAAAAAGCCATTTTTACGCAGACTCTATACATCATTGAAATTTTTTGAAATACTCGTCCTCTGCTATCTGGAACCTCGGATGAGCCGCCCCCTTTGGTTTGCTAGTGGTTGTCGGTCTCCTTTATGCGAAAATTGTTCAATCAGCGTGAAGCAACCATTTTCTTCACCGTGTGCAAATTATTATGTAAACCTCTCCGTAAAAATATTTTCTTGCTTTCATGTAAAAATACAGGATCTCGCCATTTGTACTTTATATCTGCAGACTTTACTGTTTGTTGCTCAAGGTGAACTGAACTGTATTATATCTCCCCGTCGACTTTTAACTGTTTCATCTCTCGTACGCAGATTTTAGACTCCTTCACCTTTCAATCGCCGATTACAGACTGCCGTTCTCCAAGCGCATACTCATTCATTTCTCTAAGCGCGCGGTCTCCATTGTTAAACAAAGGAAAAAACCCGCCTTCATTGTCCCCTTTACGCATTCGTACCGCTAACAATTTAATTATATTAAAACAATCAATGGCTTGTTTAATTGGTATTACGATATATATATACATATATATATATATATATGCAGATGTACATTATGTGTTATATAAAAAGCGACATTTTGAATCTAGAAATTACGTGTTTAAATATATTATCATATTCCAAGTCGCGGAGTCGTATTTTCCAGTAAAAATAAGTAGAACTTAACACAGAAAAGAGCGACGAAGGTGAGGGGGCGACGACCGTCACTCTGCGTCAAGTTGCCAACCTCCTGGCACGTTTGCATTTCTTTACAAATTCCCTCTGTCTGTCTGTGGAGAAACTTACTGAGTGTTTTAAATACAAGAAGAAGGAACGCCGTCCTGGAGCCTCTTCAAGCTTTCCATTGTAATGTTCACAATTTTTTATTTTCGCCGTCATCCAATATCCGCAGTGCTACCAACCTTGTGAGCATTCTGATTCTTCTTAATGTAAAGAAAAGTGGTGTAAATCGGAACCAAAATAAATTGTTTTCAGCCAAATTCTTTTCTATTTTCTGTCCGTTGCACGATGTAAGAGGTTAAATAGAGTAAAATCAAGTATCAGTAATGTTTTAAGTACTGAAAAAAATGCAGAAACTGGAAACTTAATCGAGTTCGCGAATTGTCAGTATGTTTTTTTTAGTCTTCATTAGGTCACGTAGTTGTTTGTAGTTTATAAATGGTGAACAAATCTACATATGCGATTGATTCTTAAGAAAAAGGCTATGCTCCCCGTTTAACAGCATAACTACGATCTCATAAATATACTACGGTACGACAGAGACCACTGGGACGACGCTCTGGCAGGTGTCGCGTCGAGAGCGTAACGTTTCATTATCTTTTGTGTGTGTGTGTGACAGAGAGAGAGAGAGAGAGAGAGAGAGAGTAGAAAGTGTGGAATACTTTTGTCGAACAGCTGTTCTGAGTGTTGTTGCGGAGACAAGTGCTAACTGGATCTGAAACATGAATATCTACTTTGACTTCACTTTAAAGACTTTCGCATTCGGCGGGACAAGTGGCGAGTAGCGGAGAGGACTCGAACCTTTCACGAGTGTGTGATTTGGGGAAAAATTTAGTCACAGAGGTAAATTACGAGTTTCTTCACTCGAAACAAAACCCACGCCGAACGAATCAAAATTTATATTCCTGATTCGAAATAAATAAATTGAATTTTTTCAGTGAACTTAGTTTTGCCGACGTTCCGCGAAGTTTACATTGTCCATAATCCCACCATCTGCCTTGAGCGATTTGTTGGCAGGAATAATCAAAATGGCCGCGTGTATGAGGAATACGCCTGACGTCGTGAAGTTCGCACCTGGATGTCTCGAGGAGCAGATGGCGGGTGCTGCAGGGAATCTATAAATGAGATCTCTCCTCCGCCAGCTGCACCAATCACAATTAGAAAAGCAAACCTGCCAATCCCCTCAAGGCGTGTGTGGGTGTGAGGAGCAAACCACGTATACGTCTCGCGGAGAAGTTGACACAAACAGATTATTCCGTTTAAAGGGAGTTGCCACCACAGTGATTACCCTCACGTCACTTTAAAAAAATATAGTGATTTTTTCTAGCTGAATTTTATAAATATAGTATGTCCCTTCCAAACCTCCCACATTTCATAGGTCCAGGAAAAAAAACTACAGAAGATATGACAATGAAATTGCACCATATGCAAGAGCATCTCAAAGAATTTAATTAATAACGACAAAACCATGCCGACAACAATTTGCTATTGATATGCTACACATGTAGAAGTGTACTGATAATTATTAAATGAAATGATGTGTAATATCCTGTATAATAATTATATTAGCTACTAGCTGAGTGGTTAATGTGATAATTAAACTCAGCGACTCCTATAACCCCGAATTCGACACTATTCTCGGTCTTATATATAACTTTTTATGTAAACCAAACCCCTTCCACCACCATCTCCCTTGCCTTTTGGAGCTGAAATCACACTTAAAAATTGTACTTTTATTCGACGCTAATAATAGCTGTTTAGGAATGTCTTTAAATTAGAGGCGGTAGATAGATGTCTTTGTTCCTTCCACCACCCTCCGCACCATAGAAGTACTTCCCTCCATTGCCTTTTGGAGTTTAATGAAGTGACTTAAAAATTCTAGAATTACACTATCAAATTAAGGGACACCGGAAACGTTTCAGTCAACGATTATAATGTTTTTAAATTCCACCCCCTCCACCTAGGGGCGGCTGGTGTGTTTTAACCTCTCAGTGTTTGTTCCTGGATCGTAAGTAACGTGTATAAAGTTTGGTATAAATTGGTCAACGCATTTAAAGATTGTATACGGATATTTGCTTCACCCCTTCCATCCCCTCTCCTGTGGACTGAAAAACAACTCACTGACTTCTATAACCCTGGATTTGGCACCAATTTCGGTTGATTTGCGTTATATTTTTGTATCGATCATCCACCCCTTACATTATTGGTGCTTAAGGGGTTGAAATCATACACTAACGACAACTGGATAGTAACTATTAATCACATAGACCCAGAAAAGTAAATAATCGACGCCAATACAAGCCGTTTTACCATATTTTTAAATTTCACCTCTTGGGAGTTTCTTACCACTTCGAAAACCTGACAGAAACCTTCGCGGGTACACACACAGACATTCATTTTTATATAGAGAGAGATTGTCAGTAAAAATTACAGGGTTCAGTTACAATGGAAAGCTTGAAGAAGATGCACAACGACCGCGATCGTTCTTTAATTTAAGACACTCAATTTCTCTACGTACACACACACGGATTTTGTAAAGAAATCCAGACATGGTTGACCTTAAAAAATACGTGCCAGAAGGTTGGTAATTTGACGCAACTTCCGCAAGAGTGAGGATCGTCATCACTCGCTTCGTCAGTTTTTCAGTGTTAAATTCTATTTACTATTAACTCGAAAATGCGATTATACTAGTTACTTATTATTTAATTTTTCCTCCCGATTTGGGCCAACCTGGGTCATGTTGATACTTTACTACTTCAATGTAATGGTACTCTAAATATTAATTACATAATTTATAAAGAAATAAAAATAATAAGTTTGAAAATTTGTTTCCCCCTTTCTATAAATTTATTAATTTATTATTAGGATTTATTTTCTTCTAAAATATTCACTCTTGTTTAGGGTTTTCCTACATTCTTTTTTTGGGAAGGTTCTTGGTGCAGGACCTGATTGACCTGAATCTGGGGAACCTTCTTGACCTTTTCTACCACCAGGTTTTAATCATAAATATGTTTCTTCCACAAATTCATCGTTTGTTTTTAGCGCAATCTGTTCTATTTCATCGAGCACGAATACGACAAATTTTTACAGTAACAAATTTAGGTTCTGGAAGAGGGTCAAAAATAATTTACGGCCAACGTATTTAAGGAATAGCAAATAAGAAGAAACATGGGACAGGAATGATATATAGTAGCGACCAATCAAAACGCTCAAAATAAAGGAAGGGAAAAAAGAAAATAGGGGGATCGGCTGAGAGATGAAAATCTAAAGAACGTGTTCAGATCGATACGTTTTTAACCGTCGAGAATTTTTTTTCCAGGCATTAGAGGAGATTGGCAACCCTTCTCATTCCTGGTTAATATTGAGGTGAGGGTCCCGCCATTGTTCGGCGACGTGCACTTCCGACCGATAAGAACCCACCACCTTCCAACCTAAACTACCGTACAAAGGCGTCATCAAGGTCACACTGAAAACATCAATTAGCAATGCAAGGGTGTAGCAAAAACATTCGTTTCAGAATTCTCCTTAGCAGAAACAACAGTGCTGCTGTTGATAATTCCAGGAAAGTGCGACTATTCGTCATGGTGTTGTTCTCTCCAAGTTTCAGGGAATTGATAAGTAGAGACTCACTCACGTGATTACTTTCATAAAGCAAACAAAAAACCAACGGCAATTACTGAGCCCAGTTTCAACATCAATAATTCCAATAACTGTATGGGGGTGAAAGCGTGTGTAGAATGACCTGGAGGAGAACAACGCCGGATAGTTGAAACCAAAAATGCAGAAGCTAAGAATGCAGATATCATTGGAAGTTTAAGTAGCAAATAACTGCGCCTGACAGAAGAAATAGAATATTGAAGATGATTTGAGAATGCTGGGACCAAAGTGAAACCCTGAGTGAGAGTCGAGGAAGAAGTTTTAATAACAAAAAATAAGGTGA
This sequence comes from Zhengitettix transpicula, assembly GCA_037074705.1. Taxonomy (NCBI): domain Eukaryota; kingdom Metazoa; phylum Arthropoda; class Insecta; order Orthoptera; family Tetrigidae; genus Zhengitettix; species Zhengitettix transpicula. The sequence continues at coordinate 64,719,489 of CM073594.1, read as the reverse complement.
ATTTATTTATAAAATATAAATTCTTTATTTATTCTTCCAAATCAATTTCACCCCCTTCAAATTAATCTCCGTCCGATAAAACGCACTTTTTCCAACGCTTTTTCCAGTCCTCGAAACTGTCAGAATAGTCTTTTTCCAGTATAGCCTTCAAGACCTTCTTCGATTCGGTTTTTATCTCTTCAATCGTGTTAAAACGGCGTCCCCGCATTGGCCTTTTTAGTTTGCTGAATAGCCAAAGTCGCACGGAGCCAAATCAGGCGAATAAGGTGGTTGCGGAACGATATGAGTCGAGGTTTTGGCAAAAAAGTCGCGAAGAACCAATGCAGTATGACATGGTGCATTATCGTGATGAAGGAACCAAGAGTTGTTCGCCCATAATTCCGGCCGTTTCAGCCGAATAGCTTCACGCAAACGACGCATAAGGCTCAAATAATATTCTTTGTTGACAGTTTGGCCCGACGGAAGGAATTCATAGTGCACCACACCACGATAATCAAAGAAAACTATCAACATGACCTTGATTTTCGATCTACTTTGCCGTGGTCTTTTCGGTCTTGCTTCACCTTTTGCACGATATTCGCTGGATTGGTCGGTGGTTTTAGGGTCGTATGCGTAAATCCAAGTCTCGTCTACAGTAATGATGCATTTAAAGTGGTCCTGATGGTCAGACAGCAAAGTTTCACACACATCAACGCGACGCTTATTTTTTTCAAAAAATTGAGCGATTTTGGCACCAATCGAGACTTGACGCGTTTGAGACACGAAACATTCTTCAAAATGGTTTGGGCTGAGCCAAATGATATTCCAACACTATCAGCGAGATCTCTAATTGTCCATCGACGATTTTCAAGCACCAAATCTTTGATTTTTTGGACGTGGCCCTCGTCGGTAGACGTTGATGGTCGTCCAGAGCGCGGTTCGTCTTCAACGGGTTATCGGCCCTCTTTGAACTCGTTGTACCACTTATAAACGTTTTTTCGTGCCATAGTTTGATCACCAAAGGCCTTCCGCAACATTTTCAACGTGTCCGCACAAGAATATTCGTTCCGCAAACAAAATTTGATGCAAGTTCTTTGCTCAACAAAATCACGCATTGCAAAAATCGAAAAATTCACTTTTGATTGTTTACAAAAACACGTGTACCTCTGAGATAATTAAACCTTTTAACAAACAGACCCGTGGCAAATATTATACACAGTCCTACGAACCGAGGAAAAAAAATTACCTGCCTTCCTAATACCCGGGAGTTTTAAATGGCAATTTCACCTTACATTTTTATCACAGTGGTACATCGACGAAAAGAAAAATTAAGTGGACATTTAAATTAAAATGAAGAAAGGCGAAGGTTTAGAAGAGAGTTAAAAATTAATTGAAAATGCAATCCGATTTTTAGAAACTTTTGGTGGGGAAGAGAAATGCTTATAATATATATTGGTTTAAGTCTATTACGCGATTTCAACCTGACTAACAGTTGGCAAATACAGGTCGAAAGCTTCTTTTATAAAGAAAAGGGAAACTTTTTGGCAGTCAAGTAGTACATTTTAATTCTACAGAATCCTCGAAATGAAATTGAAGGTAAAAAAATGAAAAAAATTACGTCTGATTGACTGCACTATTCAGTTGTGTTTCTCTAGGCTCTTCTTAGCACCTGACGAAAGAGACAAGGAACCCAGAAACGTTGTGTGGTATTTATATTACCTTTTTGTTTGAATTGGCTATCTTTCGTATTAATGAAATTGAAGGTAATTGAGGACGCGGCTATTGACAAGAACAAGGATCACAAGTTGGGAGAGAAAACAAGTATCCTGCATCGGGACAATACAGACATAAAGAGGTAAGGTAACATTTCCATTCTCCGTGGTGAATGTAGGAGTTACGTCCTTGACGACGGCCTTGGTCATTCACAACAAACAACGATAGATGCGGGCTTTAGGCAGGTGTGGAAAAAACATACACACACAAAAGAGAAGAGGTGAAACATCAACTGGACAACGACGCGGATTTCAAGGACGATCCTCCCTTGGCAAAGTGATCGACCTCGACCGGATTCTGCGGACGAGGTAAAAAAAAAAAAAGAATCCAAAGGACTGAGGGAAACGCGGTAAGACAGGGAGAAGGCTTCTATAAGAAAGCCTCCTTACGAAAGATATTAGAATTTTTAAAAAATAGTAAACAATAAAAATAACATCAAAGGTCCAATAGTATTCATTTCACAATCGCATATTAATCGAAATTGGCAGCTTGCTCTTTGGATGTCTCCTTGGCTAGTCTCACTCTCAAGAGTTATAATTGGACGTAACTGCCTACAAGCGTGTAAATTGACTTGTGGATCTTTTCGTAACCGTAGAGAAAGTGCAAACCTTCCACGTGCCCTGTTAAGGGACCGAGTATCGACCATCCAAGTCCGTAAGAGGAGAAGCTGCCATGTCCGTCTCCGACCCCCCTGGTTTCCTTGCAAGGGGACGTCAGATCTAGTTAGCTCCCTGTTGTGAAACCAATCACTTGCAAAACAGTCTTGCTAAAGCCGCTTGGGAAACAAACACTGGCAGCTCTCATCTCAACACCAAAAAGGGAGGTAGAAAATGGCAAAGGTATCAATGTACCAAAATCATATATAAAGAATAAAATAATAGAAAAATAGCAAAACATTGATTTTTGTGAGGCATTTAGTAATAAACTGAATGAAACAAGAAATTAACAACCTGTATACTGTACTCTAACTATTAGAGGGTCGCCAATAACCAACAACACGCGACCATAAATCAATGAAAAAAAGATACAAAAAACAGAAATTAATTTTGAAGAATATAATTTGAAATTTGTAGACGTTTCGATCAACTGTTGTAATCCTTATCAATACTAAAGCCATATTAAATCAAAATATTAAAAATTAAGCTATAACGTATTATAAAAACATTAGATTTACAAATTATCGCAGGGAAGAAAAGTCGTAATATTATGTTTTAATAGATAACGAGGGCTTACCCGGTGAAGATGATGAATAAATAGTTCTCGAGTTTGTACCCGGGTCAGTGTAGAATCGAAACACGACGTTTCAATGGCTTGAGCTGCTATCTACACTGCAGCGCAAGCCATAGAAACGTCGTGTTTCGATTCTACACTGGCCTGGGTGCAAACTTTGAGAACTATTTATTCACTATGTTTTAAATTTTTTTTGGCTAATGGTCTGCTGTGTTTAACATTTATTTTTAAAGGGAAATGATTAATTTTGGGAGGGAAAGAATGTTGAGTGTCTGTAGAGCTTCAGGTAGGAGGACGGAGGCTGCTGGTAGAGAGACAGAGAGGATATCCTGGCGTGGTGCGTCACTCCTGCAACACTTGATTGCTACTAATTGAGCCTCGTCGCTACCAACAACTTTACAACTTAGTCGCACCGAAAAGAGACGTAAAAAATGCACTCGACTCCTTCGAAAAATACCCGATAAATACCACTCAATATATATCTTCTCTCTGCAAAGGATTGAATTCCTCCGACAGCATTGTTGGTTTCTCTTAAAGAAATTTACCTGGCCTGTCCTGTCCCGGTCCTGATGAACTCAAATTCATTATTCTGTTAGCAGGACGTAACCTTTCAACCCGGACAGAAGCTAGTCACAGATGTGGTGGTTGTTAGCTACCTTTGTTCTTCTTGACAACGTCGTCGCCTCCTGCTGCTCCTCTTCTTAGTGCCATGACTTTTGAGATCTACTTCAACTGTCTCTAGAATCGTCAGCGATAACGCAGCTCGGCCAATACGCAGAAGAAATCAAGATACAGGCAGCAGATAAGCCTCCAGCGATTCACTTTATCATATTTCGCTTCACAAATCTGCAGAGTCGTTGGACTTCCAGCTACAGCTAGAAGTTTCACCTCCGTGAACCTCGGATCCTCTTCAATGGTATTATACATCAATTTAGGTGAAAACTGAGGTATATATGAGGGACTAGGGTCGAGGACTGGTCGGTATTTTCCTCATTCCTGTCTGCGGGCAGGAATGGTTCCCATAAGCCGTTGGGCAAACGGTAAGAGTTGTTTTCTGATCCTATTGGACCAGTTGAGGCATGGAGTTTGTTATGCTGCGATCCCACAGCCCACCAAATTCTTGTTATCGGAAGGGCGTGGGACAAGGACCAAATGCCCGACCTACATGAAGCAGGTTTCTCTTGGGCTTTCCCTGCATCACCTTTAGCCGGGTAGGATCCTTAAATTATAGCCCGGGTGCGCTAGTTAACGCTTGGCTACCTTCCTCAACCTTCAGCATCCCCCTTTCGATCCCTTCCTATGCTCTTAAACGGGAGTAGCCATCAAAGCGTATATCCCTCGTGTAGCCTGCGAATCTAAAAAACCACATGAACATATATTGTTGCGTCAAGGTAAAAAATGGCGGTAGAAGCCCCCCGGTGCATTTGAAGACGACCTACAAAAAAATTGAGAGACCCTTTAGCCCCGTTTGTTTTTTTTACGAACCGCAGGCCGAGAAGCTTTGGATTCGATACACTCTGAAATTTCGGTAAGGAATGTTCGGACTCGTCATGTATGCCCCAGCGCTTCTTTTCCGTGAAGACTGACATTTTTCTGCTGTTAGAAACGTTAAAACTGTCTCTTCCTTACCTCAGCTTCTTCTCTCCTTTTCTCTGGTTTCATCTTTCCCAACATAGACGATGGAATACTCGAATTTAGATAGAAGACTGGCATCTAAATAATTATTTACGAACATTGTAGGGACGTGGAAGTCTTATTATTAGAAAACCAAATAATTCAGGGGTTATTTTTGGCGGGAGAAGGAGGGGGGGGGGAGTGGGGCTTGCAATTTACCAAAATTCCCGCGAGTGCGTCCTGCAGGAAACAGAACCTTGTGTATGTCCGTGACGTGAATTATTTTCGTAGTGTTGGGACGCAGCGTCCATACACAAGTGGCAGCCATCTTTGACGTGCTAATTAGAAACCCCCTGCATGCCCGTGAATTAAATGAGTGTGTGTGTGTATTGGGAAGTTGGACGCGTTATCTCCCGCGTTTGGATTCGCGGTTCCCCGAACACAAAAGGCAGAGATGATGTTGCCTGCGAGGAAAGAGAAAGTAGGGCTCGTCGGATCCAATAAAGAAAAGAAGACGGTCACGACGGTAAATACCTGCTCAGACTCTCCGCCGCGGAGGAACACAACTACTTCCTCTGGCAAAAATAATTCCGTGCACCAGCTGACGTCGCCGCCGCTGTGACGTCATTAACAGATAAATTAGTTTCAAGCGGAGCGTGGACACGATAACGGGCAACAGCTACTACGGCTGGCGTGATATCGTTATTTTTAAATGAAAACATTATCGATCAAAGGCTCGTTAATGGCGTAAATCACTTGGGGGTTGAACAAGAGCGCAGGGATTAAGCTGGGATTAAAGTCTCGTCCAATCAAAACATATATATTTCTATTTTTAACCATACAAAATTAAATATAGTTTATGGCTAATAACAGAGTGTTTATGAAATACATTCAGAAAGTTTCGGTACCTATCTGTACCATCTTCAGGTTGCAACTTGCCTGAAAATTTGCACAGTGAAATCAGTGAAACTGGAAATTATAAACGTTCACTCGGTCAGGCTAAGAAGCAAACTTCATACCCAGACGTCAGTATATAATTTCCAGTTTCACTCATACTGCACAACTTTCAGAGTGACAACCTGAAGATGGTACAGATAGGTACCAAAACGTTATTTCAAACTGAATCTTCATTTTATTCTAAAACCTTCGGTGAACTTTGCAGCATCCGAGTCTACGTTGAAGTTGCCGAGAGCCAACTTTGCTAGTATTAAACTGGAATCTGACACTGGAGCTTCATAAGACATGGTCACTCGGAAACGTGGACTACGTCGGCTCGTGGTGAGATTCACGCGTATTCGAACGCAAAATTGTACGGAAAACATGTGGACCTGTAAGAGAGGGTAAACATGGAGCATAAGAAGGCAAAGGCTACGGAGAGAGAAAGAGGAAAGGTTGCTTTAAAGAAGCTGTTAAAGAAAGATCACTAAAAAGATCGTGAAAAAGGTGAAGCGACATAAAAAAAATTGCGTGCTCAATTGGAAAACCGGGTACTTGGCAAAAATAGGATTAAGACAAATGCCCGACACAAAAAGTAAGCGTTAAATGTGTCAATATGCGCGAGATCGAGGGAATTGAATTCCACACGCTATCAATTTTTTAAAATCACCAACGCGATGGAACGGAGAAAGTAGGCAACTACAGAAATACTAGCGAGACCTACTGGTTATAGTGAAAGTCGCAGACATTCACCTCTGGTAGTGAACTTTACACGCCTCTGTGTAGGGAATCTATGGAAGGGAAGCGGGTCTGTGACTCCGTGTTTCATTGTTAAAAGACGGCGACGAATTTGCTTAAATATATTATTACTACGTTTCTCATAGAACTTTGCAGTCAAGTTTATTGTGATAGGTTGAAGATCGTCTCGGATGAAAAAAGAAAATCATCAACTCCGATGGTCGATGGTAAACCTGGAGCACGAAACTAGAGATCATTAAGCGGCTGTCATCAATTAGTGGTCCTTTGCATCGTTAGCGTGGGATGACGTCACGTTCCTACTCTGCCACTTCAGCACTATTATATATAGAGCATTTAGGTGGTAGTCCCCATGAGCAGAGACAACCGAGGTCAGTTCTGTCCTCCGTTGTCGCAGACCTTGGGCATATAATGGCAAGTGCTGTCCTCTGTTCCCATTGGAACCTTTCTCAAAATTTGGCCGAGGCATGGAGACGGGAATGCTGCATCCCCACAGAAAACCCCAGTCGTCGGAAACGCGTGGGACAAGTATGAAGAGTCCGATCTACCTGATGCGTCACAAATTGGCAGCTGCTCTCCCTTCAACATCCCACTTCTCACGCCTTCCTATGCTATTAAAGAGGGTAGAGGAGACCACGAGGATGGTCCATCAGCCAGTGGACGGATGTACCTACGAATACTTCATAGTATGTACAACGTTGTAAGCGAGAGACAAACACCGAAGTTCGTCAAGTCTCGTCCAGAGCATAACGTTTTGTATGGACGTTACACATTTATTTATCAATCCACCATAGCATATGTTTTGGTCTTAATTTATTTCAGGTCATTTGAAACGTTCAATTTAATTCGTCTCAAACTCCAACTTTAATCATCGCTGGGGGTAAAAACTAAAGCCATAGCTTACTAGGATAATTAACAGAATATTTTTTTTTCCTGTGAGTGTCGCATTCTCCTTCATCTGGGAATGCAAGACGATAATGAAGAGATGTCTGTAGGATTTCCGGAAGCGGCGGTTTTCCGTTTCCACCGCCACAGGATACAGAGAGACTGCGACACTAACAACAATCCACTTAAAAGAAAAACAGCAACTATTACATATATACAAAAGCAACTAAGATGATGTGGCATTGTCAAATTAACTGATTAATATTGATAGGAAAGAGAATTCGACACTGTAGGTCGTTGTCGTGAGACCGTTACAACTTCGTTACTGTGCTGCGGCGTAGCGACACCAACTCTCAATGTCCGCCGCCTCTATCTTGTTTATATTAATAAAATATGTATGTAATATTTGAGATCCTTAGCTTAATGCTCCTCGAGGATGTAATCACTTTTATGAGACATTTTAATATACTGTCTACCGTAAATTTCATAATCAAAAATTACTAGAATCTGTTTTTACTTTTATGTATATTAGGATTAGTTGATTACTCGCCAATTAAACTTATACAGGTACTCGGAAAGAGACAAACATACTGAAGAATAAAACCCAAGTGACGGTGACATGCTTGTGACGCATCGTGACGTCATCGAAACAGAACTCTTAAGGCTGAAACAGAGCGCGTGACATCAAGAGAAGGAAAGGAGGGAACAACGGTTGCGACTGAAGAGAGAGATGATCGTCATCGGAAACGTGTATATATATATTAAATTGTACAAACATGAAATCTGTATAATAAAAAAGATTTTGTAGCAAATGAGATTGCAGATGTGGTCAGAGGAACGACGGAAAGGAAGAACGTCGGCCAGCCAGTGCCGTTGCCGTCTACTTTGGAAACCGAAACGTCGTCACCATAATCCAATGCCAGAAAATTTAGTTCAATGTGAGTGATAATCACAGTACGTTGCGTATTTAATTTCATGGCATTAATCCAGGCCGAGGGTTGTAACATTGCTATTTCTTGTTCTTGGGATATTGAGGAGGAAGCACGTGCTGCCGCTGACGGCTTGGGAACTAACTCAAAGCATAACAACGTCGGCCTGTAGAAACGTTATTATGTTACAGTAGGAAAATTAATTAATTTAAATATAATAATCGACACGAGAATCTCTCAGTGAGACATAAGTAAAGTGAGTGAGCGTCGCCTCCAGGAACGCAGCGATTTGTTTCCCGTCACGAGAAATTAAATAGGATGTGGCTGCTGCTGACGGAAGTTTACCACCGCACCACGAAACAAGAAACGTCCTTCTTGGACTCTGGAGAGGTTCTTATTTGTTTATTAAATATTCAGACCATTACATTTTACAGTTTTGGACAACAAAGAATACTGTCACGTGAGAAACGCCCTCTCTACTACACTGGTCTAGTAGTGCAGAGATGACGTCAGTGAGTTTCCAAAAAAAACCTCTGCTCCCTCAAAAAAACACCACGCCTACTTACAACGTCCTCAGCAGGACTTCAATTCAATAAATTTCATTTTGCACATTAATAAATATTAAATAACTCTTGTAGCCATTAATGTTACATCTCCTCTTTTCACACGACTGCTTCCTTCCCAGAGAGCTCTGAAGGAGCCTACCTTTGAGGATGCCTTCTCCTCTCTCTGATTTTTTGAACTAAGTTCGCTCAAGCCGAGGCACCTCGGCCTGTTTTGAGAGGTGTACGTTCCGGAGTCGCAGACCTTGGGCATACGGTAATAGTTGTCCGCTATTCCTATTGGAATAGTCGGCCAGCTGCCTCATAAACTGGTCAGGACACGGCGAGGGGAAAGCTGCGACCCCACAGAAAACCCCTCTCCCGCCATCGGAAGGGCGTGGGACAAGTACCAAATGCCCGACCTACCTAATGCAGGTTTTTCTGCAACACTTTTAGGCGAATTTCCGGGTAGGATTCTTAAACCATAGCCCGGGGGTCGTAGTTAACTCTTGGCTACCTTTCCGCATACCCCCTTTCAGTCCATTTCCTATCTTATAAGAGGGGAGTTGCCACGATGTGGATTACCCTTTACATAGCCTGTCTACTACACCTTCTTCTATGTGGACAAAATATTTTCAAACGAAGCTCAGGCTTGAAGGCCACGAAACTGAATTAAAGGATTCGATTCGTGGTCCAGCCGAGACTTTTTCCATCCTGATGCTATAATAAATATTTTGTTTTGAATTAACATTGGAAGACCGACCCGTGCGTACCCGACTTACAACCGGAAATCCGTATGAATATGCTTCACTAACATTATCGTCTACTGTCCAATAACCGACAGTAAGTTTACTGACGCGTTCGAATCATATATATATATATATATATATATATATATATATATATATTCTTTACGTAAATAGCACTGTAAAGCTTTCCATTTTAAATATCTAGCTAACTCGTCACCAAAGGGGAAATTCTCATCTCTTATAATATAATAATTTTTCTTTCTTCGTTAGAATGGAATTGAAGCCTCTTTTTACAAGTACACAATTATCAGGACTAAGGGAAGTATCTATCTATTTTTTTAAAAAATAGTGCAAGCAAATTTCTAGAAACGGCAAAGCGGAGGAATATGACTCACTTAAACGTCGACGCGTCAGTTTGTTTTTCACGAAACAAAATTTTTATACAGGAAGTTTAAAGTCTCAATCTCTTTTTCCTCCTAGTTCCCACTGAATCATCCTCAAGAGTTCGCCTTATTCCCTCGTTTATGTATTTAGCTATTTTATATTTCTTATTCCATCAAAGTGACTTCACCAAAGTCCCTCGATATTTCGTTGAAAATCTTCATTCAATAGTCTTCGTCGTCCCTAGTTCCTCAATAATAATGTAAACGTCGTCAGAATACTTTGTATTAATTCCTACGCCATTTATGTTTATTCTGGCTTGTTATCAGTATATTTCTTTACAGTAACTGAAGTAATTAAAACTCCAAATAGTCAGATTGAAGAAAAGTCCGTTTTACGACACAGGCATTACTTGTTAATTTTATAAAAAAAATCTCCACTACCCTCTTCAATACAAACATGGAGCTGTTACTACAGCGACCCGCCCGCTCCGACACAAAAAGTAAACCCCCAATTGACATAATCCTCCCCTTAAATCGCTCTGGAATCACCTAACTCTTAACTCCTACTTACCAACTGGCACTATATACTCCCATCACCTCTTTTTTTGAACCTCAGAACACCAATGAGTAGATCTTTCCCAAGCATCACGCTTGTAAACGAGTTAGTCGGTTCCTCTCGTCTATAACTTGGAATGACCCAGGGTCATTTTCAACAACCCAGGTTTAAAAATTGTAAATACTATGATCATGTTTAAATTATCATAATTGTAGAGTCTCCGGACTATAAAAGTTTATTTTAATAAATTAAAAAAAGAACTATCATCTTGAAAATAACTTTTATTTAATTTAAAAAGAAACTTCAAAATTTGTTCTTTGTTTACCCCAAAATGTTGTTTTGAATTCTCATTACAGCTTCCTGCCAAGTAAGTAACAACAGTTCTAACGAATTTTCTGTGATTCACAATTAGGCGAAAGTACGACTCTAGATAGTAACAAAGTGATTTCTGAAACCTTGTGGCCAATATGGAGGTTAAGTAAACATCAGCGATTAAAATGTCAGTCGTCGTATGCAGTCTCCGACCAAGTGCAAACTGTCAAATAGCTTATTTCCACGGAAACTTATAATTTCGGAGAGGTAACCGATTAAAAAATTCTTAGTGACGTCACTGTGCGTCATCACTTTACCCATACGCGTTTCCTTAACATCACATTAACGCGATCTTCAAGAAAAAGACCAAACAACACTGACTCGTTACCAGTTGCAAACGTCTGAGGCGGATGGGAGTGAGGGTTATTACCCACTTTTAAATTACACTTGAGATATCCTTAATTTACTAGTTCCGGCAGCCACGCCCCTTTTCTCCATTCATTCTCTTCTTCTCCTTCGTCTTCGAACTGACACTGAATCTCTCTCTCTCTCTTTTTCGTCCGTCCACTTGTGACACTTTTTAATTATTCGTAATTGCAAACGTGTCTGTTTCAGTCTGGATGTAAACTTTATTGAACAACGGCGTGTCGACGCTTAAACTGCTCTCCTGTGGTATGGAGAAGAATTAACGAGAACGTTCCATCTTCACCCCGACCTCCGCACACACTACCCTAGTTTAAAACGGTGGACGACCCAGACAAGATTCCACAGAGACTTAGAACAGAAAACACTAACTTGTCTCAGTAGGAAACCAGCAACAGGAAAACTCAGAGAGACCACTCTGGGAAATTTTAAAACTCGATGAGAAGAGGGAATAAGAAAAAAAATGAACATTAACATAAAGAGGGCAAAGGATTATTCCTGGTGGTAACAAGCAAGGAAAATTAGATTAATAGGTGTAAATAATAATAAAAGCAAAAACAATAATTAGTAATAAATAATGCAGTTTTTTTTACCAATACTAGATCATAATTTTATTTATTTACGACAACGTTTCGGTACGTGTTTCTACCTTCATCAGGTCCTTCCTGCGGATAAATTGTACAAAATAAATTTTTCGTTTTTCAATAGGACGTGAAAACAGTTTTTAACATTTAGCATATTCAGGCGAGTGTTTCTTAGTTTCCTTGTTAATAGTATAATAATTTTTGTTCAACCACTTTTATAAATTCATTGGCTTTTTGATATTGCAAATTTATTTTGTACAATTTCTCCGCAGGAAACACCTGATGAAGGTACAAACACGTACAGAAACGTTGTCGTAAATAAATAAACATATTGTCTGGTATTGGTAAAAAAAGTGCATTATTTGTTTCATATAAACAGACGTAAAAAAAAGAATCTTTAAGAATTAATTATACTATGGATGGACAAGAAAGTTAGAAACAGTTTTATTAAATGAATGTGAATTGAGTAGACCATTTACTTTATTTAGTAATATAAAATTTATGATGGACAAGAAATCCCGATATTTTTGTGACCGCTTCAGGTGGTGTAAAAAATCAATAAAAAAACGGGTAACGAATAAAGTAAAGTTTAAGTTTCAAAACAAATAAACAGAAAAACGAAAATATGACGACGTTTCGGCCACCATTTGGGACTTCATAAGTAGACATAAATACGAAATCTACATAGAATAATCTGACGTATTAAACGCGTCAGATATTGTAAATTTTGCTTATTTATAGATACTACTTGATGAAGTCACAAATTTGTGGACGAAACGTCGTAATTATTTCATGTTTCAGTTTAATAATACTCTTTTCTTCTTCTAACTGGCCGATTTTTCTGTTTATTTATTAAATTATGATTCAGAAAAAGTTAAATGAGAATATTAAAAGTCCTTGTAAATTTTTCTGTACGAATATTGAGAAGGTAATTCAGCTAAGTGGATAACATTGAATGCACGACGTTTCTCTCATCTCACATGCCATCAGCTGCAACACTAATTATAAAAAGTGCTAAATTACCGTCGCACCTGATGAGATGAGAGAAACATCGTGCATTCAATGTTATCCACTCGTCTCTGTATTTGGCCATGGGTTACTTTTTCATAATTAGATGTTGAATTTTTAAGTGTGATGAGAGTAATTTAGACCACCTTACGTCACTTCCATGGCCGAGCTCACAACACCTGTTAGGAGGATTCTTGCTGTCGGAAGTCAACCCCAAAAAATGAGAGAATATATGTATAAAAAAATTATGAATATTTGAAGCATAAAAAAACAGAATAATATATACATTTTTAATATTAATAGCATTTGTTGGGTCTAACGTGAAGCAACCTTGAGTACTTCAGTCACAATCCTTCTAATCAAAACTGTTGGTTCAGCCGCTGATTACTGATTGTTTTAAAATAAGAATTGTACTAAAGAGAAGACAGACAGACTGTTGATCGAGAGAAGAGATCGAATACAGCGGGGAAAAACGCGTGACGTAATCCGAAATTTTGCGTCCAATTTTTAGGCTCCAAAACTACTGGAACAAAAACCTAGTAAATTTGAAGATATATTTTTTCTGAGATGGGGCGCTGTCACGATTACAAATCTCCACACGCATTCCCACCACTACTCTATTATTATTGTCCCCACCCACTAGTACCTGCATTGACCCACCACGAATGAAAACGACTGGCCCCGACGTAACATCTTAGCGTATTTCCTACCGACACGACGTATAAATCGTGAAGGGAGAATCCGGGAAGCGTTTCAAGGTCTCCCTTCTCTCTGCCTGGCCAAGCAAAGCTGAGGGTCACACCCGCGACGACATTCCCGAGCAGAAGCCGAGGGCCAAGGAGGTAACGAGGGTGGTCGCCAACGAACCTTTGGTGCGGTCATCCGAAGCGCCGCCGCCGAACATGGCGAGTCCAGCTGCGTCCGCGTACTGCCTTCGCCTTGCCTTCCAGACACTCAGGAACTGCGCGTTGTCGACAGCACCGTTGGCGGCGCCACCGTGCAGGCACGCAAGGTTTGGCGAAAGATCGCATCAGGAACCGAATCGCGAGTAAGGATTTGGCATTGTCGAAAGAATTTATATGGCAAGGAAGGATAGAAAGCTCGGTGTCGCCATTAATGACAGGAGGAACTTCCACAAATTTTCAGAGATTCAATTTCATTTCATTTCCATACAAATTATATATAAATCATATCATAAAGCAGTTCGAGATAAATGCAGCCACCCTTTCCAGCCCGACCATGGATGATGTGTGGGGGAATATAACAAGAACTGAAAATTATCACATACAAATTGACCCTGAGAATCAGTAAGGTGAAGATTTATTCTTCTTCTCATTATTAACTACCCAACACAAAAAGTGAGTAAAGAGGAAGGGTCAAAAAAGTTTCAATTCCTTTATTTTCTTCTAGAGTAACAGGCTACACGAGGGTAATCCACGTGGTGGCAACTCCCCTCTTATACCATAGGAAATGGACTGAAAGGGGCCCCCCGGACTGTAGTTTAAGGATCCTACCTGGCAATTCGCTTAAATGTGATGCAGGGAAAACCCTAGAAAAACCTGCATCAGGTAGGTCGGGCAGTGGGCCCTTCCGATGGCGAGAGAGTTGTTCGCTGTGGGGTTCGCTGCATTCCCTTCCAGATCCGTTTAGGACGCAAATAATAGATACGAAATATCAGCGAGGAATTAATATCTTAATTGAAAATTCATGAGAGATATCATGTAAATATTAATGGCTAAATAATATAAATATATACGGCCAAGAGAAACAACCATCAAAAGATAATATAAACAAAAATATGTATATACTCTAAAAATGTATTTTAATGGACACACTTTTTTTAAAAAAAACTGCCCATAAGAGAATATAATATTTTATACAAATAAGCGAAGACCAAAGAGAAAGAAACATATCTGTTTAGTGGTTGTTCTGTCTGATTTGTAATTAATATAATTGTCTATGTTACATTTACCGATGTCTTCCTGTCTCTTTTCTGGTGTTTACAATTTGTATTTACTATTTGTGGGTTAGGTTTCTGGAGTCATTTTCTTGTTTAACATTTAGCTCTATAAATGGGACGAGAGACACGGGGAAAATTTTACGCGAGTATTATAAATATAAATTACTTATAAATATGCTGAAAATAATCTTTGTTCTTCGATAATAAAAATTATGATTTTTTGCGGGGGGTGTATTCGATATTGTCTGACGTCCATTTACAATCAACATTTATTTATTATTCATTCCGATGTGTATCTTTAATTTTTATATTTCAGTTAACGTCCTTGGAATTTCACATCAGCATTCTTTTTAGTAGAACGAAGGTTTTCCCGGTATAGAATCTGTATAAAGTTTTTGGGGGATGATGACGTGGAAGTCATGGAAACGTCGCGTTCTACCGATGCTGGAATCCCTAGAAGACTTTATCCAACATCATTTCTGTTTTTAACAAAAAAACGATGATCTAGACTCGAAACAGGATAAGGAAAATAAATTATTTAGTTACAATTTCAATAAACGTCTGACTGCTTTTATTGATTTATTTTCACCATTAAACACATGAAATAACGAAGTCTTCAATAGGGTTTAATATATTTTGTTTCTCTTCCTACAGAATTTCGAAAAAGTTCTCTTATCGCGTTATTATTCCAACAGTTCTGTCTTTAAGAAGCCTAATCAGCGCATCCCACTTAAACAGTCCTCAGGGGAGATTCATATGCAGATTTGCGAAAAACTCCCGCTCTTTTCAAACTATTCAATGCTACCTTTTTTTTTTACATATCCCGTCCTTTCAATTTTTCTTCTCCATTGTTCTGACGCGCCTGTATATTGAAGTTGAGGGGCGAACGTGGGTTGGACGAGAAAAAATCTCTGCAGCTCAGAGATAAGGACCACTGGAGCGAACTTGATACAAGGGAGGGATCCACGTGGCCCAAAGTCATCGCCCCTTTGCAGTTAGACTTCACATCTGACCGCGAAGGCGTGTGGGACGTCTAACTGCCAGGGGCATGTGTCTCCATCTCGGGCCACTAACCAGGTTAGCTCATTGGATACAAGCTATGGAAGTCGGTTGCTAATTTAACGGCAATCCAAAATGTAAGATGTTACGAAATAATTGATTCCGGTTTAATTCACACTTTAAATATAGAATAGGAACAAAAGGATAATATGGCTACGAAGTAAACAGACACTCGTCGTTGTCGGTGTGTGGGGGGCAATGGTAATCTGTATGTCATGGTCGTGTCCGGGACACATGTCTGCTTGTTAGCTATGCCTCTGTAATTATGATGAATGCATAACACATGCACACGCTCCCTCCGCGGCGGCTGCAGATAACCACGTATCGTAATGTCACAGCTTCCGTAGAAAAGGCCCTGTGGTCGTACATCAAATAATACGTTTTCATCGGGCGTCTTTATTTGCAAAGTATTACGCATATTAACAAAGCTGATGTTAATAAATCAACGAATCAAATTATATAATTAAATTCTATACATTTGATCGTCTGTTTTACGCAAAACGACCGTTGCGGGGGAGGCGATCAGTGAAATATCCAAGGACGGGGTAGAAGGGAAACGAACTTAAAGTTTATATATATGAAAAAAAAACGTCATTAGAGTGAGACACAATGGAATGATAAATTGAACGTTCACATCATCAGTTTATGAAAATAATCAGTCATGAGGAAGGGAGGAACTGTAACGGTTGAGCATAATACTAGTGCATTTATTAACCTACTCAGCTCAATCAGACGGGGGGGGGGGGGGGGAACCCAAACTTTCTGCTTAATGATCACTCAGGAGATGCCTTGACGTTTTACCGTGAACAATAATAAATCTAGATTGAGAAATTTTTTTTAAGAAAGTTTCTCCCGATATTGCAGAAGAGTAAGAAACTTCTTAGAGGCGGGTGATTATTTTGGATAATCAACTTTACTCCAGGCCAGGAATGTAATTTGTTTTCTTTCGTCAATAAAATGTACAAGTAACGATAGGCAAATAAACACTTACTGTGAAATCCAAATAAAAAAAAAGTGTTGTAAGTATTTTAGAGCTAGACTTTTTCATTCTTCAGGGCACAGAATAAAGAACCTCGCCAGGAGAAATAGAATCATTCGGTATTGGAATAGCAAAGGAACTAGCTAGACCACAGAGTATACAAACAATACAAAAGAAGATTAACGACTTATGATAGGGATTTATTGTAAAAATAATGGTAATAATAAAATTGAGTTAAGTGAAGTTGAAGATAAAATTATATATTAACAAAGGGCATGCTTTTTGAAATTTAGTTTAACCTTTAAGTCATTGCAAGTGATTCTGTAGGACGTCATTTATAGTCTTAATCTTTATCAGCAGTAAGTAACACGGTTTTTAGGGGTAATAGAACTATTTTCCATATTTACTTTATATAGTTCAATGCTTGTATATCCATTTACGTTGATATCGAATTCTTCAGGACGATTTATTACTTCGTCGCTATCAACTTAGCTCAATAAACCTAATCCGCCTGGTTTATCTGTATCGTTTCTTGTAACTCTGTTTTTTCTCCCTCTATTGTATATCTACTATTTACCTCTGTTCCTCCTCTTTACTCAGACAATGGAATACCCTAAAAATATTATTTCATCATTGCCTACAAATTTCAATACTCGATTAACCCTAATGGCCTTTCAATATAATTATAAAGGCTGAGATCCGTCCAAATAGAAAACAAGAAACTCCTTTATGGCGTTGCGGCCATCATCACCTGTAGTGAAAGTAAATTTACAATTACGAAGAAGTTGTTTAAACACACGACGATGTTTACGGAGGTAATTGTCAATCTTCAATCCTCGTATGACAAGGAAAAATAATTTTTAAATACAATGTAACACCTTGCTGTCGGGTGATAATGGCCGAAAGCTCGTGAACCAATAAATTGAGATTTCAGGTTTATACATTTATGCATAAGGATCATACTGGAAACGTGATGTGAGCACCCATGATGATGAAACATACTGTGCCTCTTCTTAATTGGACATTTTAAAGCTAATCTCTTATTTTCTGGGAGAGCTTTTGTCTCACTAGCAAATGTATGTGTTGGGCAATGAGGGGGATGGTGATAATGAGGGAGGGGGGAGGGGGTTTAGACTGAAACATTGAGCTTCTCCACTGTTCCACAAAGAAAGTGTGTCTGGGAATTGCTGTGCTTAATGGAGCTGAACCCCCTCCATTATCTGTTACAGCTGTCAGTTCCAGCGCAATGAACGGCGGCTGTAAAAGTCCCAGAGTCGTGGCGAGGTGTCGACTAATCACCGACTTTATTGTTACGCCTGTGTCTGTGAAGCTCCCAAGAGTTGTCCTGCGCGGTAACGAGCTAAAATATTGACGGGACGCTGAAAGGTGTTCAACAACGAATTTTCGTATAACCTTCTCATGAAACTACCAGCCGAATTTCAAACCTACTACGTCGGAGCCACTGGCCGAGAGATGCACCAATCAGAAACCGCCACGTCAGAAGCTTTTTTTAAAAGTTACGCCAAGCTACAAATTAACATTAATAAATAGCACCAAGACGCTGGAACAACGTAAACTATAAACACAATATAATATAATTTTTATATGTTCAAAACGTTTAATTGCTTCATATGATGATTATCTGATTTATTAAACAAAATAAAAACCATATTGTGTATTAGAAGTAAAAGCACACACATCATTAAGTTTGATGTTCGGTAATCGAGGAATCCTAAGTAATATTCACAGTCGGACTGAGGAAACAACACAAATATTTCAGTCGGACCACAGCCAAACGCTTAAAAAGAGTTGGTCGTTAAATACAACTTAATATAACGTTATATATATGTATAAATATAAGGCTAACATTTTAACGGGATGAAGAATAATAATAAATAACGTCAAACCAGATTTGAATGAATTTTCATATTTGTATTTCTACTTTCCCGCAAGCACAACGTAGTATACCTAATTTCAACTGAAGGGAGAAGGGCAAAGTTTCTAGGAAAGTCAAAATATTACTCAAATATGGGTTACGGATAACTGATTGTCTTTGGATTAATTACACTCTATTTTAGTGGAAATATCTTTGTTACTTTTTTAATATAGTAGATAACTGCATTGTCCTTGGACGGTTTTTTACTGTGCCTGTAACGTGTATGAATTTTAAATGGTGCGAGGAAGATGGTGGCCATAAACAATTAATTAAAGGAGTACTCTATTATTCGTTCAAACAGCTAATAGGTACATATAAAAAATAAGGACATAAAATTTCCATAGATTAATTTAAGATTGTTTTGTAATGTAAAATGACAACCGCAGTAATTTACATTTTTATTTTATGGAACAGCGCGACGTAGCAAAGCTGCCCCGGGAGAAAGCCCAGAGGAACTAGTTACGTGGTTAACCACGAACGTTACCTGGGTTCGAAGTCTCGCTTTCGAGTGTGGCTGTGGCGGAGGAAGCAGCAATCAACTCCCACGCTTCCTGCAGCCCGTCCCTCCCCATCAACACACACACACACACAATCAACCTCCTCCATGCACCAGGACACGCGTGATTCCATTACGTGCCCTGTTCCGCCGACCGCCGTTCCTCAGACATACTTGTCCCCACAGTGACACTGATGTGGCTTACTGAGACGCAGTAACTGGTCACGCTGATATGCATTGCGCCTTTGGTTTTCA
This sequence comes from Zhengitettix transpicula, assembly GCA_037074705.1. Classification (NCBI taxonomy): domain Eukaryota; kingdom Metazoa; phylum Arthropoda; class Insecta; order Orthoptera; family Tetrigidae; genus Zhengitettix; species Zhengitettix transpicula. The sequence continues at coordinate 64,700,145 of CM073594.1, read as the reverse complement.
CGTATTCTTGAAGTGGAAGTTTTGGGTTCACTGGGCATTGACGTGTAAAACAAGTAAAGAATGCGCCAGTTCATCAATTCCTTTGACGAAAAAAAAAATCGTCAACATCCAATTCCACATTCAATCGAGTTAATTTCTTTGCTTTCTCAAGATTCAATCCATTATTGAAAATAATATATTCGAAGGGGGAGAGAGGGAGAGGGAGAGAGAGAGACAGAGAGAGAGAGACAGAGAGAGAGACAGAGAGAGAGACAGAGAGAGAGACAGAGAGAGAGACAGAGAGAGAGACACAGAGAGACACAGAGAGACACAGAGAGAGACAGAGAGAGACAGAAAGAGAGAGAGAGAGAGAGAGAGAGAGAGAGAGAGAGAGAGAGAGACGATCAGGATCCCATCTAAAGGAGGAGTAGCTTAGTGCATGACGTCATCGAGGGGACTAAGGAAAATATTGGATATTAAAAGTACAAGCTAAATATACGATTAAAGCGGGAGAAAGTCAACGGGACCTGCCCCAACACGTTCCTTAACTCGCTGTAACATTACTGAGCGCTTCAGTGAAAATCTGATTCTGATTGCCACAAGCCGAGGCACCTCGGCCTGTTCTGAGAGGTGTATGTTCCGGGGCCACAGACCTTGGGCATACGGTAAGAGTTGTTCGCTATTCCCATTGGAATAGTCAGCCAGCTGCCTCCTAAACTGGTCGAGGCACGGAGAAGGGAATGTTGCGTCCCCACAGCAAACTCCTCTCCCGCTAACGGAAAGGCGTGGGACAAGTACCCAATGCCCGACCTACCCGATGCAGGTTTTTCTAAGGTTTTCCCTGCATTCCTTTAGGCTAATGCCGGGTATGATCCTTAAAATATAGCCCGGGGGCCCTAGTTAACCCTTGGCTACCTTCCTCTACCCTTCCGCATCCCCCCTTTCAAATCCCTTCCTATGCTATTAAAGGGGAGTTGCCCTCATGTAGCCTGTTGCCCTAAAAAAAATAAAAATAAAACTAAAAAAAAAAGCGTCCGAAATGCCCCGGCAGGTAACCTGCGAGGGATGTTCTCTCGCAGGCAGAACCTTGTAGGAGAGATACGAAGGGGCTACCTTAGGGGATGCCTTTTCCTCTCCGTTTTGAACTAAGGTTCCCACAAGCCGAGGCACCTCGGCCTGTTCAGAAAGGTGTATGTTCCGGGGTCACAGACCTTGGGCATATGGTAAGAGTTGTCCGCTATTCCCATTGGAATGGTCGGCCAGCTGCCTCCTAAACTGGTCGAGGCACGGAGAAGGGAATGCTACGTCCCCACAGCAAACTTCTCTCCCACCATCGGAAGGGCGTGGGACTAGTACCCAATGCCCGACCTACCTGTTGCAGGTTTTTCTATGGTTTTCCTTGCATTTCTTTAGGCGAATGCCGGGTAGGATCCTTAAACCATAGCCCGGGGGCCCTAGTAACCCTTGGCTACCTTCCTCTACCCTTCCGCATCCCCCTTTCAAATACCTTCCTATGCTATTAAAGGGGAGTTGCCCAATGTGATCACCCTCATGTAGCCTGTTGCCTTTAAAAAAAAAGCGTCCGAAATGTAGAACTTCAAATTAACGCTGCTTGTCGCGACCTGACTTGTAATTTCCTAAGTGTTTCTGGCCGGTCTTTCAGGTGGACACACACACTGCTATCACGTCACGTACAGTCACGTGACGTGCCGGCTATAAAGTTGAAGCAGCCTCAGTCGCAAACCGCTGTCACGTCACCACGTTGTTTCCGGTCAGCAAACAGGTGCTTCGACAAGTGACAGCAGTGTGCAGCTCTGGGCATTTTTTATTCAATACACCAGCATACATCTGTGTACCTAACAGCCGTACATTATCCCTCTCTCCCAGGAAAAGTAGATATAATACCGTTACGGAAATACAAAGTATTGTTTCCGTTTGAAGCAGCCTGCACTGAAGACGGTAACACATAATATAAAATATTATACAGATTCTGTTTTGTTTATTCGAATAACACTGTATTGTACTGTTGAAGATGGTCGTATATTACAAACATATATATTTACACACTTGTGCGTGATTCTAAATATGATATAAAAATTAAAGACCACGTACTTAGTAACGCGCGACTGAATTGGCGTTATTAAATAACAATAAAAGGACCTGACCGAGATAGTAGTCAGGTTGACATTTTTTTTCAATAAAATAATTAAATTAAAAATGTTAAAAAGTAGGAAGGATAGATTTCAAGTTCAATCAAATAACTCGTGTATTTATTTTTCTTTCATTTGAATTTAGGTGTATTTTTGTAAATTGTAATGATTTTTTTAAACCCGATAGTGCAATAAAAAGAGAATTAAATTCTCTACAGCTTTCTTTCAATGAGAAATTTGTGTAAGAGCGACCATTTTTGAGACATCAGGAGTTATAACTTCACAGTGGTTAAGTTTTAATGGTTTATTAACAAAAATAATAATACTTGAGGTAATTAAGTAAAATAATTCTGTGTTATTTTGCAAACAAATTGACTAGGGATCCTCAAGTGCCTTTGATAAACAGAATACAGATTGAAAATGTGACATGGCGTGACATCAGAAATGTGACAGCGCGTGACATCGCAGTGACGTCACGTACCGTGATAGAAGTGTGTCTGTAGCCGTAAGACAACATTGGCAGAGACTTTTGAGACTGCACGTTAAATCACGTGACGTGATGGAGGTGAGTCTCCACCTTTAACGTTACTTTTCTTTTGTAGAAAAAATAATCTTCCCCAACGCTTTGTTTCAATCGTCAGCAACAACAATAATAAATATGCTCGAGTACGGGGTAACCTTCCTGTTATAAATCAGTCAGTTCCTCGTAGAACAAAGACGATTTGAAGGAAATAATAATATAAATAATTTTAAGACATGAAGAAGAAACAAAGGATAAAACGGAGATACAATTTTCTGAACGAAGCCTCCGAATTGTTCTACAAAAGCTACGGCTAATGAGCGAAGGACAAGCCAGCATGGGACGGGGGAATTCTTAAATATACTTAATAAATAATTAATTCTGTGTAAATGAATGTTCCAACTACACGTTGATGGAAGCGAGGGCCAGCAGCGGTGGTAATAATAATCATGTTTGTCGATTCTTAGAAACGTGGACGATGTTGGAGGAATAAGGTTCCTAATCCCCCGCGGATTTCTCAGAGTTAGCTTAGTCTCTTCCCCGGGGATTCTCTCCCCACTATACGACATTAAAATCGTCTTGATTTAAGCGCTGAATGCCGCACGTCCTCCCCCACTGTCCTCCGTCGTCGCCCGCCGCGCATGGTAAATATTTCCAGAGGAGGAGCCCAACGTCAAATAATCATCTTTAGTTTTCAAAACAGATTCCGACTTCCGCCGGCGAGGATGCTCCCGGAATTGACGAGGCGCAGGAGCCTCCGGAATTACAACAAACAACGTACCAGGACGGCTACCTGGAACTTCCTCTTCAAACAATCCCTGCAGCCACGTGCTATCAAATTACTGCGTCTGCTGACTGAACGTCGCTCTGGTCCCGAAGACTCAGACTGATAATAATAGCACGAGTATTTGCTTGGAAAGAAGTAGTCAGAGCTGGAAAGAGACGAACGAAGACTTATTTTGCGCCTCAGAAATGGTTTTACATTATACGCCTAAAGTAGCCCTTAAGGAGAGTGTATTAATTTTTGATTGGTGCTTTGTTCGGCAATGGATTTAAATTTAAGGCGACACTGAAAAGTATAATAAAAAAATCTATGGATAATAAATCTTACGTTTTTCCCCCCTTCCTCTCAGCTACCACCCTCGTATACTGGCTTCAACAACCAACACAAAACGCAATCGCGGAAACTCACATAAAAACCAGAGGTCTCCATCGCCAGTTTCTCGTTTATACTAATGGTCCATTTGTTAAAGATAGAGATAGTTAGTTTACGACCTAATCGCCGATTGGAATCGATGCGATGTTTCTCGTGGTGGGGGTGATGGAGGGAACGGGTACTTCACCCTCCCAGAGGGTCGATAGTTAGGCTTGATTTGTGGGCGAACGAGCGTTGTTGCAATTCAAATGTAATCACGGCTAATTCGATGTCTGTGTTTGTTCTGGCTCGCAGGGGAACGACAGAGACCACGCACACACATACACGTGGGGTCAATGGTTCCCAAAAAACAACTACAGCCGAGGTTAATGCCAACCCTAGTGACTTGAAAATACGACCACGGTTATAATGGTCACGATTATACAAACTTGTTGCTCATCCTTACATATAACAGTATCGAGATCAATTTTGTCTCTGTGGAACACTCGAAGGGCTCTGAAAAGTGCCAAAGCGATTTTTAAAAAAGGAGTGTATATTATTTCTGCACATCCGCCTATAAACGACGGGCTACAATCGAAAGACTGTGAGGCACAACGACGATAATAATTGAATATTTAGAAACACCAGATTTACCCCTGTAATTCGTACGGGAGTGGAAACATCGTGTACTGGTTTCGGGGCCAATATTTGTATTTAACACGCATCTTATAACTCAATCACTGTGTCAAGTTCATTTGTCTATTCTTTTACCTTACTCCTCCCAACAAAGAGTTTTGTTTACCGACCAATTACTTCGTCATCGATGACGAAAGTCTCACTGGAAAGTGCAACTGCTTCACTAGTCTATTTTGCCTACTTTCATTCACATATGTGTTACGGTATTGCCAACTGGAGAAAATTTTCTCGTAGTGTGGAAGTTTTCAAACTGCAAAAACGAGCCATTAGAATTATATCAGGTTGAGATGCTAGAGAAAGCTGCAGACCTCTGTTCAAAAGACTTCATATTCTGACTCTACCTAGCGCTTACATATTCGAAATACTTAAATTTGTTATAGCAACATGAACCTACGTGCCTACGTCCAGACCGAACGGATTATCTATCCGCCACGGCGGCACCTGGTCAAATTCCAACTTACCAAGCTCTCAACCCTTGCTAATATATAATATAATATATATAAATATCAATTAAAAAACTATCGCGCTACAAAGTAAAGGTATTTGGGAGTATTGGGATAGTAGAGAAGGGGTCCAAGAACACCGCCTTGACGTTCGCCTCCAGAGATTTTATGAATGGAAGAGAAAGTTTAAATTTTACTGAAAAGGATCTGTTAGTTAAATAGTTGGTTATTAGCCTGAAGTGGTTTTGGTTGCCACGAACGTAGCTGAAAAATAAATCGCATGTTTTTTTTTGTCCTCGACTTCTCGAAAGTATTCGTGTGCCATTTTTTTTTTGCTCCGGTGGCTTGGGATATAGTTACAGATTTTTTCTTCTTTACATATGACGAGGGGATTTTCGTGCCTCCCGACGTCGTTGCTACGTCACCCACCACCCACTCTTGCGTCTTTTCACGGTTCTACTCCGGTGTACAAATGACCTGATGAGGACTTATACTACAAAGGTCACCCACCAGTGTCGCCCTGCCCTAATGATGGCGCCTTTACGTAATGAAGTCTATTTATCTTTTCAAGCACCATAAATCAATGGTTCACTCAGTCTCGCACGAGACTAATTTTTCCTCGCGCGGACTCTGGAATTACCTTCCTTTAATTTTCCTGTGAGACGTGCTACGTTACTATTCAAGTGTCAGGTTTGTTATGGTGACGCCTTAATTCCTCCCCGGAGTCCGTGGCAAGGTAAGGAGCTCAAGAGGGAGAGCGGAAACCTTAGGCGAGGTGTCCTAAGTCACTAATGTGATTTCGGGACACTTGAGCTCTCGCGGGCAAGAGGGTTGTGATAGGTTAGGCAGGTTTCCTCTCCTCAAGACGGCCAAATCACAACAACCTGCGAAACACTTCTCCAATGAAAACTATGGCATTATTTACAAACATAAAACAGCGATATCTTTCGGTCCTACGTGGTTTTTTAAACCCAACAATTTTTGTCTGTTTTTTTTTATAATTTTTTACAGTCAAGTGATTTTACAGTTTTGATAATTGTCCTGTCTCCCTATTTGCCATTTTCTGACAGAAAAATCTTTTCTCACTGTGCGTGGTCTTAAAGTAAACCCTCGACCAGACTTATTCATGTGTACATAAACTAGATATTAGACTCGTAAAAGTGATGACGTCACGTAATCATGCAAACTTCAAGACTCAGGAAATACCTCTGAATGATTTTATATTAACTGCAGATATATTTGGATTTTTGTAGGCACAATATCATTACTTAAACGCGATTTAACATTTGACAATAATTTTAAAATTAAACCAGTCGGAAGTATATTTATGAGTTTAGTGATAATTTTACGTTTACACGGGGGGAGAAACTCTATAAAATAAATTTCCTTTTTTTATCAGTCTCAGTTTTTTTAAAACAATTTATTAGCCACCTTAATTTCGGCAAGTATCGAGATTTTTAGCCGATGTTATAAAGGGACTATTGACTTCACACGTAGAATTTAATCATAAGTAATTAATACGTGGATATAACATTTAATCAAGGCATATTCTGTCAAAGTTCGCCTTGGTTGAGGAACAAAATAAATTTGATAATTAAGGCGCGTAGTAATGTATTGAAAAAATATATATTATATTTATGAAAATTAAATTTACATGTTTCAAATTATTATATAAATTGTAAATCCTCATTTTAGGACGTGATTAAAATGGTTATCTTTTAAAAAAATTGGACTTGAATTTTATGATGACTTAAAGCGGAAAGCTACTCAATAAACGGTTAGAAACAAATACAAAATATTATATTTAATGAAAATGTGGGGTTATAAAAATTATAGAGTAACTTTTAAAGCGTTTCACCTATAAACGTACAATTACAGCAACTCTTTTTTTTTATAAAGAAACACTATACTGACGAAAACAATTTTAAAGTTATGGTCAATAAAAGAATTTGTTACAATCCCGTTTAATTTAATAAATTCTATTAATTGAGGCTGATTTAAAATTGGGGTAATTAAAATTATAAATAAAAAATCAGTCTTATAACATTAAAATGAATAATCATATGAAATTTACTCTGTAAGTTTTTTTTTTTTGTATGTTTCAAGATCAACATTATATTTTTTTAAATAATATAATTAATAAAATATGCGTTTCGTGTGCGTTCGGGAATATTCGGGTAAGCTCGTGTCAGTCCGGACAGAAATACGTCATCAGTTTTCAATGTTTGTTTATAACAAACAGCTGTTTCTGACACTCAAATGGAAACCCCTTGTCCAGCGAGTCAGGATTAATAGTTACAAGAGTCCAGAAACCACGAGACAGAGGCTCAAGCACTAATTTTTCGATTTGACGTGGTCGTAAACTCTTCATGTTGGGGTTGTCGTGAGAAATAAAGATCAGTCAATAACACATACACAAATTTTGTAAATACGGTATTCTGACTATTCGCAATTTTTCGAATTTTTTAACGGCGTCCTATCACAAAAATAAAACCAAATAACTGGAGAATCTGAAAAATAAGAATATTGATTTTATTTTCTGTTTGTGTGTGGGTAGAGCCAAACTTATATTATTTGAATCCCTTAAAGTGAATCTGAAAAGTTTATACATTTTTTTTCCAGCTGATTTCGCCGTGGAACGGCCTCCAGGATGATTTTCGATCAGTTGTCGAAGGGATTATTCTTGATGACATGTTGAATGTTGCTACTGTGCGTCACCCCCCGTCTCTCTCTCTCTCTTCTACAGGAAATGAGTGTCAATGGCCCTTCTGGAAAACGCTCCACCATATGTGAGTGTGTCGTTAAAAAAAAGGAAGGGAAGAAGAAGCCCTGAAGCAGACGGCGTGGTGGTAATTGTCTAAACTGTTGCTCCGTGGCTAAGAGTCAACACTTTCATTTAACTAATACAAACCAACTAACTCGTACTCTTTAGTCAGGTGACGAATGTTTTCTTTTTAATTTTCCGACTTGAATTGATTCTGGTTATATAGAATATTACGTCCCACATGTTTGTGTCCGGTTTATTTGCACGTTACGCATTAAATATAGCCCCATTTTTAAAATCATCTATCGCTATCGCTTTTAAATATTAAATAATTTTTTAGCCCGGCGGTAAATCCCGACACGACATCTGTGAAAGTGTACGGATGGTTTAGATTTTTCTCTGAATGCCGGCTTAATGACCCGGACAAGGCGGTAATCATGGTTACATCTTCAAGCTGTTCCTTCCACGTCTTCCTTCATCGCTATTACCTTTCCTTATATTATCTCCCCCTATTTTTTTTGGTGGCTCCAATTACCTCGTCATGTTTACTTAACCTTCGAGGCCACGGTAATGATCCAACACGATCCACATAACAAGAAGAAGGAAAAAATAATAAGAATGCAATCACCATCATCGTCCAAGGTCACGACGGAACGTTCTCCGTAACAATCTAGATCATTAACACAGCAATCTTGAAGGGAAAATCTGCATAATGGTAACTTTCACCGGCTGGGAGCAAGGGCCATGTTGTGATGCTGGAAGGTCCTCCAAAAAAACGTCTATTCTCATTACGAGAGCAATGTCTGGCTCTGCTGCTATGTATCCGGGGAACGTTCCAATGGATGTAAATATACAATACGAGGTTGGAGGTCGGGTAAGCTCGGGGACGTCATCAGTCGTGAACGTATAATTTATGTTAAACAACTGTTTTTAACCCCCGCCCATCCCCGATGGTATCTTCGCCTTATTGTGATGGTGGGGTTTGGTCTCCAGAGCTACTGGAAGGACGTCTCTTGCCGGACAGGTCCCGAGTGATAACCAGACAAAGAGAGATATCCTGGTCCTCCAAGTTGGCGGTTGCCGTCTCTAAAACCTGTAGACGAGCCTCGGAAAGGACTACTATATCGAAGACGACTCAGGCAAAGCTCTGCTTTGGGTAGTTTATGAAGATGATTAAAACTGGAGGATATCGGTCTTCAGCGCCATAGAAGAAGAAGAAGAAGAAGCTGTTTTGAATAATTCAGGCCTGCGCGGATTGGGACCGATTTTACAGTTGCACTGTCAAGAAACTACTGGTTACAGTCTCCATCACTTACTGTATATACGGAAGGTAAAGTAAAACTAATTTACAGAATAGCCCTGGAGCCTCCATGAGACAGAGAAACTGATATTTGGAACAGGAAGACTCTCTGGTGTCTTCAGGGAGTAAGGCTTGAGTTGCATCGACAGGCATTGATCTTCAATTTCATCAGAGTCCAGAAAGCCCAGAGGATGCACTAGGATCACCCTGGCTTCTGTGAGTGTTGAGAAGGAAGACCATCGCGGATCAAAGGCCGACTCGGACCTAATTTCTTCAATTAGAGCCGCGAAGTATCGTCAATTGACGGATCCTAATTGTCCGAGTGTGTGTGTTGGGTGGTCTCTTTACCAGAACAATTGTGACCAGAAACCGGACTGGAAACAAAAACAACTAGAGCCGAAGGCGACCAGCGATTACATCAAGGCGTCTGACGCGCAAAACACTAACTCAATTTCCCGAAACAATGGACGAGGATGAAGTACACTAACGCTAATGAACGTAAACTTTCCCGGAGGATCGAGTTTATCAACCCGGGTCAAATTTTTCTCAGAACCCAAAGTTTCCCCGCGCGCTTATCTTCTACACGACGACGACGACGATGATAATCGCGTAAATGCAGTGTTATTACAGACACTAAAGCTTATGGCGTCGTTAGAAGTTGCTGAGGTTAGTTCGGAAGATTCCCCAAGTCATTTCGGAGAGCGCTGACGACTCCTGCGTGAAACTTATTACAATATTCATGTATTACATACTATCGCCCAGCCTTTTCTTGACCAATATAAGGCACGTCATGTTTTCCATTTCTATTTTGCCGCTTCTGGAGTCAATTGTTTTTTTATTCCCTTCATTTTGGACGCTGATTACGCCCGAAGATAATTTTTGTTCTGGGTAATCTTCACGGCGCCGAGAGGTTACAAAAGTGTGGATGAAATTAAATTTTTCCTTTCCCGACACATTAAAAAAAAGGGCGAATTGGACGTCACCAAATACGATTGGTGATGATTCCAAATATATTTTTATGCATTTTTCACCGGATTTGGCCTTTAATTGTCGATGGTGAACGAAGTTTTCTTCCCTGATAAATTTATAATTTCTAAGGGGAAAAGACAGCCGAAGCTGTCCACAAATAACACATTTACGTTATTCCTATTGGACGTATAGAAAAAATGGGTAAAACCTGTGCATATATTTATATTAAGCGAAACAGAAGACCATTCACAAATACTATGAGATTTTAAACTAGTATATTTTTTTTAAAAAAAAAATTGCTTGCAGCTGCTTTTCCGCGTTGTAGCGCCGCTTCCAGACATATCGATTTCGTTGTTGTGAATGTCCTGCCCCCCTCCCATTGGCTGAGACAACAGCCCGATAAATCGGTTCCGTGACCTGTTTGTTTTGCTCCCCGATGATTGAACCGCGCTCGGAGGGGAAATTGCAACAACCAAAATGAAACAGGATGGGGGAAAATGGCCATGGCGAATGTTTTGTACCGTTCGGGATTCAGTCACCAGTAGGCGGACGGCAGTTTTACGCTGCTCGAAACGTTCTTACGGCTCTGTACAGTAACGGAAACAAATGGTTCGCCGTATCATGGATTCGACAGTCTTCTTGGGGTAAAACCAAACGAAATCAAACGTGACGGGGGTTTCGGATGAAACGTAAAGATAAACCTAAAGCCTAAGCCGCGTAAGGATGCATTTATCCATAGATAAACCTTGTATATTAAATTAAATTAACTTTAACGAGGAACGATGGGGAGGGTAGATCGCTGAATGGACCCCCTTGTGAATGCTGGCTATCAATGCCGGCGCCTCTAATTAACCACAACATTGCCATCTGCAGCCGACAGCTTGTAATTACTCCATCTCTCTCTCTCTCTCCCCATACTCGGCAACAGTTGCCTGCCCGACACCACAAGAAGGCGTTAATTGTTTACACCCTTCTGGTTCCAAATAAACATCAGCTACTGGAAGGACCCACGCGCAGAGGTATTCATTCAGTCAGTCCCAGTTTCTCTCTCCCAGTAGAATCTTAAAATTTCAAGTAAAATTAATTGCGTCATAGCTGAGACTATCATTGTAAGAAAAATATTTATATAAATAATAAAATGTAATGTTATGACCCCCAATGTATTTAACGCAATGACTTTCTAAATTATTGAATATTTGTATTATTAGCGTAATATTGTGGCCATGGTGGTATTGTAAGCAACAGTCACAATTGCGTAATAATGTGCAGTGTTTCGAGAGTATTGTTGTCGGAGGTGTTTTTACGAAATGTGCAGTCTCTGATGGGCGATGACCACAGTGAGCCTGCGTGTAGAGGTCAACGTGTAAAAAATAATTATCAAGGTTTCTGGTATTAAAGGCATTGTTAAACTAATTATATATATTAAAGTAAACAAACATATGCGTTTTTATAGGAAAAATTGTACTGGTAACCGTTGGATTGATTTCAACGGTACAATTTATTGAGAATTGAAACTGACTAATAATTGAAAAGTGTAATTCAATATTTCTTGCTCTTCACCGAAATGTTGGAAATCAAACTGACGATCGTCTGTGGAGTGTTAGGATTTTAATCGTGTGTGTTGACTGAAAGTGTAATATTATGACCTGTTTAAGTCATTTAATTAATATGTGAACTAAATTAAAAAGTTGGTGAAATTGTGAAGTGAAAGATTATCTAAATTTTAAAAGTTTCCTGATACAGAGATTTATATTTTATTGAATATAAAAAAGGTTACCACAGTATATAAAATTATACAAAATGTATAAAAATACTATTTTGAATTTGAAAATCGTAAATACCAAAGTTTTAAGTAACACTGCTGATATGTAGGACATGAATTAGAAGAAAAGAGTATAGTTATATTTAGAATTGTACCACCAATATATTTTTCACAATTAATTCTTTTGTTTAAACAGCAATTTCAGGAAGTGTGCAGAAATCGCTGTGTGACAGAACGACGACGAATGGAAATTTTCAATATCGTTAACAGCCCTTTCTGTTTTCCGGGAGTTTAAAATCCAGAGTCGCCATCTAGAAAGTAGCAGTCAATGACCACGAACAAGGAATTTGGAAATTTTGCGATTGCAGTGGAAGCAGCGGACCACTTCTTTGCCTTCGTATGGGTAAAGTGAAGCGTACACCCCCGAAACAATTGACCTAGGTGTTTCGGTTTTTGGGATGTTTAATTCAAATCTAGGTAGAGAAAAAGACATCCCCGTAGGAAGCCCACAGATAGCATGGTCCTTGTCTCATGTTCCTGTTAGGACCCACCATCCAAGGGTTAGTCTCTGAAAGGCCAGCTCCCATGGGGGGCTTCTCTGTCACGCCTTTGCTCTACACGAGGGTAATCCTCGTGATGGCCTCTTCCCTTTAACGCCAAAGCATCAGATATAATATCTCAGAAAATAAACCCGACGATTTTGAGATCTCAAGTGTCAGAGATATAAGTAATGCGTGTTCAAGTCTAAACGACGTTGACATGGAAGTTTCTGATTGGAGCCCGGTCCATTCAAGAGGGTTAGCTTCCGTGAAACATAAATATGTTGTCAACCTCGCAGTGTAACACCACATAATAAACAATTTAATTTGCAAATGACATGGAATGTTGTTTTGTGGATTGCTGCTGCTGATTGACCTGGCGACTTACCGGAAGCCGGTAGTTGAGACCGCCGCGGAAGCTCGAAGTGGCGCTGGAATGGAGTCGTTTACTTTCGCAGCTTTACGGCACCGTAAAATCCAGAACCAGCCTCTCTCCCATTAGCGCCACCTTTCCTCCCTTCGTACGATGAAAGTTTCTCCGTTGCGACGAAACAATGCAGTCGGTCGTCGCGGGTTCGAACCTCTCCACTCCCCCTGGCTCCGACGTCATTTAGAGAACAATAACGCCCCAGCTGCACTGCACTATGATGTTTGTAATTACAGAGACTAGTTCTTGTACCCTTTCTTCCCTCTACTAATGAGAGGATCGTTATGGCTCCCTCTACACAACTTACAGATATTACAACGCGGTATCAACTATCTTAACAGAAAATACAGACCGAGACTTCAAAAATTTACACATGAAAACCCATGTAAATTCCATTCTCTGCCAAAAATTGATATTATATAAAGAACTTGGCAATATACAGAATTTTTTATAACACTCCACGTCATAAATTACTCCAATGTACACCTGATGAAATCCTATGAATTAAGGACGAAACGTCGTGAAATTATATTTATCTGACTTATTTAAATAAATTGAAGAAAATATCAGACTATTAAATCAGAAATGTATTATGCAAACTTTTATAATATTATAATAAAATAAAAACGACGTTTCACCCCTATTTCTTTGGGAAATATTCAGGTGTTGTAAATTTCAATTAAATAAAAATTCCAAGAACATAAAAATTTACAAACATAATATTTTATAATACATTTATATAAAAAAATAACCTTTATAATTGTCTCACAATTTTGGGACCACGAACGATAATTTAATTGAAATTTATCACACCCGAATAGGTCAGGAAAAATTAGGGATGAAATATCGTAGTGTTTATTTGATTATAATGCTTTAAATTTTATTAAGAAAATTCTGACTTAACTCTGATTTTTCATTTGTTGTGAAATCATACTTCTGTCAATTCCTTATTTTAATATTTTTTTGTAACTTGTGTCCTATTTATTTATTGTAACGTTCGTCTTTCTCGCACCCCGCACAACGACACCATTTTTCAATCTCTGCTGTCAGAAATTGTCTTTAATATTTTACTCAGATTTCTTTCTCTGTTTCGAATTGTTATTATGAAACAATAAAAAATATCCAAATTTTCTGTTAATTGTTAATCATACGTTTTGAATATAATCAGTCTAAAGAAAATAAATATTTAATAACTTGTTTCTCCTCCGTTGTCGATATGTAAGATTATTTGACTGTGACGATGACGTTAAGAATTGACTTTACCGACGCAAAACTGGTCAGTTTATGAGACAGATATTTGTGAAGTTTGTCTTGATACTGCATAATCTGATCCCCCTACAATATGGCGGCGTGTTAGCTGGGGGGTGTCCCGTCTGTCCTTGTAGGACGTTATTGTGTGTCGCGGCCCGAGATGACCGCGGCGATAGATTGGCTCCCTTCTCCGTGGTCCATTACTTACTCGTGATACGGATCGGGTTCGGCTGTAAGCAACCCCCACGGGACAGCTTAGCTCTTCTTTGCACATAAATTATGATAATGGTTGCCTTCTGAGCGTCGGTAATGTGATCCACGGGCAATTCATAAGCGAGCTACTCCGGTGATTTGTGTGTCTGATTCTCTCCCTTCCGCGGCGGTGGTTGCCGTTCAAATGTAATAAATAGGAATGGTTGTATTTCTGGTAACCGGGAGTAATCCCCAACCTTACCGGGAGTATTTATGAATCTCCTAACTTATCTGGAGAATTTTTTACTTCTTTAAGGCACCGGGAACAATTTTTTTACTGGGAATATTTTCGACTCTCTTAACGAGCAGTGAAGCTCACTGTGTCGGTAAGATCATATACAACGACCGAATTCTATGTTTTTGGGTTCTCTGCGTTGGATAGTGACATTAATTGTGCCTGTTGAACAAACCAAAAGGCCAACAAATAGTCCGAAATGGGCACCAGTTTAATGTCGCTCAGATCAAAAGTGACGATCTTGATGACGGTTAAGGCGCGTTTTTAGTCGCAGTCGGTATGTGGCGTATTGAAAAAGAGTTTCATTATCAAATATACAAATATCAAATCAATTATCAAATATTATGGTACGGTCGAGAGTTTGCTGTGTAATGAACATTTAGTTAAAAGCGCGCTATTTCGGAAGGAAGCCTTTGTCCAGATGGCGGACTCGGTTGGTGGTCTCGGACCGTCTCAGTGAAAAGAAGACCTCCAGGGGGTCGCCAAACTTATTAGGCGTGAATAATTGAGCTCCCGAAGGTTACATATATTGAGCTGACGGACATGGATGATTAAAAACATATGCTGTTGGAGTTTTGGAGATTTCAAGAGAGCGAATCGGCAGTGAGTAGCCAGCTCGAGCATGAGCGGTCGGTGATCAGACTCAACTCAGGAGAATCCAACGAGTCCTGATAAAATTGTGTGGGTGTTCCCAAATCATCTACCACCATCGAGATGTCCTCGGACGTCCGAGACGGAGCGTCGGACACTACCACCGCACCCATCAAGGTACGGTATCCTTTCAATGGACTAAATACAAGTATCATAATGCCTGGTTCTTCCATTTATACTGTTAATCAATAAATTCAATTTATTAATATCATTAGTTTAATTTTTTTCCATTTTGAGGTTGATCATACGAAATTCCTGACAGAGAGTCCACGTCTCGTTCTTTTTAATTAGTCATTTTTTGTATAAATTCCATTTCATGTGACTCATTTTAATTAGGAAATAATTATAATAATAAATTAATCTTTTTATTTAGGTAACTTCACCCAACATAGAACCCGGGAAGGAATAAGTATTTCAGCTGTATATCTGGTAAATTTAAAACTACTACTCGCAACGTTGGTGTTTATTCTGCACACAATTTTTTGTTCCGATAAGAAGTTTTAAAAAAATGTCTGAATGACTTGATGTCGGCCAAACCTTTCGAGGAACTACCATTGTATCTATTTAATTCCATATGTTTATTTACAGTTCTGCCCATTGAATGTATAATTTTTTTGTTGTTTTACTCGTTTGTGAGGAGAAGAAGAATCGTTCCCTTTGTTCGGGCGAGTTGAGCGCCTTCCAATAAAAAGAACAAAGCAGGTTCTGGAAGGGAAGGCCCTGTAGTTCCGGAAGCAGCCTTCCTCGCTGTATTATTCAGCTCCTCCCTAATCTCAGAGTATTGCACGAGCCAGACGATTTATTAATCTTTTAAGCTGCCTCTCCTCTCTTTCGGCATCGTCCTATATAAAGGAATCTCTCTGTGTGCCGAACCAGTGTTGCTCCTCTCAGGCATGGACGTCACAGCGCAGGAGCTCACTCCCAGTTGTGTGAGAAAGGGACAAAAAGAATGTAAATCTGCGATTCTGTCACAGATTTTTATTTCAATGGAGTTTACTTTTCAAGCTCAATCAGAATCTGGCCAGGGAGTTTGTTGACGGTGGTGTGGCAAAATTGTTATTACAAGTGTTGATGTACTGTTCCCTTGTCTCAGTAAAATAGAAGGTGGAGGGAAGAACAAAGATTAACAAGTAAACGGTGTAAACATGACTTGGTAATGCAGAGGGCTGAGAATGGCGTGAGCTGACGCTGCGGACAGACAATAATTTAATGGACGAGGCGTTGGCCCTCTCCAGCACTACAAAGGGCTTCTTCGATTAGAATACAATTTAGTCTTCACGTCGACGTAAATTTCCTCCCAGACGAAATCGTACATAAAAGTGAGGGAATTTACCAACGCTTTCAGCGTAAAAGAATTTTCACTTTTTAACTAAGCCGATGAAAGGAAAGTAGGAGGACGATGAAGAAGAAGACAGCTCATCAAAAAAGCTGCAACGTGAGCTGAGTGAAATTAGGTATATATGCTGGGGGTATTAATATTGTTAGCGTGGCCACGCCCGCAGAAATGATTGCTTCCCCTGTGACTCATTCGCAAGGGGAGAACTTCTCCTGGGCGCATGTAGGGGAGGTTTCCTTTCAGACGCCGAGGGAAGGGCCACGACAGCCAAGACTTGGGCGCTCAAAACTTTCCCTCAGGATCTCGGGGGGTAAAAAGAGAAAGGTTATTAATTATTTTACTCGTTACCACGACGAAGATTCTTAGCGGATCGCTGAACACGAATATGTAGACAAAATGGCGGCGGACGAAATGTAAACGATTTTAGCCCAAGTTTTCGTTACTGTCGTCATTAATCACCGGAATGAGAAAAAAAATGCAGACTTCAGCTTTTAAACATTATAACCCAGAATAAGGTGGAAAAGTTCCTTGTATATGTCTCATTCAATCCGTAAAATAACCTGAAACTTAATTTTCTATATACTGAGCCTTTTTTGAAATTATACATGATGTTACATTTTTATAGAAACATTGGTAATTCGTTTATTTTCATGTAATTTGCAGATATGCACTGAGAATTATCCGAAAAATGGTGGATCTTCTAATAAATACAACAGTGCGTTTGTTTGTTAATGTATGGTCCGCATACATATCTACACGCGCGGAGCAAATTTCAACAAATTTCGTACACGTGTTCGTTGCGACCAGGAAAAAAAACATGGTCAGGGTAAGACATCAGGAGCGGAGTTGGAAATATTCAAACATTCTAAAACGGCCGATATTTGAGTAGCATAAAAAAGCGTAATAGTGTTTCTACCGTTGTTATCCGAGATTGGAGTCAAATCCGGGATTATGGATGTCGCTGAGTTTATTTATGACAACCTGGGCAACGATCTGGGGCGGGAGGGGCTTGCCGGAGGTATAAATTTTTATCAATGTTAACCGGCCGATATTTGCGTCGAATAAATATTTTTCGGGGTCATTGACATTGACAGTATCTTTACCCATGTTGTTTGTGTATAATTTCAACCCCTTTTGGCATGGGAGAGTAGCACGCTTAGGGATAAGGGTGGAGGGGCGTTGCCAGAAAACAATGTGGGAACAGCAGAGATTGGTGTAAAATCCGGGGTTATGTATGTCGCTGAGTTTAATTATAACATTCAACTTTCTATTGAACCCACAGGCACGGGGGTGGAAATTTTCAAACATGGTAAAACAGCCGATATATTCGTCGAAAGAAACTTTTTCGGGGTCATTGAGTTCAACCCCTTTTGGCATGGGAGGTGACCAAATTTAGTGATGGGGTCGAGGTGGGTAGCATAAAAATAACGCAAAAGCAACCGATATGAGAGTCAAATCGGGGGTTATGCATATATGACAACCCGGGCTACTCCGGGCACCTGATAAAGGCCAATTAATCACACAATTTTCAATCCACCTGAGAATCATATTATTTTCCCCGCTGTCGTTGAAGTAAAATATTATACCTCTCAACATAGTATTAAAAAGTCGGTAAACAGTGATCGTTATCAGGGACTTAGGACGGTTTATTTTTAGAGGTTATAGCTGCATTAAGCGGACTAGGGAATCCGTTTCACCGACCCGTTCACAAACTACCTTCCGCTCACTGGGCGATAACTCACGTCTGAATTATGGGGGGAGGGGGATACTTGGGGCATCTGATGACAAGAGGATTAATTAAATTAATGCAAATGAGAGGAGAGCCGCCACCCTTCTCAGTCACACTTCGCCGCAATTAACCGTCCCTCCGTATGGTAATTTCCACGGGTCCGTCCGTCCGATTCACCACGCTACGTCCATCAACATGTCTTTACGAAAACGGCCATCATCCAGATCCACACAGAGGGCTCTAGAGTAAAAAATAAATGATAGCCTACATATCAGCCGCAAACAGGAACTCGGTTAAACGCTTAAGGTGCATTCGCAAATGTTAGTGTAACGCGAGCATGTTCTTAACCTGGCGGCAGTCCCGGCCCGTGGGGGGTGGGGGGGGGGGCGCGTCACGACGTGTGTCAAAGCTCAGAGTAACAGCGCATGATGATGATGACACAAAACAGAAACCTTTGGAACAAACGAACGAGACGTGCGTGTGACACATTTTAGTAGCAGACTGTGTGTTTCTTCTTCAACAAAAGTGTATGTGACATTGTCTGCGACTTGAGCGTGAAACGAAACTGTCGACTAACGAATCCGAAATATACATATAAAATAAACATGTTGGAACAGTTCTACTACTTACTGAGTTACGCTAGTGATGCAATAATAACGGGTACATACCTGAAACAGAAAAAAAAATAAAAATTAATTTTTTATCTAATAAAAACAAGAGAAACATTGAGAAAATGGATATACATAGGAGGAATCTGACGATGGGTTATCAAACGGCGAGAAAAAAATTTCAGAACAACGTCTCTTCAAGCCTATCGGAGGACAGATCGCATAATAAAAAGTAAAATATAGTTTAAAGCATTTTGAAGGGGTGAACATGAACTACATTGAAGGAAAAATTAATTCAATTGTTTGAATGATGAAAAATTGATTCTAAAAAATATATATAAGATTGGTGCCGCGCTTCCACTCAGTAACACATTTTGTGGCTGATTTCCCGTCGAATTTCGTCGAATTTTTCTGTCATACACAACAGCTGATGTAACATGAATCAACGAATACACTCCAGATGCAAAATAACAATCGAAATTTTTAGTTTATGCGGACGAAACGGATCCGACGACGGTGAATGGATGCTCACGGTTATTTTGAATTTCACACGATATTATGCCATCGATACTATTTAGAAAAGATGATATGGGATAATGGAGACCTATAAATGAAGCGTTTGAGCCAAGCAACGAAGAAATGTCAAGAAGATTCTATCAAGCAGCTTCGACGGCGAAGAATGTCGAAATTTAAGTTGCAACTGTTGGAACACATTTGCTACTCTATTATTATTTTCTGTTTCATAATCAGAAATGAAAAAGAAGAGGCAAACACCGTCATTTTGAGGTGTCACTCTTTTGAACTGCTTAAAAAGGTAAATATAATAATTTGTTTTTGTAAGTTCTTATTGACCTATCGTAGTAAGACTCGGAAGAAGGGCGCGATTTTAAAAAGGAAAAGCCGAATGAGGACCTAAATTTTCGGATTGTTCTGGAGGTGTCGGACGTTCCGTGAAATAGGGTTTGAAATGGCCGCCGACGAATCGATTGGCAGTAATTACCGCGTTTTCCAGACAGACGAGGCCGGGTTCGCGCCTCCTCGAGGCTTTCAAGGCGCAATGACTCGGGTGATTAACAATGCAAGTGCACACAGGTTCGCGCCGTGTCATTCGAAGGGTCCGAGGACAAAGGGACGAGCACAATGGAGCGAGAAGATGAGGCAAAATATCTGCGGGGCGCAGCCGACCGGTCGTCATCACAATGGCGGCGGGCACGGGGGCCGTCCGATTGCTCGCTCACTCTCTTTAGCGCCATTAGTCCTCTAATGAGTGAACTGCAATAACACTGACGCTCACAAGATATATACAAATATACACACGACTCGACTGACACAGAAGGCTGCGATGACGTCACGGGGGAAAGAGCCGCCAGACGAGCTGCGATTAAATGAAAATGATTTTACACGTAACAAAAATAAATTCGTTTATGATGCGTCAAGCCTGGTCTGACATGGCGACACCGGCCCTCAATAACAGTATTCCCCGGCTCCTTCTGTTGTCCATATCACTTATGGGTAGAGACATTATTCGGGTATGCCATTCTTTATGTTGGAAAAGAGCAAAGTAGAGATATGAAATAAAAGTGACTCTCTGAGCTTATTTTAATTTCGCTAGTGTGTTGTCTAACTGGCCATTTCGGATTTTTATTTTTATATAGGATATTTAATAAAAAATATAATAAATTTTGAATAATTTATTTAACAATAACTCAGATATAATTATTAATGAAAAAATGAATAGAGATTTATAACTGGCTTATACTCTGACGAGCAGAAAAAATTCTCTCACGTAGCATCAAAGGCTACCCTCAAAGAACGCGGGCGTAAAAAAAATTAAAGAAATCAAAATATAAAAATGCAACTATCGCGCTTAGACGAAGATGGTGTTCAGTTACTTGGAAATACTTGTAGTGGTTCTTCCGGAACTTGTTTTGGTTCGATGCTGGTTGGGTTGAAGTATTTAGTTTTTCCGCACCTTCCTGGTTGACAGGTTGATCGTCGAAGTTGATTCTCTGTAGTTGTGCTAGACTGGACCTACCCACTCCTTTTGTTATTAAAATAAATTTTATCAAATTTTGTAATGTTGTGCAATGAGCCAACTTTACAATAGGAGGCCCGACCGTAACTAACTGACCACCCTCAAATATGTGACTTTCCTGCACGCTTCGACAAAATTTAGAAGCTAAAATTATTTCTCCTTGCCTGAAACTTAAATATCATGACGTTAAAATATAATGTAGAAAATGGGCCACCACACTAGCTTGCTATTCGAATTTCCAGCACGCGTAAATCCGGTTTACTATTCAAAAGCTGTATATTTTATTTCTAATTTTTAAAGATAGATCGAAATCGTGTGGCCCAGCTCTGATTTTTAACCCTTTTTTATGAGTATTTTACTGCTCGATATGTAGGAACTGCGTTTTCCCTTTCGTGATCTTATATCACCTCTTGCACATTTTATTTCATATCTCCAACTAAACAATGGAATAATCTTTCTACGAATTACATCACACTTTTGTCAATAAATTTCAAAATCCAGGTGTAGATAATCCTGAAAATATCACATCAACCTTAGTTGCTCGTAAGTATGGGGAGCGTTTGAATAGTAAGCCGGTTTTGCGCGCGCCGGGTGTTTTGAGAGCAAGTTGGTGAACGGAAGTGAAGTACTTTGGTAGTTATTTTCAAGTGTTGTACTGGTTGAGGATGGACGAAAAGAGAACAAAGAGGTTAAATATGAGGAAGTTATCCGGAGGAAAGATCGAATAAATATTGGAGAATTTTACATGACCTGGAAGCAGGACTATGGCTCAGCGTAAGGACGCATTTTATATTTTTAAAATTTGTGGTGTAGTATTTTGAGGGTTTTGAGTTTTTTGAAAATCTTAAACTATCTGAGAAACTTATTGAGACGGGGTTGGTCGTGGATTTGCAGAGCTACCACTACTACTACTACTACTACCTGTAGCTTGGGTGTGGCGCAATCGATAACTTCTAAAACCTCAACTAAACCTACTGCTCCTGTCTTGGGATTCGCCTCACTTCAGACAAACATAGAAGGTAATACCGTGGTTGTTCACCGAAATATAATCGCCGATACAGTTCTCTTTCCCTTGTTAATTTGATAACTGACAGCAAAGTCTGCTACCAGATATTCCTATTTTGTCTATAAGAAAATAATTGGTTAGCCTAGATTTTTCGGTTCCCGTAGCAGCAAAGGTAGTACGACATCTTTCTTTCATCGACTATTTACTGTTGTGATGCTCAAGAGTGGGCTCATCCCAGGATTTATTTATCCTTCCGTCCGGAGTTGAAACACAAATGTTGTTTGTAATTAACTTTGGAGGTAATTAACATTACAGTGGGAGTGCAATTAGTATTCATTACTTGAAGTCTTAATTGTCCGTATATAAATTACTTCTAGTATACAGCTACAGCTAAAATTTATAACGTTTCCTCTACATTATAAGATTAGGATACATAAATACTCCAAAAATATCATGATTATGAAGACAGGAAAAAATAGATGCGAGAGTCAGGTCAAAGGCGAAGCGATGGTAATTACAATCGCATATCCAATAAATAAACGTCAGTGTGTTGATAAGTCTGAGAAATACATCACTGTTAAACTGTCAAATTAGTCTGATAATACAAAATACGTGACCGCCGGGCAAATGGTGCCAGCATTCACTCCAGATTCATCGTCAAGGAACCTTCACGTCTTCCAGTGTTGCTTTCTGTGACGTTTTCACACCGAGTTACAGCCTCCATTCCAGTTATCTGAAATCTGGACCAAAAGCTTCAATCTTATCGTATCGCCGAAGTCAACAACTGTTATCCAAACTTCGTCCTTGAGAGGTTTATACCTTTTTTTTTACAAGTGATAATACTGGAAGCTTAGGGTGAAAGAACTGGTGAATGCGTCACCGAAATACGTTGTTGTGATGCTGGGAACTGAACTGAAATGGAGATAAAGGAAAATTTATTGGATGGTTTTGAGTTTTTCGAAAATATAAAAATATCTGAGAAACTTATTGAGACGTGTTTGGTTGCCTGAGCGTTATTAAACTAGTAAACCGACTTACGCATTCTGGAAAGTATAACAGTAAACTTGGCGATTTCGTCACCGTAATAAGTAGTTGTGACGCTGCGAGACAATCGGAAACAAAAACGGAAATAGAAAAGACAGAGCCTGCTGCATTCCGTTGAATAGTAAACCGGCTTTACGCTCACTGGAACGTTGAAGAATAACGACTGTTAGCGCTCGTAAATATTTTTTTGATTTGACTTTCAAATATTTAACTACAAAATGGTGGGGGGGAGGGAAAATAAAGAGAAAACATGATTTGATGAGAGGACCATAAGGATGGATATAAATTGACAACAGACATTGAAGAAAGGGCAAATAAATGTGGAGAATTATATGCGACCTGGAGGAATGGCTATTTGTTTATCTTTCGCTCCTTCTTGATATATTGTTTGATGCGTTACATCGTTTCGTCTTCATCCACCCGCCTCCAATAAGCAACTGTTCTCATAATAGTAGTCCAGCTGTGTTACTTTTCATTAGTAAATTAAATATTCCCACCCATCGTCTTGTATACTATTTCTGTGCAAATTTTTTCGCTCATTCTGCACCATACTTTTTTAATGGTTCTCTCGCCTCTGATGCATTCCACATTCTTCTCCTCGTGATTCCTTAGCATCTTGAGATACATGACGTCACTGGAGGACACTGACAAAGGAGGACAACTCAGCATATCGACAAAAAGACGAAGAATAATAAATCAAGAAACTGAACCTTCCTTGGTAGGTTTCTTCTCGTTGCTGGTTGGCGGAGGAGGGGAAGACCCAAGCGTTCAGCCTAACAAGGCCTCTCTTAAACCGCAAAGCATCTGATTTTCCACTTTTAATAACACGAGTGCAGGCATTGGCAATAATAAGAAACCACCACCCCCGTGAAGGGCAGCTGGAGGCGGGGGACTTGTAACCTTTGAGAAGCGATACGGTGGTGACAAGGAAATTAATTGGTTCGCTACATTTACTCGGTGGAATGATGAGTCACCAGCCACCAACGAGGAGGGTTCGGGACGCCTCTCGGGAAAAGTCAAGTAATTGAAATTTATCGTCTTTTACTGTCTCTTTTTATTCGCCTCTTCTGAGTAAACCGATTAACTTGAATTATGTCTATCGAGTTTAAGAGGAGTAATTATCTGGCTACGCGAGTCTTTCTGGACTCAGACACGGCCGTCGACAAAGGAGACACGGATTGAAAATGCGACTAACGATGGTCATTCTTAATTATTTGTTCATTCTTACAGATCACATGGAATAAAATCCTTCCAACACCGAGAGATAGAAGCAGCGTGGAGGTGAAAATTGTCACTATTCGCCTGTAACATGAAAAAATTAGAGTTAAAAGTCCGAGAACCGCAGAGCGGAACAGCCGACCAACACCTGTATCACTTGCTTCCATCAACAACAAGAATCGAACCTCTTCCACCAATTTCTTAAAGATTCCATTCAAATGCTTCGTCTTTAAATCGTCTATTTTACAGGCAGTTCTCGTCTTCACAGACAAAGGGCCACGGATTTATTTTTCAGAAGGTCGTGTCGTCGTCGCAAGACACGGCGATAAGTCCGCCGAGGACTACAGACTCGGAGGAAGAGGAGAATTTCGAGTGGAGTCTGAGAAGTCGAGGGAATTAGTTATCGGGGAGGGAAGTGGCGTCTTAGAAAGCGAGCGTTGGTTGGGGGGCTGCATCGATCGACAAAACTGGCGGGATGTAAATCAGGAAGCGCAACACAATACGCGGGGAACCTGTTCTTGCCTCGCAACCGCAACTCCAAGCCTTCTTAACGCGCGTTTAAAAGCGCTAACTTCTCTCTCAACAGTCAGGGACACGATAGCCTGCAATTAATACTGCCATTATTTACCCCAGCGTTATATTAAGACAAATGTACTTAACAAATAATACTCTCTGCAGTATTAATTAACCTCCAAAAGTAATTACAAAAATTTTATATATTTATTTAAGCACCAGAACCAAGAATAAATACAGTAAAGTATTTATTGAACCGACCCCTGAGGAAGCAACGTCCCTGGGAGAAACATGGCGTTCTCAAATCCACTCCGCAATACTACTGGATTTAGATTGATTTATTAATTCAGTTCGTCCTGTATTGAGGAAATTGGACAAGACAAAATTACCATTAAATAAATAAACAGAAAACGCATTAATTGGAAAGGAAACATAATGAAACCTGCCTAAAAATATTATAAACAACACATATAGGAATATACAAAAAAAATATAAATTAATATAAAAAATATCCGTATAATAGACAGATGAAATCAAAAGTAAGGATAGAGTAAATTATTTTTAATTTAAAATTACTACAACGAGTAACAATTCACACTCCTTGTGATTTGATCATCTTTGTCGATGACGCAAGTCTCACTTGGAAATTGGAAGCTCTTAAAAGTTAAAACGGAGAACCGTCGGAATGAGTGGATATACACTAAAAGATAGTAGCCGCATGAATATATGTGACCTTCTAGAAGGTTCTCCAGGGTTTCATTATACTAGATTTGAGCTTAATTGCCACCAGGGACTCTTATCCAATAAATCTCACCGACCGATTTGAAATTTGCCACGAACGCAATTAAAACCCCTACGTACGGTTTAATCTCAAATGTATTCTTCCTGTGGGAAAATGTTTCTTCTTTTTATGACTCAAAACAATGGGTTCGACGGACCAAGCTCGGTCTTTCTGGATATTTGATAGAAAAATTCTTCACAAATCTGCCTTTTGATTGAATTTTATTACTTTGCAATGTCAATGTTAAGAATTGCCATTGCTTGATATTAATCGTTATAAAACTTTGAATCCGGTAAATAGAGACTGGGAAAATGAAAATAAAGATTTTAACGGGTGTCACCGTGTTGGGTAAAACGAGTTGCTGGTTTATTCAACACGCTAAGTACTTCGCAGCGTCACGATCACAAATTCCGTAATGCATTCACGAGCCTTAGTCCTCAATTTTGCACGTAGAGCATCCAGAACACTTGTACATCTCTCTCTCTCTCTCTCCCTCTCTGGTTCTCTATTTAGTTTGGCTCGCAGCGTCAAGGCAGCAAATTTCGTAACGCATTTTACAC
Source organism: Zhengitettix transpicula (assembly GCA_037074705.1). NCBI lineage: Eukaryota > Metazoa > Arthropoda > Insecta > Orthoptera > Tetrigidae > Zhengitettix > Zhengitettix transpicula. Next base: position 64,674,242 of record CM073594.1, on the reverse strand, counting down.
TTCCTAGTTTCTAGCACAGATAAAGCTGTTTCACTTTCAAACTGAGAAATTCATTTCTGTTTTAGTTACCGATTCGTTTCCCACGGTAGTCGTTTCTTTAAGGAATTTCCTTAAATATTTCCATGTTTTGAACCCGAGCAGTTTCAGTATATCTAAGTCTCGTGTGTGTGTGTGTGTGTGGTCTAAGGGGACGTGACTGCATTGCAGAGGCGAATGCTGAAGGTTTGCCAATTGCAATAACGCCACGCAGTTTTCTCTGGATGGACGCGGCTGTAGCAACAGTCCACCCACTGCAGCCACCACCACGGATTTATAGGATGCAATTCCCTTTTAATTTTGTTTTTCTTAAGACTGTTTATAAAATCGTATATTTTTGATTTGTTTAAACAAAACCCTTTACTTAGGAAGTCTTCTTTATAAAGTCAGTGAAATATTTGATAAATATTTTTTATAAATTATTCTATTAAACAAAAAATTAAAATCAGATCAAAGCGTGAGAAATAATCAATTAATATTATTATTAATATCTTTAATTGTGAGTAATAAATTATACCAATCATAAAGTAAAGATGAACCTATTTTTTTTTTCAAATTAAAATTACAAATATATACTAATATTGTTAATAAATATTAAATCTAAAAAAATTTGGATTCTAAATATTACTTAATTTTATGGTATTCTTTTGTGAATTTTATGTGTTAAAAATTGTTTTAATATACAGCATTTGTGATAAATTACGTTTAATAAATTTTGTTCACTGTCTACAATTTTCATATTATTTCTTATCAAATTCATGGGTTTATTCTAATTTATGTATAGTGCCAACATTAAGATTTAAAGTTTTGTGGTAACAATCTAACTAAAACCTAATGAAAGTACAAAAACGTACTGAAACGTCGTTAAAGTGTATGAAAAACTTATTAATAAACAACAGCCAATTGGAAGTCAGAAAAAATATATTTACTTGTGCAAAATTAAACTAAGTTTCGTCGCTAAATTTGAGACTTCTTCAGGTTGAAGAATTAACAAAATTTTGATAGGTCATTCTCCCTTCACTGCCGTGGCCGAAAAGTATCAAAATTTTGTCAAACTTTAATCTGCAGAGGTTGCAAAGTTAGCGACGAAACATAGTTTAATTTTCAATATATAAATATCTTTTTTCTGACTTAAAATTGGCGGTTGTTTATTTATACATTGTCTGAATAGTCAGAATATATAAATCATTTTTAAGAAAAATATTTAATAATGGATGAACAGATCCTTAATTTGTTAAATACATATTTATAATATTAAGAATGACGAAAATTAAAATATTAATTATATTTAGAGATAGTCAATCACACTTGAGTTTATTACCTTAAATTTCATAGTGAATAATGGACAATTAATATTAATTTATAATGTACAATTTCGTAAATATATTTAATCAATGGAATGGCTGAAAGGCAATAAGAACCAAGTAAAAAACATCGTAATATTTATATATAAGTTTAACAATTCGAAGGAGGAGAATAAGTAAATGAGGAAATAAGGAAGGGGAAGGCGGAAAGCTGACGGGCACATAACAAGTATTTCCACTTCCACGAGAAGTTTTATAGAATACGTCCCAAAGATTTTCTATATTCAAATGTATGCAGCAGACGGAGTCAAAATGAGGCGGACCAGGACGACGAACTTTCAAACATATCCCCCAGAAATGTCACTACCACTGACCGCTGGAGAGGAATGAAAGGGCGGGGTGAAAACTTCTCCCGATAATAAAACAGATTAGGCGTGAGAAACGTCGACAGAAACTTAATTGGATTCGTGGAAAACGTGGAAAAGCTGTTTGTGGTTTGTTGGTTGTTCGTGTTGTTCCAAATTTACAGCTAAAAACTTATTCTTCCGAAAGTGTCGATGATGATGAAACTGATCAAATGTCGACACTCATGAGTGTTATTATTTCAATTATAAAAAAGTAGATAATTGTTACAATCTCAATTTTAAAATTATATTTTTTCCCCACTTTATGTATTTCATATTTTAAGCTTTAATATGTTCTTGGGTTCGAAACTCGTCCCAGGACTGTTTGCTTCTCCGTTGCTCAATAATAATACAATGATCAATGTGCAGTCTTAATTCTCCATTTGCCTTGATAAAACTTCTCGGTCCTCTTTAACACACACACACACACACACATTGTGTAACTACAAGTTGGCCGCGCGGCTTAATTGTTTAATTATCCTTACAGAAACCGGCAGCGAATTCCAATTTGTAATCATAAAGAATGTGAGAACGAGCCTATATATGACCAAGGACCTTGTAACCCGCAGGCACCCATAAATTAAGAACAACTAGCTTCTCCCTCAACACGGTAAAATTTTAAAAGAACAAACGGAGAAACAGATGATCGTGTGAAAGGAGACGGGAAAAATAAAACTGGAAATTTAACAACAAAAAGTCTTTAGAGAAGAAGTGCTGAGAAATAGTTGCAAGCGAGGGAACTTAATGTTGATTTAATAAAAGGTACAAGCCAATGAATTTTACTTTAGAAACACTTGTCAATTGATACAGAGATAGTGTGTCCACGTGGTATATTAGCCGGATGGACCGGTGTGAGTCTGACCTTGGATGGTCCAGCCAGCAGCACCTGTCTCTCCTCTCTCTCTCTTTCTGTGGCTACACTCTCTCCCTACGGAATCCCAAATCACTCACTAGAAGGCTCTTATTTACATTTGCTAATGATTCGAGAATCCTTGGGAGACTTTCCAGCCAACAGGATAAGAGAAGACGCGTCGTCCAATACCGAAAATATAATTAAACTGTGTCGAAAATTGTGTAAGAAGGCTGGATTTTATTTATCACAGGCACTGGTATGATTTGTGTTACATTACAGGTTAATAAACACCATTCCTTAATACAAGACGTGAGTACCGTGCGTTCGGAGAAATTCGGGTAATTTCGGGTTTGTTCGGAAGGCGTACGTCATCAGTCTTGAATTGTGTATAATAAACTTGCTTTTATCCCTTAAAATGCAGGCATATTTTCAAGTCACAAAAGTAATCAACCAAGTAACAGAATGACTTGGCCTTCCAGGTAAAATCCAGCATTAGCAAATTATTATTACACGGAAATGCCGGCTATGAACACATTTAGAAAAAAACTAATATTGAGAAATCCAAGCCTTGCGATGACTTTTCGGGAATATTCACTACATCTCACAGCAACTTTCACAAAATAATAATAATATACAGTATAATACTGTTGAGGGAGTCGAATTTACGGAGAGTGCGAAACGTAACTGACTTGAAGAAGATATGGCCGTTTGTAGTATATACAATATGGACAAGAACAGTCAGAAAAAAAAATTATTCGGGAATTAATTAATAATTACATTAAAAAATAAAGTTTAAAATAAAAATTAAAAAAAACGTTTCTATTCTTTATTGGGAATCTTTTCAGCTGTTAAATGCATACAAATTTTAAACACGTGAAGAGGGGGGAAAACATAGTTTTATTTTTATTGTAAACAAACTTTTTAATGTAAATATTAATAAAACCACGAAATAAGTATTTTGTGACTGTTTTTCTCCACATTTCAAAACTGTAAATAACGTATGGGGTGACGTCATCAGAAACCGTTTACGGCACCAGAGTCGATAGACTATATTAATTGTCTAGAAGTACGTTTGTAATTTCTCTTTTGATTTCTCCTCATCCGGTAAATAAACAGTGAGGTAGTATGACGTTGTCATAATTTTTATATTAAATTAACTCCTAATTAGTATGACGTAGCACAGTTTATTTTACAGTACACCTCATACGAAGAAATTACAAACGAAATAAAATGAATACTTCCGTGAGGCGGATATGACGTGATATCGTGATTCTTCCCTCATGTGAAGAAAAATGGAGATTCTCGACTACAATTACTTTGAAACCCCCTAATTGATGTATACAGGGGGGACTACAATATTATTTTTAATCTAACCAGCGACTTTTTCCTTCCTCGATAAAATGAAGTTTAATCCTCCTGCTGCTGCGGCTTCTCCCTAAAAAGGAAACATAACTTCTTGGAAATATGCCAACAGCAAAAGAAGCCAAACCGAATCCAACTTCGGATTATCCTACACGCAAATAAAAATTATATATATATATCCAGATTACTTTTAAAATAAGCAACGAAACAGTCTCTCTATTGAAAATTGTATGATGGAAACATGGAATATTTTCCTGCAGTCTTTCCTTTTACCGACTCTAGAAGTGTTTACATTTTTAAGAAGTAAATTGAGTCAAATAAAAAATTATTATTTAGACATGGAGAAAATTGATAAAATTAATATTTTTTAGAGTAACAGGCTACATGAGGGTAATCCATATCGCGGCAACTTCTCTTTAATAGCATAGGAAGGGATTTAAAAGGGGAATGTATAGGGAGGGGAAAATATTTTAAAAAACAATATATGAAAGTAAGAAAAAATCGGGAAAAATAATTATGGACAATGCTTAAACAAAGCTACGGACAGAGAATAAAAATTTTAAACTATTAATACATAGACATTAAAAAATAAATTCAATATATCTACAGTGAGAAAAAAAGTTAAATAAATTAAGATCCGGAAATGGAGGGGAAAAATATTTATAATAAGTTTAATATACGAACGGGGATGAATGCTTGTATAAATTCAATATATGGACAGGGAGAATTTTTTATAAACAATTAATACATGGACATCACGAAAAAATTGATTAGAAGTTTAATATAGAAAATAGGGAGAAAATAATTTTTAAAAAAATAAAGAACAGCGGGAGAAAATATTGCTAAAAATTAATTATTAGGAGGAAAAAACCTTAAATATTGAATATATCGAGAGAAATTGGATAAATATGTTAACAGGGGATAAATTGAGTAAAAATATACTAATAAAAATAAAGCCACCACGTTAGAGAGTAAAATTATGTCGTATTCAATTTAAATTAAACAAAGGAAGAAAGTTATCAGGATTTTACTTGCAAATTAACACAATTATTTTAAACAGATAACAAAAGAGTATTTAATTACAATTTCGAGTTTACATTGACTTTTGTACATTTATGTTTTTAGTAAATGCCTCGGCTGTAATGAGAAACAAAAACACCAGGGCAACATACAGGGCCTCAAATAAAGATAGTGATTTACAATTTCCACAAAGATACAAGAGAAAAATACGAATTTAATTTTCAATAACAAAATTTTATAAAAAGGAATCAAACAACACAAAAAAAACTAGAGAAATCGGATATATCTAGAAAAATCTGACAAAGCTATAGAAATCTGGCGGGAAATGATATTTACCTAAAGGTTTACAAAATTACGTGTCTACATACCATTTTTATTCAGTGCTGCTCTGGTACCGATCTGTGCACTAGAGGTTATTTTAATTTTAAAGAAAAATATTTTATTTACAGGTCACAGCATTGTTAGCTATATAGTTTCACTTAATAGCACTTTCTGCGCCATTCTACTTTACTATTTCACGAACTTTACTGTCGTACGTATTGTCACACTCAGTTTTTCTGTAGAATACAAAAGGTGATATATTCAGCCTACACTTTGCTGAATGAGACCACCATTGGTCGGTTCGCCACAACAGACCCTCCATGACTACCATGGTCAGGCCCTCCAAACATTTTGCTTAGCCTCCCAAAACACACTCATGCGGCTCCCTCAACACATTCACCGTTTTCCGCCAAAGTTCTGTGTGCGTACGCAATTTTACAATAATCCGTAGCAACCATTACAGACTCTGCATTCTTGCGCCACACTGACTGTCCTTTACTGGCCTCAGTTACACCGTCAATAATCAAAAGAAAATATTTATATAAAATGTACATTACAAATTGTTGATCTCTAAAATATATAGACTGAGAAAAATCTTTTTTGACCTTATTTGATTAATTTCTTGTATGAATTGTTTTACGAATAGTTATATTATCAGTAAGCTGATGTAACGCTGTCGCAAAGCCTGCCTTAATCAGTTAATAGTTGCTGTGGTGATGACGCTACTTCGTGTTTAACTTCTACGACCGCAGACGCCTTCCCCCAAGGAATCAGCCTCGAATCGAAACTTCTAAAAGTTTGTTGTCCATATTAGATTTAACTTTTTTTTAATTGCAACTGTGCATTCATTTCCGTAGGTTTCCCCGGAAATGCTGAGGTTTCCAAATGGATGGCGTTTACTAAGCACGACTTGCACCGTCGACGTCTTCTATTATGTAAATTTAATTTTTATTCAGTTACAACAGGTAACCACCCTTGTTCTAGCAGTTCCATGAAATGTCATGATGTGGTGTCAGCGTAATTTCCTCGCATCACAGAGGTCCGGTCCTCTGAGTCACATATCGTGGCCAAGAATGACGGCCACTCCAGAACGTGTCGTGTATAAGGTGACAGTCAGAGGGTCCTAGAGCCCAAATCTTGATGTCAACTGCTCGTCAGAATTTTTGCTTCCAATACCAACTTGAACTATTTCAATTTATATCTTCATTCGGATCCAGATCTGTGAATGGTGCAGGTTTCGCGACGAAGAAGTTGGTCATCGTCAGGACGCAGAGAGAGAGAGAGGCTGAGTACAAGATAAGAATAGAGCGAGCGTTGATAGAAATGAAGAGGACGAATGGACCGGCGGCGGCTATTAATAAGCAGGGACTCCCCCGCGATGACCTTCGCCCGGCAAATGCGTTTCGTTCTTTATTAACTGCTCTCATCCGTCTCTGTCCAATTGAATAGCGTCTTCGTTAAGAGAGCGAACGCCATCTTGAAATGGGCCTGATGACTGAACCAGACCAGATGTGTCCATCAGGGAATTCTCCGTCTTTGAGACCGAAATTTAAACTCAATAACGTTCAGTAGAAAGTTTTAAACAAGGCAGACTACAGTCGTGTATAAATTGTGATAGAATTACCGCGGTCAGAGACCATCCTGTAGACCCATTATTGGTTGGTCTCAATAGTATTTGATTGTTTATTCAATGACTATATTACTTTTCCTTCCACGATATACAAGTGAAAATGTGAGGGTGAAAAAATTGCTCGTTTACTCTTCACCACCAATTGATGTATCTACATATAACAGCATGAAGCAATTAAAAAATAGCTTTTTCAGGGTGACAAGCAACGTGAGTTATCCGCGTGGTAGCCATTTCCCGTCAACAACATAGAAAAGGATTTGGAAGTGTTTACAAGAAAGACATCAGAGAATAAACGTCGAGGCCAACGGCGCGTAGATTTTTAATTCCTCGCAACAGAGTTGTAACGAAACTGATTTTTTTCCATCGATAATGACAGGCTTCATTAGGGTCATCCACGTGGTAGCCCATCATCTTTAATAGCAAAGGAAGGGATTTGAAAAACGGTATGTCGCCGAGGTATAGTTTAAGGATCATACCCCGGATGTTGAAATATCTGATGTCACGTTCATTAAGCTAAAGGAAATTGGAATCATAATTTGTGGTTCTAGGTGGGTCATGAGCTGAGATGATTGATGAATGGGTGTAATTGTTCAATTACTATGCTACTGCAAGACAAAAAGGGTCGAAAGAAAGAAGAGAAAGGGAGGCGTAAAGAAAAAAGGAGAAACATAAAAAAGGAGACAGATAAAAATATGAAATAGAAAGAGAGAAAGAAACAAAAAGAAACAGAAGAAAGGAGTAAGATAAAAGATAAAGAAAGGGAAGAGACAGAAAGAAACAGTGGAAAATAAAATAGCAAGAGACTGAAAAGATAGACATAGAGAAATACAGAAAATAAATCAGCAAGAAGGAAAACGTACCCAAATTGAGACTGTAAACGGAAAGGAAGAATTATTGTAAAAAAAACTGATTATAGAAATAATCTGTCTGAGACTATAGTCTGAAGACCTCCAAAGACCAACGTAGTTATTTACGAAACTTCAGACATTTCGCGAACTTCGATTCCCAACCATTCTTCTGTCTTCGTGCGATCCTTTGTCTCTATTTCCATCCTTCCACTTTTCTTCCCATTCACGTAATGTGAGTCACTAACGACGGAAACCCCGCAGTAACGTCTTTACAAGTGTCAACAAATCTATACGATTACGTCTCTTTGCGTTTGCAGGTATTAAGTAGTGCAGAGATTTGTTTACGTAGCGGGTTGATGGCTTCCATAACGACGACGTAATGGCTCGTAAAGGAGACGGACGAAATAAATAAGTTGGCGAGGTTTCTTCCCGTCTCAATCGGCGTACGCGAAGGGAAAAATAGAGGCCGGTATACTGCGGTAGCATTTACAAAATCCATAAATGATTTTTATGTACACACGACATGGTAAAAATTACACAGGGTAAGAAAGAAGAAAAAAACCTCTCGGCAGAATGAGTATAAAATGCGAGAGACAAAGCGAGAAGAATAGATTATTACACAAGGGGAGAAAGAGAAGTGAAATTTATGATCGACGTTGCTTGAGGAAGTCGAGAATAACAAACCTATTTATGGAAGGGAAAAAATCCTAGGAAGCGAGCAACTCGGCTTCGGCACTTTAACAAAACTTTGTTCTGGCGGCCATTAAGGTCTCGTTTATTGCAAAAGAAAGGCATTACAACGGAGCGGGAAGTAAAAAAAAAAATGTCATGAAATATGCACAGTCTACGAGTGAATTACGTTCATGGACATGTAATATATAAAGTAATATTCGTATTTTATTGGCTCAATTATATAGATGTGTAAAAACACTGTAATAAGGTGGAAAAATTACAATATTAGATTTCTCCTGCAAACCAATACAGGGTGATTCTACAAACTTTGAGGGGTGGTACAGCTTAGATATAGATGGCTAGAAGTGACTAAATAAAAAGGGATATGAAAAGAAAAACCATTGTTTATTTACATCATCATCATCACTAAGTGCTTCTTTCCTGCATAGTTTACAGAAAATGGTCAAAATTGCGTCACACATAGTAATACAAGCTTCGTAACGTCGAAGAAGCGATTGGCGAACAGTTCCCCAAAGATGCCAGTTTCGACGGGGCGGTGGAATACTGCGTGGTGGACCATTAAGATTTATGGAGCATCGATTACTTCTTACGAGGACATCTGAAGGCCATCATTTACCAGACTCCAGTTGACTTAACTGAGGTTGCTCGACTATGCATTGCGGCTGCAAGCCTGGCATCTTTTGGAACTGTTCGTCAATCACTTCTCCGACGCAACCAAGCACTGTTGGTGGTCGTAATTTCTAGCGTTTACTGTAAACATTGCTGGAAATAAGCACTCCCGATATTTAAAAAAATCTATTTGACAAAACTTTTATCCAAAGATTATTTGTTGGATAAATATAATACAGTATATACAAATTTAAAATATTTACATGGTAGCATGGTAATTCTGTTAATCCAGCAATTAACCTAAATTTTTCAAAATTTGTATCTAAATTTGTGTCTCTGAGGGGCATACATTGTTGGGCTATGAGGATTAATTGGTGATGTTGAATTTGATGTGTGGGTGGGGTCTTCGGGTGTGAAGATCGGATGGGTTAGAAGGTGCCAGAGTGCTCTGGGGGAAGGATGAGGTCGATAGAGCGTTTTCTCTTGAGGCGACGTGCGTGTAGTGGTGGGGGAGGTTTGCTATGGAATTGCTGGATCGTGGTGTTAGGATGGTTGAAGGTACTTTTGATTAGTGAGGTTACGGATTTGGTGATTAGGGAGTTGACTTGGAGACGATTGATGTCGTGGTGGATGATGGAATTTCTGTGGTACCAGGGAGAGTTAGTAGTGGTGCGATGGATTATGTTTTGTTTTTATTTTGGCTGTTTCTCCCCATATGGATGAGGCGAAGGACCAGGTGGGTAGATATACTAAGCGTTTTGTGCTGATGGTGAGTGGGGATATAGTGATCTGAATTTAAGATTGATTTTGGAGAGGAGGTGTTTAATGTGCGGTTTCCCAGAGAGCTTTGAATCAAAGATGAGTCCTGGGTAGGTGGTTTCCGTTTTTGTGGGTATTACTGCGTTTTTTAGATGGAGGAGGATGTGCAGAGGAGGGTTTTTGGTTAGTGTGAATGGGTCGGTTACTGATTTCGTGGGATTTATGCTGATTTTCCGTTTGGACCAATGCTCTAGGTGCGTGAGTGGAAGAGGTTGGATATTTGAGGTCAGGGAGGAGGTTTGGTAGGAGATGGAAATGTCGTCTACGAAGAAGATTGCATTCCCTGATGATGCTGTAAATAAGAAATTGTTTGTCGTTTCATGTCTCATTTTTTGTGTTTGAGCCTCAAAGCGCCACCATACATTCCCATAGTACGCTGTACCACCCCTCACAGAGTGTTCTCTGACCGTTAAATCACCCTGTATATTGTAATAGTTAAACACCTTGATAAACATCTAAATTAACGTAGAAACGTAGTGATTAATGTTTTTCTTTCTGATAATCTTGGGTCGTTGATAGAGAAATGTACTATATTCTTGTTCTATATGGTTCTCTGCATTTTAATTGGGTACCAGGTTTGCGTGTTGCAGGATGCTGCTCGCTCTTTCTTTTGGCCAATGCGATAGAAGCGTGCGTCATGGCGGATCTAATCACCTCTTCTCCTCCTCCCAAGAGACAGAAAGAAAAAAAAACACATCGCGGACGTGCAGGAATCGGCCAGAAAAACGCAACAGCCGCCACACGTCCTACCAACTCTCGAATAATAACAAAACATGTCACAAAATTTAGACCGTTCAACTTCTGAGTAGTGAGAGAACAAGAGCGAAATCGCCTCAAGCAGCTTCAACCACTGCCCCTGCTGATGGACAAACCCCTTTTTCTTCAAAATGTAGTCGTTAAATTCAAATACGTCTCTATATATAAAAATGAATGTCTGTGTGTATGTCTCTCCCCTATGCACTCCTAAACAATTCATCCAAATGCGATGAAACTTTAGCGAGTTGTTGTGCGCACCCCCTCAAAGGTTCCAGTCGTGTTTTCGAAGCATTACGAAACTCCCAACACGTTGAAACGGCCAATATTAGCGTCAATTAATTAATTTTCAGGGTATACGAGATTAATACTTTCTATCCAGATGTTTTTAGTGTATAATTTCAACCTCTTAAAGCACGACTAAGAGAGGGGCGTTACATAAAATAAACGCGAAACAACTGAGATATGTGTAAAATACAGAGTTATAAATGTCAATGAGATTCATTCTGACATTTACTACGTCAGTTAAGTTGTAGATCAGCGCCTAAGTGTGGGGGTTGGGAATGATGTGGGTGAAAGGCCGTTAGATAAAGTAATGAGTAAACAACACAGGCTGGTGTTGAATTTGGGGGTATAAATGTCAATGAGTTTAATTTTGACACTTACCATACTGGTTCGGACGTACTTCATCCCCTGGGAGTGGGGTGGAAGAGGGTGAAACAAATTTCCGTTTACAATCTTAAATTCGTTGACCAATTTCTATCAAACCTCATACACATGTTACTTACGATCCAAGAACAAACACTGAGGGGTTAAGACACACTAGGGGTGGGATGGAATTTTAAAAAGCGTCGAATAAATAGTTTTCGCGGTCCCTTAATTTCATAGTGTCATTCTGGAATTTTTAAGTGTCTAATTTCAACTCACAAAGACACGGAAGGGAAACACTACTATGTTTGTGGAAAGTTTAAATAAAAAATCATTCAAAAAAGACCGATATTAGAGTCGACTCCGGGGTTATAGGAGTCGGCGAGTTTAATTCTCGCAATAATCATGGTGGTTGATGAAATTTTATGTTCCTCTTCGTGGAGGTGGTCGCAGTTGAAAAAAAGTTATCTGGAGTAGTTTTGACCCTCTTAAGGTACCGACCATTTTTTTTTTTAGGGTACCGTCTATATTTTGATCTCTATTCAGTTAACGGTTGTATTTCTTCACTATATGAAAGCATCTGGAATAGTTTTAGTCTTTATTAAGTAAACTATGTTTACTGTTTTAAGTCGTCGTGTTGTTTTAGACACTTTTATTTTATGTAGTAGAAGGGTTCCCGAATACTGTCAGTCATCGTCGTGGTTTATTTGAAGTTCGATGCCCCCAGGGGTTAGGTGGGGAGGGGACCTTAAATAGGTAAATTTTATAACACAGGAGCTATTGGTGCTGGTTAAATGAAAGGTTTACCAAGAGGTTAGTCTCGAATTAATTCTTACTCCGGGTTAATTTAAATAAATACCCGGGCAACGCTGGCACTCTCTCGTATTTAATAAGAGTTATTTTACTCGTATTTACAAGTTGTCTAAGCATAAAGCACGAGATTAGGCGACTGCATCCACACACATCCCAAAAAAAGAAAGTATTACGCACGCGGATTATGTTTATATTCGTCGCTTTTGCTGCGTAGTAAGATCTCTGGACAGCGACTAGAATCTTACTCAATTCCGGTAGCTTTTGAGGGTAAATACCCCTGCAAGAACCACCTCACATTTATAGAGAACTAATTAAGTTGTAGCCGGAAGGAGACATTACGGCGGTTACATCAAGAAAAATTGAGGGTTTTTAGCATAAGCAAACATCACCCACAGCGACGGCTCTGGGATGATTTACATATGCAAAGGTGACGACAGCGACCAACCTTGGTGAGATCACAAATGTACCACATTACTCCGATAACCCCTGAGCCACGGCAGTCGCTGGAAAGGTCAACAATTTGTGAAACAAATGCGGTTTGCAGCACCTCTGCATTTTATATTATTCACCTTGAAATCATAATGACAGTTGCCAACCTATAAAAACGTGAATTAGGAATCACAACGGCGTGGGAGGTCTATGAGAGTACACATAGACACAGTTTCCCTATGTGTAGCTTGTAAGGTAGACTGTACAGTAGACTGCATTCGGTCGCGGTAGGTTTTAATCGTGAAAGGGGACACAGGCCTGACTAACACGGTGGAGATGACGACAAGAAACCAATCACATCTGTTTTTAGGAGATATTTGAATGAGCGTAATGAGAGCCGAGTTTTCGCCAGCAGACGGAAGCGATCAGACGGGTGACAAAAAGAGCGGCCAGAGTTGATCGATAATCAGTTCTCTAGAAGCGTGAGATGGTTCTTATAGGGTTTTTATTTCAAGAGCTCCGAGAGTTGGAGTGAGAACAGCCAGATTCTAGCCACTATGCAGCCATCTGACCACGCAGCAAAAGCCGTAAGATGCATAATCCGCGTGCAGATTAATCAATTTGATTAATTGATCATCTTTGTTTTTTGGGGTCGTCTTCGTTATAAAAAATGTGTGAACATGCAATCGCTCAAGAAGAAGTCTCATTTATTCTTACATGATATGACCCTGTAAATAACTATTATCAATTATATAGTATTTTAACGCCCAAATTGGGAAGAAAAATTGGGTTTCCTTTCGTCAGGACCAGTGGTGGAAGATATTTGACGTAAACTTCGAAGAAGCTTCGCAAAAACAATAATGACCTCTAGCATTTATTTCATTACTGAAAATAAAAACCGTCATGACAAGTGCAATGCAGAAAATGGCGTCTAAATCTAAAAGAACAATCTAAATTTGGAGGATGAGTAAAACGTAAGTTGTTAATTCTTCATTGAAGATCACGTCGGTTACAAAAAAATTTTTGTCAGTGGGATTTTTGTTCTTTAATGGTTTCAACCAACCAGATTACATACGTTTTGGAACGATTTTGTTCTTAGTAGGGTCTTTGTTAGGTACGAGGAAGACGTTTCGACGATATCTACACTCGTGGAGTTGCATTTATCGCACGCGCACGTATTTAATGCAAACACGTGGAATATTTATCTGCGAACTAACTGAGGTGTGTCCGCACTGCACCTGAGCAAGTAGTGTCAACGGCAACAGTGGAAATAAGAAAGAAAAAGAAATTCCACTCGACACATTGCCCTAAGCTCCTCATCAAAACCTCATCCGTCCTCATATTACGAGTGAGCGTACAAATCCTCTTCAGTTTAAAAGACTGCCTAATAGACTCTGAGTCTGGATCACAAAGCTCACATGTTTTACATGATTCACTTTTTTTCCAGGAATCATTTTTTAATTCACATGTTGAATCAACGAGTCTACCACGCATTCGGTCAGCCAATCACTCAAAAATTCATTCTCTCAGTCAAGTCTATCAATTGGTGAGTCACTCGCTCAGCCACTATTTCGGCCTTTCGTTCAATCAATTAGTCAATCATTCACTCATTCAAAAAGTCAGTCAGTCCGTCGCTCACTGACTCAATCGGTCATCCACTGAGTCAATAACCAGTCAATTGCTCAATCAGTCAGTCCGTCAAGCCATTCAATTATTGACTCAGCCAGTCAGTCACTCGCTCGGTCCTCTGTTGATCTCACAGTCACTCATTCATTTTCCTTGTTGCAACTATTGTGTTCACTTTTTTGCGTACTTCACCTCATAAACCCAAACCTTCTCTGACAATTGCAGCGATAATTATATCTTTTTTTTTGTGAATAGTGTAAGCCTTCTTAGTTTCAAGTTTATTTACAAGGACTACTATTCTGTAAAATAAAAATTGCGATTATTCTTCATTTGAAAAGTTTTATTAAAAATACTTATATACAATTTGAATTAACCCGAATTGGAGACTGATTGGGGTTAATAAAAAATTAACTAATTATCACATATCAGTCTTTTTAATAAATACTTCAAATTCTTGAAGAAAAATCTCAAGTTAAGAGATCAAACCCCAACAGACGACCTGGACAACATTTTAGAAGGATTTTATGCGTGATTAATTGAAGAAACATTACCGTAGGATAAGATATATCAAGATGACTATCACCAAGTTTTTGGAAAAAATTTTAAAATGAAAAAAAAAATAGATATAGAATGATTCCTGTTAAATTGTTTTATTTCTCTATACAAGTGACTATGGCAATACTGCCGAAAGCTCCGAATTGAAAATTAAAGAATTTTTGAATGATGAATTAAGTTTTAAATTCAAATTGGTCACTGGTGTAAAACATTGGGGTCGATACCAAAATTAACAAATAAAAGTAGTTTCCCAGAATCTCTATCTCACTCTTTCGCAGCATAATCATTTCCGTCAGGGAACCTTTTCAAGGAACCAACTCACGAATCTCGAGTTCCTGGAAAGCGACAAAGGTCATGAGAATTCAAAATTAGTTTCGCCGTTCGTGAACGTCTGAGCCAAATAAATCATTAGGGAAGATTAAAAAAAAGTATGCAGCGGGAAGGTCACCGAAGTTTCCGAGGAGAAAAATACCGTGGAAGCTGCGTTCGGCGATGGTAAATCGACCATCACTCCGATATCTGTCCACCGTCCGTTTCCCATCCTACTCAGTGCGTTTGATGTCCGCTGAACGCAGGAATGAAAATGGGAGGGGAAAATGCCAAAAGACTTCTCGTTTGAATGGTTTGTGGTGATTACCCTAAAGGAAATGACGTACCGGGGTTATCAAATTAACCGGAACATTTCGTTCATTTGCCGAGATATCACACATACACGAGTTCGCGACGGATTATTTAATCAGTGACCTCTTGAAAAAAGGTCCTCACTTCCTCTCCAGTACATGTCAATACACAGTCGGCCCGTTTCTTTAACTTCCTTGAAGATGCACACAAACTCCGTATATTCTTTTACTGAATCTAAAGAGATCAAAGACATTACATGTTAAAAACTACTACAGATGTTTTCTTATATTCAATCATTTATGTAACACTTACACAGGGTGTAACAAAACGGAAAAATTACAGCAAAGGATTCCTCATACTGATAGAAGAAGAAAAATGAGTGTTATTTCTGTTGCAACTGTCACATGACACTAAATTTATATTTGTTCTAATTTATAAATGCACGATTCAAAACTATTTATACTGAGGACGTCCAAAAATTGTGGACAGAACGTCGCATAGAAATGATTATTTTTGTTTTAATTAATTAATACACCTTTTTAAGACATATTGGTCATCGATGATTGTCAGATTATATTAAATATGAAAGTAGATCACTCTTCTTTCTTCGCATTATCTCTTCACTCAGACAATAATGGAATAACCCCAGAGAAAAAATTTCAACAACCAACCATAATTTATGTTCGATAGCGTCAATACGAAAATTTTTATTGGAAATATTTATTAAATTCCTCACTTCTGATTATATGTCATCTGATAACGCCCCAAAGTCGACACAAAACATTGTTACAATACGTTAAATATCCATTTTCTGACTTATTGGCTAGTATATTTATTCAGTTAAAAAGAAGGTAATTAATGTAAGAATGCTGCAATGAAAACGGGGTGTAATAATCATGCAAATCAGCGCCCCGACGCATCACTTTCTATTTTAGGAGACGGAAAAGGATGTGAACGTCTTTGGCTCTCTGATAATTACTATCGGACAAAGACGCTAGACTCGGGACTTCCCCCTTGTGGCGGAGATATTTTCGGACTCCTCCTCCCGAGTCCCGTCTTGCCGCTCCTTTCTCAAGCAATTCCAATTCGCCAAGTTCCCATAAATAAAAGAAATCGTTTTTGACGTGTCGGAGGTGGGAGGACGAATGAAAAAGTCTGGCAGATCAAAAGAAACGAGAAAAGTTTATTGAGGGTAGAAACCCCTGAACGGCTCTACAGAAATTCATTTCCATGTTGCTCTTTCACTGTTTTTTTTTCTAGGGTGATGTCCTTCCTCTCCTTCTCTTAAAACATCACCATCTTCTTTCTCGACCGCAGACAAAAGTTCCTTGACGACGACAACAATGTGCTACATTGATTCTATTATTTCCTTACAAATTGCACACCTTTGTGACTACTATTAAACAATGCCTTACTGAAGTTACTTTCGGAGAAGAAAAAATAAAGCGAGGGCAGGCAGCCATTAACCAATACATGTTGATTGCATACCCATTTATTATTTTCTTGCGTACCATGTTTTTCACTGTTAATCGCCTCTAATAATTAATTTAATTGCGGAACATTAATAATGAACGCGTTCAAAATTACAATAAACACAAAAACTGGCCATTAATCACTACAAATTTGAATATTGACTAAGCAAATGAGTTCACAACACTTCGACCTTAATTTAGGACTTCATCAGGTATATATTTTGTGTATTGTGCCAAATTGTTCCATTAATTTCAGCCAATAATTGATATTGTATAAATAATTAATTCATAAATACTCCAAGTTTTGAATTACTACATAGTTCACTCAACGTTTTGAAATTATAATTTTATAAATTTGGTCAATTATTAAATTCATACGGAGCTCTGAATTCCATCTATCAAAAAATAAATAAAAATTTAAGAGGGTCATAACTACTACAGGTAACCTTTTCACGACCTATCCACTTCCACGAAAAGAAACATAAAATTTCATCAACTTCCATTACTAATGCGTGATTTAATCTCAGCGACTCCTATAACCCCAGAATGGACACTAATATCGATTTTTTATGCATTATTTTTTATGTAAACCTGTTCCACCACCTCCCGCACCATAGTAATGCCTTTTGCAGTTCCATATAAACACTTAAAAATTCTAGAATGATACTATCAAAGTAAGTGACTTTAGAAACGTTTTATTCGACGCTTATAATGGCCGGTTAGGAATGTTTTTAAATTTCGCCCTTCGCCCTCGTCCCTAGATGTGGTAGGAGTGTCTTAACCTCTCAGTGTTTGTTCCTGTATCGTAAGTAACATGTGCATAAACTTTGGTAGATATTTCTCAACGCGATTACGATTGTTTACGATTTGTTTCATCACCTTTCCACCCCACTCCTACAGGCTGAAATACATCTTAACGAAGATGGTAAATGTCAGAATTAAACTCATCGACTTCTATAACCCTGGATTTGACACCAATATCGGTTGTTTCGTGTTATTTTTATGTAACGCCACTCCACCCCCTCCCTTATTGGTGTTCTAATAGATTGAATTTATACACAAAAAAATCTGGATAGAAACTATTAAATACACTAACCCCGAAAAGTAATTAATCGATCCTAGTATCGGCAATTTTAGCATGACTGTAAATTTCATCCCCGTTCACCCCGTTGGAGTTGCCTAACGCTTCGAAAACCCGACAGACAACTTCGCGTGCTTCGTCACAACTCACCAAAATTTCATCACACGCAGACAGACATTCATTTTTATATACAAAGAGAAGAGATAAACCATCACGCACCATGAAAGAACCTTTTACGCCTAACTTCCAGAAAGATCCAGAGAAGAAAAATAATATCTCTGGAACACAGAGATCGTGAAAATTAGAAAAACAACATTTAAATATTTTTCGTCAAATGTGTAATATATTAGAACCTATGAGAAAATCTATTATTATGAAGTATGATGGTGGAAAAGAATTCGACGGAGCAGGAATCAAATCCGGGGTCCACTGTTATTGTACGCAGACACACTACCTACTGAGCAGACACGTCAATTTGATTTCCGACTCGGTACGAATGTCTCTTAATTTCCTTATTATAAAGTGAAAATTGACGGTGTAGCTCAGTTGAATCCGGGGTTCGGTTCGAGGCTCCGTTAATATTTTCAATCCTGCTTAATAGTTAAAAACAGCAGTTTTTATTCAGAAACCAACTAAAAAAGTATAAAATTGAAGAGTTTTTTTGTGGGCGTTTTTTCGGTTCTTTGTCTTCAATATATTTTCGTAGTCGTGTGAGAACTTCATCGTTGCAGAGGGTTAATGGAAACAACAACATTTTATTGTAATCCTTTCTGTTAATACCCAGTTAATTTTTTTTTTCTCCAGTGTTCATAGTTAAAATATAAAAACAACGTCCAGTTTTTATCACAAGGCCGTTCCCTTGTCTATTAATAGGGCATTGCGAAACTGATCGTATTATAACTCGGTGCCCGAGTGACGTAATTAGCCGACGCGGGGGACCTACTCAGTGCGGTACAGGTGAGACAAAGACTCGTTCATTTCATTAGCATGTGAATGATTTCATTTTCCTCCCTCGCGAGCGACACAGAAACAATGGCGCCGCGCCACTGTCATTAACCTTACGTTCCTCGAAAGCCGCGCTGAAGATATTCCCAGGCACAGAGACTTCTGCGACGGCAAAGACGACGTGGGGAGTCTTTCTTGCGAACGCACTTTCTGTACATTTTTAGGAAGGTCGTAAAACAAATACAGTAAAGGTCAACAACGGCTCAAAACAGGAGAATTGTTACGAGTCTCCAAACTGCCAAACGGTGTTGATGGACCACACGCTTCATTCCGACAGTAAGAGGTCGTCATAAATGAAAATTGTACGTCTACCACAGCAGACGGTTCCAGAACAGAATAGAAATTTGTCTTGTTAAGATGTAAAAGCTCTATATTAGGGAATTAACCCGAATGAAGACGACCGATCTGTCCGTCGAAACGAGTAAATATGAGAGAAACAAGAATTATTATGATTGCTATTTGTTCCAAACTACAATACAAATTTGCGTTTGTAAAGTTGAAAAGAATTATTTGTGGGAATGAGAATGACAGAATTATTTGTCGAAACGTCGGCGGCATATCAGTTTTTTCTCTCTGTTATTTATTTCAAACGCCAATACAAAATTAACCCTTCCCAGACCGAACTGATGCAGGTTTTTCTAGGGTTTTCCCTGCATTACTTTTAGGCCAATGCCGGGTAGGATCCTTAAAATATAGATCGGGGGCCCTAGTTAACCCTTGGCTACCTTCCTCTACCCTTCCGCATCCCCCCTTTCAAATCCCTTCGTATGCTATTAAAGGGGAGATGCCTAACGTGGATTACCCTCATGTAGCCTATTACCCTTAAAAAAAGCGAGAGAGCGAGAGAGCAAGCGAGAGCGAGAGAGATCGCTCTGGAGGAGGCTACCTTTGGCGCTGCCTTCACATCTCTCTGGTTTTTTGAACTAAGGTTCCTACATGACGTGGCACCTAGGCCTGTTTTGAGAGGCGTATGTTCCGGGGTCGCAGACCTTGGGCATACGGTAAGAGTTGTCCGCTATTCCCATTGGAATAGTCGGTCAGCTGCCTCCTAAACTGGTCAAGGTACGGCGAGGGGAAAGCTGCGACCCCACAGCTAACCCCTCTACCTCCATCGGAAGGGCGTGGGACAGGTACCAAATGCCCGACCTACCTGATTCAGGTTTATCTAGGGTTTTCCCTGCATCACTTTTAGGCGAATTTCCTGGTAGGATCCTTAAACCATAGCCCTAGTTAACCCTTGGCTACCTTCCTCTACCTTTCCGCATCCTCCTTTCACTCCCTTTCCTATGCTATAAGATGGGAGTTGCTATTATATGGATTACCCTATACATAGTCTGTCTACACCTTTTAAAAAAACAGTAAAACAAACATCCAATTTAGGAACAAAGGTTCGTGACGATGACCAAGGTAGGCGTCGAAATATCCGCTACAAAGCCAGTATTAATAGATTATGCTATTTTTTTCTAACCAGAATATAAGTTGCCTTTCCCAAGCACTAAGCCTTAATTTGAAATTAATCTTCATGTCGATGAAGGAACTAGCCGACGAAACGTTTAAATGTCCTTGACACGCTAGAATTTTCTATTTAGTGTATTTCTTTCAGAATTGAAGTTGCCTTTGTAAGGCAGTGTAAAAAAACCTTTCTCAAAGGGTATTTTCGATCAGGAGTCTACCAGTCTAAACGACTAAATTTTTTCTCTCTCTCTCTCTCTTACCGATGACAAGTCTTCTACTGTTCGAAACGTTCGATTTTCACTCCATCACTCTGCTATTACAGACAGTGGAATCACCGATCAGCGGCACGAAGTTTTTGCGTTTTCACGAAATGGAGGTTGATAATTGCCACGGAAGTTAGTTTGCGTTTCCATGGCAGTTCTATTTTAGAGGCAGCTGTCCTTAGCTCGTGCTAGAGGATTGTCTTACCGACGACACTCGATATTCCCACCTGCTGCGGTCAATCCATTTGCGGTTCCCCTCCTCCATGCCTCGCACACAAATGCACTTTTCTCCTGCAAAACTAGAACGGCAAAAAAACACGTAAAAACCTGCAAATGTTATCATTACAGGCCGATACACAAGTGCTTGGGGGACGGAACAGTCTTCGACCACGTCAAAGAATCTGGACCTATTATGTAAAGACTGAAAAAGTCTATTCTTTGCTTTAATAAATAAAAATATATATTGATACTACTTGATACTTTTTTTTTCACAAAAACAAAATGGCCGCCATTCTGTAAAGTAGAACACCTTCCACACGTGAGGGAAACGCGCGGAAGACGTTGAAAGGCCTAGGGAAAATCCGCTAATAGTGAAAACCGTGACAACCAATTTAATTAGGTGTTCACTTTTCCCTATTAACTCTAAATTAAATCTCAATACCATCAGAAACAAAAGGTTCACAAGTGTTGTAAAATGATTAAAAAATTAATTGCACCGACCAAGAGGTGAAAGAAATAACCGTGGTTAAAAACATACGTTGTAGTAAACGAAAGGACAGAGATAAAGCTAAAATTTAATTTATAAAGAAAAGAACCGAAAGTTTACATGTGTCACTGCTAGAGAACTATTTTTAGAAGAAATGAGTCGAAAAAGTTTATATATAGACAGGGAGGGAAAAAAAATGGCAAAAATTTAATATATAAACTGAGGAAAAAATTCTAATAAATTAATACATCCACAAGGACGAAACAAGTATATATAGACCGGGGTAAAAATTGCTAAAAATTAATAGTGATACTAAATAAATTATAAAAAAACATATATAACCAAAGAGAAAAAATTGCTAAACATTAAACGAACAGTGAGAAAAAATGGAAAATATTTAATATATGACAAGGAGGAAAAAATGCTAAAAATTAATATGTAGACAGGGTGAACTATATAATTATATATACATAGACGGAGAAAAGTATTTGCTAAAAATTAATATTTACACAAAGTAAAAATTGTTAATTAATATATAGACCGGGGAAAAAAGATTTATTCAGTTAATATACAAATAGGGATGAAATGAATTGCTATAATTATCATGTGACAGATATAAAATTCCTCCCTGTCCAGGAAGGAAACGTGCTAAATATTAATATATAGACCAGAGAAAAATTTCCATTTTTTTTATAAAATAACCCTCAAGGTATTTTGAATCAGTCGCATATAAATAAATAAAAAATTATATCTTGTGTGTATGAATGATACAAAATAGCTTATATACATATATACTATATTACAATGAAAAGCCTGTCAAAATATTTTTTTAAATTATTCTTTAAAAAATGTTATTATTTTTCATATCTTGTATAAATTGTTTCATCACTAGACAAAGTTGTCATTAGTTAGAGATATCCAAAAGAAAGGTGCAGTAGTTAAATAAATATAACAAAGAATATATATTTTGCAAGTGCTGAAGTCCAAAGTGTCACTCCTCCACAACATGGCCGCCCCTTTTGCAGTGAATTGTTTATCAAATCACACTTAAGGACCTGTCCGTTTTTCAAGTAGTCTTTTGTGTGAATTAATACATATTTTGAAAAACGTGCAATAACGTAGAAACAAAAGGGGGTTAAAAATGTCCCGGTTTTCTGCCGAAGATGTCACAACATGGCCGCCATATAGGCCTTCGCATTACCAGGGCTCTCCACGTCAAAGGGGAACACTTTGGTAGTCTACAGCCCTTATAGGGGAAAATAGAAACTTCATCAGTGACAATCGCAATTCATATTAAATAATTAGACTTCTCTTTAAGATGAATAGAAAGCACATGACGTCAATGGGAGTGAGGTTAGGGACGATGTTCCGTAGACTGAAAGGTTTACTATATTCAAGGAAAGCCAGTATCTCCCAGCAGTAATTACTAAGGAAGGGAAGGTAAAAAAAGAGCCCCTTTGCCCGTGCTGTGTCTATTAAGCAAATGTTAATTTTAGCAATTGACGTTGCCACTTAGAGGTTAAAAAGAATGAGGGGGTGTCGCCTCATTGAGCGCACCCTCCAGTTCTCATCCACCCTCTACTTTTCTGACTCATGCCCCTTCCCTTAAGTCCTCTCCGACACAAGGGCATCAGCCATTCAACAAATAGTTCCCCATGTCTCTGTCAACGTACTTTCCCCATGCCGGTGTCTGTACCTCATGATGACTCCAATTAACCAGTAAATGGGCCAATAGAATTGGACCAATAGTTGTCTAGTGTGCATAATGTCATAAAAATTATAAATAATATCAGCAGGATTATTTTTTTTGAAAAAATGACAGCGTCAGATAAGTGAAATAATAACGCATATAAATATACCAATTAGATAAAGAAGTAGGCAATTAACGGACAAAATTAAGAGAGAAAATAAATACCACACAACGTCACCTGACGAAAATAAGATATCAGAAACGTTGGGTAGTAATTATTTTCTCTCTTAATCGGCTACTTATTTTTCTAATTAATATACATTTAACATAGACGTTTTATATTTTGAACACAAATGTACTGAGGGCATCAGTGGTTGTGAACTTTGGGAATTAAGATGAAATATTTATTTAGCTGTTTACGTATTCTATTCTTCTTCTTCTTTCTCTGCGTTGTAGCCCTCGGGTGGTATTTGGCCGCCCTCAAAACGTAATTCCATTCTTGCCTTCTGCTCTGATCCTTCTCGCGATATATTTCAACCCGCATAATCCATAAGTCCGTGGTCTTCCCTCTTCTTCATCTTTCCATGCAACAGCTTCTCCGAAAACCTACCTTCGCTCATCCTACTAAACATTTAATTACTGGACGATGAAATCATGAAGAGTAATTAGACGGTGACGACAAAATATCGGAGATATCTTTATCCGATACGCGTTGGTTAAGTCAATCAATTGCGACGCGTTGGTTAAGTCAATCAATTGCACTCAAAGCCCGAAAAAAGCAGGAGACGAGTCACGACAATGAAACACGTAAAGGGGAAAAGAAAGGATGCGACTCTGTAAATACCAATGGCGGATATCAATACAGAAAAAAAAATATATATGCAGAGCGAAAGGAGGAAGAACGTCGACCTGCCCGTACCGGTGCAGTCTTGCCTCTTCAATTTCGTCCCTGACACCATCTTGCCGCTTCATTCCGCCCTGGATCTCGCATTTTCGATCGTCACATCACCACAACAACTCATTTTTCATAAGGTCGCACTGTACTGAAGGGCGTAGTCGGATCTGATTTAATAATTAAGTTCAATGTCTTGTAATTTTTTAAAAAAATGCGTCATAAAATGATTGTTATTTTTCATTCCAGACTGAAAGTTGTCACGCCCCAATTGAGTTGTCGTTAGCTCAGTAGTGGTTTCTTTCTCCCTGGAAGCTGCCCTCCGTGACGTAATGGGAGGAAGGAAGGAAGGAACGGGGTCAACCACCTGCGGAATTTAGTGCGGAACTGTTGCATGAGCGACGTCGGCGTTGCATGACGCACCATTGCTCTCGTGAGTTGCGAAAATAAAACCACCGGCCCTTCCTCCTCCTTCTTCCCCTCTTCCAGCAGTAGTACTCGTAACTCCTCACGCGAGCTTTCTTCTTCGGCACGCCTTCTTACGAAAGACTTACTTGGGCCTTAGAAAAACTGTTTTACAACTGGCAACAACACGGTTCCAGGTGTCGGCGATGTGAGACGGAGAAAAAAAAAACCACAACCCAGTATCTGTACATTTATTAATAGAAAATTAAGACGGCCTTGGCCATGAAAATACAGGATAGCCGCGGAACCGTTTTAGTACAGTTCCGCCGTTCCGAAACGAAATATCGCACAAGTAACGTATTTCGTAATTAATAATAATAGGAAAAATAGCCAAATATAGACAAAAGAAGTGATGATACGTTTATGGAAATATTTTTCCTTTTGATTTTTGTCAACTGTATTTTTGCGGTTGTGTCATTCTACGATCTTAGCACCTCAAGATAGGAACAAGGTGTGGCATTTATATCACCACTTGTTTTATCTGTATTTGGCTATTTTTCTTATTATTAATTAATTTTGAAAACAGTCGGTTCAGATAATCTGTGCACAAACAATGTATATAACTAATAATGATGAGCAACTTCCGACACTCACAATAATATAAATAAACAAATACTGAAATGTCAGAAAAGTATGTTTATTAACAAAACATTAAATAAAGGACATTTGGTCCGTTTTTTGGGACCTCTTCCGGTTTAATAATTTTGTAAACCTAATAAATTATATTGCCGACTTAGGGGTCACAGACCTTGGGCATACACGGTAAGAGTTGTTCGCTGTTAACCATTGGAACAGTCGGCCAGCTGCCTCCTGAACTGGAGACGGGAATGCTGCGTCCCCACAGCAAACTCCTCTCCCACTATCGGAAGGGTGTGGGACAAGAACCCAATGCCCGACCTACCTCATGCAGGTTTTCTAGGGTTTGTCCTGCATTACTTTTAGGCTAACGCCGAGTAGGATCCTTAAACTACAGCCCGGGGGCCATAGTTAACCCTTAGCTACCTTCCTGTACCCTTCCGCATCCCCCCTTTCAAATCCCTTCCTATGCTATTAAAGGGGAGTTGCCACCATGTGGATTACCCTCATGTAGCATACCCTAAAAATATATACAAAATTATTAAACATCAATAGGTCCTATAAAAGGACGAAACGTAGTTTATTGAATGTTTTGTTAATAAACATAATTTTCTGACATAAGGCCGTGACTAAATAATTCTTGGCAACATGTATTGATCTTCCAGTTAAATTGTTATTCGATCATTCACTTGAAAACTGCCAAATGAGGAGCCACTTTCTCGGCGCCTGAAAAGGGCTACCACGATATAAAAATTGCGACCCTATCAAGTAGGTTTGGCGTGGGGTGAAAACAACGCGTCATTACGCCCGTAAAGGACACAAAGACGATAAGCGAGTTCTTCCGCTCGAAGCGACAAAATTGCCTTTATATCAGGGCATGTGTTCACTCAAGCTACACTGTCTTGTCTACGCTGTTACGATAAAACAAGGAGTAGGGGGAAGTGACTTTTAAAGCCTGAAAAATAAGGAAGTCGGGTAGTGGAGATAAAATAATAATAAACACGCAATATACACGACGTTGTTACACGTAAAATGTGGGTTATGAGATTTCGTATCTTCATGTCATCGAAAGGTAGAAATTTTTGGATTACTTCAACGAAAAATCTTTGCTGACAAGAGAAGACGAGAAAATAATATTAAAAAAAAAGCCAAGCAATAATCCGAAATACAAAAAAATAATAATACTGGAGTTTTTTTTGGCAACATCAAACTTCAATTCACCATCATGACGTCCTAAACCTGCTTTTAACTATTCGAGATCTTTTTGATTTACAGAAAAAACAGATCAAGAGTGTTTTTCCCTTTGATACCATGTATAATTTTTCATGAGCTATTAAAATGTCATTGAAGAAGATAAAACTAAAAGTGGCGTCCTAAAGAAGAGACAATTTTCTTAATTTCAGGACAATTTCGGTGAAGAATTACAAAATTATGAATTTTTAAAAGACACAACCTTTAAATAGAGAGAAAACGCCATTTTAATTAATTTTTAATGAAAATTATTTCATGAATAATTAAAACAGAAAAATGTCAGAAAAAATTGTGAATTAATAAATTAAAACAAAAGATCATTACAATACGGCGTTTCGTCTACTATTTCGGAATTTCCTCAGATAATATATCTAAATTTTATACCACAAATTAGAAATGTAAACTGACAAAATCATGGTTAAATAAATAATACAAATTTACAGATTACTCTACACTTGAAGACAGCAACAAAGTTAACAGAAATTTTGTGTGGTATCCTGCCATTTTTTTGGTCTGTTTTCTGTTATATATTTTTTCATTAAACAGATACAGACGTTTATAATATTTTGTAAAAGCTTTAATTTAACGTCTATTTTGAATTAAGACTTGCTTCAAGTGAATAGTTTTATTGTGTTAATTTGGTCAATACCTGAAGAAGATACAAAAATGTATCGAAACGTCGTCATAATATAAGAAGTGTCTGTATAAAGTCATAAATTGTTTTTATGTATAATATTTTTTTGTTTACATTTCCATGTGGTTTATGCAGATCGCCTTTATTCTATGCTCGTTAACCCTAATTGTCGTCGAAAGGATACAAAACTTATCATTCCTTCGTATGCTACGTGTACAGCTATATGCCGCCCATTATAACCAATTAAGCCACTCAACCGCTGACGGTTTATCATATGATAACAATCGTAACGTAACAAGCAGTCTTCAGTAGGTTGAAAAAACACCTTGATATTGGTAACAGAGTCATAAATAAAGCTTTAAAGGGAAAAAAGTTGACCTTTTACAAACTATAGTGTATACACGCATCTGTGCACTTACGTAAAGAACAGTCAAATGTTTTCATACCGGGGGTTAACCGGATTGAATAAGTAAATAATAAATTAGCACTTAAGACAGTTTTGATTAATAATGCCAGTCCAGCCACCCCAAAAACATACACACATGCACAATGAGGGTAAAAGATTCTAACAAGGTTATGAAGATCTAAGGCAAGTGTTCTTTGTTCGTAGCAATAACAACAACAAAATGCTGGACAAAGTTCCCCCTTCCCTTCGTATTTAGCGTTTGAAATATTGTCCGCTTGTTGAGACTGTGTAAACGAGAGGGATGTTACTTAATCCACTCTCTCTCGAGAACCCGAGGAAGGGAGATTACGGTGGAGACCGGGGGGGGGGGGGCGTCTCATCTTGTTCAAAATCTTTGACGAACTCGGCCCGAAACTGAAACTCGTATTAATTTGCGGTGGTTGATGTTTGTCAACTATGCACACAATCTATATATAGATAGTTAGATATTAGTATATCATAAAATATTATATAAACTGGAAATTTGGCACAAAGAACACGAATTAAGATTATAAAAAAACTCATAAAATTAGAACAAAATTCATATCCGACACCACAAATATAGCAATCACCCATGGATCAATTTTCTTATTATTTTTTTATCAAGAAAAAATATATACGTAACAAACTGTGTTTCATAAACATGTTACGACTGACCGAGAGGGAGACGAAAACTGTATTACTGTAATTGAGATGCGGTGATAGAAAGAAAATAACTCGCCAGAAGGACGCGAATATTGACCTCAGAATTGTGCGAGGGGAAAATGTAACAAAAAAAAGGGGGCCGATACTCGTAGAGTTGTTTATCATGTAGGGTTTTTTATTATAGGGAGAATATAGGGAGCCATCTGAGGGAGCCTTAGGACAGACATTGACAAATGATAATGATTAATATCATGAAAAACTTAGTCAGAAAAAACTAAGTTAGTTGATACAAATTACATCTGATATTTAATGAGTTACATTTAATATGAAAATTTTAGTACGATCAAATCATACAACGTTTCGTCCCAATTGGGACATCATCAGGTTATGAGAAAGATAAAAATGCAAAACAGGGGAACGTCCATATACTTAAATATCATTAAAATAAAGCGGCTGAAAATCTCCTAACTTTCACAGTTAACCGCAGATATGTAACTTTAAATATAAAAATGTACGTAACTTGAAACACCTTACAAAACTTTACACTGACCTCAACGTGAGGCCTTGTTTTTATTAAATTGTGTAAAAGGTAATCATTACATTACATTATCACTTTTTTGTCTGAATTGACTAACTTTATTATTTAACTTATTATTCATTAATTATATTCTTAATTGAAGTCTTCTAAATCGTCTACATTTCCTCTAGATGATTTCACTTGTTCATTTGTTATTGAAATTGATTTATCTAAAAATGCTGTGTTAAAAAATATTAACAGTTACGCTGTTTTCACTATTGACGGAAAAAAAAATTTTTATTGCGATTAACGCTCTCAGTCAGGATGTTGCAACATAAACCTGTCGCCACCACCAAATTAATTGGAGAAGTGACGCCGACGACCGCAGACACCGCCCAAACTCCCAGGAATCGAGTCGCAGGGGTCAAGAATCCGGTTAACGTGGTTTCATGCATTCAAGTAACATCAGGACCACGAGACTGTGACCATTTTTGTATTATTTTATTCAATTGTCTCGAAACGCTTCCCCCCTCACAAGTCCTCCTGATATCTTTCAAATATTATGAACGTATTTATAAAAAATATTCGTATAATAGCTAGTTTTCTTTAGTCTGCGTACAAAAAAATTAAAAATCGTTGATATGAATGAAAATATCAATCAACCTAACTAAACTGTGTTTCAAATATACACATATACAAATACCCACGATATAATTATAAGATCGGATATTTTTATTTTCATACCTTCTTTCTTTGGTTTTAAAGTGGAAATAAAACAATAAAGTTTTCTTTTCTATCTCAACAGTCAAACCCCTTTCATAATGTATGGAAATAACATGCAGGAATTTGAAGATAAAAATCAATACATCTCGGCGCTAAGTGGTGAAAGACTTTTCATCTCCCTACGAGCTTTCAGGAATAGTCGGTCAAAACTAAAATACTCCCTCAGAATGCGGCAAGACATCATTCTGGATTTTTAGGAAACTATCGTTTAAGGGAAAAAAATGGAATTTTTATGGTGGATTTTTAGTTATTTTCACCAAATTATCTACAGGAGCTATCAATCATATTCATCTACTAAAAGAATTATCTAGTTGTCGGAATACAATGTTTGTCACTTTATTCCACAAGAAATAATAATTAAATAAAATATAAATTAACCACTGTTTTGAATAAAAGTGTTATAAATGCCCTGAACGTTACGTACAATTATTTATATGATAGTGACCTTGCGTGCTTAGTACCTGTTCATTATGGATCACGGTATACTTAAACTTATATAATTTACAGATTTTAATGCTATAGAGGCCGCGGTCTCCATGTGATTTTAAAAATAACAAACCTTTAATCTGCGGACCATAATTAATCATTTAACGATCATGTTAACTCTTTAAATACACACTGCGACGTCATCTCTGAATCACTATCGATATTAATCGAATAGTCGTGCGATCGACGGTTGCTCACTAAATGAACATTCGTTATTCTTGTGGTACTCGATATTAGTCGTTCATTTATAAAATTAACAATATTCGGAAATTATTAAATAAAATGTCCTTGTAATAGTATACTAATTAGAATTATAAATATTCAATTAACAGGCAAAAGTGTACACTAAATAACACGCTAAAGGTTTCTCCAATCCTTTGTGCATGCGGTTTTGAGTGTCTAGACGATAGCAATTATATATATATATATATATATATATATATATATACGTTGTGTCGTATTTATTTTAGCACTTTTTTATGTCTGTTATTTGTCAAATAAGGAACGAAGGGTTTTCCCGGTGTAACTGCTGGATAAAGTTCTTAACTTCACCTGAAGAAGATGGCGGTGCAAGCCATCGAAACGTTGTGACAATTAAACAACGCTAACCGGTTGGAATCCCCAGAAAACTTTATCCACTATTTGTCTCATTATAATTTTTGTAAATGAGAACTATATACCACATAGTTCTTAATTAAAATTTTTTTGCCTCAGTTTATGTTTATATTTCACATTTATTTTCAATAATTATATAAGGGTGTGTATTTATTCGAACAATTATATATCATAAATATTTTTTATTAATAATCTCGTGTTATGGTGGTTAAGAATATTCTTGTGTTTTGATTTCGTTCGGTTTTAGAATTTCTTTAAAAATACTTTATATGTAGGCGCATCAACAGCTAAGGCTATTAGCGACTTTGTACTATGTTGACTATCTGTGTTGGGGAACTAATGAGTGGGGGTTTCTCAGTATGGAAAAACAGGCACACAACACACATGCCCTCGCCGGGATTCGAACCGGGGACCTATGTGATGCGAGGAAGTCACGTTGATCCCTACATCACAGAAAGCCGGCAGCTTTCAATTTTTTTATGTATTTTCTTAATACTTGGTAATATTCCCCGTGCATCTAATATACTATATATTTTCTCTTATTTTATATGGAAAAGATGCTTAAAAAAACAGAGTTAGTTTTTTTTCTTATGATAGTGAAACTGTGCAGTTGTTGGCAAGACTGCTCGTTTCGTGTGTGTGACTGGCGCCATTATGGCGCCACTTTATGGACTAAACTTTGAATAAATAAGGCATCGTTTAGCGCTGGAATTGATTGACTCATAAAGGCTATAATATGTAAAAAAAAAAAAAAATCTTACACGATGAACGTCAAAGCTGAATTACAAGTTTTCTCTCGCTTCAAAAACCGGAATAAAAAAAATACTTGTAATTTATTTGAA
The DNA here is from genome assembly GCA_037074705.1 of Zhengitettix transpicula. Classification (NCBI taxonomy): domain Eukaryota; kingdom Metazoa; phylum Arthropoda; class Insecta; order Orthoptera; family Tetrigidae; genus Zhengitettix; species Zhengitettix transpicula. The sequence continues at coordinate 64,643,075 of CM073594.1, read as the reverse complement.
ATCTTGTATTAAGTATGAAGGGGTTTCAGTGACGCGTTGGCCGTATTAGGGAAAGTTGAAGCTTAAATGGCTGGTATGAAGAGTGGGTGTTCACTTTCAATGTGAGCAGAAGAGAGAAAATGGTATAAATAAAGAAGTGAAGTGACAGGGAGTCAGCATCAGGTGAGTTGGAAACGAATAAAAGTGAGAGATACAAGTTCAGGAGAAGTGATGTCGATGGGAAGAGACGTTCCCCTGGTCTTCAGGGAGGATATTTCCTCATTTCTCCCTTCACATTTACTTATTTTACTTCTAAGTCCTTACCAACGTCAATATCTTCCTCGTTGCTTGTAAAATAACGAATTAATTTACTACTTATAAACATACACTTATAATTAATATAATTTTTTTAATATTTAATATAATCTGACAAGTATCAATTAATAAACAAAACTGCGAAATTGTCAGAAGAAATGTGTATTAATTAATTAAAATAAAAAGTCTTTAAAATACGACGTTTCGTCTACAATTTCTCAGGCCTAGCATCAGAAATTTAATACACACTATGTTTCAAAATGTGGACGAAACGTTATATTATAATGATTTTTTGTTTAAATTAGTTCAAACACTGTTTCAGACATATATGCTGTTTTATTTATTTATTATAAGTTTTTTGACTAAATCAAAATATACTGAATCAAAAGTATATATCACGGACGATAAAATTGATAAAAATTTAATGCAATAATGTTTCGTTCTGAATTTAATACATATTTAAATGTACATTAGAATAAGGACTATTATAAATCAAAAACATGTGACCACAAAATTTGTAGTTATATAAAACTAATTTTCCCCAAGTCGTAAATTACCCCATTGTATATTTGATGACGTCCTAAATTAAAGACGAAACGTCGTAAAATTATAGTTTTATGAACTGTATTATTTTTTTTTTCTGACATTTTAATTTAAAATTATTTCCATAACTTATTTCTGGTTCTTATTCCCCTCAAATTAAAGCCTCTAAACATTCACTATTACAACTGCTTCATTAAATATTTCAACAATATTTTTTTTCCTTCAACTGAATGATATAAAAGTGATTAGAAGACACCTGTAAATTTTAGTTTGTATTGAATATAAAATTCTACTTTTATCTTTATATATTTTTAGCAATTTTTCGTTTTCTATAATGACTAATTGTAAATAAATTTCTTAGTTACAAAATATTCAAATGTCATTCCTAATATTTTACTCAATGTATTTGTAATTTTAAAAACTATATAGTTTGCTATTTATCTCAGTTCCTAAATCATCTATGTATTTTTCCTGCTAATATTATGGTAACTTTTATCTACCATATTTGACCTGTTTTTTCCTCAACAACTTCAGTGTCTCTCTCAATTGTCCGATAAGAAACAGTGTTCTGCTGTCAGCGTTCGGGAGCAGCGACTTGGGTGTAATTTTCAGTGTTACTTGTTCGCTAGAAGAAGAGCAGAGACGGACCATCGTACACCACCACAAAGCCTCCCCCAACTAAGCTTGGGATTATGTGGCGGATGCAGGCAGGTTCGGTATGCACAAGGCTGCTGGGGTGATGGCGGGGGGCAGAGTTTTGGTATTTATGGGGCAGGGGTGTAGGCCATTGTATAATAACCAGTTCCAGCCCCCGCTGTATGTATACACAGTGACCTCATTCCTCTCTCAGCGAGGGTTGCAAGGTCACCAGGATCTCTTCCCCTCTCGCTATCTCGAGCAATGCGGAGTCTCTCAAGGCTGGAAAATCAGCACTTGGCATTCGGAAGGTAGAGGAGAGCTCAGGTGGGGAAATACCCTCACAGAAAATGTCACTATGAACTTATTCTAAGCGCATATGAAAAGAGGCAGTGGGAATCGAAAGCTTTCCTTATCGGATTGGATTCCTCTGAAACACGTTTTCGTCGACTCCTTCCTGAGCCGATCTCCATAAATTTCTTGTGCCATTTAAGAATTGATGGACGTAGTGGTGGCTGGCCATTCGGCAAGTCTGTGTCCGATATTTCTTTTTTCAATGAACCACGGCACGTGCTGCAGAGGAATCCATCCAACGAGTAAGAAAAGCCTTTCCGGAATCTCCAACCACATCGACTCCTTTCGTATGAACTTGGGTTGAATTATTGATGTTGTAACGAGTACTTTACGAACAACCTGTATATAAACGACAGTCGAATTTCAGCTTATACAACGATACGAAATCAGATACACCTCTAAATTCAGGAAAATAATCAATTTACCCCCTCGGAGGATCTCATATATTTAGTTATATATATATATACATATATATATATATATATATATATATATATATATATATATATATATATATATATATTATATGCGTTGAAATAAACAGTCGAAATTTCAACCGTAACGCATCGCCGGTCACAGCCACGACTTACGCGACTTAATTGTTTAATAGAATACGTTCATGTTCAAAAGCAAATGAGAAAGTCTTTGATAATATTGACGAAGAAATGAAACCTTGTAGAAAAGGAATTCAAGCAACGATATAAATATAAAATCAAAGAAGATAACTCAACGAAAAGGGATCAGAGATATTCATGAGTTTCATTGAATTTGTTTTTTCCCCATTAAGAGCTAATATAAGGCTACATATAATTGTAGAAAGGGACTTTGCTGTTGTCAAATATCTAAATTTTTCCTTTGTTCACGCAGCCTAGATGGCATTTCGTATTTTTTTTAAAAAAAATAGCTCAAACTAAGCACCTGAAGAAAGCAACAAAGTTTGGTGTCCATTTTTAACGCCTAATTTTGGCTATATCATTGTTGATTTTAAACTAATAAGACGTTTTTATATTTTTAGAAAAATAAATTCTAGATTTTAAGGTCTTGAGTCTAGAGTCTTTGACTTTTGCTAGTTATGTGTAAGACTAAACGCCTGGTCTCTTTGCAGTTATTTCGATATCTGCAAGAATAAATTCAGAGTATCATTGGAGTTATTTATTTATCTGTAAATACATTATAATATCTTTGCCGGTTTGCAGTTGTATATCCGAGATAGAGAACCTAGATTTCTTGGAAAAATCTAAAGAGTTCTTGGAGGTTTTTGTAGTTACGTACTTGTATGTAAAAAAAAAGGAGGTCCTTGGAGTTTTAGGTGCTATGTAGTTTATCTGTAGTAGTAATCTCTGATTATTTCCGCGGCAGACAGCCTGAGAAAGTTTTGCTTCGATCCCCTTTGAAGACAGTTTCTTTTGTCGAGTAACACGAGATACTATTTCCAGAAACCTGCAACCATAAACGCTGAGATGAAAGCAGAGACACTTGAGGCGATTTAGCGAGAAAAACAGCGTGTTTACTGGAACTCATCTGCGTCTATTACAGACATTTACCCACACGCGGAAATTCTTTTCTTCCCGCGATGACGTCACGCAACTGAGAACTTCCACGGAAGATGAAACCTAAGCTGAATATCAAATGAAAGAAACACGGATGATCACCGCCACTAAATTGATATCATTGGTAATACTTTTATTGACCTAACTAAATGATTTTCACAATTATTGCCTTAATTCCATTAATCATTGGAATAAAACTTTGATCCTTAAACATAGTCTTTTACTTCTCAGAGGCTATTATTTTTTGCCACTTTCCAACTATGGTTCCCAAATTTGTTGATCCTTTCAGATGTGGGGAAAACATGCTAACTGAATCCCACAGCGTAAGGGAAAGATATTAATAACAAAATATAGCCATTCAAGTCTATTAGTGTTAAAATAAAGTAGAAAATAATTATATATGGCCGAAAAAAACAGTCGGAATTAATTAATTAAAAATTTAAAAAACTGAAAGTTACAATAAATAATAAGTGAATACATTATTCAAGTAAATTTTAACTAACTCAGTCAATAAAGAAATCCTGACTATTTAATTATTTTAATACTGTTAAAGTCTATAATGTACTAAAAGTATTCCAAATTTTATCATCTGCGTGTATATGTTGTAATTATCTCTTCCAGAATTTACTAATTAAAATATTTAAAAAAAAATTAAATCGGTCTATTCGTGTAAATAAGCACTTACGATTGAAACACCGTGCATTTTCGTGGGATTATGAGAGCCTGCTATAAGTTCCCCTATTGCAGTGGATGGAAGGTGGACCAAGAACATAACCTAAAAGTACTACTTACTTTTAGAGACGTTAATTATAGTGAAGAAATTGCAGATACGTACCTGAAACAGAAAAAATAATAATTTAGAAACAACTATCACAAATAAGTTGACACATTAAATAGTACAAGGTATATCGCAGTAAGAATTAAAAAAAGGACCATTAAATATTTTACTCTCTCACAATTTTCAGACTATTGTAAAGAGAGGTGAAGTATTTAAACCCTCCGGAAAATGTAATTGGTGTTGCACAGCGCTAGGGAAGGTCTGCGAGGGTTATTCTCTCGCAGGTAGAACCTTGTAGAAGAGATACGAAGGGGCTACCTTTGGGGATACCTTTTCCTCTCCGTTTTTGAACTAAGGTTCCCACAAGCCGAGGCACCTGGGCCTGTTCTGAGAGGTGTATGTTTCGGGGTCACAGACCTTGGGCATACGGTAAGAGTTTCCCGCTATTCCCATTGGAATAGTCGGCCAGCTGCCTCCTAAACTGGTCGAGGCACGGAGAATGGAATGCTGCGTCCCCACAGAAAACTCCTCTCCCGCTATCGGAAGGGCGAGGGACAAGTACCTAATGCCCGACCTACCTGATGCAGGTTTTTCTAGGGTTTTCCCTGCATTACTTTTCGGCGAATTGCCGGGTAGGATCCTTAAACCATAGCCCGGGGGCCCTAGTTAACCCTTGGCTACCTTCCTCTACCCTTCCGCATCCCACCTTTAAAATCCCTTCCTATGCTATTAAAGGGGAGTTGCCCAACGTGTATTACCATCGTGTAGCCTGTTGCCAAAAAAAATGTAATCAGTGTTAATTTTAGTTAATTCAATAAACGTTTTGTTTTACTTCGGAGTTCATTATTTAATTTCATTCTATTTTTTTAGAATAAATAGATTTATTTTCCACCATTTTGAAAATTTATATGTAAACATTTTCAATGGTGGACAATTTAAAATGACATCAAAGTTAAAAACAGCTTCAGAACAGAAAAAAACTGTTCAGCCATTTTCTGTGAAGACAGAAAACAAAAAAAATAATTCTCTCTTAAGAATTAAAAACGGGTTACAAAACGTCTTTTTTTGTTTCAAACTGGTGGATGGCAGTTTGATATTGCTAAGAATTCTCTTACGGCTGTATATAAAATAACGGGTGTGAACCCCTTCTCTGTGAAAAACATCCATAAATTATGTTTTAGGAACATGCATCCGCCACTTTGTCTCAATATGGATGACGGCAGTTTTATATTCCTAAAAGTCTTCTTACTTGATTCCACAACGCTCCGAAAAAATTTAACGAAACTAATCTGACAAGAGTTTTTTGTATGCACGCGTTTTAAAAGCCTGAATAAACAGGGCTATGGAACATCCATCCGCCGTTTATCTTCGTTCGCTCCTTCAAAGAGAAAATAGGATAAGTCAAATACATAAAAAAATTACACATATTGATACATTTAGGAGTAAGTTTTATATGTTAAAATGAAAAAAATTACGTCTGATTGAAAATGAATAAGAAAGATAGCCAATTCAGACAAAAAGGGTAATATAAATACCACACAACGTTTGTGGGATCCTTGTGCCTTTCGTCAGGTGCTAAGAACAGCCTAGAGAAACACAACTGCACTGGTCAGTTGACAAAACTCAAAAGCGACGAAAACTCAACGACAATGGGAGAGCCGAAGGGTTGGCGTAACAATAAGGGAGAAACGACAATGCGAAAGCAGGAGTTTCAGCGTAATAATAAGGGATCATAGCAATTATTGAGTTTCATAGTGTCTGTTCGTACATTAATAGCTGTGATGTTGAATTTAATATGAGTCTGGAATTGTATCGGGTGTCATTGTTAGCAATTTTCCAATCAAATGTATGTTTAGAATTGATTATATGTTTGGAGAGTTGTTTATTAATGGGAAGTTTGATATTAGGGAACGTTTAGTTTGCCCTATGTAGCAGGAATTACAATTAGAGCAAGAGATTTTGTAAACAACACAATATTTGCTGTAGGTATCAAGTGGGTCCTTGTGGTTTTTAATCAAGTATGGAAGGATATTAGTTTATCTTTAAATGATAGATATTTGATATTCTTTGAATATTTGGAGAAATTTGTGATGTAGAAATTTGTAATAAAGGAGTACGAGAAACAAAAATTGGCTGGAGGTGTTTGGGGACGATTGACAGTAGGATGTTGGATTTTGTTCAGTCTGCTGTTTGTGTGTTTAATAATAAAATTTAAAGGGAGATTAAAATGCTTCCGACAATATTTAATTTGTGTTGATGGAACTTGGCGTTAGAAAGTAAAATAGCTCTATCTACAAGATTGTATACCATAGCTCTCTTTTGGTTTGGAGGATGATCAGAAAGAAAATTGAGAACACGTCCAAATTATGAAAACGGTTCCATCTTTTAGTTGTCAAAATACGTGACATACCAAACTATTATTATTATTTTTATATAGATCACAAATATTTTATGAGTCGTGCCGCCCTTGGTCCGTTACACGTTTCAGGATCCCTCCAAATCAAAGAGCGGAGTTGATTGATGGACGCGAACCTCTCGCACGCACAATTACACAGTTGGTAATTCCATGGCAGGGGGTCCACAAGACATGATACAGGGGAGCGTTCACATCCGGCAGCAATTTCATTATCTTCGTTAAATTCGTTGTACACGCCAATTAAGGAGGATGGAAAGGGATGGAGGGTTGCCACCAAATATTGCATTATGTAGCTCCAAACCAGCAGGGACCGACGTCGCTTCGTAATCGAGTATCGGATAAAACTTTATTAAATACGTGTGCGTCGGCGGTAACTCGACCTCGTCACATCTATTACTGTTTCTCCACTTTCCCTTAGTGCGTCGCGTCTTGTAATCAGATCCCTCAGCAATAAGTCCCGTCTTATAGACTCTTCGTCTCGTCTCTCGTTTCACCCTGCTTGACTGCGTAGAACATATCCGTGGTAAACATAGTCCTACCATCAAGACAAAATTATTTAACACACAATGTAAATAGCACAGAGGTTGCTATTTTAGAAAACACAAAGCACTTGAAATGACATAATTCAAAACGAAGAAAGTTCCAAATTTTATTGGGCCAAAGGCACGACTTTTTTGACAGAGATTAATTTCTGTGATGAGGAATTGTTATAATTGATTCAGCTCCTCATCTCGTGTCAAGAATTAAATTATTCATCACTCGAGGAACAATGAAGAAACTTGTTTTTGACTGAGGGAATCGCATATGTGAATTATCTTGCAATAAATATGATTGAAAATTATTTAGAAAATAATAAAAAAATGTTTAATAAGAATATCATGTTTCTGATTCCAATTTCTAGTGTAACTTAAATTAAAATAGCCATTTCCCTTCATTAAAAGTCTCCGCCTTACCTACTCGTAGTTCAATCGCTTTATAATTCCACATCTCAAACACTTTCAGGGGATTTTCTTTCAGTTTATCTGTGTTCCCAAGTTTTCCCATTCAATTGAATCACTTTCTTTCGCTGACAATAATTTTTCCTTACTTTTTGTCATGGTTGGTACTGCTTTCAGGAACAGAATCGGGCTCTTCCAAGTCAACCTATTGGCGATGCAGCAAAACAGCGGTGACCGGATCCTTGGTATGTCCTCCCCTCCCACTCTTCTTCCGTGTTGTTGCTCCAGAGTCGTAATAAGAAAAGAAGAAGAAGCCGGCCGGTTTTGCGCCGAGTGCGTTGCTTCGGTACGTGACCGCCATAATATCAGAAAGGACCCTATCCTTCTTCCACTTCCTCCTTCGGGGGGCAGACACACAATGGCTGTCCACCACGGACCACTGGTCCTCGCAGTAATTGCCTCCGTCAACACATATTAAAATAACTTATTGAAAGTAGTTCTGTACAGCCAAAACGCTTTGACCTACATTACAGTCTAGAATTAAATATAATACTTTTGAAAATTAATTTTTTATTCTATCTGCGTGTAGGTCTTTCTCAGAAACAAGCTATCGTTGAAATAAGGTTATAATATATGAGAATTAAATATGTAAGCTACAGATTCTCTGACATCTTTGTTTTAAATTCTTTGCTTCTCACCTTTTTAATATAAACATCATGTTTCTTCAATTATGAGCAATGTTCCTAACTTTTAATTTGTGTAATCTAATTACAGGGTCATTGTGCGTATGTATATTTACTCACGAGTTGTTTGTGACTTCTTTTAAATAAATGATAAACATCAGCATATTAGTCAAAAATTTATTATACAATTATAAGCATTTCGTCCATATTTCGGACCTCTTAATGTCATTTCAGACGCAATGTGTGTGCAAAACGCACTTTAGAAATTTATTCACATCTAAATTTCATATAATTAATTCCTACGAATTTAATTTAAATTTACCCCTGAATAATCCCCCTATTAGGGATTGTTTATTATACTATAATTTTATAATAAATTTGTGACTAATCGGTTGATGCTCATTCAGAAATTATTATTAGTTAAAAGTCTAAATAGGAACGTAAACATCGTGTAGGCAACTCCAATTTAAATGTTGACACGCGAGTTATTTTTTTAAATAAATAAATAAAAAATACTCGCTACGGTGATTAAGATGCCCGCACGAATTTCTCGTCGTTCAAGATCGCAGGATGGCTTTTCTGGCATTATCACGTCCGTTCTCCCTGAAAAGTCGGCGCGATTCTACCCGAGTGCACCTGAGCGGCCGGTGACAGGTCCTGCAGGAAGTGACGCCTTAATTTCCTGTCTGTCGGCTTTTGTCCACAGCCGAAACGCGTTCAGCATTGAACTGACCTGGCAGAACCTTCGTCACGGAGAGCGCCGTCGCAGATGTCATTTGAAGCTGCCTCGCGTAACCGCTCTGGAAACGATTATTCGCTAAACGGAGGTCTTTAATCTTTTTTGTTATTAGAAGTAAAGCGGGAAATTCATATATAATATACACATTATTATTCTCCTGATTAATCAGTTTTGACTGACGTTTGATCATCACCATTCGGTTCCTATCCAAGGAACTAGGAATCGCAAAGATATCTGCGTATGATGTGTGCTGTTCGGAGCAACGCTGCTCTTTGTAGTTGAGCAGTTATCATCTGAACACCCGTTCAGTAATCGCGGTAAGTTTGAAGAATTGATGGGATTTCTCCGAGATCGCCAACAATTATAAGTATTTTTCCACATCCGACAAAATTTTAAGGTCTTTGGAGGTCTTGGAGCCGACTGTCACGGGGCACTACATATATATACTGTCTGGGGTGTTGTGCTCCTAATGGCGGTCCATTTGGATTCGAATCTCCCACAGGATCTAGATTCGTTCAGTTTCAATTAATTTATCTGCATTATGCCCCCACCAGTTTTTACTTATTGAAAAACTGCACTTAACTATTATTATTATTATTATTAAGTATTGTATTATAAATTTCAAAGAATTTTTAATATTTTTATTTATTTTATTCTCTCCGTCATTTTTCTTGTTCTCCTTCTCTCTATTTGTCACTTTCTCTATTTCCTTTTGTCTTTCTCTCTTTATTGTTCTCTCTTTCTCCGCGGGTTATTACTATATCATTAAAAATTATTATTACTATGTAATTAAAAACCCGTGTAAACAACTGATAAAGCCAGTCATTCCACAAAATTTTAAACATGATTTTACTTAACTTATACCTCTTTAACAAACTGAAGGAAATCTCAAGCATACATAAATCATTCCATACATGAAAGAAAATTTTTCCGCGTTTGCTTTTCCTTTTTCTCTGCTTTATGTTAGAAACTATAACTATCGATATATGTCAAACTAGATTTTTTTAAAAATCTCAATATATTTAATAAACCAAGAACCAACCCTCGTTCTTATTAAGGGCTTTATTAATCAAAAACACAAAGTCATAAACAAAAGCTTTCGACGGTAATGTCAAGATGAATGTGACTTTAAAATTACTATGACGTATTACCGCCGAAAGCTTCCGTTTAGGACTTTGTGTTTATGATTAATAAAACACTTAATAAAAAAGGATTGTTTCATGGTTAATGATATACGTTGAAACTAGAACTATTTTTGAGACGATTATCATTTTTTCGGCTGAGGGAAAAGGCGACGTGTCCCGATATTTCATTTTCCGTGGTCATCGTTCTAATCCTATTTAAACACGATGGTGCCTTCGCGATTTTTTTTGGGTGTAAACAGGCTATGTATAGGGTAATCCACATAGTGGCAACTCCCCTCTTATAGCATAGGAAAGGGATTTGAAAGGGGGCATGTGGAAGGGTAGAGGAAGGTAACCAAGGGTTAACTAGGGCCCCCGGGTTATATTTTAAGGATCCTACCCGGCATTCGCCTAAAGAAATTCAGGACAAACCCTAGAAAAACCTGCATCAGATAGGTCGGGCATTGGGTACTTGTCCCACGCCCTTCCGATAGCGGGAGAGGAGTTTGCTGTGAGGACGCAGCATTCCCTTCTCCGTGTCTCAACCAGTTTAGGAGGCAGCTGGCCGACTATACCAATGGGAATAGCGGAAAACTCTTACCGTATTCCCAAGGTCTGTGATCCCGGAACATACTCTCAGACCTCTCAGAACAGACCGAGGTGCCTCGGCTTGTGGGAACCTTAGTTCAAAAACGGAGAGGAAAAGGCATTCCCAAAGGTAGCCTCTTCGTATCTCTCCTATAAGGTTCTGTCTGCGAGAGAACATCCCTCGCAGGTATTGCCTGCGAGAGAATTGCCCTCGCAGACCTTGAGAATGTCTTCACGATTCCTTAAGATCAACCATGTAGTGTCGTTGTTGCTAAAACGTCCAACACTTTCAGCGTAAAATAGCGAGACGCATCCATGTCATTGAGACTGAGCTAAGGTGCTTGCGGTGATGATGCAAATCGTTTCCGGTTATAAACAATAACTAGTGCAATGGAACGTCTTCTGTACGTCGACGATGTAACCTCTGTTGCCATTGTGAGGAGGGAGAAGAATAAACCAACAACTTTGTACACGTCAAGCGACAAGTGATTGATTTTTAAGCGGCGATTGGAGTACAAAAGCTGAGGATTACGAGAGATGAGATGAGATGGCTTCGTTCCGTCACGGCCTTGCGGGATTTATGTAATGAATATCTGCGGGACGGGGATAATGTTTCACAGTGCGTGACGCGGGCAAGAGTGATATTAAAAGTCAGTCACATGAAGCCCCTTTATGTGTACACAGAGCAAATATGCGGGTAAAATAACCGCGTGTCCAATATACAACATCCGGGGAGGAGTGGGGAAGAGAATTACCCTGCCTTGCCTCACGTGGGTTTAAACATCATTATGTAAAAAAATTAGGACATTGACCATAACTCAGAATTTATTTAAAAACATTAAAACTTATAAATAATCAAAATACATAACGTTTCACCCTTCAGTTTACGGAACCCCTTCAGATGTATCTAAATATTAATAAACCAATACAAGGTTGAATCACAAATAAAGTATAATATGTTTACTTACATTATCAAAGGAACATATAAGGAAACATATTGAGCTTAATTAATTTATTTTGGATTCAACATATTATTGTTTCCTCTTTATGATTTCTTAATTATTTCATTCTACTATAAATTTAAAAATACGAACTCAGGGGAAATGTCCACTAATTATATCTAATCGACGTAAAAATAATTCTATGCTTAATTATAATTCACAATTAAAATATCACATTGTCCCTAATTCGGGACATCATCCGGTATCTCTTCTTAAATGCTCTTTGAATGGTGAACGTATAGAAGCATAAGTAAAATACAAAGACAAAAATTATAAAAAGTGAAGATAAGAAACTTTTTAACAGTCTCAGATCATTAATGTAATTATTGGATAGCTTTCGACTGATTGGAGACTGTTAAAAATTAGTTCTCATCTTCACTTGTGACTCTTAACAGTCGAATTTTATCTAAGAGAGAAATTTATTTCAAGATATATTTCAGGACATTTGATTTCAAATCCGTCATTTTAAATGTTTGCCTTTGCCGCAGTCTAATTAATATAAATTTATGCCCAACTGAGCCAGAAAAAAATTATTAAATCAGTTAATTATTTATTATTTATCAACTCATTTAATGAATTTTTCTGACCTAATTAACCATGAATCATTAAGTTATAAATTTATAAATTGTTATCCAGTCTTTAATTTTAATCACTAATATCGGCACTTGGTCCATTTTTCAGAGCAACTTTAAAATTATAACAACTTTTTACATCAAAGTCATATTAGTAGAAAAATGGCCAACACTCAGAATATTTATATAGAATGATTAATAGTTACATATAATACATAGGTAAAAATTTCACGGAACATTTATGTTGTTTAGAGACATCTTCAGACATTATATTATTAATAAACAATTTATGTTTGTTCTAAATGTTTAAATATGAATAAAAGATGTTTAAGTAAAAAAATTTAGATCTCCATGGCCGAAAAAAAAAGATTCGAACAAACATAAATTGTTTCTTTAATAATATAACGACTTAAACAACGGGAAGAAACGTTCCGTGCAATATTAAATTATATATTGCATGCACCTTTAAACCTTCCTAAATAGATATACAGATTGTTGGCCATTTTCTACTCATTTATATTTAAAAGCAAGTTCAGGCTCACAATCATGAAGACGATGTGAAGTCATTATTTAATGTTGTGGTTTTACTTTGTTGTGCGTGTTAATTGCCTGCCTGCATTTCTGCTTGAAGAAGTACTTGTGGTGTAGTTTTTTACGTAAGTTCTTATCGCGTTTACAGTTGGGCAAACACATTGCTGTTGGAAGCAGCTGATTTTCTTTTCCTCTTCCCCCGCCCCCTCACTTAATGACGCAGTTTAAATAATACAACAAAAGACCCTCAAGGAAATTCAGTTTACTGCACAAGTGAAACGCTGAAATGACAAAAAAAATATCAATCAGGCAGTCATTTTTGATTCGAGACACACAGAGTATGTTCAATTTCGAGTGGCAAATAAACAGAGTGCAATTACACGTGAATTAAGTCTCTTTGATGTCAAGCTGAGAAGGTTGTCACAATTTTAAGCGGAATTGAAATTTATTCGGTGCCAAAGTAGACTGCACAGGCACAGGCAGATCTACGTTCTTGCTGTCGCCTCACAGAAGAAATTTATACTTCTTTCCTGCAACTGTCGTTTTTTAGTTTTTATTTGTTGAAATACAGAATTTTACACACGCTTCACAGACACGTTCACTTTATCCTTTTTGATATCCCGACTCCTGACAGCTTGCATGGACTAAAATGTTTATTTTATTTTTACTCGCGGCCACCATTCAATTTGACCGAATATTTATCACCGCCTCCAAGTCCTCCTCCTTTGCGGTCTACATTTCAACTCCTATGTCTTTCTCGTTCAGATTCTGACACCACACTCCACGTCCATCTCCTCCCAACTCTGACACCACACTAACTTTCATCCACGTCCTCCTCCCTTGCTCTCTGACATCCAACTAATTTTTATCTGATTCCCCCTCTCCAGAATATTTCCTTTTTTTCACAGTTTTTGAGTTCCCACGTTCGCCAAACAAACACCAACTGTTGGATTTCTCACGCTCCGAGAGCCCCTCAATACAATTAAAATAAACATTTCATTTTAATATAATTGTGTGTCTACAAAACTTCTGTCATTATGCCTTTAGGGTTTCGTCCCGATGTCTGTCAACCATTAGCTATAAGAGCCGCTAAACGTCCAATTATAGTCCTTCCCTTCTCTAAGAGCCGCTTATCCATCATTTTATTATTATCTTTTTTTATATAGACACCACTCAAGAATCCCCAGTCTGAGTTGGTAAACAAATCTGATTACATAAAAACAAAATTTATGTCCTCCTTAACTGGGTATTACAATAAATATATATATATATATATATATATATATATATGGTTAAAGAAAATTTATTTTCTATTTTTACAGTCGCTTATTCACAAAACTGTGTGTTTTAATTCCCTGTAATTTTTCTCTTATATTTGGCAAAGATGTACCAGAATCTCAGTTGCGTTGACGTGGCACACATCCACGGAGAAGGGAATTGTAACGCCGTGTGAGTGGAGGCAAATATGAAACCTGCTGGGATATGAAATCTAACCTTTGTAACGTGGATTGTCGATGCCTGCCTTCCTGTTGGTTCATGTGGATGTCCCCTCTCCCTTCCGCGCGCTTGCTGGTTGATTGAGGAATAACAGACGACAGCAGGAGCCTCTGACCCCGAGACCACGTGAATGCAGAGGCGTGCTTCCGGTGGCGTGCCCTTTGATCTGCAGAGATTCCACCCCCACAAAGACCAAAAATAGAAGGAAGGCGCAAGGCAGCTTCCAGCAGGCAGACCAAACGGCTCGCCCCAACTAACAGCCCTTGCCGTCCTGGCTATCGATCGATGTGGTCTCGCAAATTCAAGAACGTTAACGACGAAAGCCGGAAGAAATATTAAAAAAAAATCCGTTTAAAATATCAACGGTTCAATATCTATTTATATCTTCTTAATGTTGTGATTTGACGGAGTGGACGTTTTTATAGCTTTCAGGTTTCACTAATTTTACTACATCGATTTTCACTCAACACTCAACATGAAGAAGATACAAATAGGTATCGAATTTTTTAATATAAACTATTCTTCTTCTTCTATGGTTCCACAGCCCGATATCGGGCCCTGACCACCAGTAGTAGCTTCCTCCAAACTTCTCTGTCTAAAGTTATTCTCCTCCAGTTCCTCAAATCCATCATCCTTTTTATGTCCTTCTCTACTTCGTCTATCCATCTGTTCCTTGGTTTTCGTGCCTTTCTTTTACCTCCCATATCATTGTATAATACCTTGAAAGGCATCCTTTCCTTTCACATGCATTGCACGTGTCCTATCCATTCCATTCTCTTTAATCTAATAGCTGTTGCGATGCTTGGTTCTTTATATAGGTCATATATTTCCTTATTATATCTGTGTCTCCATATGCCATTTTCATTTTTTGGGCCCCAAATTATTCTTAGGATCTTTCTTTCAAAGATCATAAACGCTATCTCTTCTTTCTTGTTTAGTGTCCAGCCCTCACTTCCATAATTTAGTATTGGCCTAATCATGGTTTTATATATCCTCATTTTTGTTATTCTATGTGTTTTTCTTAGTTTGAAAGCTGGTAGTAGTGAGAAATACGATTTATTTTCCAAGTTCATTCTTCTCCCGATTTCATGCCGTTCATTGGATCCCAGATATATAAAGTCATCGCTTTTTTTTGGGAGGGGGGGGGGGTTAACAGGCTACATGAGGGTAATCCACATGGTGGCAAATCCCCTTTAATAGCATAGGAAGGGATTTGAAAGGGGGGATGCGGAAGGGTAGAGGAAGGTAGCCAAGGGTTAACTAGGGTCCCCGGGCTATAGTTTAGGATCCTACCCGGCATTCGCCTAAAAGTAATGCAGGGAAAACCCTGGAAAAACCTGCATCAGGTAGGTCGGGCATCGCTTATTTCTATCACATCTCCATCTATGTCCATTTTGCCCAAATTACCTGCGCGACTGAATCATCACTTTTTTTTAAGTTTATTTCTAGACCAACCGTTTTGGCATGTTTCTTTATTTCTTTATATGCCTCCTCTGCTGCTTTCGTTGTTCTTGATATTATTACCACGTCATCAGCATATGCCATTATTTGTGAAGATTTGTATGCTTAGTTTTGGTTGTATCTATTTTTGTTTTTCTAATGGCATACACTAGATCCAAATTAAATAATATCGGAGCCAGTCCATCCCCTTGCTTTAATCCTTGGTTAGTCTCGAAATTTTCTGTTAGTTGGTTCTGAATTTTGACTTGATTTGTTGTTTTTATTATCGTTTGTTTAATAAGTCTTACCATTTTAATTGGTATCTTAAAAAATTTCAAAATACTCACCAATTTTTCCTTATTATGCTATCATAGGCCTGTTTGAAATCTTTAAATTTATATTGATATCTATATTACATGCACAGCATTTTTCAGTTATTTGTCTCAGTGTAAATATGTTTTCTGTTGTTGATCTACCAGGCCTAAACCGTGTTCCAGCCTTTTCTTTATTATCCCCGTAAATATCCTTATATGAAGTTGGCAATAGGCATATACCCCTGTAATTGTTGCACTTTAATTTGTCCCCTTTTTTATATATTGGGCATATTATGCCTCTTTTCCAGTCTTCCGGCATTCTCTCTTCCCTCAATATCTCCTTCATCAGCTCATGCAGTTTTGTTACTATTCCTGTACCCCCTGTTGTTAACATTTTAGCCGTTATTGTATCTGCACCTGGTGCTTTATCCAGCTTTAGCTTCTTTATATATTCTTCCATTTATTTTTTGCTGGGTGGGTCCTCTATTATTTATTCTTCTTCCTCTTCTCCATTCATTATTCTCCTTCATTATTGTCTGGTGTATGTTCTACTTCTCCTGTTTCTTCATTCATGTTAGTGTTCAACAGCTGTTGGAAGTATTGTTTCCATATATTCATTATTTCTGTCGTTTGCCTGATTATTTTACCGCTCGTTTGCCGGATTATTGGACATAAACTACATTTTATTTTATAGAAATAATAATTTATGTAAAATCCAAAATTATATTATATTCTATTTGGCGTAACCAGTGGCTTAGAATAGATAATTAATTACGTCGACGTACCAAATTTCAGTCGACAAGAGTATTTATGATTCGAGGTGAAAAACTGTCCTGACTTTGCGGGCTGGACACTTTGGGAACAAAACGATCGAGCAAAGTGAAGAGACGAGACAGCTGTTTAGTTGGGAACACGTTCTCGCTCGTAAAAGGTCCTCGACCCCCCGAGGAGAGCGCGTTGTCTCCAAGTCGGTAGCAGTTTGTAAGTAAAGCAGCTCGCCCACCTTGCCTTGCCCTTCCTTACTTCCCCGTCGCGTCCACGAATTAATCACGGGCAATTTCCAGCGTCCTCTTAAACGCAGTCTACTGCTGCTGCTGTACTCCGTCCGTCGAGTCTCGCCGAGGTGAATAATCATCAACGGACACGGAGGATGGAGCACTCGAAATATAAAATAATAAAAAACCTCTACAAAATATATACACCATCGTCACCGCGACAGGAAGAAAATCTTGAGGGAAAAACTTGATAAAATATTGCCGAAATAAAAGAAAAAGTGTCTCTGGGACATGCTAAAATTTAAGAAAACAACTGAATCAATCATTTTGGATCCAAAAAAACGTACGAAAAGATAATATTTCCGAAAAAAAAATTCTACTTGCATAAATTAAAAATCAGTAAATTATTCAAACAATAATAATGTAGACTTGTCGACAATTTAATTTAAAAAATCACTACTGCGACAAGTTAAAAAGTAGATAATTATTTAAATGTTGCTGAATGTCAAAAAATTTAAAAAACCTAAGCAAAACTTAAAAATCACAGCGAATATTTCAAGAAATCAGCACAAATAAACTCAATCATTTTATTATTTTTAAAAGGCACTACAATAATTTAAAAAGTACATAACTACTGAAACAATCATCGTAAATCTAAACACATCTGGAGGAAACAATTTTAAGAACTTTAAAAAATCATCTAGTCGACAATTTAATAACAGCACAACCGTGCGAGTATTTAAAAAGTAGGTATTCGGTAAAACGTAGTAGATTCGAGTCTGACAATAGATCTCACCAAAAATAAAATCAAAAATCAACACCACTGAGACATATTAAAAATTAGAAAAATATTCAATCATCGTGTAAAAATAATCTTTCCCATTTTAAAAAAAAATACGGACCAATATGACAATTTAAAAAATTAATAATGACTTAAACTATCACTTTGGATCTAAACACTTCGAAGTAATTATAATAACGAGCCGTAAAAAATCACCGAGATAATTTAATAATCACCCAGTCACACTTGAGGAAATGTGTGTAGGACCCCTATAACTGTGGTATTTTAAAATGGGAGAAACCACTGAAAATAACATTGTGTTAAAAATCAACTTTCCGGAAAGTAAAATACCACTGGGAGATTTTAAAAAAATAGACAGTTAAATTTAAAATTCACACTACGTTTCGTCCTCAATCTAGGACTTAATCAGGTGTAAAATTATTGTAATTGTAAAATTCAAATAAAAACTGTATTTTAAACAAGTGTTTTAAGAATAAAAATTATATAAAATAGATTTAACATACAATTTCCATAAATTGCGACAGTATTCAATAAATATAAGTCAATTTCTACGTATTTAAGATTTTTACAATGATTATTAAAATTATTTATTTAAAATTATTACTATTAATTTTTAGCAAAGTTTCTGTTCCCGATATTTATTAGAGTGGCCTTTGCGGACGTTTTTAATGTAACAACCATCTTTTCGTGGTCGGTAAGAATTCGTTTTTCTTTGGTGAACGCAACGCTGCCATTTTGGGAAGTTGGCGCCGCCGGCTAGAGATAAAAGACACAAGACACGTGCGTTATCGTGACGTTCACTTCAAACGCACGGTCAAGCCGGACGCTGTTGTCTGTGTCGTCACACCACAGAGCTACATATGTCAATGTACGAGGACAAAAATTACTGTTTTTAGTATGCCAATGAGGACTCGTTTTTTAAAAAAATAATTACTTACGTGTCAAATTTGTTTGAATGCCATCTTCCACACGACAAACATCAAACAACAACAAAAATATTTATAAATAAATTTATGTCGTAACATTTTAAATATAACATTCCAAGTTAATTCATTATGGAACCACTTGGCTTTTTTCGACCCGACAGTGTAGGCAATATAACAGTAACAAATTCACTAGATCTCAATGAGATACCTGTGACAGTTTCCTCATTTATAAGTTTTATTGTTAATATCATTTCATTAAAGTCTCTGTTATGTACATTATGCACTTCCCTACATATGTTAAAATTATAATATATATATATATATATATATATATATATATATATATTTTAATTTATAAAAACATAAGTTAACCTTTATATAGTTGTGAAAAATTAAAGTATTTTGCTGTGATGCAAAGTATTCAGCAATAAATTTAATTACAGTTTCAATGATGGTTGATTCGTCAGGTCAGTAAAGAAGCATGCATATTTTACAACATACACAACCCAAGAAATATTATTCAACGTAGTGGATTTGTTACCGTTCTATTTCCCGCACTGTCAGGCCGAAAATAACATAAAAAATTAACTCTGAAAGATAAAATTAAAATACTTGACATGTTTTTCTATGTTATTTGTCAAATATTTACTTTATTTGATATTAGTAGCCCTGAAAGTGATGTTAAAATATACCGAAACGTTGGCATTGTTTTTCTTTTAAAAAAAATTATCTCTTTGACATATAACATCAACTGAACAACCCAACAATTTGAAGGGGGAAAATATATATAAAGAATTTAAACTAACAGGATATACTTGGAGATAAAGGTGCTGAGAGAACGGTTAGCAAAAAATATATAGTTCAAACGAGAATTTAGGATTATAGAGGAATGGTTGACGAGATATCGTCTTTTTGAATATTAACAACATTTAACTTCATGCTCGTGTGACACCGATTTCAGAAGTAAAACGTACGTCTGATTATTCCAAGCGTCCACCTGAAAAATATTATTTGCAATCCCCATGGAGAAATATTTCTTCGAACACCAACAAAAAAGAAAGTCTGGCCACTTTCCATCTTAGAGAATTTCTGTTTCGCGAAAAATAATTTTATCGCCTGAACAAGAAATAAAATGTAATGAAACTAACAAGTGGGGTTAGTCATCTGCAAATAATTTACATTTTATACGCAGGCAAATTCAAAAAAGTACTAATTCGAACAGGAAATTTCTTTACCTTAACTTTTTGACGTATTAATAAAGGATAATTCGATGACTTATAAATATTTAATTTTTTACAACAGACTAATTGAGAACAGTACAAAACAGATAACGAGTGCTGAAACTCGTTAAAAAGAAACAAAGAATGTTGAGGAAAAATTTATCGCAACTGTTTCACCTACTAAAAACAAAATAGAAAATGAGAAAACATCGTGCTGTGTAAGATCTTTGGACATATCAGGCCGACAAGTTATTGATAACAGCAGGAAAAGCATCTCGACTATTATTATCTGTTTTTTTTTTCAGTGTGTCAATACATGTTTCTAGAGATAAAAGATAAATTACATACAAGGACAACTGCGAAAAACGAGGAGAATTCGAAAGTGTTTTACGACGATGCCAAGTGTCACGAAAGCTAGGTTTATATTTCTCCAGAGACCAATAACTTTTCCCTTTACACACACACACACACACACACACACACGAGAGGATACAGGAGTGGGGGATTATATGGGAAGAGATGAGGAGGAATTGGAGAATGCATTTTCCATGAAGATGCTGGCTGACCTACACTCCCGAATCTCTCTTGCAATGGTCAAGGTCGAGTCTTTCGAGGTCGCATGATGATGATGATATTTTCAGGCTAACAGTCTCACAATAATCATCTATGCTGAATGATGATGATTAATTAGAACCCAGCTCGTCAGCAGCGGTAGTTCGCAACATCTGACCAAAAATGTGTCACTAAGCAGATTTTTATCAAAACATAACCAACTGGACTGAAGATATACAAACAACCAAAATAAGAAACTGGATTTATGGAATATCTATGGATTTTAACAAAAAATAACGAACTGATCTGATAATATTTCTATGACATAAATAACCAACTGGATTGCTGGAATAACTATGGATTTAATATTTCTATGGAAAACGACAGCCAACTAGATTGATATAAATATCTATGGAATTTTAGCAAAAGTAACCAACTGGACTGATATATCTGTGGAAAAGGAAAAAAACCATAGAAGGATAGGAACTGATAAATTCTCTCTACAACAAAGAAGGAACTGTATTGGTAATATCTTGATGGATCCTCGATAAAGAAGAGAATTATTTGATCCCGTAGAACTATGACAAAGAGATGGAACTGTATAACCTCGATTAACAATTAGTTTTAGACCGGAGGCTTGAAGGGAAGTCGAAAACCATCCACGTTTTTTCGACGTCTCTCTTAATATCAATTATCTGTTGTTCGACCCGCATCATACACGTTCCTCCCTATCATGGACACTTGATGATCTCCAATTGATTTAGATAAATCAAATACAAAGCACTTTACGTCTTATTGATTTCAAATATAAAACAACGACGACCCTGTTTCGGAGACGTGTGAATCCATCAAGACTTACGACAAATTCGAGGGAAAATTTTGTAAGTTTCTTTGATCGTTAAACGAAACCACAAACTGCTCTTGGCTTCTCTCCATTTATACTCCAACACTAGGCACCATTTCGCAACTAAATGACCTTCAACTAAATTCTCATCCAAATATCAATAGTTCCTCTTCAGGACTTCGTTTACTTTCTACCAACTTCTGGCTCTACGCCACCCTAGACAATGCAATTATTTTTTCAAAAAAGAACAATTTATTCCATTTGAAGTGTCCTCTATGTCTCAGTCCCAGAGACTCGCACGAGAAAACAGCAATAATTTATTTTTAATTCGAATACGTCTAAGTCCATCAAACCGCCCCACCAGCTACTACAATGCGATGTCATTCTCCTTCCAAGAACAAATAATCTCCTCGGTGGACAGAAAAAAAACGAAGATGCTGAGTCTTTCATCCGCCCTTTTCTGGCCTTATATAAGATCGAACGTTGATTGGCCCGTTACTGTCTCGAAGCAGCTGGAGTTGACCGAGGCGAATATCGAGTTTATCCGGAGTAACTTGACACCATGTGGAATCACGGCTGATGCTTGTGTGTGACCGTTGTTTGCAATGACAAGCGATCTACGGTTTCATTCAGGGTTGCCGAATCAATCTGTGAGACGGTAGCAATTATTTTTTCGGGGGGTTTGATGGTAGAAGGTGGCTATTTTCCGAGGTCGACCGATTTAAAAGAGTATGTTAACTCACACTCGCGACCGCAGAGTCACCGGTGACTGTGACCATCCTCGCAGATACCGCCCGCCGAGCTTCGGATGCGAGCGTGTCCTATCTCTTCTGGAAGTGGATCGTCCCCTTGGTCTGCTGATTAAACCCCCTTCCACGAACAGTGCAGGGTTTCTGATTCACGCGGAGGTCTCTCCATTCTTCGCCACGGTAGCCTAGGACAATTGCGGCTTGTAACGCTCCACCGGCCTGGCCTCAGCTGTCACGCTTCCGTGACGCCACAACCAGTCTCGTCCGTTCGCTTGTCTGTCTCACCGTGGATTCAGACCGGTATTCCCGTAGTCTTGCACTTTTGCCTATTCCCCATCGACGTGGATCGATTTCTTTATACAGTCGTCGACAACTTCCGTCTTACCGTCAGGACGACCTTGCCCGTCACAACGTTGTTCCGTATTGCAAAAAAAAATGAAAAGCTATAAGCATATTGCGTTGGATTTATCTAATAAAAAATGAAGATCATTAAGCGTCCACGATAGGAAGAAAAGAACAATTAAGTAGCATTGCGGCAATTTTAAGGTGCGGTAGGTCGAACTGTGAAATCAATAAAAATTTTATATAATTTAAATAATATATTTATCCTTTCTCGCTTAACAGACTTTTCAATTAATCCGACAAGGTTCCGGTCCCTCAAATGACGATTAGGTCGAGGTTCTACTGACGTAACGAAACGAGTCTTGTTAAAGGCAGGCAATGGTGCCTGCACATCAAATACCTTGACCAGGTCTTGTGACTTCCTTAGTCTAAATCTGCCGACACCACGAAACGTCAATGTTGCAGGACGACTCTGTAAAAATCGGGTCTTGACACTTAAAAGTTCACGCTTTTAACGCCCGACTGACGTTCGGATTGCGCCTTAGTCTCACGCGCGTCACTGTAAAGCCTCAAGACCAAACCTGAGCGGAGTAAATAAAGATTTTTTTTCTAATCATAAAAAAGACAGGTTATATCGTTGAAGTGATAAATAAGGTTTTAACGCTAATATTATGAGTAAAATAATAACGCGTGAAGACCGGGTCTGTCAGTGTGACACGTTGGTTTTATCTGCAGACGTGGTCTGAACAGACGTGTGCAGGGAGCGAACGGAAAGAAAAAGAACCTGGTACCACAAAAACCAAACCCTGTGTAAAATTTGTGGCTTCGCAAGTCGGCGTTTTTTCTCCGGCCACGCGTCGACAACATTCCGAGATCCTTCCACACTCTGGTCAGCAAAGTGCGAGGAGGCTGTTAAGGATTAGCCGAGATGAACCGCGGACGCGAAGGCATATATTCTTGACGTGCCAGCTGTTTGGTCCTTGTTGCCATGGCACCCTGCCGCTGCGATCAATAGGAGAGATGAACGGGACGGCGCGGGGCCCGCCCAGTAGCTGCGCCCCCTCCCTCTGGGTCCAGACCACTTATAATTCCTTATTGTTCAGGGTCCAGAGATTTTCGTGGCGCCCCCATCCCTCGCGCGTCATCCTTCAGCGCACACACTCGCAGACACACGCACGCACTCCAGCAGCAGCGCGACGCCACCGTGCAGACACCAACAACACCGTTCAATCCGAACACCTTCGATCCGAAACGTATGGCACAAATTCTCCGACGGTCACCTGCCATACCGGGGTTAAAGAGAAAAAGAGACGCGAGGCACACGTCACTCGGGGAACGGCTTGCAGAAGCTTTATTTTTTTTAAAAATGGATTGTTTACCTGGGAAAACATCCCTGAGCTCGGGACTGCCACGCACCCAGCCGTTGCGCTGCTGGATGATGCACTGGAACATGACGTGCGTGCTACATGGACGGCGCCCTGCAACTGCGCTGCTCCGCGATCCTCCGCGCTAAAACGCGAGTGCTTCGGTCATCTCCGTCGCGCTTCGGACACGCTCGGCTCGCAACGATCAACAGGCGCGTTGAATACGCGGGTGCACTGCCCAGGATATGCGCTAAATACTCGCTTACTCTAGCCCCTAATACCCACAAGATAAAGTCTTCACGCTCCAGTGCCTCTTCAATGACATCAAAACACCGCCATTACGCACACACGTAAAAATTGATCAAACCGATTCCCTGACACACCCAACTAAGACGAACACTGTTGAATTTTCTTAAAACGGTACTCCGTGTCTGAGTTTCTCATGACCACTGAAGAGATGGATACAGTAGTAAGAAAATTGTTATGCAGGTTCAGAGTGGGAGGCCAAAGACGACTCCGGCGCCAAGCGCCAAGAAAGGAGAAAGAGAATACTCTGTTAACGGCTTCTGATAAATAAATAAAATATTCAGATATATTTCACGTCCCAGCCGACATCTACGAAATATACGCGGGGGAAAAAAAGGAAGCGGATAAATAACCTTATTTTTCCGCGGTTGTCGTGTCGATAGAGCAAAAGCTTCCTTTAAAGTGACGTTTTATGGCGTATTTTAACTTTAATGTGTTTATCAATATGTTTAAAGAACTGTTCCGTTGAGCCGTCATCAATAACGTCACAATTTATTAAAAACTTTGCAGTTACACTGTAGGCAAATAATCATCTATTTATCAGTATCAATATGATGCATAAAAACACCACGGTGACATCGCCATCAGCGTCAGAATAAAATCAATAATTTGTTTATATTGGAGCGATGCGGCACGATAGTACATTTACTGCACGGCTCTACGTAGGTTTTCTTTACACCCCGGCTTAACGCCGCGGCCGAAAAACCGTTCTGGGACAGATTGGAAGAGCAAATCTCTTTCCATGATGAAAGAATGTTAACCCTAGCCGATTATCAAGATACTCTTTCTCGTGTTGAGCGTGGTTGGAATGATTGTCGTCTTAAAGCTTCCTGATCTTTGAAAGTATTTTAAACAACTACAGTGTTCTTCGCGTGGCTCAATTTTGCCACCAAAACGCGTCTTCAAATAAATAAGGAAGTCGTGTTGTTTGCGACCAGCAATTCCGTCAGAAGAGAGGAACCGGTCAATCAGGACTCAAAATCATGATTGGTCTCTCTTCGACGATTAGAAAGCGAAGGAAAGATAAATGTAATGTAACAGGTTGAATAAGTGACTAGGCCTAAAATGCTGATAACATGATTAACGACCCATCCGCGAAATGATTTCCAAATCCAGTGGTCAGTCAAGATTCCTTGGCAGTCCCACGGAGAAATGAACGTGGCCAAACACTAAGACGTGGTAGAAGAACAAAGGCCTTCCCGGTGTAGAGAATCGATGAAAGCCTCTCAGGTTTCCAACCGGCTGAGATCGTCGATGGCTCGCAACGTTTCGATGACAATCCCCGTCATCTAAGACGTGGCATTTGAGCTCCCAACGACGACTCCGATAAAATCAAAAAAGCAAAGTTCTGCCACCACGTAAACAAAGCTTACCTCGGACTCTGGTCCCGAGGTTTGAATCCCGCGGCCAGGACTCAGGAGAAAACTGGTGTCCACAGTGATGTCACAACATGCGCGGGATACGAGGGGGGAAGGATTCGAGCACCGGCTCTCGTCTCGCAGGACACATACGTCGTCGGTAGGTACTGAACACAGACAGACCGTCACTCGGGACCCAATTATCTCTGCCGCGTGTAGAGCGAGCGATCAGGCCGTTAATTGGGCTGCCGTAATTATCAAGCCGATAATGGTAGTGTCCAAGGGCGAACGGGTCCCAGGAACTCTGCTCCGGATTTAGGAACATTTGTTTATCCTGGGACTTTTACTGTCAATTTGACATTCTTCAGACTGGAAGGACCAGACATTCGGCCCTATCTCCTTCACCACACGCTATATTTTCATTTTCCTGTTTATGTCTTTCTTTCGTTATTCATCTCAGTCTTCTTTCAAACTGTCTTAATTTTACTCTTATTTGTCTCCTACTTCCTTTGTTCTTTTTTTCTTCATTTTTTCTTATTTTCATTGTTTCTAACACCCATTATGTACTTCTCTTTCTCTGTTTATAACTCCAATTCTTGGCTTTTTTACCCTCACTCTCTATCTTACGTGTTATTCTTTCCCCTTTATTAATTTTTCTTTCTGAGTTTCTCTGTCCGCTTTTTATTTTCTCGATCCAACTCCTAGTCAATGTCCATTGTTTGTTATCTCTCTGTCCATTGCTTGGTATCTCAGTCCATTGCTTGGTATCTCTCAGTCCATTGGTTGGTATCTCTCAGTCCATTGGTTGGTATCTCTCAGTCCATTGTTTGGTATCTCTCAGTCCATTGCTTGGTACCTATCCGTCCATTGCTTGGTACCTATCCGTCCATTGCTTAGTATCTGTGTCCATTGCTTAGTATCTGTGTCCATTGCTTAGTATCTGTGTCCATTGCTTAGTATCTGTGTCCATTGCTTAGTATCTGTGTCCATTGCTTAGTATCTGTGTCCATTGCTTAGTATCTGTGTCCATTGCTTAGTATCTGTGTCCATTGCTTAGTATCTGTGTCCATTGCTTAGTATCTGTGTCCATTGCTTAGTATCTCTGTTCATTTCATCGTTTCTCTTTCAAAAATCTTATCTTTTCTGTCCATTTCTTAGTTTCTCTTTTCCTTCCAGATCATGTCCGCTTTGTCATTTTCCTTGCGTCCAGATTAACCTCTTCGATCCACCAAGACCTCGGCCATCCTCTTTTTCTTTGCTTGTTAATATATTATTCAGAGAGGGATACCACAGAGTCAACCATTCGTTTTGACGTGGGCAACCCATAGCATTCTTGTTATTTCCCTTTTTCTTCCTTGATGTGTATAGTTGGTATAATTTATAACTATACCGATTAGATTTATTCATAATTATACTTCATCCTCCAGTTTTACCTTTTCCATAATTGGACCGTAGATTCTTCGTACCAATTTTTATTTAAAAATCATTCTATAGGATTTCATGTTTGTGACATGTCCAATCATATCGGTTATTCCCATATCTTATGAAGCTATTTTTTAATTTATTAGATAGTTATTTTGATTAAAAGTGTCTTCGTAGATCAGTGTCACTTGTATTAGCGACAATAAACCCGTTTCATATTTCCACAGCCGTTTACTCCGCAAATACCGAGAAGTCGGCTCTTTTGTTTCTTTTGGCCGACATTTCAGGTTTTTAAAAACGCAGTGTATTGTTGAGTAGAGGAGAAAGATCAGAGAATTTAGAAACTTCTCTCTCCTTATCTTTCACGGCTGTCTACTTATTCTTCAAAACCCTGACGATGGAACAACGCACACAAATGATTTATCAACCGACTATCGTATTTATGCCAACGCACCAAAGTCCCTGAATCAGATAAGACGGCCAGAATACACAGAGCAATCGCCCTCCTATCGAATAGTTCGATGAGAGATAAAGCTATTTAGTTGTCATCCGCAGACCGTAACCCATTTTCCCGGCCGACGAGCATTAGAGGAACTAATGACCTATTGGTTAAATGGCATCAACCGAAAACAAGAAAGGAAAATCAGAAATCGTTGTCGATCCACTTTCAGGGTGCCAGAACGGAACGTGAACATAAAAGTAATGCTTTTAGTGATGGCTGAAGAAATCAGAAATATTTGTAATTTTTTTTCAATGGACATATTTATTAAAATTGAATTAACTTTTTGTACGAAGCCAACAAGCCGAGATATAGTAAATCAATAAAATTGTAACAAGGACGTTCGAACGTCCCTTATGTGTTTCTTGGTGGGCCCCTAAACAGTTCAGCCACATCCACAGCTAAAGTCCTCATAATTTACTCATTTACCATATGACAGGACTCCGCTTCCATCAATAAGACCTTTCGCTCATAAAAACAACCACGAATATTTGTTTCTCCCTCGCACAATAATTCGATGCACCTTTAAAGCAACCTTAATTTTTCAGAATTACATCACAAGAAACCCCCATCTATATTTTATATTACTATTTTCGTCTATGGAGCACTACCAGACGAGAGGCACGAATACCGTCAAACCTCCGCTCCCAGACACTCGTCTTCGTGTTAGTCACCGGGAACGCTGACCGTAAATCAGCGAACCAGACCAAAAGGGAACGAGCTCAATAAATCGTCGGAGGGGACCACACAGCCCAGACTAAAAGCGTTTGCGACATCCAAAGAAGACACAAACGTCCTCACCGCCGATGAGCTCTGCTTCAAGTTAAATTCAACGATTCGTCAAGAATCCGAACCAGAGCCAGAATCTCAATTAAACGAATCAGGAATAGCCAATTTTCTTGTCAGTATGTCTGGTATATGTCGGCCATTAATCAACACACTGGTACTGGTGGATTAGCTCGCGTCTGGTCCATCTCCATTGAAGAGAGCTGACCCCATCCTATGAATTAAAGTCGCTTTGCATGGAAGCTTTTCCGTTATTGAACAATGGCGCTTCACTCGGGTCGATTCATTGGCGGGGCAGTGCCGTTCCGTTCTGTTCCATTTCAAACACAACAGCTGCTGTGACTCAACACGTCCAGATGCACTTTTCTTATTCTTGTAACAACCCAAAAAGACTAAGATTGTCCAAGGCTGACTAACTTCTGTACTGGTAAGAACTAGAACGTGCGACAGTCGGCTAATCCAAAGTAATTTAATTTTTCCAATTCGTTGTTAACAAACCAGACACGAATTTTGGCTGATATCAACAGAAGAATTTGGCAATGTGTAAAAATTTCGCATTTGACGAAAGGAACTAGGATCCCAGAAACGTTGTGTGGTATTTATATTATCACTTTTTTGTCTGAATTGTCTATCTTTCGTTTCAATTATAAAAATTATATATAATATTCCAAATCTATTGTAAAAATTATGATGTCCTAAATTAAGAACGAAGTGTTGTGTAGTTGTATTTTTGGTCAGTTGCTTTGTTTAATATTTTTCTGAATTGCGGTCTATTTAATTACTGTAACTTTCAAATACGTCATATAATTTTAATTACAATAATTTTAATAATTACAGGAAGTATCAGCCGGAACTAACTTTATACCGTTTTGGAATTATTATTTTTTTTCTCTATGGTTTTCCCTGCATCACTTTTAGGCCAGGTATGAATCTTAAACTGTGACAAGGAGGCTCTTGTTATCCCCTTGCTAACTTTTTCTCCATTCCGCATTCCCACTTTCTTTCTATCCCTTCATATGTTGTTATAAGATTGAGGCTACAATGTGGATTAATAGTTTTTTTAAGCAAATATCCTTGTTTTTTCGGAGCAGTTCACCGAGTTTAATTCGGATACTTACCATACTCGTTAAGATGTAGTTCAGCCCCTAGGAGTGGGGGTGGAAGTGGAAGAGGGTGAAACAAATTTCCGTTTACAATCTTAAACGCGTAGAGAAATTTCTACAAACTTTGTGCTCATGTTACTTACGATCCAGGTACAAACACTGAGGGGTTATGAGACACGTACGGCCTTTAGGGGTGGAGGTGGAATTTATAAATATTCCTAGACGGCCATTATAAGCGTCGAATAAAACGTTTCTGGGGTGCCTTAATTTGATAGCGTCATTCTAGAATTTTTATGTGTCTAATTTCAACTCCCAAAGGCAAGGAAGGGAAGCACTACTATGGTGGTGGAAGGGTTTACATAAAAAATAATTAATAAAAGACGGATATTAGATTCGGTTTCGGGGTTATAGGAGTCCCTAAGTTTAAATGTCGAATTAATCACGGTGATTCATGAAATTTTATGTTCCTCTTCGTAGAGGTGGGCACGGTTGAGAGAAAGTTACCCGTAGTAGTTTTGACCTTCTTAAGGTACCGTCTAATGTTTTTATTTCTATGGGTACCCTCTATATTTTGGTCTCTATTCCGTTAAGGGTTCTATTTCCTTGCTATTTTAATGTATCTGGAGTAGTTTTAGACTTTTAAAGTTAAAGGGGTTTTCTACTGTTTTAATTCGTCGTTATTTTTAGACACTTATTTTATGTAGTAGGAGAGTTTCCGACTAACATCAGTCATCGTCGTGGTTTACTTGGAGTTAGATGCCGAGGGGGTTTGGTCGGGGAGGGGAATGTAAGTAGGTAAATGTTCCTAACATGTCGGTTAAATGAACAATTCCTGTTCCGGTTTAATTTAAATAAATACCCGGGCACTCAGATATTTCAAAATAAAAATCTTATTACTCCAATTTTATTTAGTTAACAGCGCTACGTTTCGGTACTTATTTGACCCCACTTCAGGGTGTGGTCTGGCTGAAATTTTCTCAGTCTGGTCCTTTCAATCTGAAGAGGGTGCAAATAAGTACCGAAACGTAGCACTATTAACATTTTTTTGAATAATAAAACACTTTTTAAATAATAAATAGCCTGTTAATTGGTCGTCAAATATATCTTACATTAATTTCCTATTATTATTGTAACGAATCATATTCCCTCGTTAGAAGAGTAAAGAAACAAAATAATTCTATTCTATTCTGCACTTCACTTCACCTTCTTATTTTGAATGCTATCTCCCTTTTCCATTTTCCCTTCACCGCTGTTTTGCAGAGGAGTTTTGTGGTAAATGTCTTAGTCTCATCACCTTTGAAGGTAGCAAGTACGGTCTGATAAAGACATCGGGTTGCCAATTCCTCCAACAGGTTGACTGACGACGGTTGTTTGCGTTGTGCTTCGTGTTTACCGTGAGTCACCGCACTCTGTATAGGTTATCGGCAGCGTGCATAATGGCCCTTGGATTCGCGTAACGAGATGGTGGGGGCCCCCCCGTCCTCTGAATAGTCCCCCATGCCCCCGTAGATAATAGCAGTGGAAGGGGGGACCCGCGAAATTCACATCAAAGAACGACGACAGGAGAAGGGCGCCGAAAAGGAGACACACTAAAGATAAAAAAAAGAACGTAATTACTGGCCCGTAACTCAAAAAGCTAGGAGGTTGGCTACACGCGTCAGCACAGAAAAAGAAAGTCAAGTGCTACGACACGTTTCTGTCTGATTAAAAATACAAATTTTGAGGGCGGCAAAGGGCAACATAAGAGGGTAAACATGGGGTTAAGTGACGACGGCCATTACCGCTCCCCTTAAAAAGTCACGTCGACAAAGTTGACAAAATTTATTTGTTCAATGGTCGGTCACATCAAACTTGGACGCGTCAAAGATAATGCGACTGAACATTATAAAAGCTCTGAGTGACGTCACTCCAACGTTAAATATGGCGCGCGAGTTAAATCTCAGGTGGGTGCGAATTATTTGACACGCGGTTTCTTTAATGGCAAGAAAGAAAAAGAATCCTTAGCAGACCAGTGATCCTCTGGTGCGGGTTCAGAGACGTGGCCTTTTCACAATTTCACCATTTATTAATTCTCACTAATTACAGCGTGTGCAGGCATTCAAACTGAAACATTAATAAGAATCCGAAAAATGAATACGTCAAAAATATTTCGTTTATAAATACAAATGTAATGTAGAAGAATGGAAAATAGTAATGTACCTCAGTTGGCGTCAGCAGGACAGGGAATTTCCTCTGACGCGCAAGTGTTAACGGCTTCTAACCTTTTTCCCTTCAAGTTTAATTCATTACACGGTACTTTTACGAACTACTAAACCAACATTAAATGAACGGAGATTAAATAGAAGGTAAATATAAAAATTGTAATGTTTCCGACTTCCAGAGATGAATTACCGGGGGGAGGGGGGGAGTTGTCAACTTCACATTTCTTTCATCATCGCTGGTAATGGTACTTTTCCCCTTCTGTCTCTGGCGTCTAGGTGGTAAACGAATAATTTGTACTCATGGCCCATGTCTTTTTATTTCTCTCCCCTAAGATGATAATTTAAGCAAATTCGTATTCCTAAAAAATTAATAAAGTCGGATCATTTCCATCTTTGAATAAATAAGCATTCCACTCTATAACTCACCGCCTTTCAATGAATCCTAGCTCTCGAATGCAGACCATTTCTTATAATCAGGCATTTTCAATACATGCCTATGTTCCTCTTAGTTCACATCCCGTCTTACCTAAGCGGGTCAATTAAGCGTGCAAATTCCCCCTTAAGTTACCTCGCACAATTTCCTGCTTCATGTACATTTGAAACTTGCCCACAATTGTGAGTAAAATGGCAAGAAGAAGCAATAACAAATAATTGACTTAAATAAGGAAAACCGGTTGACACAGAAGATAGAAAATGAAACAAGAAAAAAAAGAGGAAGAAAGATTTAAAAAAAACAGATAACTGCAACGTTTTTAAAGAAACACAGTTCTTCATCAAGGAAAGAATAACATTGACAGCTACAGTTCGAGAATCCGACCACTCAGGAAGGCACAGAATTAATATATTCGGTATAGCTCTAAAAAGAAAGGAAAGCGACATCGTCCGGTTTATCTTTATTGTTTCTATCAGCATTCTTGGCTTCTCCTTTTTGAGTTTTTGATTTTTCTCTTCTGTCTCTCTACGGATTTTTCTGTCGAGCTTTTTTTTTCTACCTTTTTCGACTCTGGCAATGGAATATACGATCTATACTTACAATAACTGTTGAATGTCGTCTTCGTCTCTGGTTCACATCATGTGTGTAATGAACATAACCTAAGTAGACTTGCAATTCCAACAGTTCAAGTACCGTATTACTTTTTTTTCAATATGTACCACCCTGCTTCAAAGTCCTGGCCCTCGGCAACTCGTTGATAGTCGTAGTAGTGAATCCTTTGTATTTTTAGAGGTATAACGTCCTGCAGCCAGCCACACGTGTGTGGGTGGCAGGAAGCGAGCGGCGAGGAACAATTTGAGAGAGGACGCGAGGGTGGCTCCTCCAAGAATAGTCAGCGGGCATTCCCAGACTGACACACTGCGACCAGACGTCACACTCCACGACTTGTAGGGAAGACTGACTGACCGACACACACAAAACTCGCGAAACACTGTCCACGACAACAAATAACTCAAAATCATCTGTCTCAAGTGTCCAAATATCTGTAGACGAAAATTCCAAACACTGAAACGGTAGAATAAAAAGAAAGCAACGCATCTGTTGCAAACATTCAACTAACTGGATGTGGATGGACCACTAATTGGAGTACCTCAGGGTACTAATTTAGGTCCACCATAATATACCATGGTGCTTTCAAAAGACTGTCTAACACACACCCGGCATATAAATTAATCGGGTTAAGGACTGAAATTAAGTGTACACTTTAAATCAGCTGTAATTAAAAATAATATTCATTTTAAGTCTAAATAGTATCTTCAAATCTTAAATATATTATTTTTGTTCCTGTCTGCGTAGAAAATACGCGAGATTCTAGTTAACCTTCGCGAGTTCGCTGAAAAATATCATTTTTTAGGCAAAGAGGGAAAAATCTCGATTCTTCATCAACCAGAATTTATTCAATAGTATTTTAATGATATGCAATAAGCTTATTTTAATATATAGACGTACTGAAAGCATGATGACGCGAAGTGGTCAATTCAATTCAAACACGAAACTGCTCTTTTAGTATTCTCTATCAATCTATTTTATATACATATATTTATGTATTTATTTTTTTATATTGCGTATTGTTCTTATTTGTACGTGTATCGGCTGTATTTCTTTATGTTTGATGTGACGATTCAAAACACAGGAAGTTCTAAATTTTATTTTGTATTCAGCATGGGCCAGATAATTTTCCAAGTGATTGTTATCGTCGGTTTACCTCGTCTACTGGTGCCAATAATGAAATTAATCGTCGTTCGGGCTACACGCAAGAAGCATGTAATTGACTGAGGGAGTCGCATATGTACTTCAATAAATGTTCTTGTCGTTATGATATCATTGAAAACACATCATGTTACTGAGGAAATGGTTTGTATATTTTAAATAAATTTTTCGTCGTTTGGAGACCAACGAAGCAACATGTTATTGACTGAGGGAGTCGCATATGTACTTTAATTTATGAAATTGTCGTTTGGCTGAGGCTTTAGTAGAGAGTAGCGTTCATTGTAGTAAACTTCATTGTTGTATTATATGTATGTAATGAATAATTTGTCTTGGTGATTTCCTCAGGTGAGAAAGTAATGAAAATCAAAAAATGAATTTGCAGCCTTGGTAAAAATCTTAAACTTGGCAGTCGCTAGTCTGTTTTGTTTCGATTCGAAGAGAACCCGTAGATTTCTCCTTTGCCCGCAATTTATCAATAATAACTAACTACTGTCGAGAAATACAAATCGGCTAATCTCTCGTTCAGGATGATTGTGGTGACGGTTCTGCGAAAGACATTCTTAAAGAGACCATTTGAAGTCTATACTTGAAAACTGCAAAAACAGTTGGGAATCAGGAGAGAGTGAGAACTGGAAGGGTTTGATAAATTACAGGCCATTAGAGGGGCTCACCATGGCAGTAGGTAAAAACCGTGAATCAAAGAACGACGAAGACGGACGCTTTTAAGGAGGCGACTGTACCAGCTCACCCTTGCTGTCTGAGCCGCCGGGGATGAAATGCAGATGTGCAGCTTCCCTTCCCAAGGACAGACACCCACCTCACATCTCGCTCTTACAGGACTTCAAATCCCCACCCACACTTTAATCAAACAGTAATCTTCGTGTCAGCGAAGTGTCTTGGAAAATTTGTATATGTTAAGGTACGTACTTTGACGCGATTAAATTTTTTTTTCGTTGAAACTATAATTTTATTTAGCATGTGGAACATGTTTTGTGACAGAGTGAAGAAGAGAGAAATTTATAAAATTTAAAACAGTCCGGTGAGGAGCATGTGACGGGATTTACAGGTAATAAAGCGACCCCATTTCGACAGAACAGATGGTTTCTGCAGGTTTCAGGAGAGACAGGGACACCCAGACTCCCTGTCTCCATAAAATACGAAGTAGGGAAATTTGGTGACATCCACAAAAAGGGAACTCCGTCGGAATATTTAAATATTAAATAAAAATATTGAGGAAAACTGGAAGTAAAAGACACTCGTAGTGTTGCAGCGGTGGGTCTAACTTTTCCCTTTACCCGTGGTAAAATGACAGAAAAATATATTGTACAATTTTTAACTATATATATATATATATATATATTGTAATAAATAAAAGTTAGATAATCGTTTAATTCATTTGCCCCACGTTGTGGTAGCCATTTATGCAATAAATAAAAGTTTGGCTTTAATTAATTTAACGGAATGATTAAATATGATGGTTTAATATAAATGAAAAACTTATTAACAATAAACAAACAAAAATATTTATTTTATTTTGTGGCAATAAAAGATAATTACAAACAAAATTTGAGATCTGTTCTCTCAGGGACTTTACTGGGTTTGATAATGAACACAAAAAAATTGATTTAAAATCTTATTAACAAAACAGTTCACAATTTACCTAAAGAATATGTCGATAGAATGAAAGAAATTAACTTTGATTGACAATTAAAAGAGAACGAAATCTGACTTTATCCTTTAATTTGCGTTTACAATATTATTCAAAATTATGTTACTTACGGACCGTCGGTCTGGTACCAGAACAATTAATTTTACCTCGTTCGGACACTTTTACACTCTTTAATTATTTAATATCAGGCCTTGGTTTTCACTGATTATCCACTTCACTTTAAAATTTGGCACGATTGGCTGTATTCCGTTGATTGCTCCGCTCCACAATAATTTACCAATGTTCTCCTAGATTAATTTCTCCGCGAAGATTTTGGAAAGTACTATTCTGACGAAAACTGCTCTTACTTTCCAATATTTACGCTGCAATACTTCCGTGAATGTTTTCTTTGTATTAATTTACAACTTTAACTAGTTATACATTGACGATGTCTAGTCTCTGCTCAAGTTATATTACTTGTTCTGCTCCTCGTAATGTTTCTCCGCCAACTCACTATCCACGTGCTCACGGGTTTGAGCGCGCATACGCCATTTTCGACTTTTCGACAAAGCAAGCGAGCTCGCTTCTCCATTGTTGCTTTGTTCGATCAGACCGCTATAATGGATTTATCAAACAATTCAAATATATATATGTATATATATATACACGTTTGAGACCTTCAAATAAACCGTTTCAGTGTCCACAGGAAGAATACGAAATACTACAGAACATTAGTGATATAAAAAATATGTGGATAAACTATTGAAAGATATTGGTAACAGAGTTATTAAAAAAATTCTAGACCAATCGCCAACTCTTATCTGCAAATACATAACACAATTATAAGAGAGTTTGAAACAAGGTTTAAAACCTCGTTCTCTATTAGGATCCCTGGATCTCTTATAATATATATATATGTGTGTGTGTGTGGAGTATCTTCCACACAGGAGTAGGGTTTATTTTTATGTTCCCTAATGAATTGAAGTGACTTGTAGTTTCTCGCAGGCGCCAGGACTTATTTGGAGAAGTCGCGCGTGCCGGATGTCACTCTTAAAAGAAACCCACGAGCTCTCTCGGTACAAGCCGTCAAAATTGTACGACAATAGCCGACCACCGAGGGGCGAGACATTTTAACACAGCGTCATTAGATGGACAACTTGAAAAATGGAAGGCGGCGCGTGTTGATAGATGACGAATAATAGCAGAAAAATCTATTAATGAGAATTCACCGTGACGAGTCCGACTGTTCTAATAAAGGAAGAAACACTTGTGTGTGTGGGCATTTAGCGGAGGTCTTCAGAATACTGAATCTATAACTCATATAGAAACAAACTACGATAGACAAGGTAATGTTCACAACACTTTCGTCCATAAAGTGAGACACGTTGGCAAATGCGAGTCGTAAAATAAAAATTGGCAAATATTCAATAACGTTGGTCTCGTTGTTGACAATCTCTTTTTCTTGCTTTGATAAACTGCGATGGGTTTTTGCGCACGCTTCCCACGCACGCGAGTGGAATGGTGGCGCCAGATTCTGCAAAGCCTTAAAATAGATAGACATGTGGGGAAAGCGTTCGCAAAAACACAAACAAGCAAGCGAGGAATAACTACTTGAGGTTTGAGCGATTACAATGAAGGCGCCAACTGAAACGTGGATGGATGGATTTGATCGACAGGAAAAACTACTTCATGTCATTTCATTTATGCGATTTATTATTTTTTTCATATACATATATTTTTCTGTTTTGTAATTTGATCGTCGATCGACTTTTCTCGTTTATGTATTTTCCATTTACGTACATAATGATTTTAGTACTTTCAATTTCTACAGTTTCTTATTTAACTGTTTTTCCTTTATCTAATTTTATCAGATACTTCTGTCATTTGTTGCCGTACTTATTGTCTTTCCACTCTCATATGCGTCTCATTAATATATTTTTTCTTCTTTGTAAATTTTTTCACTTAAGTATTTTTTTCCCCACTTTATACGCACTTTTTATTTGCGCATGTTCTCATATACGTACGTTTTTATTTATGCCTCTTATTAAAACGTTTTTAATTTGAAAAATTTATGAATTACGTATGTTTTTCATTAGCTATTTTTTGCTCAAGAATTATTTCTGTAATTTTGACTCTTCGTTTTGAGTATTACACGTATTTATTAATTTTTCACAATTATTTAATTTCCCCGCCTATGTATTTTCTCATTCCTATTTTCGGCACTTTCGTATTCTCACTTTTTGTATTCTTCTCAGTTTTGTATTTTTTTTTACTCTTATATTTTTCACACTTCTGTACTTTTCTCACTTTTGAATTTCTCACGTATGAAATTCTCTGATTTTTAATCATTTGTTTGTATAATTTTCTGACTTATGTATTTTTATGTGTATTTTCTCATTGATTTTATTTTCATGTTGACCGGAGTAATGACGTAAAAGGCATGTAAATCATTTATGAACGGACAATCGCCACGCCTTTAAATAAAGGGCGGGGGGGGGGGGGGCGGATGTGATAAGTATTTCTTAGTAGCCTAAACCGCTTGACACTTTTAATCTACGTAAAATGCCAGTCTAAGAAACATAAATTCTTCGTCCCAGACCGCTGTTAAAAGCACGAATGTGTGATAAGGTCTCGATACGCTGTACATCTATGCAGATTCGCTCCCATTTTAATGTTATCCGTTCATAAAGCTGCGGGAAAACTTAGGTGCTAATGGAATACGGCGGGAATAATATTATTCCTGAAATGCGAAGGGCTGGAAGAGACAAAGGAGAGGGTGGGGGAGAGAAGCTTTCAGTGCCCCGAGACACGCAAACTCTCGCCTCTCCACGTCACGCCATTTTCAATACAGGGTTGGTCCGCCAATGGGCGTTTCGACTTATTTCCAACCCTGACGCTAAAAATCGAGAAGTGGCTTCTGTCGTGGCAATAACAACAGTTCGGCCTTGGAAGCATTCTATTGAGACGGCCTAACTCCATTTAATATTGAGCTTCTGCCATGTTGCGATAGAGTTAGCATTACCGTGACGTCGTACTCCATAGGTCGTGCACAGAAACACGAATGAGTGTCAGAAATTGTACGTTACGCGGAAGTAAAACACACATTAATTAAAAGTAGCTTTTTTTCTTTAGAAATATTTATAGTATCATAATGTTAAATACAAAACACTTAAATTTATCCAATTTTAATAATGAATTATTAAAACCGTGTACAACAGAACTGGTTTTGAATAGAAATGTTGTGAAACGCTATTTAACTCAAATACAATATAAGTATTTTTTTATTTAATCTACGAATGGACGGTTTTGTCCTGTGGCAGATGCATGAAATTACAGTTTAATTACAAATTAAATAAAAGAAGTGACAATAAAAGAAATTAGAGTAAATACAAAATATAAGCTAGGTTTAGGGACATTATTTCAACTATAAATTATATTAATTACAGGTTAATTTTGAAAAAGCTAATGAAATAATTAATATTGTACTGACCTGAAAGGAAGAATAGTGGAAATATATCTGAAAATAGAGATTAAATAACTATTTACCTATCTAAGAAGAGAATAAATGTTACCAATTTTACTTTAGTTTATAACGGAGCACTATCACTTTACAACAATACACTACCGTACTTTCACTAGTGTGTTCAGATTGAGTCTAAATTTTCTTTCCGTTAGAGGACTTTCTCCGAAAACCCTTGCAGGTAAACTGACCTATATAAGATATATAGGAATCTTAATTTACTACACTTCCGCATCCCCCCTTTCAAATCCCTTCCTATGCTATTAAAGAGGAGTTGCCCAACGTGGATTACCCTCATGTAGCCTGTTGCCCTAAAAAAAAACATTAAGGTTCCGGGGGAGAGCACTGTCTGCGAGGGCTATTCTCTCGCAGGCGGTACCTGCGAGGGATGTTCTCTCGCAGGCAGAACCTTGTAGGAAACACACGAAGGGACTACCTTTGGGGATGCCTTTTCCTCTCCGTTTCTGAACTAAGATTCCCACAAGCCGAGGCACCTCCGCTATTCCCATTGGAATAGTCGGCCAGCTGCCTCCTAAACTGGTCGAGGCACGGATAAGGGAATGCTGCAAACTCCTCTCCCTTATCGGAAGGGCGTGGGACAAATACCCAATGCGCGACCTACCTGATGCAGGTTTTTCTAGGGTTTGTCCTGCATTTCTTTAGGCGAATGCCGGGTAGAATCCTTAAAATATTGCCCGGGGGCTCTAGTTAACCCTTGGCTACCTTCCTCTACCCTTCCGCATCCCCCCGTTCAAATCCCTTTCCTATGCTATAAGAGGGGAGTTGCCACTATGTGTATTACCCTATACATAGCTAGTCTACACCTGAAAAATAAAAAACTGTCGTTCCTCTTTCTTTTTTCCGTTCACGGGCCAAATGACTGTCATCTAGACGGTGGCCAATCCTTATTCGCATGGGAAGTGAAAGAAAAGAGGGGACGTGTAAGGGACATGAAGGATTTAGTAGTGCTTTACTGGTTATAGTTTATGGATCCTACCGGGTAATTCGTCTAAATGCGATTCACGGAAACCCATAGCTTTAACCTACTAAGTAGGTTGGACTCTTTCGTACTAGTCCCCTTCTAATAGCGATCTTGTGTTTGTGTGTGTGTGTGTGTATGGATAGACTATGTATAAGGTAATCCATGGTCTGGTCACCCCTCTTATAACATTGAAAGACTTCTCAGTTAATGGCGTTTTTTGAAAAAAAGCATTCATACTACGTCACATTTGTTAAATTAAAAGTTTTAACTCATTATAGTCTGAATTTATAGAAACGTGCCTAAAATTTTACATTGACAAGTCTGGTTGTTTAATTTAAATGTCAGTAATAGGAAGATCAATTATTCGTCCTTTTCTGACTGGAGGGATCTGAAGGTCTAATAACTAATTACTTTCCTTGAAGCCTGTCTGGGTTAGAATTTTAGTTGAATGTGTGACTACATAGTTCTGAGTCACACAATGGACACTCCAGGAGGCAAAAGGAGCCCTCGGAGACGATTATTTATAGGCGAGGACTCCCGCTAAAACGCCAACGCATGGAAAACAAACCATATGGAAAGCCTTCGTTAATAACAGACACCGGAAATCGACTCACTGCTCTAATAACTAAATGTGACTTTTCACACAGAGTTAATTTCCGGTCTGACGAGTTGCCTGCGGGGCGACAACTGGTTAAACATATTTCCTTTTTTTTTAAGTCATCAGCAATATTACTGTCGGTTTCCTCCTCATTGCTCTTCTCAGCGATTCCGAATCTTCATAACATCACAGTACTTCGTATATTATTAACTAACGTTCTTGCGATTGGCATAATACCAACATTTTAGACGCAGACACCAGCTATGTAGAATTATTTTCCAATTGACTTATATTAAATCTAACATGAAAGCAACTGGCACTTTAAAAATCCAAAATATCTATTATTAATTTCCGTAGGTTTTCCCGGCGAATAAGCTGCTGGGATTGTTCTCGGGATTCGAGTGACGTTTCGTCGACTAGCACCGTCGACATCTTCACCTAGAAGAAACGTAGTTCTTATAAACCAATACTCGGTTGGAAACCCGAGAACAATTCCAGAGATATCTATGATAATTTACTTTCAAGGTGCCGTCTTTAATTTTTTTTGTCAACATCTATGCTTTTGTCTATGTCGCTGTAACTAATTTTCTTGAATTTACTTTGCAGAAACGTTACGTGGTATGTTTTTAATAATTAACACCGTTGATATTTTATAGTTAAAAATACTTTCTTCTAAACTTTTAAAGATCGCGTACTCACACTGTGTTATATTTCCCTATGGACTGAATTAACTTGCATTGCATTAGAAGAACATTTGTGTCCTGTCAAAACGGGACAGCAGAATGTTCCAAATCGGTCAACGCGTTTACACGTTACGGTACATCAACGAGAACTGATTTCGTGTTCACGCAACATAAACATATACAGTTGTGATAGAAAAGGCAGAAGGATCTTTTTTTAAGGGTAACAGGTCAGGCTACATGAGGGTAATCCACATGGTGGCAACTCCCCTTTAATAGCATAGAAAGGTATTTGAAAGGGGGGATGCGGAAGGGTAAAGAAAGGTTACCAAGGGTTAACTGGGACCCCCGGGCTATGGTTTAAGGATCCTACCAAGCAATTCGCCTAAAAGTGATGCAGGGAAAACCCTAGATAAACCTGCATCAGGTAGGTCGGGCATTTGGTACTTGTCCCACGTCCTTCCGATAGCGGGAGAGGAGTTTGCTGTGGGGACGCAGCTTTCCCCTAATTACACAAAAATATATAACCATACAATTGCAATCAAATCTAAGGAGACACGAGAGAGGTAAAGACGTAGAGGATTAATAGCAAAGCCGTCAGACTGAGAAGGAATCGTCAAGGTATTTGTCTCTGTCGAGGCGAATCTTGTCAGCGTATAATGTAACCATGTAAGAAATACTATCCCCTCGGGGTAACTACGACAAATACTGATGTAACTGGGACTGGAAAATCCTCGAGTCTGTATCCGATTCAAACCAGGTATTATTATAGCAAGTTGCGCAACGTTTCATCCGAGATTCCTGGCTGCCTCCGATTCTTCTTCGGTATTGAATGAAAAATGTTAAGAAACAACGACTTGATAATATTAAGTTATTTTATTCAGTTGATAAGTTCGTCTGGAAGCCCTATTAAAATACTGTTGGTATACTACAATTCTTTAATAGTTGAATAAATATTTAATAACAATATTTTATATTTAATATAATCTGACAATTATCATTTAATAAATACACATAACAGTCAATATTTCAGAAAGAAAGGATTGATTGATTAAACAAAAAAAAAATATTTCTATGCATCGTTTCGTCCACAATTTCGGGACTTCTTCAGGAAATATACATATAAATGTATATGTTAAATTAGAAGAAGAAATATAAATTTAGTGTCATGAACTGCGACTTATGACAGCTGTAACCGGAAAAATTGTGGGCGAAACGTTGTATTGAAATTATTTTACGTATAAATTCATCAATACTTCGTTCTGACATATTGGCTTCATTGTTTAGTTATTATTTTCTATTTCATATACGGCACGAACGAAAGCAAGAATAATTGATTTTCTGAATGAAGTATTACGTCACTCACCTCTCGTGTTGAGTGTCAAATTAACTATTTTTGATTAAAAATAAGTACACACTATTGGAACTCCCGCAATGTATTAATTTTAAGGACAAACATTTGCTTCTTAAATACAACTACAACGTTGAGTTATTTTAATATAATATGTTATTGGTAGAAAAATTCGTTACGATATGAAAACTATAATATTAACCTTAATTTATATTTCTCGTACATACTTTTTCTCGATGTATTCTCCAAACGACTAATGGAGAAGAAAAGAAGTTACATAAATGTAAGAGTTAGAGGTCTATATTCTTTGGAACGTGATGTTTAATCTCGTAGGTAGATTATACATAGAATCTCTGAGCAGAGTCGCAATTAAATCACACTGAATTAATGAATTTTTAAATTTATGATAATTAATATTAATAATGCAAAAAATCTTCACATCGAACGTGTTTGTATTCGTTCAAAGTGATTCCAAACAACAGACGAACAAAAAGCGGTCAAATTATACAGACTCTCATAATCTAAAAAAAACTCATAAATAACTGGAAAATGCCATTTATTGCAATCTTAAGTAAATTTTATTATATTTTTAGACTGTTCTGGCCAGCTACTGTAAAAATAATCCTTATTACGGACAACTTAAAAGATTATAATAAATGTTTGTTACTTTCAATCAAACACCTTGACAGCTATTTATCAAAGTCTTAATAGAATTTATTAAATGCATGATTAACATATAAGTTCAATTGTTAACCATACGGGGTTCATATTACTAAAACAAATATTGGAAACAAATTTTAAAAAAATAACAAAAAAAAGTCAAGCCAAATCAACAACGCTCAATTAGAGTAAATGTTTCATTGTAACCTGAGAACAATTTAGTAAATTGATATTAATATATTTGGTGTTCGCTTTAACTATAAATAGGTATGTAAAAGCTGAGAATTTTAATATTTCATGCGAGCTACCTGCGTGTGTAATAACATGAGGCTTCCAAGGACTCCGCATTGCTGCAGACGGGTTACAACTGCGAGGAGAAGGAAGAGTAAAATCCAACCCTCTTCCAGGGATTGGCTATCATTGTCTCCATTCAATTAAAAAAAAGGGGGCACACCACACGTCCACCAATCATGGACTGGCTGGCAGTGGAAATGAAAACGGACGACACAACAAAAGGTTCAATCGTCAACTCTTTTTAAAAGCAATAAATTGAATTAATCAGACAAAATCGAGATAAAAAAAATACAGTGAAACGAAGGACTGAATCCCGACTATTCAAAAGTTGATTTTTTGTATTCTAGTAGCCGAAACAAAAGTTTGATGGTTTTGAGTGGACCACGTCCAACCATCAATATTTTCACCTGGTTTTTTGCGGTTCTGTCGCTGTCACGGCTCTTTATTCACCTGACGAAAGCAACAAGTATTACAAAAACTTAATTTTATGTTATTTTGGCTATTACTTATGTGGCAGTACTATTTATTAATATGAATTTAAAGCCGCAATTTACGCTCATATAAAAAAAATAAAATCGTATCACTAACGCAGTGCAATTATATTTTTTTTATTAAGAAATGTAACACGATCGCATCATTCCTCCATTTTGGTCTGGCTCTCTTGATAATGTCATTCGTTAAACCGTCTCGTTGTCATTCAAAGTACCAGCTTCCTCTCTCTCCCCTCTTCAAAGGACGTGATCGTTAGTCGACCCGTATGTTCACTTAATCCTTCTTCTTCTTCTTTGTCTCGCCCTGTGCCACACCTCGAAACGTATCGTTTTTGAGTCAAGATCCTTTTACGATTCTTGCCTTTTTAAAACCAACCAAAAAAATGTTAGTGCCAC
This sequence comes from Zhengitettix transpicula, assembly GCA_037074705.1. Classification (NCBI taxonomy): domain Eukaryota; kingdom Metazoa; phylum Arthropoda; class Insecta; order Orthoptera; family Tetrigidae; genus Zhengitettix; species Zhengitettix transpicula. The sequence continues at coordinate 64,598,785 of CM073594.1, read as the reverse complement.
AATTCCCCTCCATCATCAGTCACGAGCAAAAATCACGGCCGGGATTTGATCCGGCGATACATAAATCGCTATCGTCCTCAGAAGCGAGACAGGTAAATGTGAATAGTAAGATAACTTCTTTAATTGGGAGAAGCAGTAGAAAAATTATTTTCCGGGAACAATTTATAATTAAACAGTTGTAGTGATTTTGAGTGTGCTACAAAGTCCGCTATCGCCTGTATGGCGTGACAATATTTAGGGTTCCGTCTTAATTAGCCGCAAGAGATGACTCACGAACACGAGCACTCCACCCCCTTCCACCCTCCTCAAACAACGAACCGCAGGATTCAGCACAATTCCAAAAGCAGCACCTCTATTCCCTCAAGTCTAGCAATAATTATTAAAAGACTGTGGAGAATTCAATAAGTCATTCAACGAACGAAGTGTACAGTCAATAAAACTGTTAATAAACTAGAATTTATAATCTCTCATTATATGTTTATTACGTCTTTATAACACGGGGAAGAAAAGAAACAGATCAAATATATTTCGCACGTCGTGAAAAGACTACAGTAAACTGTATAAGAACTTTCTACAGAGAAAGAAAAGCATACCAGAATGATCACAGCAATAAGCTTAATTTAGAAGAAATTACTACGGCAGACATTGTCAATTATTTATAATAAAAGACCGTCAACCATCTTTCGATTTATTACTACATTGATTATTTATTTATTAATATAACGAAATACAACTTAAAAATTATTTATAAAATAACATGAATTTGGACGTTTAAAATAATGTTGGATTTAATTTAGCTAGAATTGACATTGAAAATAATTTATAAAATAACTTATTCATAAAATCAAGTGAAATATCTTTGGATTTAATGGTGATGAAATTACCTTAGACGTGTAAACATATTTATAAAATAATAGGAAATATCTTTGGATTTTTAATTGGGGTGAAATTATCTCAGCCGTTTAAAATTATTTATAAAATAATGTTAAATGTCTTTGGAATTAATTTGGAGGGAATTACTATCATTGCCATTGAAGTTCACAGCCGGTCATCAAAGAATTTCAAGGTTCTTTGCAAGGAGAAGGAAGGAGATTACTTCGGCGCCGTATATGTTCCCCGTACACGTCCACACGTTTTTGTTGTTACGTGAAGGATTTTTCATATCGACGCAAGGCTAAAAAAAAATATTAACTTGGAGCCACGTTGTTCAACCTACTTTGATCGGTGGACCAATCTGTATTTCGTTGAGAAGTCGCGTTCGAACTCTGCGCATAGTTGGAATAGATCGAACCATTTTGGTGGAGCGGTAAATAATGCAAAAGTGCCAGTATGAGGAGATACCCGTCGTGACAGCTTCAGATCTGGACAAGGCAATACCAATGTAGAGATGACGGATGGTGACGAGAGATCTCCCAAGGAATCGTGACAGGACGACGGGCCATTTAAAGAACAATTGGAAGAGCATCTTCGAAAGGACGAGTCCATACATCGAAAAATAAATTAATTACCAATTTCAGTCATATGGGAAGATCTCGATACCCTATCAAGACCGATTGTGTCCTTCATGAGGAACAGAGATCTCTTTTCCTATTACTGTCAGAAACCGCACACTTTTTTCCCCCTCTTTCCCCCAATTTCACAATTTTTTCGATTGTAATCTTGAACCAAGGAGCTGAACGTCAAGAAATTCCAAAGGCCGGCTGCATTTTATGCTCAGGACCTTCATTATTCTGGTTCACCCGTCGTCTTCAGGTTGTAAAGATGGTGTCGGAGATTCCTTCTTATAATAAAGAGGGAATTATTTAGTAAATAATTTATCCAGTGATCCATTGTCTATGGTAGAAAATTTATGAGAGAGTAGGATGAGAACGAAAGAATCCCACGTTTCGAACAGTATGTTTTACTGTTTACAAATATTCCAACACTGTTGTCAACAGACTTCAGAACCATAAAAAGATGTATTTATTACAGATTGGAAGAAAGAAGTCAAATAAAAATGAATCTAACGTTTCGAACAGTAAAAAATGTATATATCTGTTCGTCTAAAACTGAAATACCCGACACGATTGGCAGCAAACTTTAAAAACCAATACATCGAATTCATTACTGGAATGTTTTCTTACACCTTTCATACAAATATTGATTTACTTGTAACAAGATTTTCTCCGATGATAAACGAACGTCGTTATTTTTTCGCGGGGTAAAAAGACACTAAATAATTGACCCCGAAGCAGACTTCTGGAGATTACTCTCGGATAACGTGAAAGATGTTTCAAAAACGTTCCTTGTTGCTCCTCCTACACCATCCAGCCTTCTTTGTGTGTTCGTGCGTGTGTGAGAGAGAATGAGCACAATACTTGAAAAGGACGACCACATTTGCAACAGCTGCTGCTGAGGATTTCTACGTAGGCCTCCCCCAACACGGGACCCTAGAGCTTTTTCCCCCACAAACTCAGAGTACAGTTGTCCTCATAAGACGAGTTTTCCGAGCTAATTCTGTCACCTTCCTCTGGCAACTTGCCTAAAAAGTTATTAGTGAATGGCATTGAACGAGAGTCGCAAATAATTATTAATTTCAGTAAAAAAAAATTGCCCATTTTGTTTCGTAGAAACAAATTCGTATTGCGGTCACGTTTAAGCTACGAGGTAAATGGGTAATAAACCTCTGCGGTTTCTAAGAGAATACTTGTAAGACTGATGACTTCATCAGAGATTCAATACTTACATAAAGAGGCAATTACACTATTCCTGGCGTGTAAACATTCCGATGAGTAACTTTAAATCGCCGTTCATTAAATTCTTTGAAGAAGCCAGAGAATTGTACAAGTTCTTTAATACTGCCAAATACATTGTCTCAAAAGTTGAAAATCTATTTTTTCTGCGATATTATTACTAATGGAACCGATTTTTACAAGTAGGAGGAGCTGGAGGGAGAATAAAACAATTCGCGGGACAATTAAGGTGTGTAAAATTGTCAAATAATTACTTACTATTGAATATCAAGAGCTTCCTGGTGGAGCCAAGCCTCCTGATCGGCGACTTGACCACACTGCCGCCGGTATCTTCTTCATCCATTCCGAAGTCTAGAAATAAATCAAACGTTGGCGTGAAAGATAGACACTGCGAAAAACGCCAAAACACACGGCGATTAATTTGCACGCACAGCACACGATTCACACGAGTTTCGTTCGATCACATTCAACATTTCCTTAACATGTACTCGATACGTGATTTGAAAGCGCACCGTTCAAATGCCTTCTGAGGGCAAGCACGTTTGTATTCCGAATACCTAGCAACGACGGCTGCAAACAAGCACGACCACCAACTTTACCGACACGCCGCCAGGGCGCTGGTCGACGCCGAGTGCGGTGCTCCGAGCACAGATAGCAGCACTAAGTGGCTGCCACATTGTTGTCTTCAATCCGTTGGGCACACGGTCGTTGGTTTTGGACGTTGTTGATACTTGAAATTTACGAGCGCGAATAGTGGACCCATATATTTAATTTAGATCAACTCTGTTAATTCATAGTATTTTAAATTTTGAAATAAATTTTCTTATTAAAATGAAAAAATTTACGTCTGATAGAAAAAAAAATGAATAAGAAAATATTTATATTTTCTTATGAATAGACTGGTGTTTGTCACACACACTTATTTTAGAGTTGCTATTATCCGCATGGCTTCTTAGAGGGATGTTGTATTCCAAATTAAGTGTATAAAGAACGGGTATATACGTTCGTATTATACAGTTTTAGCAAAGAGGCAAATTTTGTATCAGAATAAATTTCATTTAACTTATATAACGTCTTAATTCAAGTTTATGAAAGATCGAAGGCTTTCCCGGTGTATTTGTAGAAGAAAAAGTTCTCGAGTTTCCACCCGGCTAACAGCGATTGTAACGCCTTCGCCTAGAAGATGACGGCAGTGCATTTGGTCGCCGAAACGTCGCGTTATAATCGCTGTGCTACCCGGGTGGAAACCCGAGAATTTTTTCTTAATTCAAGTTTGTCTTTAAGAAAGCATATCAAACTAATATCACATTTTTACATGTTTCTTAGCATACCTTTAATTCTACATTTTTACTAATTTAATTTTAAGTCTCCAATTACTTCTAAATACTTGAAATTATTTACAACCTTTTGTTACACCATATTATCACAGACATTTTGCTAATACTAAACAGCGTCTTTTTCTTTAATAATTTGATACTAATGTATTTCCTCTACATTTCTTCATATGTTACATTAATATATATAGATGCTTGAAAATATATACTTGTGTATCATGAGCACATTGATAATTTGATAATATGTAATCCAATTACTGTATATACAACCAAAATGAAAATGGAACTGTAGTTCTTTTCAAATGGAAGCCCATTTCACCACGAAGTTCTTCCTTGCGCCGTCGAATCAAATTAGTGTGATGTCACGAATTATTGTCCTCGTAGCTGCAGTATTGTAGCGTGAAAGAATTGAGTGTGTGGACTTTATCGAAACCAAGTGAATTGTTAAAATAAATACTACTCGTTGCCTGGGTAACGCGTTTCTCTCCATCTTTGGTTCGTCGCCGATACTTGTAGTTTGTCAAAGTCGTGCCATATAAACCCACACATTGCTCCATTCATATATGTAATATCCGAAATGCTTTATATTAAATCAGTGGCGTCTCTTTTAGTTGCTTAAGCTATGTGATACATCACCCCAAGCAGCGATAACAATTTTTACCAGGATAATTATATAAAATACCAATTATACTGTTATAAATGAAAAATCCATTCAGGTTATCAGTATTCTTTTTACATATGAAGTTATTAACACGACGGTCATTGGGACAATGATGCTAAATGAGACAGGAAGTTGGAGTGTGTTTGTGATGGACAACACAATAAAACAATTGTGTTGTGAGGTTCGGTCGGCATCGACCTGTCAGCACAGCTGTGATAACCGAATTTTTATATACAAAGTTGAACAACACCCCAAGGGTTGGGAGGTTTTAATGACCGCGAAGTGCGGAAAAACGCGCGCATTTTCAGACACAGTGGGTTTTGAAGAAAGAGAGGTGCCGGTCAAGCCAGGATTCGTCCCTAGAGTAAGAGGAACCAAACATAAAAGGGACGTGCGATGATGTCAGATTGATCCAGGGAACACTCACGATTCCGGAAGACGTTTCTTTCAATTAATACTTAAAAATCTTGTCTAAAGTGTAAGAATATTTTGTGCAAGATCATCATGCGGAACAGTGTGTGTTCTCTGTATCAATGTGACATCATCGCTTCCGTTTATGCGTGTTCGTACTATTGTATGTGCTCACTGCCGCTTAACACAGAAAGGAGGTATTTTGTTGAGCTTTGTGAGGAATGCTGGGCATTGAAAAGGAATACACTGCGCACGCTCATTTCTCATTCCCGACACTTGGCTGTATTTCCTTCGCTAGGCGGGCAGTTTAAATTAAATCAGAAATTCATAGAGTTAAAACACAATTATCATCATGGTTCTTATAACGAAGAAAACATTCTCTCTCTGAATTTATTTATGTGCCGTAGCATATATGCAACAGCCAAAACTGATTAAATTTAACAACACTGCAATTAACTAACAAACCGATACTATTGAAATCAACAACAGCCATGTACCCTTATTGTTATGCCAGCTACTTTTGTAGTCATATCTTTGCTTTTGAGTTCGTATTACTTTGTGCTGTATATTTTTCTTGCGATTTTGTCTCACTGAGTACTTAGACAGGAGCAAGAATTGTAGATGCGTCTCGTGGTATTCATTTTATCACGTAATTTTGTCTGTTAACTGGCTGTCTTTATTTAATTAATCTTAAAATAAAAATCTATTAGTAATTTGCCATAAGCATGGGTGAACGTTCTTTATAGGCCAGTAACTTCTAACACAAAATCCCTACCTGAAGCCATATCAATAAAAATAAATTAAATAATACAACAAAGAATAAAGGCAATTGTTTGCTCTTCGAAGGCTGATACGAAAATGAGATTAATTTGGACCATTTTAACACCGACGATCAAGTCGCTCGTCGCCGCTCCACTTGACTTTCCCCTTTCACAAAGAGTTCGAGTGATCGAGGAATGGCTCGGAGCGAAAGTATTTTGAATTGATTGGAAATCGATCTCATAAAAAAAAATTCTCCACTCGTGGTCAGTTTTTGGAGTGATGGGGCATTATGTTTTGTCGACCACATACTCTCTTGAGCAGTTACTGAAATGTTTCATGTTATGTGGCTGATCTGCTAAATTGTACTTCCACTTTAACTATAAGAAGCCTCTTATGGGCGTTCACAAATTTTAATTAGAAAGCTGAAGATTGACTAGTTCCTCTCAATGCGTTTTTTTTATGTTAAACTAAAGTTATTTTGTAATTCTTTTTGTAGGGGCAGCCAAGGTTGTATACAATTGCAATAAAAATAATATATGATGGACAGCAGCAGCTCGGAAGAAATAAGCCCGTTTTTAATGCTACCCACTGAGGTATTTCAGTGATATTCCACGCTTATTTATTTGCAAATACAATTTTTTTGGCAATTTTCTACTTTTTAAATAACTGATAATTACTAGTAGTACTTTATTGATAATTTATATTGCATTCGAAATATGTTTATAACAAATCAGAGTTCCTTAAGTCTGTGAAATGCTCATAAGAAATGTGTATAATTAAAATTTGATAGTGTTTTTATTGTTATAATATTATTCAGTTAAAGAATAGTAAAAAACATTTTTTAGATATGAAGTCAAATTTGAAACTTTACAAATGTAATGTTTCTCTTGTTTCTGTGGACAACTTTTTGTACCACATATTTCCCTAATGAAAATTTTCTAATATTTACACTGTTAATGAAAAAAATTCAAATTGTCTGGTATTATACCTTGATATATACAGTTTTGTACATTATTCAGTAATGTTTTTTTATTTATTTAAATATTGTAACGTGGGTTCAAATCCTGCCTGGGTCAAATATTTTCAGTCTTTCCTTCTTCTTCCATCATTTACCCTGCTTTGAACATATGCTTTTCTATGTGTGTGTTTCTACACCTGAGCATATGAATTCACATAAAGTGTAATCCTATTTCTCCTATCCTTCCTCACTACCCAAGTTTGAATGTGACTTTGTCACCAAATTAGCTCCAAGCTCGAGTACATATATGACAGTCAAATTAAATAACACATTTGAATAGGAAAGAGAGGCAGTGATGCAGACTTACCTGAAATCCATAGTTGGTCTAGTCTGTCATACTTGGAAGTTCAAATTTTCAAGGCCCTGAGCCCCCTTCAACGGGAAGGAGGATCTGAACTGCGTGCCAGTCAGACATATATATATACATACATAGTAACAACTAGTTTAACAATTTAAATGAAGTTCTACTCTGTGTTATGGAGCATACTCTAGTTATTTTCGTAACGACTTTCTGTGGGGTCCAAAAACTGATAAAGCATTGGAAGAATTTCTCCACGAAATATATTTCAGGAGTGAGTAAAGATAAACGAAATTGGTTATCAATCATCTAGTAGTGTTTATTTGATTTATGGGGACTCTAAAAAGGAAGCACAAGTTAATTAGCTTTTCTTTTAATTTAATGATGTCCACAGTCAAATTGAAGCATCAATTTCAACATGTGCCCAGAATTTTACTGTTGTTTCATGCACATATATTTTTTCAGTGTGGGGTTTTGTTTTGATCATTACGAAAAACTTATAATTATTGATTATTCAGTGTTAAAAGCCAATGTTTTTCAAACTATAAAATATATAACTCATTTCTCAGCTGTTAATTACTCTTTAAAAATGTGCCACTTAAAAAGCAAGCTGTAACTTCAATTCGAACTTTTGAGGCATTATAAAATAACTATATTTTTAACATTCAGGAAATTTTTTTTATCTAGGAAACATTCGCTTGAAAGAACCCGTAATAAACATTAGCATCAGTTGCACAGACATTTCCTACAATCTCATAATATAATGGATATGTAGCTTATGAATAATAATAAAAAATTACAACAGTATTTAATTTTTTATCTTGACTGATAATTTTAAGAACTTATTTTGATTTTATTTATTTTTATCACGTGTTAAATTTTTTTGCAGGTATTCCTTAACATATGTAACTATTTGGATGCCAAAATTGTGGCACATTCACTGAGATTAGTATGCAAAAAATTTTATTCAATACTTGGAGATCAAAGTGTTTGGAAACTTAGAATTAAAAGAAATGTTAAAAAAACATTTCCTCCATTACCAGGTTAGTATATGAACAAACTTAAGTTATATAGTTTGCTTATTAAAAACTGAAGCACTTGAGCAGTCTTGAGGCTGATAATATGAATTATAATTTTATAAGTTAGTCTGCACCACATACCTGAAATTAGAAAAAAATATATAATCAAACTATGTATAATGCCAAATATTGTCATAATGTTCTGAAATGAAGTTCATTTACAGTTCATTCAAGGAACATGATAATTTAACAGTTGCTTGCTGATATTAATTATATTGTTTGTATGTGGTCATTTTTAAAGGCTGACACTTTTTAAAAAAAGTTAAATACATACTCAAAAATCTTATTATTCCTATGATTGATTTTTCAAGCAGCTGAAAGTTGTAGGTTAGGGAGATCTATCTATCTATATGGCTGAATGTTTTAATTGATATTTAATTTTTACAGTGAATGAAACTAAGTTCAATTGGCTCAAAGCCTGTTGTTCCATTGAGCATGAATATAATAACTGGAAAAATTTTGAAGAAAAAAAATATACTGAGCATACTTACAGTTCTCTTACTTATTCAGTATTATTATTGAATGTATGTACACTTCCTTACTACATTCCTAACTCAATAAATAATATAATACTATACTTCGATATATTCCTAATATATTTCAATATGTAAATTAGAAATTTTGTCAGATGAAAATAAGACCTTAGTTTTAATTTATCCTGCATTAAATTATATTATTTGCAAAGTTTGCAGTCTCACTTTGGTTTGGTAAATGAAGGGCAATGATGTGATTAACTCAGAATTAATTTTGATTAGTTTCTTATTATTCAAAGTGGATAAAAAGCAATTGCATTAAAACAGATAGAAAATTTAACTAGGCCCAGAGATATGAATAACACTGACCCTGATCTCCATGAGTTGAATATAAGTCTGTATACAATACTGCCTGTACTCTGAACTGATGTTGCTCACTCTCCAATAATGACAAGACTTCTTTATGGTTGATAACATTAGGGCAACACTCATTATTATTTTCTCCCTTTCTATTATTCATTTATCCACATCTATATTATGTAAGATAAATATCTACTCCAAATTATGCAGTAGAACACATTTACATCGTCTCTTAATTAACTTCTGATTATCTATTCTTTACATATATGCCTTTTATTCTTCATTAAGTTATTAAGGATTGAAGCTGACTTGTATTAAATATAATTAGTGGATATTGGCCAAAAGTCAGAATTTATTAACTAGAAAACTTGTTTCATCCCTGACTTTTATGACTGTGGCCGATTCCGCTAACTATATCAAAGTTGTTGAGAGGCAGGTTGAACTTGTGTAAGGAGTTGCAAAGGTCAGCATACACAAGTACTGCAGTACTGTACTAGCTTCCTAATTTACTGGACCAAAGAGTAGGTTATTAAAGTATACATTTTCCTCCAAACAACTTCCTACATTTTAAGGTATATAGGAATAATTTTTTATTTTTAGTCCAATACTTTGTTCAATGTTAAATATAGTTTACATAATGATTTTACAGTCTGGAAGCCTTTGTGTCACAGGCTCAAGTGATAAAAGTATTTCAGTTTGGAGTGTAAACAAAGATCAAGAACCTCAGGTTGCCCGTACCTATCATAAACTTGCTGCTCATGCAGGATCAGTCTTAGGCTTCCTTGGGAAAAATAGTAAATTATTGTCTTGCTCATGGGACAAGATGATAAAATATTGGGATATTTCTGTTGGTATGCAAGAAGTTCATTCGGCTGAGTATGAAAATTTTTTATTTTATCTTTTACTTACAATTTTATGCAAATTATTTTATTACTCAAGTTCATCATGTTAAATGTAGTATTTATTTAACAGTATTTTGTTGGCATTTTTCTTCTAGATTTTTCCTGTTATATAACTATGTAATTTATGGTGTACGGTGTATGGTGTAGTTGTTCAATAAATAGTTCTCGGTATTCAAACAGGTTTTGCATATTTATATTTAAACGCTACGTTTGGACGACTAAAAGCTCTGTCGTCATCTTCTAGGCAATTCTAGAAAAAACCCGTGTGAATACCGAGAACTATTTATTGATTAATAAAGTCATTGAAAATTTTAATGACATCCAATAAACTATTAAAATAAGGGGATGTGTAAGTTTTATTTGTTTTAAATGTTACTGATAAAAATTTGGAACTTATCATATAAAACCTTTATAAAAAGGAAAAGTGAATAATTTTGTTTAATGAATCTTAATAATACTAGTGGTTATTAAATAATTGTATCTACATTTCTGTCCATCATAGTACTTTTAGAACTCATCATACCAATTAATTGTAATTTTGGATCCTACTGTTATGGTGGCATAGTTGATAGATATTGACGTGCTTATAGTCGTTCTATAATAAAATGTAAACTAAATGTTTATCATATTCATAGTTTTATATTATAACACTTTAATTGCAATATTGTTAATAATTATTGAAATGTTAGTAAATGATAACTTTCCAGTATTAGTATGAAATTTTACTGCAATTCTCACTAAAAAATTGAATTGCCCTGGCTGTATAACAAATTATCCTTGATAACAAAAATGGTGCAGTCATTCAGTTATTTATTTTGAAGAAATAAGCCATTCTCTTTGGCTGATATTATTTTGTTATATTATACTGTTATAAAGTGGAGTCATCCTCTATTCTTGTTTCTTTATGCAATTAATTCTGAATGGTTAAAATAAAATGTTAATTTTTCAGTTGCTGTTCTCCAGTTCTGTCTATTGCTTCAACAGATGGATCATGTCTCGTAGCAGCTGGAACGTCCCATGGAGAAATAAAAATGTTCGATGTACGTAATCAATTGAGGTCTTGTAAGAATTATTTGAGTCGGAAATCATCTGTTGTAGCAATGACTATGTTTGGAAATAACCTATTATCGGCAAATAAGGCTGGTTTCATTACAGCTTGGGATATGAAGAAAGACAAAACATTTGCTAAAATAAATATAAAGGTATGAACTACTCACTATAATCACAAACGTTATTATCCATACAGTTCTCATCATATATTGTTCCTTGTAGATAACCTGTTATTGCACATTACTCTTGTTTTTTAATTTTATGTTATGTAATTGCTGTCTTTTGCTATTATGTTTTGTCTACCACACCTCATCATATATTATTCATGATACAGTTAGCTACTTCTACGTTTATCAAAATTATATTTTAAATCAATAGATTATATCACCTAACCAAATTCTTATTTGGATTCTTTTCTATGCTCATCTTACCCTGAACTCCTAAATTCTTCAAAAACTTGTTTATAGACCCTACCTAAACTTTTCCCAAACATTCACCCACATGCTTGTTTACTGTTGTCACCCCTTCCTGAACTTCCTACTTTGCAACCAAACAATTCACTACACCTTAAATAAGCACTGCAAAAGTGTACCTCTCTTGTCTTTCTCCATTTGTGAAATTAAATTGACTGTGGTTGAGTCTGTGCTTTTTATAAGCTTGTAAAATAGTTTCCAACTATACCCCATACCCTTTTTGGTAATGTTAGTGAGAAGCAATATGTGATTGACTTTGCTGGAGGTGAAAAATATTTTAATGGCATTTTTAAATGTGAGATTATTTAATTTACAGCTTGTAATCATTTGTTACAGAAAAAGACTACTGGAAATGTTACGTGTTTTTCATATGCAGATAATGTTCTATATGCAGGTGATTCAAAAGGATTCTTACATCTTATAGAACCAAAAGAAATGAAACTTGTAGAGGTAAAAGTGCATTTTTTTTTAACTTTTATAATATGTTTGAATGAATAAAAATGATAAAATTATAAAGCTTGTGTCACATTTATATTTATTTGTAAAATAGTTGTATTGATTATACCTTTTTTAAAGTAATTTTATTTAAATACAAGGCTGTAGTATCCTATAGCTCTATGTACACTGAACCCAATAATTCCTCGTGTGTCTAGGTTAAAAGATCACGTTCATTAAATCCATGTTAATTTATGTTAGTTGTTATTTGAAAAAGTAGTGTGGTGTGATCATACCCTCCATCATGATTTGCCTTAACACCAGCATATAGAAAGTGCGCACCAATGGAAAAGAATCTGAGGGAATGGTCAGTGCAGATGTTAAGAGGACAGTCACTCAGAGGACGGCAAGGACTGAGTATCTCAAAAAGTAACAGGACGGACGGAGAGGGGAGTTGGCGGCTGATAGACCCTGGACAACAACGAAGCGGGACCCCTACAACTGGCTGGCGACGGCGGGTTTCTGGATACCTGAAGAAGTAACGCTGCCCACTATTTTCCAGAGGCCACCACCACAAAATGGCGATCTAACATGTAGGGCTCACGATACATACAACAACTACGATGAATGGCAATTGAATTCTAAATTGGTGTAGTGGTAGATGTGCACTTTCCAAATTTTAATGGTTTTCTTTAAGATGCTTATTTTCTATGTTACTCTTATGAGTCATCAGTTGATCTCATTACGTAGGTTTGAAAATTTAATTGTATAATGTTAAGATTTTAGAGTGTGAAAGGGAATGTTTGTAAGAATGCGGAGTTAAGCTCAAAGTGAAGAATAAACAAATTGGTGCCGACAATGGAATTTGTTGGAGATTTGTGGCAGCCAGTCAGTGATAATATCACAAACACTGGGAGATCAGTGGCAAACATAGAAAATGTAAATGCGCACTCGGAACCTATGTCAGTAATGGACATGTTAATAAAATAATGGCTGCTTTAGAAGTTACGAATTAGAAAATAGACAGAGTATGTGAAAATTTACATTTGTTTTTCTCTTACGTCTCAGATTATTGAACTAAATTTGGACTTGGAAATATTATTATTTTTATGTTAATTATTTGAATCTGAGTAGAAAGGAAGGTAAATTGTTGCTGTGTCAAGATAAATATTTTATTGTTATATCTCAGTTGAGATATTTGAGTTTATATGTCCAGTGAAAGAAGAATTATCTCAATATTGAGACAGACTGAACAATGTTAATGAATGGAAAAAATAAAGATTGCACAGACCTAAAGGTTAAAAATAATAATAGAATTTCATATTTTAGATTAAGATAATTTTGTTAGTGTCAATTAAATATTTAGTTTGTAAATGTTAAAAATAATAATAGAATTTCATATTTTAGATTAATATAATTTTGTTAGTGTCAATTAAATATTTAGTTTGTAATATAAAAGTATTACGTTTTTTTTTGTTAGTGTGTGTTTAGATTAAGTTCGCAGCACTGTGTATTTTTGTAAAAATATAGCAAAAACAAGTCTTTTCAATACTTTTAATTTTGGAGAGGGGGGAAATGTGATGTGATCGTACCCTCCATCATGATTTGCCTTAAACACCAGCATATAGAAAGTGCGCACCAACGGAAAAGAATTTGCTCGCGTAAACAATGCTATACGCCAGGTAGCGGAAGGGACCGCATTTTTGCCTTGACGCGGCGGGTAGAATCTGAGTGAATGTTCAGCCCAGATGTTAAGGACATTCGCTCAGAGGACGGCAAGGACCGAGTATCTCAAAAAGTAACGGGACGAACGGAGAGAGGAGTTGGCGGCTGATAAAACCCTGGAGAACAACGAAGCGGGACCCCGACAACTGGCTGGCGACGGCGGGTTTCTGGACACCTGAAGAAGTAACGCTGCCCACTATTTTATGGAGGCCACCAGCACATGTGCGTGAGCAAATCCCGCGATTCACTTTCTTTTATAGTTTTTTTAAAATATATTACAATTGCCATATCAATTCAGTTTGTTCGATTCCCACCCCGAGATGTTTAAAAATAAATGTGCGCACTTTGCATATGACTGTTTAAAAGGAGAAATATTTGGCATAAAATAAGATAATGTACCAGAGCAAAATTATTAATAAATTAAAATTTACCTAAATGGAAACAAGGAGTCTTGATAGCTGACCTTACCACAGTAGCTTATGAATTTGTATTATATTAAATCCATTCAACCTGTTTCTGTTTGTATACTTGAGTTAAATTATTATTTTTGATTTGTTTCCAAATGTGTTAGTGTTTTAGTGAAAAATAACAATAAGTAAACATTTCTTTACTTTCCTTTGTACAGACATATAAATTACTTCATTTTTCTAAAGTCTATGGGCTTAAATACACTGGAGGAAGCATTATTGCTCTATGTGGAGACTTGTTTTGTGTGAAGACTCCCACATCACCCCCTCAGCACATTACAGATTTAGAATTTCACAACCACTATGGAGCTGTACGTATCTGCAAAGTTATTTCCTGTATTTACTTGATATATTCTTAAGTTACAAGAGTCTATTAAAGTAATCTTAACTACTATGATTCTTTCTCAAATGAGAAACTTCACCAAATGTACATATTTTATGTTTAAATTTTACATATTATCATAGAAATAATTACAGTTAAATAATTTCTAATTATTAAGCTAAATGAAAATAGAGTTTGTAAACATATTGAAGTTATTTTTAAAAATTTCTATTTTTAACCAGTCATAAACTCGTAAAATCAGGCGAAAAAATTAAGAACATAAAAAAAAATAATACTACATTTCTTCCTGAATCTACATCATGTGTACAATGGAGTAAATTTACATACATTGCCAAATTCTTCTGTAAATATTGACGTTATGAAAATAAATTTTTATGTTGGATTTTCAAGTAAAAAAAATCTGTTACAACAGACATTGTGGACAGAGCATGCCTTGGAAATTCTATATAAAATGCATTTATATAACATCAAGAACAACAGAAGAATTTAGACATGTATGAAAATACATTTTTATTTATGGGAAACAATTGCTAAGGCCAGAGTAAAGTGGTTAGGACATGTCAAAAGAATAGAACAGCAAAGATATGGATGAAGAGAGAAATAAGAGGAACTAAACCTAGAGGAAGACCAAGAAGGTGGGCAGATCAAGTAAAAAGAGAAGTGGAAGAGAGTGGAGGAGGACAAATGGTTTATGGACAGGAAATGATGGAGAGGCTTTGTTAATACAGTCACCCGGGAAATTGGAGATGGAACATGATGATAGTGGATTGAGGTAAAAATGCTGTGTTAGTTTTTGTGCTTTTAAATTGTTTCTCGCTGGTTTGGCTGCTTTCATGGATTTATAATTATATTGAAGTCAGATAAATATAATTATTTTAAACATTTCAGTTATTATTAAATCTTAGTTTCTCCTGTGATTATTTTCAATGAGTAAGAGTACTGTAATACTTTTTTGATATTTATATTTCAGTTTGATTACCTGAATGGAATCATGGTTACGGGCTATAAACGTGACTATGTAAAATTCATAATCCCCATAAACTAATAAAAAACTGTGAAGCAGTCATAAGTATTAACTGTGTAAACATATTAAAGAACCTGGTGATAACTTTCTGTGATTAAGAACTTTTTATTTTTTTTATTTTGTATCCTAATAGCATTGCTTATTGTTGTTAATTAATTTGACTTTTCAAAAGTATTCTCATTTCTTAACTTCTTATAGTGACCAAACATGTCATTATAGAATAATTAACAAAATAGAAATAAATAATTTCTACAAATTTAGTGGTTTTGATTCTTTTATTTTGGAAAATGTTTTAATTTATTATATATTATAATAATAATCTTTCCAGAGTAGGAGCAGGGGTCACATCTGCCCTATATTTCAACATCCTCCACAAATATCCACAAAACAAATCTAATTCAAGGGTGGTCTAAAAAGTTTCCGACTATTATTTTGCAGAGAAAATTAAAAATTAGGAATCACACATTCGCTACGAGAATATAGTTTTGTAAGTCATTTGCTAAAACTACGTTCTTTCTATAAAGTTACAAAAAGTAAAATAAAAAATATATCTTCTATCATTGTTGGGTCGGAAACTTTTCAGACCACCCTCATAAAACATTTACTAGATGAATTTCAGACTCTGTCTTGCATTATTGGCCAAACAAAATGACATTTGTGAACGCATTGCTAATCACTGAGCACTTTTAAACTCTCTAAAACCCAATTGTCATGTCCAAAGCTACAACAATTTCGACCAATGCTTCACACTGAACCTCCTTAAAGACTTATTCATCAGATGCTGAACACCAACTTTGTGAACTCTTTTCCTACGCATCCTAAAGATTGGGCTATGTCCTGGACTAGTTTGTGTGTTGTGTATGTAGTATGTATTATTCCACTAATTTTTTCATTGTTGTGACCTTTCCTTGAGAGAGAGAGTTGTTGGCAATGTTGTTTGTTGCTGCCGAACGGGTGACATACCTGTGTTTGAATGCAACACTGTGTGGCCAGCCAGCACAAAGATTCTAGATGAAGGAAGCTCTTGACCTCGAAAATTTGATTATGTTATTACTTCTGAGCCTGATGACGCCAACTGTCAATGTAAGGGAAGTCAGCCTATCCAAATGAGTTATAATTTATTATTATACTAGCTGGGTGCCCGGCGTTGCCCGTGTACTTATTTATATAAAACCGAAAAAGTATTTAATTCTATATTGATCTTAAGTCAGAAGTGATTTAACCTAAATCTAACTGTTCCGTACATTGTTTAGACCGATGGTGCATTAATTGAAAAGCTATAAAATACATTGAATTTTATTGCATCATTCGCAACAAATATACCTCCAAATTTCTTCTTAAATATACTCCTTGAGTACTGCAGGATATAATTGTCCCTCAGTCTTCGGACATTACCAAAGATTAAATTGATGAAATTCTTAGCTAGATTCACAATGTAAACAAATAGTCACCATATTAGTCACTAATATGGCACGAAAATCAAATTACATTCTGCAAAGATCATAAAGTATTCGTATTGTTTTTTTATTATTATTCGATGGACTATTTATGGATAAAATTATACTTTTGAGTCAATGAAAATATTTCTGCTTTATTACATTAAGGAAAAAGGAACTATTTCGATTAACATGTTTAAATAATTTCCATCGCCGTTCAACCCCGCCAATGGGGGTTAAACGCCAAGTTGAATGTCATAATTAAAATAGGTGACATCCATAGCCTCAATTCAGACTCCAAGCTCTAATGTGATTGCGAAATTTTTATGTAATGCCACTACACCCTAAACCCTTAAGGGTGCACCACTCACAAACCAGAAAGACGTGGAAATTATACACAGATTTGATTAATTCCGTTGATATTGAATTATATTGATTCGACCCAAAAATCGGCCGGTTAACATGTTCAAAGTTTGTAGCCCCGTCTCCCACCAAACCCCGCTAATCCCCGTCAACACCCCCCCCCCCTCAAACACCCCGCACGTTGACCAGATTGTCATACTTTAACTCAGCGACATCCGTAACCCAGATTTGACTCGAATATCTGTTGTTTTTGCGTTAATTTTAAAAAACGCCCCTTCACTCCTAAAGGTCCACCGCTTACCATGACGAAAGGGGTTGAAATCATACACAAATAACATCAATAGAAATACATGTATTATAATTAACCATGAAAAATATTTATTCAACGCAAATATCTGCCGTGTTTGCATGTTCCAAATTTACCACCCCATCCGCCCCCGCATAAAAATATTTATCCGACTCAAATATCAGCTGTTTTGACATGTTTTAGTATTGCCACACTCGTCCACACCCACCCCTAAGCGTGCTCCCTTATTATGCTGATAAAGGTTGAAATTTTACACACAACATCAGTAGAAATACAATCAATCTAATTAACCCTTGAAAATATTCTACGCTAATAACCGCCGTGATTGCATGTTTCAAAATATACACCCCTAACCACCCAAATCCTGGGGGTTAAATGAGCAAATTGGTTGTCATAATTAAACTCGGCGACATCCATAACCTTGGTTTTGACTCCAATCTCGGTTGTCTTCCCGTTATTTCCTTGTAACGCCCTTCCATACCCACCCTAAGGGTTCTCCTTTACCATGCTCTAAGGGGTTAAAATTATACAAATTGCTAGAAACATTATCAACTCTTTGACCCCTAAAAATATTTATCCGAATCAAATATTGGTTGTCGTTGGACGTTAGAATATTTCATCCCCAGCCTTTAAGCGTTCTCCCCTCTCACACTGAAAGGGGTTGAAATTTTACAAACAACATCGGTAGAAATATTATCAACGTCAATGACCCTGACATTTATTTATTCCACGTTAATATCGAAGATTTAATACGTTTTAAAAATTCCACCCCGTCCGTGCCCGTCCCTGGGAATTAAAGAGAATGTCATAATCAAATACATACATAACCCTGAATTCGACTCCAGTCTTGATTGCTTTTGCGTTATTTTTATGTAATGCCACTCCACCCCAAACCCGTAAAGGGAGCTCCCCTCCCAATCCCAAAAGGGGTTGAAGTTAAACACGGAGAACATGTAGAGAAATTTTATTAATTTCATTGTTCCAGAAATATATTTAAACTGCCGGTAAACATGTATTTTTCGGATATTTTTATGTAACTGAACCACATCAACATTCATCATGTAATCTGATCTCTGTACTTTTTTACTTTCCAAATGGGATAGTATATAGAATTTCATAAATTTTATCTAAATCAGATGATTTTTGAACATAGTAAACATTAATTTAGATTCCAAATTTGGGAAGAGCCTTTTAAATTCACATATGTAATTTTTTACAATCTAAGCTACAATGCAAAGTAAACAATTGAAAGCATAACTTTGAGCTGGAAAAATTATTTATATATAAGTTTTGGAAGTCTTTTAAGTAAAATACATTAATAAATTATATATACTGTATACAGATTTATGGTATGTCATCTACAGCCTGGCTCGTTACCTATCCAAATAAGTTAGTGTATATATATATATATATATATATGAATTTGTAAATAGCCATAAGTGATTAAATAATCCTGAATCGTTACAAACCACTCACACACTGCTGTTGCCTGAATGTTAATTAGCTGATCATTTCTATCCAAATGAGTTAATAATTTTGACTATGACACATTTGAAACAACTTAATTTCTAAAATGATAAATTTACATGTTTTAAAATTATTAATAATAAAATTATTATCCAATTACAGACAAATGTATATCATCACTTCTTTTTGTCAGTATTTGGCTATAAAACCTACTTCATAAAAATGAGGATATGAGCCTATATCTAATATATATATATATATATATATATATGTATAAATATTAAATATTGAATATCACTGTCTGCTATTTAAAAAAATCATATTTCTAAAATGAAAATTTTACATCTGTTTTATAAATTAATAATAAGAAAATAGAGTAATGTATATCATCACTTCTTTTATGTAAAACATACACCGCTACATTTGTGGTATACAACCAAAACCGTTATGAATATAACCATATATAACTGAAAGGAGTCAAAGTACCCTTTGGTGGATTCTACTCTCTGACGTTGGTAGCATTGTATAAGGAATGCAATACATTACGATATGCGTCAACTCTCAAATAGAAAATATTAATGATATTGCACAAAATTTATATTTAACAGTTCTCACTTGGAATTACTCCCTTAGACTTTAAACATTTAGAATGAAATATGTGAAATTATAATGATACATACATAACCAAATTTTTTTCATGAATTTCACTTCAAGAATACGTCAGTTTATGCAGATTTAAAATCTATCAAATTATAATGATTAAGAAGTATTAGGGATTGTGTTTTCCATCATTCTTAGTCTCCTCCAGTGAATGTAGAAATATATAATTGGGCACAAGATATAATTGGTCCGTGATCCCGTTAAATATGCCCCGTTAAAAGTCAAGTTTTTTAAAATAACATTAGTTGGACGGATTGTATAACCTTTCATATTGTTGCTGGTTATAATTAAACTTATTATTTCGAGAAATACGTTGCATAAAGTACAGTAATTACACTTATAATTCAATGTAAATGTTCCTAGTCCCGTACATACTTTTGACCGATGTTAATTTAAAGGCTAAGAAATTCATTGAATTTTATAGTATCATTTTAAATGAAACGAAAATAGCTCCACAAATTATTGCTTTAAGTATGAATAATAGTATTGTTTTTACCATCACCCGTAACCTTTACACATTTACATTCAAATTGAATTTGTATATACGCACATAACCAAATATTTAATGAATCTCGCTTGAAATAATTTGACAGTTTTTCTGATTAGCAGCTCAGAAATTTGACACTAAAAACGTTGTTCCCAAACATAAAATAAATGCAATATGTTCCCGTAATCTTTACACATTTACATTCAATGTGAAATTGTATATACGCACATAACAATATTTGAAACGAATCTCGTTTACACATTTACATTCAATGTGAAATTATATATAGGCACATAACAATATTTGAAACGAATCACGTGTGAAATAATTCGTCAGTTTTTCTTATTAGTAACGTTCTTCCCAAAAATGGAATATACTAAATTCTGTGATCCTAACCCAAAATTTTGTTGAACGTCACATATTACACACATTTATTTTTTACAGTTCTCAATTTAGATAATACGTTGCGTAAAGTAAATTAATTGCACTTTGTAAATGTTCCCTATTCGATAGTGCATTAATTTAATAGCTATAAGATACATAGAATTTAATTGCATAATAGCAACAAACATACCATCGTTATTCTTTAGAAGTATAATTCTCCGCGAACAAATAATTGTCAGTAAGTCTTCAGACAGTACTTCTTGAGTATTGCAGGATATAATTGCCCATCAGTATTCGCGCATTACGGAGGATTGAAGTGATCAAATTGATAGCTACATTCCAAATGTAAAGAAATGGTGGCCATATTGCACTCACTAAATTAACTAACATTTTCCGCAACGATTGTAAAGTATTTTGTACTGTTTTCTAGTATAATTCGATGGAACATTGCTGGATATATTTATACTTTTTACTCAATGAAAATATTTCTGCTTTTTTCGTTACAAAAAACAGGAACTATACTTTTATGGCGCGTGAATATCTCGCGTGAAAGTCTCGTTTGTATCACGCGCCAACGGATAAATGTGACGTCACGGTCTCTTGGCGCGCAGTAATTTAACACTAATTCGTAACTTATTTCAACTATAATTATTTCCACCTTTATGCTATGGGTTTGTCACCCCCACAGTACCGGTTCTCGATTTTGGCAGAATATATATACCAATTTTTGTTGAATTCTGTCCACGCGATAAAATTTGTATAAAGAACAACGTAAATACATACATACATACAAATATACATCCTTTTTTATTATATAGAAGAAGAAGATATAGATAGAAGAAGATAGATAGATAATTTTATTGCAAGTTGTACAAATGTGTTTATCTGAAAGGGAATTTTTATTAAGTTTTAATTTTTCTATTTGTTTGTAAAAGATTTCTGTTGTTGAAGAGTTGTAACAACATACACTCTGTGCGTCATAAATATCATAATCTGAATCAATTATAAACAGAACTGGTTCAGCTACTGATTTATTGGTTTCCAGAAACTTTGTGTGCTATTTATATCATCACTTTTGTCTGTATTTGGGTATTTTATCTTATTATTAATTTTCAACCAGACGTGTTATATTTTTATCTTAAATTGAAGATCTATATCTCGTGGCATTTAAAGAATATTAATTTTTTGTTATTTATCATAAAAATTTAAAATTGTAGGCTTGACTTTATATACTTTGCAGGTAAAATTATAAACACAATTGTGTGGAAATACTGTCAGAATGTGGGAGAGAGGTTCTTGTCTTGCAAGAGAAAATAGTAGAAGAAATATATTGGAAGGTGTGTGTGATGATGTTTTGTTTTTGTTTTTTTCTTATATAATACATGTAACTGAACCATTCAAATATTAGGAAAGATAATGTAATTAAACCAATTAATTGTCAAATATAGAGGACAGCATGAAGTTGACATTTATTTGAAGAACATTAAAAACTGTGTGGATAGAAGAAGAAACAATACTGAAAAATATCTGAAATGCAATAATTACTGACCGTACATGTGTGTGTATGTGTATAATTGTAATATTGGTATGGAAAGGAAAGAGATAGGCTGTGGTTTACCTGAAAGTGAAGTGCAGTGTAGCAATAAGGAACCAAAGGTTGTTCTTCAAATTTTCAGAGACTCAGCCTCCTTCTTCAGGGAGGCGAGTTACACCATTCCATGCACTTCTAGATCTTCTTTCATTTCAAAGTTTGTTAATGAATAAACCGCCACTTATTTGACCGTATTATAACACAATACATTTTTTAAATGATTATTGAGCAACAATGACAGCGACTCAGGCCGCTTAAACCAACGATATCGGACCCTCTACTCATCACCCAAGAAACCTATCTATAAATAATGAAGAACCACATTTCCTGCAACAAGGTCTCATTCACACAACAAATCATCGAGACTACACCAGCAAAATGGACAACGTCGAGGAAGAACATTACGCCGCCTCATCCCACAGCACCTTCAATCTTCATCCTACAGCAGCCCATCCAGTATCCTCACAGCAACAATCTGAAATCAAAAAAACTACAGGACACAACTACATCGTGCACTGAGCAACCAGCCGACATCGTGGACCTCACCGACGAAGAGACATTGAGTGCACTAAGTGTTGGATCTTCTTCCACCCCCTCATCCATACCAAAACAAAAAAGTTGAAAAACGTTAACTATCAATCCAGCCACCCTTTGACTAATGGAAAGTCATCCACTAAAACCATATCCAACTCTTCATTCACCTCCACAAAACAGGTTCGAACTACTACAAAATCTCGACGACGAAGCTACATAAAACCAAGTCCCCAAAGATCCTCCCAAAAATCCACCGCCCATCTTCATCAATAATAGACAATATCAACATAATGATCCAACAACTAAAATCCACCTGTTCTACCTTTACATACACCATGCAGGATCAAAAACTTAAATTGAAAACCATCACCATTCCTGACTTTAGAAACGCCGTATTCTACCTACAAAATAACAACGCCGAATTCTATACTTTCCAAATAAAATCGAAGAGAAACTTCCGCGTAGTTCTAAGGTGCATGCATCCTAAAGCTGACCAAAACAATCATTTCGGAACTGAAAGAGTTGGGATACTCCACTCCACAAATCCTTCCAGTAAGACACCCCATCACAAAGCTTGACCTTCCCTTATTCTTTCTCGACCTTCTACCCGACCCCAAGAACCACACCATTTGCAACCTCACCCAACTATATCGTAGCCAAATAAAAGTTGTACCTCCTGTGGGGCCAAAGATTTGCCCACACAAGCATCGATTGGATCGACGTGGCAACGCAGCCTTCCCCCTCTCCTGCGCGCCTTAAAGTTGTAGCAGGAGAGACGGGTCCATTCTGTATGCAGCTCTAGTCGAGGCAATCGGTCCGCAATAAAGTCTAGTGCTAGCAACCACCTGTCGTCTATTCTCCAACACGCAGCACAAACAAAAGCAATACATCCCACAGTGTCTCCGATGCCAAAACTATGGCCATACAAATAATTCCTGCTTTAATCCCCCCTGCTACTCACCAAATGCCTCTAAAACCACTCCATCCATATGCACAAACTGCCATGGTAACCATACCGCAAACTATAAAGGCTACCCAATATTCAAATCCATCCAATCATTCTACACCAAACCTATCCCACCCAATTCGTCTGCACTTCAAAAACTCCAGCAACCACATCTCATCAGCCCCCAAAATTCTTCCCTCTACAACCCAAACTCCACAAAGCAACTCTGGCCCTACATCCTACGCCAATATCGTCAAACAAACTCGACCCACAAATCCCCCAACAAACGAATGCTGACTCGCATAATCAAAATAACCTACTCTACTCCCTGTGTTCGAAAATAGACAGCCTCATCTTCAACATCACACCTTTAATCCAATTCCTAACCACAATAATCCTCAAGCTAATGGACACCCAAAAATGACACAATACCTTTCCGTGTGCACTTGGAATGCCCGCTTTGATTCAAAGCTCTCATGGAAACTGCACATTAAACACCTCCTCTCCAAAATCAACCTTAAATTCAGAACTCTATATCCCCTCCTAAGCATAAAAGCCCCACGCATCCTCAGCACAAACGCCTAGTATATAATACAACCCACCTGGTCCTACGCCTCATCCATATGGGGAGCAACAGCCAAAATCCAAACAAAAAATAATCCTTCGCACCACTACTAACCCTCCCTGGTACCTCAGAAATTCCATTATCCACCATGACATCAAATTTCCCCAAATCAAATCCCTAATCACCAAATCCGTAACCTCACTAATCAAAAGCACCTTCAATCATCCTAACACCACGATCCAGTAATTCCGTAGCAAACCTACCTGTGTGTATGTATATGGTCCTAAAAAAATTTTGCTCAAATAATTCAAACACCAAATCAATATTACATTAACACAACTTTGTTTTAACCAAGTTAACATTGATGTAGCTTCTTCTTGACTTGAGTAATTTTATAAATTTTTATTTT
Organism: Zhengitettix transpicula; assembly: GCA_037074705.1. NCBI lineage: Eukaryota > Metazoa > Arthropoda > Insecta > Orthoptera > Tetrigidae > Zhengitettix > Zhengitettix transpicula. The sequence continues at coordinate 64,574,089 of CM073594.1, read as the reverse complement.
CAGATGAAAATGACAATTGTCGAAAGCTACTTTTTAAATAAAGATGAGGTGATTTTTTGTTCGAATTGTTTAACAACTTATTTTACTTGTGTTGTGAATTTTTTCCAAGTACAAATATATCTAGCAAATTGCAGAAAGCTCCTCAAAATCTTAAGTTAAAGATTTTGAAAATGAAGGATTGCAGAAAACTCTTCAAAACTCTAAATTACCATTTTGAAAATGAATTATTTTTTCATTTCAATTTGATGACTGATTAAAAACATTGCGGTTAATTACTAAATATAACGCAGATTATACGGAAGGAAGACTTTGTTTCTGGTAGTTTATTGAGATACTCGAGACACTGATGCTTAATATGGCCCAACAGCACCAAAACCCTGCGATTCTATTTCAACAGAACGAATAATGTTCTAACACAATAAATTCATGACCTTTATGACAGACAAAACCGAAATTAATTTCGAACAATATAATTTGAAAATTGTAGACTCATGTCAGGTAATAGTAGTGACTAGGATCACAACAGTTGATCAAAACGTCTACAAATTTGAAATTATATTGTTCAAAATTATTTTCAGTTTTTACGCGTCGTTAATTTCCTTTTTTTATTGTCTGAAACACGTTAATGTTATTTCGAAAAATGGTCTACCTGCAGCTATACGGGTATTCCCATTGCGGAAATATTCTACTAATATTTACATAATATTCTCGATTAATTTTCTAAACATTTGTCTTAGACAATGGGGAAGATATCATGTTTCGTTGTAGTAAGACCTATTCAAGTTTTTATATTTTGCTTTTACTCTTTACCATTTTAATGTCTCAGCAAAGCTAATGAATTGAAATAATAATTCCAAAGACGCTAAGCACCTGTTGTCAGAGTTTGTACACATGAAAATAAACAGACAGTGTAATAATTGTTTGTTGGGTGTATAGTAAATGATAAGTGATTGTTGATATAAGACAATATTTTCATTATCGTTTCAACATAACCCTGAATTGGTTTGAAATGAGTAATTAACTATTTTGTTTCCTATAATTATTTTGAAAGTCAGTAGGAGTACATATGAGGTATTGTTACTTTACATGCCCTAACAATACATGTACCCTCATATTATTTTAAAATCAACTAATGTAGTGGACAGTAACAAAATATAATTGTTCTTGTAAGTGGCCGATACTGCAAATCGTATATTCACTATAACTATACGTAATCTCTTGACGGGGTTCGGTATGTATTTTAATTGAAAAATACAAGTTCCTCTCAGTATTATATTTCTGTTAACTTAAATAGTTGTGACTACTCGTTTAATTTACGTAGAATACAACTATTTTAAAAGTTAAATTGTATTTTATTTAAGGAGCAGCCAATATTACATAAAACTCCTGAAAAGAATAATATACAATGGACAGCGACAGCTCAGAAGAAATAAGCCCATTATTGATGCTACCGACTGAGGTAAGTTATTTCGACTACCCTGCTTGGTGATCCTTAACTTTTAGGACATTCTAAACTTAATTGCATATTTTTAACATAAAGAAAAAAATGTGGCTAGACCGAAGGTTATATAAATTAAGTATAATTACTTCATTTGTGGATAACATCCACGATTCTAAGAAAATGCTATATGAAAAACATTCATTTGAAATAAACTGCTAAATCAATAGTAACCTTTCAGAATAGAGCATTTACTTCTCCGTATAGCCACAGGCAATTTTATATTATCGGTGTAATACATTAACAACAGTTGCCAAAACACTGTACCATAAACTATATGTTTTCTGAATAAAATAAAATGTGTATTATTATAATAATAATAATTATATTATTATTTATACAGTATTTTTACCTTTTTGTTATGAATAAAAATTTTATGCATTTATTTAAGTTTTATTAATTTTTATCACGTGTAAAATTTGTGTAGGTATTCCTTTACATATGTGACTATCTGGATGCTAAATTTTTGACACAGTCAGTGAGATTAGTTTGCAAAAAATTTAATTCAATACTCGGAGATCCGAGTGTTTGGAAACACAGAATTTCAAGAAAAATAAAAAATAAGTTTCCTCCTTTACCAGGTTAGTATATCCACAAATGTAACTTTCTAAGAAATTATTAATTGTTTTATTAAAGACTTAATCAGTCTACAGTCTACTATTCCATTGTTTCTTTCCTACTTAAAAAAAATATAGGAAAAGTGAGTATCATCCCACAGAGATGTGCTGGAATTATATATTTTGATTATTCAAAACTGAAGCATTGACGTGGTTATGTTACAGATAATATGAATTATGATTTTATAAATGTCTCTGCATCACTTACCTGAAATAAAAAAAAAAGTTTCATTAACATATTGTGTGTACTTGTGGAATGTCAATTTATGAAGTCACGTTCAATTATATACCATGATAGGAATGTGAATGATAAATTAATTGTGGCTTGATAAAAAAAACATTTTAAATTGTCTAGAAAATATTAATTTTAAATGGCAACTTTTTTAAAAAAAAGTTAAATACATGCTCTGAAGTAATCTCATATTTCCCAAGCCTATTTTGGCAAGTATCCGAAAGTTGTTTGTTTTAGACAGACACACACACACAGATATATATATATATATATATTCTTGGCAGAATTTTTTAATTTGGTTTAATGTTTACAGTGGATGAAGCTGAGTTTGATTGGCTTGAATCATGTTGTTCCATTGAGTATGAATATGATCGCTGGAAAAACTATGAAAAGAACACAGTCTCCTTGAAAGATACTGAGCATTTTCACATAGGTGATGTTGATTCAGTATTATTATTGAATGTACGTACAGTTCCTTGCAAGTTCTTAAGTTATTGCTCTCTACCCATAATATGTTGTATGAGGTTATTTTAAAAAAATTATATACTGATAATTATTTTAAAGTTTAAATTATTAATGTTGTCAGATTTAATTGCAATCAGTCTTTAGGACAATAAATTATACAATTTAATATTAAATAACTGGTTATGTGTAGAAATAGTTTAATTAAAACTGTCAGTAAATTACCCTAAGCTTGAAGCAGCAGCTTCAATTAGCTGGACTGATCTAAATATGTCCACATATAAGATTTGTGAATAGTCATGTCTGTACTCTGAACTTATGCTGCTCACTATGTAATAAAAGTTAAAAGGTTTCTTCTTTACAGTTGAAAACATCAGTGTTTCACTCATTCCTCTTTTCTCCCTTGTCTATTTCTTTCTTCCTTCATCTATATTGTCGAATATAAATATCTACTTCTACAAATTATTAAGTAGAACACCTGTACATCATATCTTAATTAACTTCACTTTCAAATAGAGTTTTTTCTCACCAAATTCATACATCTTAAAGTATATAGGAATTATCTTTTATTTTAAATTTTTGTCTGAAGTTATGAGTAATTTACAAAATAATTTTACAGTCTGGAAGCCTTTGTATCACAGGCTCAAGAGATCGAAGTATTGTATTTTGGACCGTAAAACGTGAACCAGAACCTCAGGTTGCCTGTTCTTATTATAAACTTGATGCACATGAAGGATGGATCTGGTGTCTTCTTGTGAAAGAAAGTAAATTGTTCTCTTGTTCATGGGACAACACAATAAAATATTGGGATATTTGTGTTGGTATGCAAGAAATTGATTCGGCTGAGTAAGAAAATTTTATAATAAATCTTTTACTTAAAATATTATGCACATTATTTTATTATTAATTGAGCACAAAATGTTCCTATGATGTTAACTGGTGTGAATATATTAACTTCTGGGTCTGTTATTGTATAAAAATAGAGAATATAATGTAAAATTTATTTTACAGTATTTAGTTGTCATTTTTTCATTCTTCTTTTCTTCAGTCATGTGAAATCTTTATAAAATGATAAATTGTAAAATTATGTTTAAAGAATCTTCATGATACAGGGATTGTTAAACAACAATAAATTCATTTATTTAGATTGCAGATTGTCATATTGGATATGGAGAGGAATTAGAAAGAGTTGAGAGTTAGTGTCACCAAGCCAGTTAGTAAGAAGTATGTCAAATTATGTCATTGAAAATTTGACATGCTCCATACTCATTAGCTTGGTAAAGACAACTCTCAATTTAAGGTGTCAGCCACACTCTATTTCTGCTACATATTAATTCATTAATTTCACATTGTCACACCATTCTTAGTTTCTTTAAAAGTAGGGATGTATTGTTTCGTCATGAGGGATATACGGTTTCTTCATGACTCTTTAGACATAGTGCTATTAATTCGCACCTTACCAGACAATTGGAATTTTTATGTATATTAATAGACCTTAATTCCCTTACAGTATGTATTATAAAATTTCAGTTAATTCTTTAATCATGTTCTGAGTATTTGTGAAAAATTATAAAATGTTTATAATTATTATTTTTTTAAATATCGGTAAGTGATAAAATTTCAGTAGAAGAATGACATATATAGAGTAGTTATCCTCCAGTCTTGTTTTTAGATGATATTACTTCTTGATGTTTATTTATCAGTTGCCGTGCTCCAGTTCTGTCTATTGCTACAACAGATGAATCATCCCTCTTAGCAGCTGGTATGTTCCGAGGCGAAGTAGAACTTTTTGATATACGTACTAAATTGAAGCCTTGTAAAAACTACAGGTGTCGGAAATCATCTATTTTAGCAATGGCTATGTTTGGAAATACACTAGTATCAGCAAATGAGGCTGGTACTATTACTGCTTGGGATATGAGGACACACAAAAGACTTTCAAAAATAGATATAAAGGTATGAACTGTTCATTATACATACAGGTGAATAGATTATTCCTTTAGATAATCTTTCATTGTAATAGGACTTTGGGGCTTACAAATTGATTTACAAAAATCATTGAATTTATTTAACGTTTATTAATCATTAGTTTCACCAATCTTCATTCCACAATTTATTCAAGTAACACTTATGTTAAATTATACAGAAGCTAATTGTTGTCTTTTGCTATTTTCAGTCTACCACACCTTGTATATTATCATGATATAGTTGTTTACTTTTATATTTTATAAAATGCTGTGATAAATTTTAAATCAATAGATTATATCACTTTACCCAATTCTCATTTGGATTTTTCCTACACACATTTTGACTCTGGACCCCTAAATTCTTCAACTTGTTTTGCCCGACGCTACCTAAACTTTTCCCACCTTCTACAAACATTCACCCACATTCTTGTTTACTGTTGTCATCCCTTCCTGAGCTCCCTTCTTTGTAACCAGACAATTCATTATACACTTGAAATAAGCACTGCTGATTCACTGCATCAGCAGAATGATGATGAAGCATGCAAACGTTTTTTCTTTCTGTTTTAGTTAAATTAAAAGGAGTGCACTTGTGTCTTTACTTTTATAAACATTGTAATTTCCAACTATGCCCAATACTCTTTTTATATATATATATTATTTTACTGAGAAGCAATACGTGATGTATTTGTTGCTGGTGAACAACATTTTAATGACATTTTTAAATGTGAGATTAGTTAATTTACAGCTAGTAATCATTTGTTACAGGGAAAGACAGCTGGCTATGTTAAAAGTTTATCATATGAAGATAATGTCTTATATGCAGGTGATTCAAAAGGAAACTTACATCTTATAGAACCAAAGGAAATAAAACTTGTGGAGGTAAAAGTTCTATCTTTACTTGCAGAATATGGTTGAAATTTAACATTAAAAACAAATTTTGTAATTTTAACTATATCATCAATAGCAAATATGTATGATGCATCTTGAGACTTTTATCTTGGCTTTGTTCTATTATTTTCTAACAACTACTTCTAAATGCAATTTATCATTAATATAGCAAATTTAATGGAAAACCTATCAAATTTACAATTAACTAATTTCAGCTTAACGTCTATATTGAAACATTCACTAGAAAATAAATTTGTCAGTATTTTCATTGATGAAAAAGTTTAGGTAGTGACTAATATGAAAAGAACAAACTGTGCTTTTGTAAAATAATTTTTTTCCAAATCTTACATATTGTGCACTGGAAATTTCCATCCTATCCTTCAGTGCTGCTCCAAGCAATCCAAATAACTGCAAGATCTATTTCAGAAAATAATATTACAAGGCATGCATATCAACTTCAACAAAAGTTTTATTTAAAAAATTAAGGATTCTAAATGTTTTCTGTATGTCTTTATAAATTATACAATTAATTTATTTTTTCTCATGGCATGTTATAATTTTTTATTGAAATAAAAGTATTTATTTCTGAAATGTTGGTTATGATTAAAATAAATCATTCTAACATCGCTTGCTCTTTTAGATAAATATTGATGTCGGGAGTCAATATAAGTTTTAAATCAATTTACTCAGACATAATTAGGCTTATATAAGTTAATTAAAAAATTTAAACATATAAAATTACATTTGGTCATGGGTGACCCATTTTGGTTGAATAATTTTTATTTATTTTTGGGCAATGTTCCTAAATAACTCCAGCCTTTCTTGTGTTAACTACTCATTTTGGACCTCTGAATGAACTTTATATTTTTCCTATTGATTAAATGATTTATTAAATCTATTATGTTCTAGAAACAAAATACTTACTTGAAGTATGAATATAAAGATAAGTGATTGGTGAATTTAATAATATACAACAGTGCACCGTTGGTTTATGAACTTAATTTGTTCCTGGATTCTGGTTATAAACTGAATCAATTTTTTCCTTTGAAATTAATGCAAACACAATCTTTTCAGGTCTCAGAAAACAGGAAAAATTTGATTCCAAAAGTTTTTTGCAACTTTTAATTATTAAAGTATAACACTAAGTAAACATTTTTTTTTACCTTTTCCTGTGTACAGACATACAATTTAGAAAATATTCCTCGAATTGTGGGTCTTAAACACACTCGTGGATGCATTATTGCTGGGTGTGAAGATTTGTTTTGTGTGATGACTCCCACATCACCTCCACAGGTGATCACTGATTTATGCTTTAGTACCCGACCTGGAGCTGTGAGTACTTGCTAAGTTATTTCCTATATAATTTATTTTATATCTGCTAAACTTACAAGAGCATATTAAAGTAATCTTTTTTATGTTTTTCCAAATGAGAAATCTGACAACATTTAAATATTTTATGATTCAACAAGTATAAATTAACATAGAAATAATTTTAGTTTAAAATTGAGCAAAATTGAGTTGGAATCATCTAAAAGTTCTTGTTAATAATTTTTATTTAATAATTATTTTGAAATCTTGTGACTTTTATTTGAAGTTTAGTTTCCTCAATTAATAAACTGCTTATATTTCAGTTTGATTACTTGAATGGAATCCTGGCTACGGGATGTGCACAAGGGGATGTTGAATTCATGATCCCCACAAACTAATTAAGAGAGAAAGTATATGTGTTAACAGTATTAACAAATTAATGACCTTGGTGGTAACTTTATACTCTGTGATTAAAAACCATTTTTATATTTTTATTATGAACTCTAAATAAATATTAAATGCATTTTATTTAATTATTTAAAAGTTTTATTTTTTTTCAGCAGTACTTTATTAGCATTGTCATTGATGGCTTTGATTTTTCAAAAATATTCTCATTTCTTAAATTTTTTTAGTGACCAGTAAAAACATGTCATTATAGAATATTTACCAAAGTATAAATAAAAAATTATACAAATTTAGTGGCTTGGATTATTTTATTTCAGAACCTATTTTATATATTATAATTTGTTATATAATTTGATTGCAAGTTGTACAAATGTGTTTCTCTGGTAGGAAATTTTTATTATTAAATTTAAATTTTTTTACTTTTACAGTTTTCCATTGTTTAAGTGTTGTAACAACTGATGCTTTATTGTACCTTGCAAATACCATAACATAAATCAATTAGATGCAGAACTTATGATGATTTATTCTGTTTGTCTACAGGCTTTATTTTTTCCCCTCATGTTTACAAGTTCACTTCTATAAACAAATAAGAAGGAAACTGGAACTTCAACTTGTATGAGTATTACATCAGGTGTCTCAAAACTAGCAGCATATGCATGTAACTTGGAGGCTGAAATTTTCTAAATCAAAAGTATTACATCCTAATTTAATCATTGTAAGGTTAATTCAACTCAATCAATAACAATATCAAATTCATGATGGAAGGCAAGAAACACAGGACCCTTCCTATTCTGGACCTATGATTTTGTAGGAAAGCAGATGGAAAATTGGGACATGCAGTCTATAGAAATCCTACCCATACATATGTATATATCAACAATAGCAGTGTCCATCACCTGTCCCAAAAATTTTCTGTACTTTCCACGTTTGTACACAGGGCTCTGGCTATATCCAACACACAGAGTCTTCCAATAAAGATAGCACTCCTGAAGGAAACATTTGTAAATAATGGCTACGCAACACAGGAAATCCAGAAGGCTTCAAAAAGAAACCAGCAAACACGAAAGAGACATACACTGCAATAGTGTTTCTTCCCTACACTGGGAGCACAAGACTTAGAATCAGCTGGCTCCTACAGAAACACAAGATCAAGACCATTATCAGGCCACAAGGAAAAATCTTGAATTTATTAAAATCGGTAAAAGATTATGTTGGCCCGAAAACCAGTAGTCTATGAAATTTGATGCAACTGTGGACTGAAATATATCAGAAAAACAATCCACACAGTTAAGAAGAGATGTTCCAAGCATAAGAAATGTATCTGGTTAAATAGCATACCAAGTTAGCCGTGGTGGAACTCGCTCTCATGACTGGGTACAAAATTGGTTTCACGAAGACCAGAATTATCCTGTGGAGCGAGGAACAATATATTAATGGGACAGACAGTCTTGGTATCAGTCTCCTGGTGACAATGGCAGAGCTAGCTGTCTAAATGTGTTTCACACAAGATACAGGGTAGAAACCCAATAATGCTATGTTAAAAAAAGAACTATTTTGATATGTAAATAGGAAAAACTATTATTTATGGGGGAAAAACCAGAGGTTTGTTTATAGTACTTTGTGTTTTTGTGATACAGGAATCTTTGGAAATCACATTCTCCAAAATATTTTCATTTCCTTCCACAGAATGTTGCTGGGTTTACATTTCCCTGATTCATTTTTAAACAACTTATGCTAAGCCTTCTTTAGCAGATCTGTCATTTGACTGTTATAAACATGATTCTTTATTTTCTGACAACTTCGTTTTCACTTCATATTGTCTAACATTCCAACTCTGACTACCCATACCTCTCTTATTGACTAATTTATTTTTCATTAAATTTATCATAGCTCAGTTCTCTAAGCGTATGTCCTATCCATGATGCTTTCCTCTTATTAAGGCTTTCTTCCTGATACAAACTAATTTCTAACTCTCCGACCATTTTGTGTCTCTGTTCTCCACCAGTCACATTTCAAAACTTGCTAAATGTTCCTCTTCCATCTTTCTCATTGTCCATTTAACACAATACTTATCCTATTGAAATGAGTTCATTTTACCTCAAAATGATTCCGAATCTCCGTTACAAGCCCAACTTGAAAAATATGTCAGAAAAAGTAAATATATATGTATCCAATGAATCGGTAATTTTTAGAGCTCTGATAAGTATTTGAGCGTTTTCGTCGTAGATATTAAAAAAATATCTTGACAGTGGAATCTTAAGACATGTGGCTTTACCATGCGCTATGGTTATATTGAAAACGCTGTATGGATATTAAATACTTGGATGACGAATTAGTTTGAATTAGGCTCGAACAAACAGCCCTTCTTGAGCTATCAAGACGAACCACGCCCCCATTCCGCGATTAATGGCGCGGAGAAATTACATGTTCGTAATGTATTTAGTTTGAAGTGAGGGAATAATGCTCAAAAATTTAAAAATAGTAATGAGACCCACTCCCACTTAATCGAAATTGTGCCAAAACTTAGCATTATTTCTAAAATAAAGATAAATAAAACTGTTGTGCTCGGTTTACAAACCAATTTAAACGCATTATTTCCTAGAGATATATATGACGTGTTCCATTAAGAAAATTTACGAGTCATCGAATTACATTTGGGTGAATAAATTATTTGGAGGGTGAGGGACGCGTCTGTAAAATTTTCATGTTACAGAAAAACAATTGCTTATTTCCCATCCCCAAAAGTGTGCTCCTTGCGATCAATGCTGCGTTCCTTCCATTTGGCAACACGGTCCTTTCCGTATGCGCATAGTCAAAGCACTGTTTTGAAATACAAAATAATTAACGGTGTGAACCTTATTTGTGAAATAAACTGATTTTTTATTGGGAAATAATATCTAGGACGTCACACTGTAAATTACCAATAACGATATAAATTCAGCTAACTCGTTATTCGCCCGTTGGCAAACACGTGAAGTCTCAACCTACAACTTCCCGTTCTCAGGTGTGAGGTGAAAGAGTAGGCAATAATGAAAATGGCGTGGCACCCTCAGGAAGAAGGTTTAAGACAAATATTGCAACTTTTGAAAGAAAGTCAATCGCCAGATACTACAACTCAACGAGCTGTGCAAAATGTATCCTTTTAATGTGTAATTAATTAGTTTTTTCGAATATGATACCGTCTGGTGAGAACTTTGATAATGTGCTATTAACGATTCTGTTGGCTACTTTTGCATGAAAATTTTTATGCTTGCCGGTAAATGTTATTATTTCATAAAATTAATGTGCAATATTAATTTCACAGATTTTGCGCATATGGATAAGGGTCGAGTAGTTTAGTTTTAGTTAACTTGCTGTTTGTTTATTGAAGTGTTTACAATCTAACGTTATTTTAATATGATTTTATAACAGATGAATTGTAACATGTTCCCCACATTTGGAAAGATACGTAAATTCGTTATTAGAATTCGAACGTTGAGGTTATGTTTTCACTTCACTTAATGGCGCTCGAATTTTAGTCTAATACGGTTTGTTTCCACGTCAGAAACGTTGATAATTTTTTGAAAGTCACCACGCAACATCAGTAGTAACAAATTATTCCTAGCATTCGCGTTTGAATTATGTACTTCAATCATATAATATTCTGTTCTGTTTGGTAGTTTCTAAGTTTTTATGGTTAATCTGTAGAATTAATTTCTTTTAATAGAAATAAGTATTAACCTTTTATTTATATATGAAATATTTCCTTAATGTGCTTTTAGAAATTAGAGGAACTCAATAAATTTCCTGACTTCAACAATTATCTGATTTTTGTCCTGACGAAACTTACAACAGAAGGTAAGTTAACATTTAAAGTGAATATGAGAAATTTTGAATAATGGAATGTAGTTAATTTCTATCAATGCTTTGAGCCTCTGTGTATCTGAAGCCTTAAAGATATGATATAATTGTTTTTTCACAGATGAACCTACTCGCTCCCTGAGTGGTCTGATTTTGAAAAATAATGTGAAAGCTCATTTCTACAAATTCCATCCTGAAGTGACAGAATTTATCAAGCAAGAATGCCTGTCAGCTGTAGGAGATCCTTCTCCCTTAATTCGAGCTACTGTTGGTATTTTGATAACAACTATTGCGTCCAAAGGTGAACTGACTTCATGGCCTGATCTGCTGCCAACTTTGTGTCAAATGCTGGATTCTCAGGACTACAATGTTTGTGAGGTAATAAAACACAATTTATCAGCTATATTTTTCACATTTAAATTACTGTAATCTTAATGTAACTTGTATGTAAACTTTTGTTATAGGGTGCATTTGGTGCTCTGCAAAAGATATGTGAAGACTCTTCAGAACTTTTGGATAGTGATGCATTGAACCGACCCCTTAATATACTAATTCCAAAGTTTCTTAATTTTTTTAAGCATACAAGTCCCAAGATCAGGTAACATTTTTGTAATAATTCATTAATTTTCTACTGTAGTTTGTAATGAGCTATGTCCACATTACCCTCTCTCCATAAAACAAACATAATGAGTAATACTGCAGTCCAGTCACAATGTATATGTTAAGTAAAGAAAATTTCAGGGGAATCGGAGAGGGAATAACTCAATTGGTAAAACCTTTGTCTACTGCTCACATAAAAAAATATCGTATTAATCTCATAAAATTTTTCTCTTTCAGATCTCATGCAATTGCATGTGTTAACCAATTTATTATAAATAGAACACAGGCTTTAATGATTCATATTGATTCATTTCTGGAGGTAAATTCTTAGTTTTAAAATTTATTTTTATACATTTTTATGAATTTTTTGAGGCATGTAGTAATTTTGTATTTCTTCAGAACTTGTTTCATTTGGCTACTGATGATGACCCAGAAGTACGAAAGAATGTTTGTCGAGCTTTGGTTATGCTTTTGGAAGTTAGAATGGACCGCCTCATTCCTCACATGCTTAATATCATTGAAGTAAGTTGTCTGACTCACTTTTTGTACTATGTTCAATGGTAATATTCAAAGAGGAAACAATAATGTTCCCTGTATAAACTCTTCTCGGGATTTGATCCAGGTTCACCTGGATGGAACCATGAGAAGAGTTTATACGTCAAATACTTCAGGAAAGCCTTCCCTCTTTAATAATTTTCCCTGCTTGTTTAATGAAATCAACAGCTAATTTACAACATTTTGAATTGTATTATTTAGTAAGAGAATCTATAAATGAAGCTAGCTGTAGCTAAACTAAATTTATCAGATAAGTCATAAATTAGATTTTTATGATTCAATCCAAACAACTGTACTGCTATTAACATTGTTTATATTATTTATACATTTTTTGTTTTTTAAATAAAATTTATTTAAAGGTATAAAAAATTATTTATTATTGATATGGACAGAAAAAAGACAGTTATCGACTTACCTGAAAACTGAACATTATCTTGTCTGACAGGAAGAAACCTTTAAAATTTTCAGGGGCACAAGCCTCTTTTAGGCGAGACTACAGCACTTCGTGCCAGTTTCCCACGCAGTTGTGAAGTGCAGTACTTTACTGAAGCAGGCTTGTGCCTCTGAAAATTTGAAATGTTATTTTTGTCTGTTATACACATTCCTCAATTAAATCTCTTTCCTGTCCATATCAATTATTTTAAAAATGTCACAACACAAAATCCTTATTTCTTTTAAAAAATTTATATTATTATTTCAATATCATCTTGCATATTGATTTTTAGGACTGTGTAGGTGGATCTGAAATAATATATTTAATGTAGTCCAACAACCAAGTTTGTTTTACAATGAACACTTCATTAGCATACACATTTGTGATTTACAGATTGTTGCTACTTTCCCGTTACAATTTTATATTTGGTTTTAGAATCTACATTTTTCTGATATAGTTATATGTTTATATTTACTAGTCATCTTTTTAAGTTACACATCTGGCATACTCTGATGCTTTGTTACAGTACATGCTTATGCGCACTCAAGATGCTGATGAAGGAGTTGCTCTCGAAGCTTGTGAGTTCTGGCTTTCATTAGCAGAGCAGCCTATTTGCAAAGAAGCTTTGTCACAACACCTGACTAGACTTGTTCCAATCCTTGTGCGAGGAATGAAATACTCTGAAATTGATATCATTCTACTTAAGGTAAAGTATTGTTCATTGTAAAATATCTAATTAATAGGCTATGCATTTTTTTTAAAGAAAACTAAAATCCTGTAATGACTTTGGGTTGGTGTCTATATTCTTATTATTTTAAGCTACATCTGAAATGTAAAATATGCCAATGACTTTACTTGATCATTAGTATTGCATAAAAGATTCTGTTTAGCAGTTAAGAGAGAATGAACTGTTAAACAATTTTAACGATGGCTGCCATCATCAGGTGAACTTTCTTATATCTGGTGTAACATTGCTATTTTCAACATTATCAATTTTACAAAATGTAGAAATACTATTTCAGAATTTTCAACGTCTGATGAATGCAACCAGGTTTGCAGAAATTTTGTTTGCTATTTTTATTAATACCTAATTTGTCTAGCTCATTATTTATTGGTAATTATCAAGTTTAGTGCTGTGATAATAATATTTTAAATAAACATATCTTTATTGCAGGGTGATGTGGAAGAAGATGAAATGATTCCAGACCGAGAAGAAGATATTAGGCCACGCTTCCATAAGTCAAGAACACACACAATTAAACATTCTGATGAAAATGGTGAAGAAGAGGAAGAGGATGATGATGGATTGGATGATGACAGTTCCTTATCAGATTGGAACTTAAGTATGTAACATTTGTTTTATAAGCACATGAATACATCACATTAATAAATACTTTGATAGATGCTACATTATCTACATAATTATAAATCAAATTTTTTTAACATCATAGAAACAGTACAGCTATAATATTTACTTCCTTCAGTTCTAGTGTTCTCTATTTTCTTTTTCATTTTTGTATATTTTTCTGTGCAATTTTGTATTTACTACCTAAAACCAAATATAAAATTGTGACTGGAAAGTAGCAACAATCTGTAAATCACAAATGTGTATGCTAATGAAGTGTTCATTGTAAAACAAACTTGGTTGTTGGACTACATTAAATACATGATTTCAGATCCACCTACACAGTCCTAAAAATTAATATGCAAGAACATCATGTTTCCTTTAATGTAATGAACTTGAAAATTTTACATGGCACCTTCTTTTATTTTGGGATTTTTAATTTGAATCATACTTTAAAGATGAAATTTGGAACACGATTTGTGGTAAATTGTATCTTATGTGAGGAACATATAATTATGAATAATGTTAGTTTATATTATTAGATATATTTATATATGTAATTTATCCTGAAATATAGATCTGGAAAACATTTATGGTTATTTTTTGTTGTAGGAAAATGTAGTGCTGCAGCGTTAGATGTTTTGGCAAATGTTTTCCGGGAGGAATTACTACCTGTATTGGTTCCTATTTTGAAGGAAACTTTATTTCATCAGGAATGGGAAATTAAAGAGTCTGGAATCTTGGCCTTAGGTGCCATCGCAGAAGGTAATATAATTTTTTTATTTATGTAGTTAAAAATATTACATAATCTTATTAATATTTACATTATTAGTAATAGTTTTGCAGTAATTTGTGCCACACATAATGCATCTGATAGAAAAATCTTTGAATTATTGAATTTTTTAATGCCAAATAATAAACCAGCCCAATTTGTCAGAAATATATTTGAATAAAATAAAAAAATTAGAACATATTAATTAAATAAAAATTGGCACCATGTATTGTTCATTTCTGGAACATCTTAAGGTGCAAATAATATATTCTGAAAGTCACTGCGTACTGGACTCGATGTAAATCTAGTACATGTAGATTGAAACAAAGTGACGTAAAACAAAACAAACTGTGTAAATGAGAAGCATATCTGTGGAAAGTTTTTTAATAAAATTAAGCAGGCTCAGACTTGTATAATCGCCCTTGAACGTCATTTCCAATGTATTTTGTAACTACACATTAACTTTCCAAGCACCCTGTATAAAAATTTAATGTCTGAATATCTAAAAATTTAGAGAGAGCAAGAATTTTATGAACATATATTTATATTAGTTGTCTGAAAATTTATTTCAAAATATAAATTGTAAGTAATTTTCAGTAAATTTTCACATAAATATTTTATAAATGTCATGTTTATAAAATTCTGTTCCTCAATTTTTAGATATTCAGACTTGTAAAATTTTTAAGTTTGCATTTAAAGAGGTTTCAAAAAGGAAGATACATTTTGTCAATTTTTATTTTATTATGTACTTCTCACAAATTTGGTTGGTTTATTTATTTATAATTCAATGAAGTTAGATAAATGTAACTATTGAATTTAAATTCTATGTGCAGTCTTACTTCTGTGTCTCTATAATGAATAGTATTTATAGTAATATATAGTACTTTTATCAATTACTGTGGGTGGATATTTGATTTATTAAACTCGAGGAAAAGATTTCATATTAATGTTGTACAGAACTGAAGTTTCCCAACATGAAGTTTATAATTGTTGTATGTGCTTTATTTCGAATTATTAAATTTGTTGTATAGGTTGTATGACTGGCATGATTCCACATCTAACTGAATTGATTCCATACTTAATCAATTGCCTTTCTGACAAGAAAGCTCTTGTTCGAGCCATAACATGCTGGACTCTCAGCCGTTATGCTCACTGGGTTGTGAGCCAACCTCATGACAACTACCTCAAGCCTCTTATGACTGAGGTAATTTTTAACAATTTTCCATTTAAATTTAATTAATTATATTTTTTCAATATAGTCTTAGTTAAAGAGTTGTACATAAAAATGAATTGTATTCTATTGCAACTAATAAATCTGTTATTAAATGAAAAACTTTCAAATAATTGTTGCTTTTATGGAATTTTGACAAATTTACTCAACCCTCATTCACAGAATAATTTTAAGTACAACTCTCTCTCTAAAAGCTGACATCTATAAGGAAATGTCACTTTCATTTGTAACTTGAAGTAGTGTCTCAAATTATTATATTTTTTCAGTTATTGAAGAGAGTTTTGGATGGTAATAAAAGGGTTCAGGAGGCAGCATGCTCTGCATTTGCAACGTTAGAAGAAGAAGCTTGTACTGAATTGGTTCCTTATCTTGGTTTCATTCTGGAGACATTAGTATTTGCATTCAGCAAGTACCAGGTAAGACTAAATAAAGTTTTGCTGCAAATTTATTATAGTCTGATCTATTTTCTTCATATTTAAGTATTGTATTCTTCTATCATCACAGACCCATGCAAGGTTTTTTGTTATGTAATATTTACATTAATAATTTGTTTCAATATATTTATTATCATGACAATTTATATAATTCCTACATTTTGTTTTGGTATACAGGTCATCCTCCATTCTTCTTTTAATAGGAACCAAAAAATTATGAATTAAGATGCTGTTTTAATATTTCATTCACCAATATTGTCTCTCACAAACATATTACCACTGACATTTTGTATTAAAAAAATATTTTTAGAAAAAGTTTGAGTTTAAAAGTTTAATCAATATGTATTTATTTTCTTGTTATAGCACAAAAATTTACTAATATTGTATGATGCCATTGGGACATTAGCAGATTCAGTTGGTCATCATCTAAATAAACCAGATTACATAAATCTCCTAATGCCACCTCTCATCCAGAAATGGAACATTCTTAAAGATGAAGATAAAGATTTGTTCCCACTCTTGGAGGTAAATGAAACTTGTAATTCATGTACACAAGCACACACATTATATATATATATATTGTAATAGTGAGAATGTGACATTGTCAAAAATATTGGTATGGAAAGGATAGAGAGATAGGTTGTGGCTTACCTGAAAGTGAAGTGCGGTGTCGCCATGAGGAACTGAAGGTTGTTCTTCAAATTTTCGGAGGCTCTCAGCCTCCTTCTTCAGAAAGGAGTGTTACACCATTCCATGCACCGGCCGGCTGCGGACTGCGGAGTTTTGACCGTCGCACGGCTAGTAGCCCATAAACAATTAACACCCTGCCAGGCCACTAACTTTCTCTCTGAAGGGAAGGTTGTGGCATAGGAAGGGTTTTAATCACATGGTCTTATGAAAGTGGGGATGGCAGGTAGGAAGGGTACTATTTAAAGTATGTTTAGTCCAGGGCTTTGCCTGGCCTGTAAGACATGTTGGAAACAGAGTTTCCACAGATGTAGTTCTGCCTCTGATGTATCGGGGGCAGATATTTAAGGATGGTGAGTGTGAAGCATTGGTCAAAATTGTTTACATTGTGGCTTTGGGTGTGAGCAGCTACTGGGAATTGAATTTTGGAAAGTTTGACAGTGCTGTGGTGGTTGGCTATTCGTTCAGGGGGGGGGGGGTCTTTTGGTTTGGTCTATATAGAATGCAGGGCAGAGTCTACAGTTAATTTGGTAGATGATATGAGAGGAGAGCCAGGTGATGTTTTCTTTGATTTTGTTTTTGTGTGATTCTGAAAGGTTATGGTGGGCTGTAAGATAATCCAGACATGGCATCTGTTCCTACCACAAGGTTTGTAACCCGGCAGGGTGGGAGGGTGTGTGGATTTTGCATGGGTGGACAAGTACATTGCAAAGGTAGGGTGGGCATCTGAAGGCAACTCTTGGGCACATGGTTTTTAGTTCAGGGTTGGAATGCAATCCAGTGTATGCTAGGCGGAGAATGGAATTGATTTTTTTGTAGTCCAAGGAAGTAGGTGAGGACTGTATATATATATATATAATATTAGTCTTTCCTTCTTCTTCCATCCTTCTCTCTGCTTTGAACATATGCTTTTCTATGTGCGTAATTCTTCGCCCGAGCATATGAATTCACATAAAGCGCAATCCTCCTATTTATTTCTATCCTTCCTCACTATCCAAGTTTGAATATATATATATATATATATATATATATATATATATATATATATATATATATATATATCTATATGTATATTGGTATGGAAAGGATAGAGAGATAGGTTGTGGCTTACCTGAAAGTGAAGTGCGGTGTCGCCATGAGGAACTGAAGGTTGTTCTTTCAGCCTTCTCGTTCAGGAAGGAGTGTTACACCATATGTGCACTGGCCGGCTGCAGACCAATCAACTTCCAACAACTCTGTCTCCCTCTGGAGAAAAGATCACAATAATGGAAAAATGCATATACAGATTCAAACATACACATTAGAGTAGAAGGTAAAAAGGAAAGGAAATTAAAAAGTAAATGAATGAGAATGGGGGATCGATTAAACAGATAATTTTAAGAATTATTATACTGTTATATTGGTACAAGATTTAAACAGGTTGTGTCTGTATCAACACTAATGCAACAATGACTATTATAGAGGATGTTGTGTCCAGAACTTTGTCTAGAGGAGGTGGGGGGGGGGGAGTTTATAGCCTATCCAAATGTTTTATTTAATTTGACATTGTCATGTTTTCGTTAATGATATATGTATGTATATATGTGTGTATATATATATATATATATAATTGTCAAATAGTTCACTATAATAAGTCCTAATTATATTTATTATTTTTAATTTGATTTTGACATTAATAAATTATGCCTAATTCAATTATTCTTAAATATGTATGTACGCAGCCAGATTTAGTAACTATTGTAATTTATTATAAAAAAAAATTCTGTTTCTACATGCATTGCAAGCAAACTACATCTGACCAATTTGGCTGTGTTCATTCATTTATAATTATATATTGAAATATGATAAATGTATTGATTTTCTTTCTTCATATTTTTAGTGTTTATCAAGTGTGGCTACTGCTCTTCAAAGTGGATTTCTTCCATATTGTGAGCCAGTCTACAGGCGATGTGTCTCCTTAGTTGAACAAACCCACAATCAGCAAATAGTGAGAATATATTAGTACATTCAGAATTTGTTTTTATGTTATAATTTTGGATTTATAATATATATGAAAACTAGACATTGTAATTCATGTGATTAATAATAGTTTATTGCTAACATCATTCAAAAATTAATCATTTCCACTTTTTTCATTACTGCATATTAAACTGGTACTTGGTGTCGACATAAATATTAACATTTTTAGTATAAATAGTAGTGTCAAAATCCTATACACTTAAATAGTATTTGATATGCGTTTTTTGTATAATTTCTTATTATATTACACTCAGCCTTTTAATTTATAATAATAATAATATAATTTTACCTAGTAGTTATACCATAACTTACTAATGATATTTACATTTACTTGACGTCCACGAGATTGGTTAACATAACCATATTTTTTTCAATTTAAACAAGTTCCTTGGTTTTCAGTCATCAGATTTCAGTTAATACCCCAGAAGGTGTCTCCTGGGCTGTGTTGTTTGCAAGTAGCAGAGATTGTTTTATTTTCTCTTATACACTCCTATTAATGCTTACTCTATCTTTACGTGCTATTCTCTTTCTACACACCAATTTCAATGACGTGATAAAGCAGTTTACAACTAGTTTCATTTTAATAGTGATTTCATACCTCCTTTGTCAGCTTGGATTGCATATATAATAATAAATTGTAGTTGAAACAGCATTTAGGAAAGTTAGTGTATTCTCCCCAATACTTTTATCTGTAAAAGGGTTAAGCAAAAAACAGGAAGTTTTCAGATGGCATTGTGATGTAGGGAGAAGATGAAAGGGAAGTACAACAACAAATTTATATATAGAATCAGACGGCTTGAGAAAATGGAACAGAAATTAGTGTGGTGAAAAGTAAGATTGTTGTGATGAGGGAAGAGAGAAGCTAGAGGATATATAACATTAAACCATTAGGGATTGTGAAAAGCTTATAGTATCCGTGTTGTGATGAGGGAAGAGAGAAGCTAGAGGATATATAACATTAAACCATTAGGGATTGTGAAAAGCTTATAGTATCCGGGGACTACTCACTACAACTGAAGATGGAAAGATAAACAAGGAAATTGGGAGAGATTCAGCAAGCAAATGGGTTTTACCAGGGTTTGAGTGACAATATGTAACATGAAAGTGCCAAAAGAATGTTAAAAGGTTATGTATGCAATGTATTATGTACCAATATGCCAATATGCATCAGGAATATGGAAAATGAAGAATGAAAGTAAAATCCAAGCCACTGAAATGAAGTTTCTGAGAGGAACAGTAGGAAAGTCACAGAGCGATAAAATCAGAAATGAAGAAATCAGAGAAAAAAATAGGGTTCATGTAAATACAGGACAGGATAGATATCAGTAAGATGCATTTGTTTGGACATATGAAGAGATTAAATAAGATAGAATTCCAAAGTGAATATTTACCGAGAAAGTAACAGAAAATATACCAAAGGAAAGGCCTAGAAAGAGATACAGTGAAGAAAAGCATAGAGATGAGGGGAGGAAAGTTAGAAGAAATATTGAATAAAGGATAAACAAATGTGGAAGTCCTTGATTTGCAACCCAACCCAACCCAGAATACTGGAGATACAAAATGAAGGAGAAGTCATAATGATAAATTGTAAAAGTTGTTCATTTGAAAAAAAAATTTGCACGATTATTCCAAATTTTTTTAAATGTGTAAGTTACTGTGTAGTTTGAGTTGGATTTTCGAGGTACTCGAAATATCTGTGAGCTAATTTTGTTTTGCCTTATTGCATTATTTTGCAATACAATTTTGTCTGATCACACAATTCCTCTCCCCTCTGCTAGTCACGTTTTTCATGTGACTGAAAGTTCAGTATTTCTGCATTTGTACTTGCAACATTCTTAGCTATGCTGTTGCCTACTGTGCAGTTAAGATTTATAAGTAATTCATGTAAGCTGAAGACTCAGCTTTTCTAATACTCAAATGTATGCTTGTATATTTCCTAACATGTAAATAATTGAATTAATTGATTATTTTCAGGCTAATACACAAAATCCAGAGCAGTTTGAAGCCCCTGATAAGGACTTCATGATTGTAGCTTTAGACCTTCTGTCTGGATTAGCTGAAGGGTTAGATGGACATATAGAAAAATTGGTTTTCAATTCCAACATCATGCAACTTCTTTACCAGTGTATGCAAGATCCTATGCCTGAAGTTCGACAAAGCTCCTTTGCTCTGTTAGGTGATCTGACAAAGGCCTGTTTCCAGCATGTACTACCTTGTATATGTGAGTTGAGCATTCATCCAAAGTTATGTTTTAATCTATATTAAATTGTAAAAACTTTTAATAGATTTGTATTTTAATTTGTAGTTTTCGTAAACACCAGGAAATATTAAAGTTTCAGAATTTTTTGTGATACAATAAATTTTGTATACAACTCCTGTTTTCACAGTATAAATATTTTTTGTACATTGACACATTGTTATCAGAAGTTAGCAAACTGAAGCCATACTTTCACTTGGTAGGATGAACAATATGGGGACATTCATATCTAAAATAGTGTGTGCGGTTGTTTTTGTAAAGTTTTGGAATTGTTGAGAGCAATGTGGTGAGTGCAGAATACAGATGTGGATGGAGGAGAGTCTTGCTTAAGTATCCTACAAAAATAGTGCTTAAAGTATTAAAAATGGGAACCAGCTAATATCAATCTGTAAACATTGAGCTGGATATTGCCACATTTAAAGAAGAAGAAAACAACTGAAGCTTGTGGTGTTGGATTAAGGACTGTGCAGAATTTTACAAGAAAAGTATCTCTATATGTCCCAACAATTAAATTCTCAAATTTTGTTCAAATTTAACTATATTTTATAAAAGAATTGAGCATAATTGCATAATTATTCCCTACTCTGTGCAGTCCCATCAGATGACCTGCTTATTGAATTGTGCTAAACTATTGCATGCATATGTGACTAGAATTCAGATTGTTTCTTAACACCATTATTGTTGAATGATTCAAATACATACTTAAGTGATGAAACAATTAAAATTGTCCTTATTTTTTCTGCAGCCGATTTCCTGCCAATTCTAGGACAGAATTTAAACCCAGAATTCATATCTGTTTGTAATAATGCCACTTGGGCTATAGGAGAAATTTCAATAAAACTGGGTGAGTTGTACTTTGTTATGTAGTATTGGTATACTATATACTATTGGTGTATAATAATATTTGTTGTTTGTTTATTTTCAGGGCAAGACACAAGACCTTATATACCGCTGGTTTTAAATCAACTAATAGTTATTATTAATAGGCCTAATACACCAAAGACATTACTAGAAAATACAGGTATGGATTTCTATGCATTGCTGTCTACAAATTTCTAATGAACAATGAAGAATATGTATCACATGTTGTAAGTCCACTGCTATGCTAGGGATGGGAATTACTTTTCAAACTAATTTTAAATTTAAACCTTAGGTTAATTACCAATACTAATTACTTGGTTAATTTCTGAAAAATTGTATTCCCTTTATAAAGTACAAAAAAAATTCCTATCTCATATTAGGCTTATCATATGAATTTAATAATTCTTATTAAATATGTGTGATTTAGTTCTATGTAATCAATTATTTTGGTTGAAAAAGAAATTTCTGACAAAATTATTACATTGCTACAAATTTATTTAGTTCTCGATAGGATGTTACATAATTTTTTTAACAAATGTATTGACTGCATTTATCAAGCATTAGAAAATTGGTAATATTTTTATAACTTGTAGTGCTGCTCTAAATGTAGAAACATTACCCCCTTTTTTAACTTCGTTTTCAAGTACTTGTCATAAGAAAGTTGTTTGCCAATCCTGTCAAATAATTATATATAAGGAAAAGGAGTATACAGGCAAGAAATTTATGTATAATTCTAATATAATGTTCCATTATCATCCTGGTATAGGTTTCAAATCATTCTGTTAGGTACTCCAAATACTAGGAACTGCCAGATTTATTTATTCAAATAGCAGTTGTTTTTCCCCTTCTCGGTTCACTATTGGAGTGTTCATTCTTGCTTTTTTCAATTGGATAAAACAGACTAAATTTATAGGGATCAATTAATTTCTACACATTAAAATGTTTAATTTGTCAACATCTTTTATAGTTAAGTTTCAATAACGATTTTTCATGATGCTTAATGAATGTGACAATTTAAATACGAAAGCTTTTTCATCTCTAGATGGTGTTCTTTTGCAGAATTACTTTTAATTTTCTAACAAAATAAAGTAATAGGTTTGTAACGATTTCCTATTTTGACAATGCTGAATAATTTTTAAGAAGTATTTTTATCAGTAAGATCTTACTCAAACCTGAGAGGATTTCCTCAACGTATTAGTCAAACCAGTATGCCAGCTTAATTTATTCTCTTTTTATTTTAAGAATGTTTCACCTGAGTAATGTTTGCTTAATGTATCTGTAATATGTTAAGTTCCCATCCCTGGCTTGTGTGTACATATGCTCATAGTTACAGTGTTTCTCCATACATGAAAGTATTGTTAATTGTCAAAATGGCATGATATAATACAAGTTAGTTGGTTTGCTTTTGTATAATCCCATTTTAAAATACAATAAAGTTAATGCTGTACTAATTTTATATAAACTTTTTTTTAAGTATATTTAGTTCTCACAAGTTTCTGGGACTTCATTAATAACAGTTAATGTATTATTTTCACTTTTCAGGTATTTGTGTGTATTGAAAGTAAAGTAGTAAGCAACACTGTTTAATTTTGCACTGTCGCAGTTGTGAATGTTTTGGTTTCTGTTTCAGTAAAATAATTGAAATAACTGTGTGTGCTAAATCTATTTTAATTTTATTTGATAGCGCAATGCAATTGCTTTAAGTAGGAAATGTTTTGTAGATCTGACGTGTGTTCCGTGAAGAAGCTGTGTGCGATAGTATACCGTTTATTTTGTGAGAAATTGCAGTTGTGTTTGATTATCGTCTGGAAATAATTGTCACAGAATTGCATGACGAGTGTACTTACTGAATAACATACCAGAAAACTCAAACTGCTCCTGCAATTTCTGAATTTAATTTGTTTTTATTTATGTTCACAAGTTTGAATAACCATGGAGTTGGAAGCAATAACTAATTCACAATTCTACGTAGCGAATCTGTAACAATTATATCATTTCTTAGTTTTTTGTGTGTTTCTGTTTTTTGATTGTTTTTTTTTCTTGCCCGTTCACTCTAGCCATTACTATTGGCCGACTAGGTTATGTGTGTCCTCATGACGTCGCTCCCCTGTTACAGCAGTTTGTCCGACAGTGGTGTGTAACCCCTTTACTTTATTATCATTATTAATTATAATTACTCTAACTTATTTTATCATTTGATTAAAATTTTTGGAACAACTTTAAGAATTAAGATTTTGTTTTTATGTGCATATTTTGATTTTGTTGTGTGCTGTTTATGGGGAATATTGAACATTACTTGATATTGATTAAAGTTATTTTTATTTATACTTTGTCTAAATTTGCATAATTTATTTCATTTTTTATATATTAGTTAAAATTTGGGACATTTCGCAATTAAATATATATCTTTTTACTTAATATATAATGTTTCACTGGTTTATCTTGAAACTGTTCCTTTTACGTATAAAAAAAATCATTCTGTTTTGGATTGTAGGAAAAATGGCAACTTTAGATTATTCCATTATTAGATAAAGGTTTGAAAATATACCTCTATACTTTTCTTCCACACTTTTTCATATTTTTAAGAATAATTCAATATTATATATTAATCTAAAAAGGTTCAAATAAATTTAGGTTTGTGTACAAATTCACAGCATATTAAATTTAAAAATATAGAGAATACTTTTCTGAATCTGTTGAGCCATTTTGCATTTTCTTCTGCATCGGTATTTATAGTGACTTCTTATTTTTTTAATTTTAGTTTTTTTCCTTTGAATTTGGAGTTCAAATATTTATTTACCCAGAATATATTAGCATTTGAGAATGGTGACTTGTGCAATCAACTTGAATTCTTTCAATTTAGTTATTAAAGAAAGAAGTTGATCAATTGAAATTGGTCTTCAAACTTTAACTAATTTATTTCAAATTTTATTGAACCCACTTAAGAGTTACAAATAATTTAAATGTACATTTCTTTAGAAATATTTCCATGATCCTAGTATTGTATTGTTGGCCTTCCAGTTAGACAGGAAAGCTAATAAGTTTTCTTTTGACAAACATGTAGATTTTAATTTTTTGCAATTCTTGTGCACAAGATCTGTGACAATTTACATTTATGCACTAGACTTGTTTTGCCAAGTGAAAATAAATCATTTGTCATCACTTTTTGTTGGTTTCATAACAACTTTTTAAATAAATGTTTAAATTCAGGAGAGCATTAAATTTACTGTCTCCTTTAAGTTTCTGCAATAGTAACATATATAAATTTTGATTATTAAATTTTGTCCCATATATTTTATCAAGAAATACTCTACAACTAAATAAGATCCTCTAGTTATGTACCATTCAGACCTTTTGTTTTATAAAAAAATATTATTCTTCCATTTTTAAAGTGTGTATATTTTAAATTGATTGGTTGAATAAATTGTAATTGTTTTATTTGTATCACTTCAACACAATTTTGTTTCTGAATGTTTATCTCTTTTTTTAGGAAACACTCGTACAGTATTTTCTTATAATTTTCTATTGCAGCCCCCCTCCCACAGGGCCTTTCCCCAAAAACTGAAAGTATTTTTTCTCATATCCTTAAAGTATGGACCTTTCTTTTTATAGTTTTAATCCTACTTTAAATTTTACATATGTATTCATTCCCCTTCTATTCTTGAATAGTATAACATTTGTAATTAACCGTTTGTGACATTCTTAACTTGTCATTTGATGAATTTTTGACTGCAAATTTGTTGCCTTTTATAGTAATAGCCACAAATTGTAATATTGTGATTTTTATCAAAGAATATTTGTTTTACTGCTTTTATTGTTATAACAAAGATTACTGTATTCAGTAAATCACACATTACTAACTGCTGTTCAACCAACTTCTTAATCAAATTGTTCTTCACAAACACATTGAAAGGTATTTGATGTAACTTGTGATTTGTTTAATCTTTCATATTGAGCTTTAACAATTTTACTTGATTGTAATATTTAAAACCTGCTTAAATGTAGCTCAGAATCTAAAATATGCTGTGGCTTACTTCATTTTAAAATCATCACAAAATCTGAAGTGTGGTAACCTATTGGTTCTTGTAGCAATAAATTTTTGACTACAATGCCTATACATTGGCTTTACCAATATGCTGGAAAATTAATAAAATTCTAGTATTGATTTCTTGCAATGACTGCAGCAACTACCAGAACCATGTGTGAAATAAAAGCTCTCCTATTGTTTTTATTTACAAAGAGGCCCTTCAAAATATTTGTTTCATTTCAATCATATCTCCCCTATCTGCTTCCAGTTCTAGGGTAATGTTATGAAAACTCAGAACTTGGACACACCTTGTATGCTTGAACCTATTTCCGTTGCCTGTGATTAAACTTTCAATTATTAGAATTCATAATTTTTTAAAAAATTTTTTTTGTCAAATTCTTTTGAGGATTCCTCTTCCCTCGGCTATTCAAGCTAACTGCTGATACATTTATGTAATTCCTTGAATTAATATATTAAGTGCAACAGATGGAATAGTTAAAATTGAATTAAAAGTAGTAATTTTATATTACACATGGATACTGTCTGAAAGGAGCAATTATTATTTTGACAGATTTTGGGGACTTTGGTATATATATATGTCCACTAATCTTTTTCCACCATAGCTCTAAAATTCTAATTTATAGGCGAATTTCCACCAGATAAACACTTAATTGGGCGACAATAAAATCACAAAAAAAATTATTTTCTGATAAAATTTAATTTTCGAGTTATGATAATATTTATGTCTGCAATATGTGGATATCATACCTAATACAATCATTTGTATAGTCTCCTTATTCTCATACCACAAGTAATAAGGTTTTAGAGGCTCAAACAAAACCTTTCTCGCCAGAACCCAGATACAAAACTGCACAATGTCACAAACACCATTGACCATACATCAAATACAATAAAACATGACTAGTAGTTCACAAAGGCCAGTTGTCATGTTAAGAGGATCATAAATGAGCAACTAAATTTACACATTGCCGGCAATATTTTAGGAGACTGTGGCCTGGCAACATTTCCGGCTATGTGTTTCTGGCAAGTATGGCCATGCAATATGTTGCCATATACTCTGCCCACAGTGTAGCCTGAACATTTCCCACGTACACATAGTACAATAATAATGGCTGAAAATTAAGTGCTTATTAACACAGTATTAATTGTGATATAAAATTTCAAGTAATTAAAGAATAGAATAGCCTGGATTCAACATTATTTAAAGAAACGAGAAACACTTTACAATTTAAAGAATTGAATTAATTTTTGTCAATTACTTATTTAAAAACTTCACCAGAATGTCGAATATTTGCTTAAAAAATTGGGCGCATTATTCATAAAAAGGACATGGTGATGAGGAAAGCAATACTGTTTCCTTCAAGATTGACAACCAACATTCGATTCTAGGCGACAGGAGACTCCTATAAATTTTTGATGTATTTATTCAGAATATCCAATTGTTAAATTTCACACATCGTTCGAAAAGTATGTGTAGATTTAACGGTAGGATTAAATTAATTTATTAAAGTATGTACAGGTGAGGCCTCTTTATTTGTTGAATATTATTTTTTTAAAGTATAAATTAACTTTTATTATTATTATTTCAAGGATCTAAACTTTTTGTAGGCTTCTTCATAGAAAAACTGATGCAAAATTGTTGTTTATTGTTTACCAATCTTCTTTCTTCACTTGGCGATCTCATCTACAGTCCATCACCTCCATGTATTAGAGCAAACTTAATCAAAAAATTCAATAGTTTTCTTGTCTGACATATTGTCATAAAAAGTTACTTACTACTCAAAAGCACCTTCAACCATCCTTACATCACAATTCAGCAATTCCACAGCAGTACACTCATGTTGCCTCAAAAGAAAACACCCTGTTATATATATATATATATCACTCAGACCCCCACCCACCCATTCCATCCAACCTATCAAACTCAATAATCACCAGTGAACCCCCCCACAAAGTATGCCTCTCAGATAGACAAGTTAAGGTAACAATTTTTTTGTTACAAAATTAGGTTTATTACTGGATAAACCCAATTACAAAGTTCTCATGTTAATAATGTACATAATTTAAATTGCATATACTGTAAACAATATGTAACCAACCCCAACTAACTAATAATCTCAGAATAAAAGTTTTGTCTAATAAAAAATACAGGTCCCTTTATGTATACATACACACACACACACACACACACAATGTAAAGAACTTTAATTTGGTGACAAAGTCGCATTGAATTTAGGATAGTAAACAATGATAGAAATAAATAGGAGAAATGTGGGAATACACTTCATGTGAATGCATATGCTCAGGTGTAGAATTACACACAAAGAAAAGTATGTTCAATGCACAGTGAAGGAAGAAGAAGGCCAGACTGAAAATATTTGGCCAGGATACGACTTCAACCCACAAATTCTGTTTAGGACTCAGTCGCTTTAGCTACTTATCCAAGTATATGTATAACACAATTAGATAGGAAGGAGAGATAGTGAAGTCGACTTACCTGGAATCAATAGTTGGTCCAGTCAAACAGAGGAGACAGAATATTACAGTAGTACTGACCAGGTGTTGTATCCGCCCCATTCAGGAGACGAATTGCCAAATTTATGAATACACATTTGCACCATTTTAGAAATGAAATAAATCATGTAGAATCTTTACCAAAAAAATTGTAATTTTCTTATAATGGAATATAATTATGGAATGTAAAAATAGCACTTGTATATGATGCCAAATTCATATTACTTGATCACTAGTACAAAAAATAAACCTATATTTTTCTTCAGATTTTTCTTAATTTTCTTTTGTTTTTGTCAAATTAAAAAATCTTATTTAACAGTATGTTTATGAAATGTTTCATTTATGATCACATATAACATCAAGTAATAGTTGTGAAATGTCCCTTGTTCTTCCTATGGGAATAAATTGCTTCTATCCTCACATCTAGCCTCCAAAAATACACTTGTTCAATTAAGACGGCCCAAGCATAAAATTAATAATGCTAGTAGGAAAAAGCCGTAATCTGTACATCTATAAAATATATCAAAGTTAGTCAGCTTAATTCTAAAGTTTGTTCCTCGAGAGAGACGTATGGTGGACGTTTAAATTTAAATGGTATTGTGTTACATGAATAAGATGTAAAAGTTAACCTATAAGTAATTTACCAACTGCTGTATAGAAGAATATGCATGCAAGCTTATTAGTTCTGTTTCAAGGCATTGTTTAAAACATAATTACCATTATGTAGTTTTGAAAGAATTCTGTTTAGATTTATTTGTATTTAGCAATAAAAATTATTTTTGCTTCCAGATATGTTTATGTAATGTTGCTTCCGTAATATCATGTTTTGTAAGACTGTAGACAATTTTGAATGTCCTAATTTTTCTTAATGGCATTCTATTAGATGTAATATCACAATGTGAATTGATAATAATATAAATTTTACTCCACATACTAGTACATGAAAATTTTAAAGATTATACTTCCTTTAACAACTGAAAATTCCACTCATAAAAAATAGTTAGCTTATCTGATGTAAATAAACCTTTTTTTTATCAATATGTTGTTTTGTAGGTGCATTTCTTTGAGAAATATTCGTGACAATGAAGAAAAGGACAGTGCATTCCGGGGTATGTGTCAAATGATCACTGTAAATCCTGCAGGAGTGGTTCCAGATTTCATATTTTTCTGTGATGCAGTTGCATCATGGGTAACACCCAAAGAGGATTTAAAAGAAATGTTTAATAAGGTAATTTTGTTTTTCACAGCTTTATAATGTGTAAGTGTAATATCTTTGTATTAGAGAATTAGTATTATTAAATTTCCATTGTTCTAAAATGTATAGTAGTAAAAAGGACACTACTAACATAGTAAAGAACACACTTTATATGTATTCATATTGATTACACATTAATAACATGCATTACTCTTGACACACATGAAATTCCTTATTATATTTATCATCACAAAGCATTTATTACTTTTGGATCAACTATATAAAGCATGCTCTTCAATATTTCAGACAGTACTCTGAATACTAAGGCAAAATAAAAATTAAATATGACTGCCATATCTTAATCATTAATTTTCTAGATACTTCATGGTTTTAAGAACCAAGTTGGCGAAGAAAACTGGAAACGTTTCTCAGATCAATTCCCTCCACAGTTGAAAGAGCGTCTTTCCTCAATGTATGGTGTCTGAAGCCCAGCAAAGGTATGAAAATTTTATAGAAAGTTTAATTAACATATAACTTTATGGTGAATGAGTTAGCCACTCAATATAATTTGAAAACCTGAGCTAATGTAATACTATAGCAGTAACTTTAATATCTCCTGACAATGATAACGAATTTTTAAGGTAGAATATAAATATAATGGCAAGTTACATGAAAATGTCTGTTCATTGTTTTGTTTTTATTTTCATCTTTCATTGTACTATCTAACACTGTTCCCAGCTGTTTTCTATTTATCAATATACTAAGAGTTTTTGAGTGGTGTGTAATGATTATTTGTTTATCTTTCAGATGACTGTGCGAGGAGGAAGCTGGGGGGTTGGGTACTACTGGGGAGGGTGGGTGAAACCACTTGACTGCAAGCCACAGTTGGTCCCAGGGAGGGCGGGGCGGGAAGGGAAGGGATTCCCAAAATGTGCGTGTACGCACAATCATAGCGTTATTACTTATGGGGATTTTAATAGAGTGCTTTACACAGAAACATCATAAGGGGTTTTATATGTTCAATTTGAAAATATAAATGATTGGGAAATTATAACAAATCTTTTTCATAAAAAAAATAGCTTGAAAGTTCACGGGGATTTCTTAGTGCATTTAAGATGCATTCACAATCTTTCATTTATATCATAAGGCTCCGTTTAAGAAATTAGGTTAACGTCTGAAGAGTAACCTACTCTATTTTAAGTTTAGTTTTAAGAAATATTTAGGTCCGTAATTTTAAGACATTCACATTAAGAAAATTATCAGTAACTAGATGTTTAACAAAATTTTAGCTCTGTAAGTCAGGTAATGTTAGTTACTTAAGGCTAATTGGATGATAAATATTCTTCTAACATCTGTTTAGTTTTTTGGTGTCAGTACTGTGTTTCGCTGATAAGAAAATGTTTGTGCTGCAGATTGAAAATTTTGTGTTTAAATCATGTAAGTGTAAGTTAAATCAAGTTTTCTTAAGTTGTCTGTCTCCGTTTCCAACCCCTGCATCGTGTTTCTAAAGGAAAACAAGCATGTCGCAGAAGACTTTGGATTCCTAGAACCCCTTCCCAATGTTGTCATCTAGGTAAATTAACATATGGAGTATTAGAAGTGCCTTAATGTGTTTCCACCTGCTGTCTAAGCTCTGACTTGGAAATTTGCACTTCATAGAGAGCGATGCTTTCCTGCACAAAATATTGGAGACTCTTGCCTTTGCGGTGTGAAACTGAGGGCAGAAATTTGCTTTAAGTGATACTTGTTGAAATTGGTAGATGCTATGTAGAAAAATTTCAATGAACTAAATTGTTTATTACACAGTCATTTCAAATTTTTGCAAAATCAGTTTAAAGATTTTTTTTTTTAAATTGGACTCCTGTTTGTCTTTGCAAGTTGCTTCATGCACTGTTTGAATAATCAGTTTAATTGGCTTGCATGTAACTGTATATCGTGAAGTTCCATTGTGGGTGCTTGAGTGTCACTTATTCAAAGGCATATCATGTAGGAAAGCAGTTGCATAATTGTGAATGATGTATTTAATATATATATAACATCATTTTGAAAACTCCATGAATGGCATGTAAAATTCTTAAAATTAAATGGAGTAACTTTTTTACTGTGTACAATTCTTTCAAAAATTTGTATGTGCGTTACGTCATTCACAATAGTCTTGTGCCATTTGACTAAATAAAATTATTCATTACTTTGAAAAATACTTGTGATTGTTGTTTTTATTTTGTTATGCTCAACTAAAAGTTTGCATAGCAAAAGTGTAAGAATAATTAAGGTCCAATCTGATATTTAGTCAGAACTAGATTTGTTAATAAATAAAATTGTGTGCAAGGTGTACAAACATTGTGTACTGTGTATACAAGTATGAGTTGAGTATGTGTGCATGCATGTGTAGCTATCTAGTAGTTATCGAGGACTTCATGCTGCTGTTGGATTGTGCCTCGTCAAAAAATTTGAATAATTTGTATCTTTGTGTATTAAACCAAATTTATTTCTTCCGTCACATATTGTGATACTCTGTCACATT
This sequence comes from Zhengitettix transpicula, assembly GCA_037074705.1. Taxonomy (NCBI): domain Eukaryota; kingdom Metazoa; phylum Arthropoda; class Insecta; order Orthoptera; family Tetrigidae; genus Zhengitettix; species Zhengitettix transpicula. The sequence continues at coordinate 64,541,397 of CM073594.1, read as the reverse complement.
GTATTTGATTTAGTTGCTTTGTTGTATTTAGCCTTTATCTTATTTTTATTGTTATTTTAACATGTGTGTGTGTTTGATTGTTTTTTTACATGAATGAAATACATTGATAATCCTATAAATGGTAAAAGTTATTTAATAGCACTGATGAGTACATAATATTGTTAGGGTATGCTTGTATTTTTAAATTTAAGTGAGCAAATTCTAAGTATGTTATGTATGAATGTTTAAATATACCATTGAGTAACATAACATTTTCTATTTTGTATATTGGTTAAGTTCCTTCATATTGATGATTTTTAAAACTTAAAGCTCCTAACTCTGATGTCAATATGTCATTTTCATAATGTTTCTGTATTTGCATTATCCAAAATTATTTTACTTGCATCTTGGCTGAGAAAGTGTTGACTGGGAAGAAACTTGCATTGTGAGAGTCCATACAAGTAGTTTTCAGAAATATCACTTTTAAGGTGGTCCCAAATATATGTCATAATATGTAAATGTGCAAATGTGTGTTTCTGATTGGTGGATGCTTGTCAATTTGTGAGAGTGCTGCCGATATGTCGTGACTGAAGCACAAACGTGCAATCTAAGGTTTGTGCTTATTTTCTTGGATTATGCTGTGATACTCTAAACATTATTTAAAGAAAAATGTAAAACAAAATTGTCAGCATTCCGAACATAATCAACTTGAACGTTAAATGTTTTCAGGCTTCATGAAATTATTAACAACAAAAGCTCTTTTTGTGGTCTGCCTAATTTTTAGTCAAACTTTTATTGAGATTAATACCTAGTATTTATATTTAAGTTTAAATAAAAGAGAGGATGTTAAGAGTTTTAAATGCCAGATACTTTTATGGTTTATAATGTATTTTTGTAATGGTCTTTTGAATGAACTAAAGTTTTTTTTAATTATTACTTCTTTTAATCATATAATTCCTTTGGAGTAATTTATTTTTAATGTCAGTATAGAATTAAGCATGGAGTTTATTTAATAATGAAATAAACTTGATTAAATCACATTCTGCTAGACATTGTTTTCTCAAATGTTCAGGAAAACAATGTCTAGCCAAATATGAAAACCATTTTAGTTATGTGAAAGGTGAAATGTTAATATAGTCTTTTTACATAAGGTTTTATGTTATTTACCACAGTACAGTGGGGCTATGAAAAACTGGACCATTACAGAATTATGATATAACTGGCTATGCTTTAGTGATCTGTGATTTAATTAGCTGTACTGTTTTATACATAAGTTAAATGTAGAAATTATATTTTTGTTAAAAACAAGAATGGTTCTAATGTTATTAATTCTTGTTAAAACAACTTAAAATTCTTTTCATACATGTAAAATTATATCAAGTGGTTGAATTGGGGTTAGTTTGTATAGAGTTCATCTTAAGTGTTGAAATGTACAATTGTTCATAAGTAATTTTAAATTCACATCTTCTGTGGTAAAAGTGTTTCACCTAGGGACTAGAACTATTTTTCTACAGTAATATTTTTCACTAAACTTCATTTAGTTGTTGGATAATGTTATTTCCATTTCAATCACTTGTGTAAAATTAGGTGATTATATAAAGAACATGTAATGTATTTAAAATTTCCTAAGCTTAATATTAATTGAAATTTATGGACACTTGTGTTTTTCATGTATAGTCCTTAAGTCTCAATCTGTAAAAGTGTAGTTTTTGATTTTTTAGGTAATTGTATTTTAGGCCCAATATATGTTTAAAAGTAATTAACTGTAAACTTAATTAAATTATCAATTACCATGTACTCTTTAATCTGCCAAACGATGCTTTATTGAATAATATTTAATTATAACATTAGTATCATTTGATGAAAAAAAATGTTGTTAACATACTTTCAATATTAATGTGATATATTGAGGTAACTATCTGAATTGATTTTGTTATTTTCAAAATTAAAATATTTGTTAATTTGTTTTATTTACTTTTTGTCATTGAATCATTCTCACCCTTTCCATTTGGCACTTTAGCATGTAATAACCATTTTTTTCATACCCGGCTCTCTACTGTATTCTGAAGTGAAACTGCTCTACCAAATATGTTATTGAAATAGTATAAATCAAATCATCTTTGGAACACTTCATTGACAAGATTATTAACAATTTGGATGGAAGTAAAATTTAACCAATTTGTGTTTATACCTTAACAAATATGAAATTAAATACATTTTTTAATTTCAGTTAAACATTATCATGGCTGAGTGACCAATGGGTGCATATTTGTGGCAGAATAAACAATGTGCAATCTTGGTAAATAATGATTAACCAAAATAACTGCCTAAATTCTAAGTTTCTGGAACTAATTACAGAATGTGACAAATAAATAGGGTTGTTAATCTGAGGAATGTAATTAATTGTGCTGTTGTCCGCCAAAGATTAGTAGGCACTCGGAGGGTTAGTAAGATGGATTTAGGATATGGGCTGTAAGTTCTATTTATTTTTTGATGTGATTGTACACAACATGACACTCGAGGAAAGCTACAGTATTGTTTACACTGACGTACAATTTTGAATACACTGGTGCCAGAAATATAATTGTTTTGGAGATTTGTTCTTGTATATAGTGGGATATGTTATTCACAGAGAGAAGACACCAGTTCAGTTGACAGGTGAGACTAAATGGCCACAGCAGGTTAGACAAATGCATATGTTGTAAGAGTAATGTTTCTGTTAGGACTAAATCCTGGTCAATGAATTAGTTAATTCATTTGGAGATTCTTTGGCCACACCGATGAAAATCTCAGCACTTTACAAAATTCACCATTTTATATATGGTCCCCATAAATGAGGAATTATATACCTTCACATTACAAGGCATCTGCCATTCCAGATTAAATATTTGTGGTCGTTTTGTTTAAAAATAGATGTAATTATTGTTTTAGTATCGTGTTCCAACTTTAAATGAGTCGCCATTTTTTTACAAATGAATTTCGTAGAAGCGAGGTAAAAAGATTTTATATAGTTTAAAGGAGTGAGTGACTTAAAAATTTTGTACTACGTCACCCCAAGCAACAATTTTTACAAGAATAATTCGTAAAAAAACGTATGAAGAAATTTATTATGAATACAATTTCAAAACAAACGACGTTTCATCCCGAATTTTTTGGGAACTGTTTTACAACACCGTAAGTCAACCACGTGCTGTCGGTAGTGGTTGTGTAACTATCTTCATAAAACATCAAATTTGCCACCATTCTCAACTTACTAAAATGAAAAATTTATGTTGATTGAAAATTAATAAGAAAGACAAGTTTGGTTATGATCCGTTCATGATTTTTTACAGACACTTCATTTTTTATAGAATGTAGTCTTTCTGGGTGTAGACATTATATAAAGTCTTCTTGGGCGAATACAATTGTTACTCGATTAGAAGCCCCAGAAGACTTTATTCACTTCATTTGTTATTTATAGCGTTACGACGTTTCGGTACACGATCTATCTTCTTCAGGTATTATCTAAATTATTATAACAAATTAGTACTACAAAAATTACAATGTTGAGAAATTCACAAAGTTTTTGAAAACGGGTTCCGAGCCACAGAATTCACTTTACACCGAGACTGTAGCAATACTCTGCTTGTTTGTAGCTATATGGCTGAGCTTTAATTAAAGCTTTTTCTGTTCTTTCTGTATTATACAATCCGTACAAGAATGATATTAATTATTAAAAAGGTGTACAGTACAATTTTAGATGGTGCACACCAGGTACTAGAATTAAAAGACTGTCATTCTTGATCCCAGAAACGTTGTGTGATATTTATATTATCACTTATTGTGTCTGTATTTTGCTTTCTTTCTTATTATATTGGAAATGCTTCTTATTAACTTCACTGCAATTAACGCACAAAATATGAAATACAACAATAGCTATGATCCCTTATTGTTAAGCTAACTCCTTTGATTTATATGAATATCTTCGAGTTTGCATTGTCTTTGCTGTTGAGTTCTTCATCTGGTTGTGTGCTGCCATTCTTGAGGCTCTTACGTTTTTTAATCACTTGACGAAAGGTACAAGGATTGCAGTAACGTTGCGTGATCTGTATTTTATCACTTATTTTTGTCTGTTATTTGCCTATTTACTTTTCTATACCGTATTAGATTAACTTGTTGGGCGGAAGCAAAGTTTTCAAGTTAGCAAATTGGAATAAGAGGTGTTTATCAGCCTTCTGCTGACTTTAACTTTCATAATGCCAAGACACTAAAGATTTTTTGAGCCCTGAGAATTTGTTTTCTGCTGGGCGTGTTTACTTTCAATCAGACGCGCAAACACGAAGCAACTATGATTCTAGACAACAATTAAAAAACAAAATCCTACCAAAGATATAAACTAAAATCAAAGTGTATTGCCGACTGTCTTCTGTACCTTCCCAGGAAGAGTAAACAACCGCTCTGTGTCCCAATCCAAAGATTTAAAAAAAAATTCAAAATAACAATATATTGTTGCATTTGACATGTTACAATATATATTGTCCAGGGAAGAAATATAGAGAGCGGCGGACTTAACTTAAACGGATAGTAAGAAACATTTCAAATTTCAGTGGTTAACCCCCTCCCCCCCTCCTTCCTGAAGACACAGCAGGACTCCAACTTGTGTTTGCCGGCCGCACTGTGCGATATTGACAGAAGTTTTTGGACTTCAACACAAAATTGTATACCCCTCCGATTTCGTATTCGTTTTTATTTGTTCTGTTCCCAGTACAGTACCGATTCATTTCAAAATCTTTTTCATACTGATCCCAGCGTGTATAAGGAAGATCGTTTTATTGTTACTTACAATCAGGTGATTTGGAAATATTAAATATGTCTTATGATCGAGTACCTCCTTTATAATTTTGCCGTCAAATATTTCAAATTGGCTTTGGAAGCAGATGCAAAGGGTTCACACCAACGTAATCCTCCAGACATTTCAGAATGATGGTTTGCTTTAATAATCAAAGGCCAAGCCGACCCGCCGGCAAGCTGGTAAAAAAAAAATCTTAACCGTCTACAAGGAAAAGGAAAACCGATTTCCGACCCCGAAGGAAAACTTTTAATTGGAGGAGAAAAACTTGGGGCGAGATATGAAACAGGAAAAGTTTTCAAAATATTTGCAGAGAACCTGAGGGGACAGACTTTTTGCGGAAAGAAGCTTTTGTGGAGAAGGAAGTTGATGTGTAGATGTCGGAAAGGATGAAAGAAGTCATGCCTGAGGTATTTACTTCAGATTCGAATTACTTAAAAAAGAGATTACATATCATTCAAATTTGCAAGAACATTAACATCGATTACAGACTAAAATATATAACTTTTTCATAGTTTAAGTTGTGTTTTTATATATAATTTTTTCTTTCTCTCTCTCTCTCTCTCTCTCTTAAGTTTGTCTTAAACCAGTGTATCTATACAAAGACCTACAGGCGGGTCGAAACGTAAAACGATGCTTTGTTTGGGGAGTAGCAGCTAAAACAAAACTCAACATAATCCTTCTAATTAAAAATAAAACCCTAATAATAATTTCAGGATGTTCTTGGGGTTTCAAAAACAACAGACTGCATAGTGACTAACATACCTACAGTGAACGAATTTATATTAAAAAAAATATATTTGGACTCCCTTATTACAAACTCATCAGAACATTATAATCCAACTATAGCAACAATTACAAAATCGATTCCTTCAGATCTTCAAAAAAGACGTCTTAAAATAATACTTCCACCAGGCCTTTACTACCAATCATTATTTGTTAATTTACGGATTATTAATTTTAGACCTTAATTAAATGAATACAATGTAATTTAAATACTATATCTGTTATTGACAACCTAACGGTTGTACCCATCCGCACATTACCACGTTAATTATTCATTAGAATAATTAAATATTATTAACCCAACTGTAAAATCGCCAAAATAAAAAGTTAACTATTCATTAATAATATATATATATATATATATATATATATATATATATATATATATATATGTTAGTGTGTAATCAATATTGATGTGTAGATGCCAGAAAGGATGCCAGAAGATTCCGGAGTTCACCTACGTCAAATATATAATAGTGTCCTTACATTTCTTTTATTGTGCTCTCATGATGGATTATATAAATTACATATAAATGATACAATAAAATAGATAATTTTTATTACAATAGTAATAATTATAGTCCAATCGAAAATCCCGATTTTAATTATAGGAATAATCGCTCTCCGTTCTACCTTTCAACAAACGAGCGGTGGCCCTCTTGCGATCGGCGCTTCGTTGTTTGTTAACTATCTTCTCTGCTTATTGTTACTCATCACTTCGCTGGTCCTTATTGACGGAAGTGCGCGCGCATATTTTTAGGCATGCGCGAGTCAGTATCATCATACACAATCGGGAACCCGTTGTCAGATCGATAAACAGCGTGGCAGCCGCATGAGTCCTTAGAGTAATGAACAGAATAGCAGTGTCTGTGCTGCTACTTTCCGTCAGTCTGCTTATTATATCGCGGGTGCAATCTCACCCGATTGACACTCGAGCGTAAGTACACTTCCACACACTACTATAAATTTTTCGACCGCCGTTGTGACCCCAGTCCCTAGTTCCCAGTCGCGGCACGACAATGACTACAACATGTCATTGAATCTACTAAGCTAATTTGAGCCAAGTGGCTCACCACTTGATCTAGACTCACGCATCATTCCGTCCGATCCATGATACTTGAACGTTTTACGTCACAGGAAACTGTGAAAAACACCTTTGACCGAGGTTACACAACAAAGTCTGCAAATAATCATCTCGAATAGTCACATATAATATGCAACACACTGTTAATCATTTCTTGAAATGTCAAATATATGTGAAACAATAAACAAAACTCTGGCCCTTCCACAATTCTTTAAATCACATCCTTGTCTACCTTCTTTCCCATCCTTGTCTTTCTTAAAACAATATATATATATATATATATATTAATGCAGAGGACAGACAGACACTGGATAGTACTTTATGGATTTACTTGAATAAGTCTGAATAGTTAGATCTAGGACTACTTTCTTGCTGTCTCTTACACACAATATCAAATAACAATTGGTAAACAATTATAATCATCTTATATTGTACAAATAAAATGCAGTGATCCTGTACAAATGCTGTCAGAGCCCTTCTGATTTATGGCTTTTAATTCTTTTGGGAGTTTCTTGTATAAAAAGACTGATTTCTAAAATAAGTAGTGTTTAAAGAATTTATGATATATGAATCTGCCATTTGGCAGCTTCCATTTATTAAATAAAATGACCTTCCATACAATGTCTGAAATGTACTCACAAATACTTAATTTAGTATAAGAATGTAATTGTATGTTGTTTTGACTAAACAAAATTTCGTGTGTGAAAGTGATTTAAATTGATTTTAAGTGACCATTTCATGGTGCACTTATTTTATTCATTCAGGCTACACAGCAGAGTGCAAAGGATTATTATTAATTTGACTACTGATTTGTTATTACTATCATGGTCATAAGTCATAATTTATTTAATTAAAATTTACATTTATTACAATATGCAAAATGTTCCCTTCTTATGATCAGGGATTTCTTCAGTTTTATCTAAAAATAAATATAATGAAAAAGACTAGTTGCCTTTCAAACAAATCAATAAATTAAGTATAAAGTGGTTTACTTACATAATTAACAAAATATGAATAAATTTATATAATCCATTAAAAAGAAAAATTTTGACTACTTCCAATAGCATCCAGAATTCACATAATTTTCTATCTGGCTGGAAATAAGTAATACAAGGAAATCTAACTTTTACTATTGGTGTCTTATTTAGTTTTAATGGTTACTTGTAACTCATATGAGCATTATTTGGTTTATTTGCCATTTTGGATTGTGTAAATACTTGTGTAAGTAGATTGGGGCATATTATTGATGTATTAAAAATGTAAATTTAAGAAATTAAAAAGCATTTTCTATGACACACCTGTTGGTATGTAGATAATTTCACATGGTGAAATTGTTGTGTATGTTATGTACATATTAAAAAGATAAGGGGTCGAAATGGAACCCTTTGGAAACCATACTATCGTACCAAAATGTGACTTCAAAGATATTAATTTATTTTCACTAAATTAAGAAAGAGAGAGAGAAAGAGAATTGGAAGTTTCAGTAATACCATAGAAATTCAATTAATCTAATTAAATTTTAGGCTCAGTACAATCAAACACTTAAAACAGATCACAAAAAATTCTCAATGTATAATGCTTTTGTTAAGTGTTAGAGAGAAAATTACCTTCTGGTTAATGTTCTTTCATGCAGTCATGATTAGCAAATTATGTTTGTTTTTTTCTGCAAATAATTTCCTCAAATATTTGTGAATACTGATGGAAAGTTCCTATAATTTCTGTGTTTCCTAGCTTCAAATTGGAAGTCACTCTTCACATCACTAAAATTTAATTGAGTTAATAAGAACTTTATATTATACTAGAAATATAGAATTTATCCTAGACGATTTTTATATGATTTACTTTCCTTCAAATCGTCAATAGTAAAAAAACGAAATTGTAATCATGTTAAAAAACAACCTTTATACAAAGATTGATGTCTTTCCCGGTGTAGTTGTTCAATAAATAGTTCTTGGTATTCACACGGGTTTTGCATATTTATATTTAAACGCAACGTTTTGACGACTAAAAGCTCTGTCGTCATTTTGTTTCTCAAAAAGTTTAACCCTTCCCTGTATCCTCAAAGATTGAAATCTTTCCCGGTGTAGAGCTTTTAGTCGTCGAAACGTTGTGTTTAAATATAAATATGCAAAACCCGTGTGAATACCGAGAACTATTTATTGAACCTTTATACAGACAAATTTTCAAAAAAGAAACTTAAACTAAGTAAATATGAAAAATTTATGTCAGATTGAAAATTAATAATAAGAAAGATAGCCAAATACAGACAAAAGAAATGATAATATAAATACTACACAATGTATCTGGAAGCCTTGTTCCTTTCTTCAGGTGCAGAAAAAAATGCAAGTGTCTACAGAAACACAGCTGCAAAAGTGATTGACAAAACTCAAGTTACATTTGTAATCATACTTGTGTAATAATTGTGCTATAGTACGCATGAATAACAATAACTTCTGTTGCCTGAAGATAATTATTATTGGTTTTATTTTCCAGATTTAAATCCTTAGCTGCCAAGCTTGGAACTGAACTTTGGGAGGCTGGTACTTTCGTCACTAGGAGGGAAGAGATTCAAAATGTAATGTATAAATTTAAATACAGTATATGCTGCTTTTATTGTAAATATCTCATGTACAGGCATTGTAATGTACAAGTTAAAATAATGAAGTGACTCAATGCAAGATACTCTCCAAAATAAGATATTTTAAATAATTGTTTGCCTCTGAATTTAAATAGTATTTGTATGACTATATCTAATGTAATGTTCACTTGGTTTATATGTTTACATTCAATTTTTCACCTCACTGGACTGTAAAGAAGCTGTTTTAATTAGATTGACATTGTGCATAATATCTTATTTATGTAAGTAGTGGAAATATATTATTAATTAAATTAAAGTATTTTAAATCTTTACAGGCTTACAAAGATGTTCAAGTAAATAAAATGGACGGGGATAATTTAATGAGGATGATTGCAAATGATTTGGAAAAAATGGCTCTTGCAAAGACCAGTGCAATAAAGGTAATTCATTAAAATGAAAAAAATTACGTCTGATTGAAAATAATGAATAAGAAAGATAGCCAATTCAACTTTTGAGTTTTGTCAACTGACAAGTGCAGTTGTGTTGCTCTAGGCTCTTCTTTGCACCTGATGGAAGGGAGAAGGATCCCAGAAACACATGGTATTTATATTATCACTTTTTTTTGTCTGAATTGGCTATTTTTCTTATTCATTAAAGGTAATTTGTATTTAATCAAAAATTAAGTTATTCGTAATGATTTAAATTATTATTTGTAAGAAATAGAGTTCATTAAATTTTTTTTGTATATTGCTAATTTCTAGTTCACATGCCATACACTTTAAAATGTTATTCTTTCCTATACAACCATTTGAAAGACACAAATGAGGCAATTCATTTTTGAATTTGAATTTGTTGCATCCTGTAATATTATTTGTTAAAATAACTGGGTTTTTTATGACAAAGTAAAGGAAACAGCCTATTATTGTTAATTTTCTTAAGATAGTGATTGTAAATTTGTGGACAGTAAAAGCATATATTGAATTGACTGAAATGTATTTACATATATATTGCTTTAAGACTGAAGATAATCAGAATTCTAGCCAAGTGAGGGTATGATAGTTTAATAGTTTGAAATTCTTTTTGCCAACTTTTAGTGAGTTGTATTGTATTTATTTCTACCTTTAATATGAATATGTATAAGCATTTTTTATGTATTAAATATGTGTGAACTCAGTTTGTTTGTATTCTTGGAAGATAATTTCATTTTGAAATCAATCATTAATTTATGGATGTTTGCACTTGTATGATAAAACTTTGTTCTCAAATTAAACTTAAATTTTTTTATAGCGTATAATGGACATGGCAGAAAATAGTGCAATGGCTCATCAGGAAGATGTCACAGATTTTATTTATTACAGTGCAAAAAATTTGACCAAACCTTTGAAACCTGATGAAGTTTTACCTCAAGGTTTCAGAGAAGTTGAACTGACAAAAAGTAAACACTTTTTTAATATGGAGGTGAATACATCATTTAGTGCTGTCCATGTGCCAACAAATGTATTTGATAAAGGTAACGTACTTTCAGTAATTAAACACACTTTTTTGTGAATATAATAATTTGTTAAGTAACATTAGTGCTGCCACAATAATTTGTTTTCTTGTTTCAGCTCCAGATTTATTACAAGCTATTAGTTGGTCTGAACATTTAAATCATATGTTTGTTTATAATTATGACACGGATCCATCACTCTCCTGGCAGTATTTTGGGAGTTCTCTGGGATTTATGAGACTATATCCAGGTATATTTAATATGTAATTTATCTGCCTTAATAATTAGAAAATAATTGTGTTCATCATAAAGTGTTTTTATTTAATTATTTTTATATCAGAAGATTGTTTCTCTGGTCTACCTTATATCAAATGACAGTCACCCCAAATTATTGTCATCTGCTACAATCATACCTTTTTCTTTGCTCATTGCAGTAACCAGTAATTCACTGTACAGGTTTTGTTACTTTTATTGTTCACATATCAACATTTTGGGATTGATTTCTTTGTGGTTAAAAAATTTCTTTTTCTAGTCTTTCATACAACTTTGATTAGTATAGTGTAGTTTCTTTCCACATTTGAATAGATATGTTGAAATATGGACAGAAAAATTTACTGTCCAGTTTCAAGTTAAATTAACTTGCATAAAAAATATGCTTCCACTCTTTTTATTATCTCTTGTAACATTTACAATAACCAGATTGTATTTAGATTAGGAATTTCTTTCTGCAGTAGTTTCAGAATTATTATTTTGTTTTTCCTTTATTTGGACTTATAATATGTAACTGTTGTATAGCGGTGAAATGGACTCCACAGCCAGCTGAACTAGAAGTGGATCTGTATGATTGTCGAACAAGGCCCTGGTACATTGAAGGTGCTGCCAGTCCTAAAGACCTCATTATTCTTGTTGACAATTCAGGTTCCATGACTGGCCTGAGAAGAGAAATTGCTCGGCAAGTGGTCAATGATATTCTGGACACGCTAGGGAATAATGATTATGTAAATGTTTACAATTTCTCAGAGGAAATAAGCGAAGTTGTGCCTTGTTATGAGAATCAGTTAGTGCAGGTATGAGTGTCCTTTATGTTTAATTGGTTGATTATAATTTTTCTTTGATCTTAACATTAACAAAAGATTTATTTGTGCAACAGGCAACACTTGAAAATATCCGGGAGCTAAAGCGTGGAATGGAAGACTTGTATACTGATAAAATTGCCAATTTTTCAGCTGTTCTTCACCATGCATTTGGACTTCTGCAGTCGGTGAGGCAAGCTTCTTTTAAGCTTAAAAATATTTTTGTAGCACCAATATTTTTGGCTTGTGAAACCAAATGAATTGAAATATGATTACCATCTGTTGGCTTTAATGTGATATATGTATTTCTGTTTCTCCATATTTTAATCAATTCCAGTAAATACTAATAAAAAATGCTACATTATACTTTTCATTAAGTTGCTAATTTATAAGGTTTTCATTGTTGCTTCATTCTTCAACAGTGAAAAACAAATCTAGCTCATATATAATATATAATAAAGCTATCTTGTTTTCAACATTTACAAACATGTTTCCTTTTGTTTAAAGTTTTACCCAAAGTTACATTATATTCCTTTGTTAATATGTTTATTTTTTGCAAATCACTTTTTCTGAACTGTCTTTTTATTTCCTTCATTTGTTATTAGAATTCATTTTATTACTAATTGTTCATTATTTTAATGTTGTATAGGTGAAATTCAAAATATGTTTCTCAATTTCAGTACCGGGATCGAAGAGAAGCTGCTCATTGCAATCAAGCGATTATGTTAATAACTGATGGGGTACCCTACAATTATAAGGATATATTTCGAATGTATAATTGGCAAAATCTACCAGAAATGCCTGTGCGTGTATTTACATATTTAATAGGTAGAGAAGTGGCAGATGTGAGAGAAGTAAAATGGATGGCTTGTGAGAACAGAGGTAGTAAACAATTCTTTCTTCATTGGACTCTGATTATAATTAAAAACAATTCCAGAAACCTTTTTTAAAAAATTTATTTGTTTTTATTACTATATATACTTTATGTGCAAAACTATTAACCTGAGAAAAAATTATATAAGGAAATGGAATTTTTAAATACTACAAATTTCAAAATGACAATTCTATTTTTATTCCGTTCAACACTATACAACACAGTCTGGTTTTGAGTAACATTTTAGATATATAATTTTATTTTTCCAACAATTTTACACAAGCATTTGTTAACATTTTGTGTTCACATGTACTAAGTAATTTAATTATTTAATTTAAAAGTTACAACTATTATAGATATGTTAATTGTCATTTTTTAGGTTTCTATGTCCATTTAAGTACCTTGGCTGAAGTTAGAGAGAAGGTATTAGAGTACATTCCTGTAATGGCAAGACCACTTGTACTTGGTCAGAATGACCATCCTATTATTTGGACTCCTGTTTACGCTGATGTGACTGTAAGTCATAATTTATTAGCAGTTCCTGCTTATGCTCACTTATTTGCAAGTAAATAATATATTTTTAATGTACATGCACACATAAATTTGTGAATTGTTGATTTGCTTGTGGTATTGGTCATACAATTTAGGGGATTTGCTTGAGATTGGGTGTAATTCAGACACAGTTTGACACAAGTGCACATCAATAAAATTCTGATTTTGTAATGTAAATTACTGTAGAGCAAATTATGAAAGTTAACTGTAAGAATTGTTTGCAAACAACTAATTAATTAAACAGTGATACATTTATTCATGAAATTTATTAATTAAAAACAATTATTCATCAATTATATGATTTTATTAAAATTCAATGTTTCTTCTGATTGGGATCAATTGAAAGCTTCAGAAAAAGTTATTAGAGAGAGTTTGATCTAGAACTAATGTTTAAAACAACTAATTATATATCATTTTTACATAACATTATTAAATTTTCAGGATTCAAAAACTACTGACTGGCTATGGGAGAAAAAGGAGTGTAAGGAACAAAAGGAAATATTTCAAGGTTCTAGGAGAGATAAATTTAAATTTAACAGCAGTGACGAACAATACAGACGCTACATGGAGAATCTAAAAAGGGTAAGTTTTATAATTATTTACAGTGCTTGGTAAACTGAATTAGTAGGAACATGGACACATTATTTCATGGATTGAACTGAGTTACACAGATGTGTATTCTTCAGAAAGTCTATGTTACACCTAGTGCAGGATGTTAAAACTTAGATTTAGCTGCTTCCACAACTAATCCAATAGAACTAGGAAACTCTCATTGTTCTTATACTGCATGAAATGTACACAATTTATTTATAATCTAAATTATAAAATAATCTAAAATTGTTAGGTGGAAATTGTTAGTACATTAAAATTAATATTATGCAATTATTCTGTGTTTAGGTGACTGATGAACAAGCAAATTCAAAGGGTTATCAATTAATGACTTCTGTTGCCATTCCTGTCTATGACAGGAGACAGAATGCGGTATGTTTCTAAAAAATTTATAGTGTGTAAATAAATATATTTAATTTATATTTTCTTCTGCTACATATACTATAAATAAAAAAGCTGACTGAATTAATGATTTAATTTTATTTTAATGTTTCTAACTGATTGGTTTATTTGATAATGTGTATTCTTAGAGACAAGTGAAGTCTTCAAGTCATATTGTTATACTGATTCTCCTCCCTACAGAACCTCACCGAATGGACCCTCATTAATGAGGCGATATGGGTACAAAAGATCAGAGAGGTAGCCATAAATACAAAATAAATTATTAATGCTAGTAGAAATCATGTGTGCGTATCTGTAGTTGAGGTTATACAAATTATCGCTAGAACTAGACTTACGATAGAAAATTTACTCTTTAGTTTCAGTGAATCAGTGAATGAAATGCTGAGGTTCTTGTCTGAACACCAACCTAGTGTAGACAGAACATAATTCTTTGATTAAAGCAACTTGCCAGTTAATAAAATCAATCTTATATAAGTGTCCTGTGTACTTCAAGTCTTTTATGACAGTATTTTAAGATTTGGATTTTTATGAAGAAAAAGTAAATAATAAATTTAAATGTTAACATTTTTTATCTTCTTACTAAAGAAGTAATAAAAATATTTTACATCTTAAAACTGTATACAGATTGAAAATTAAATGTTTCATAAATATAAAAATTAAACTATATAAATTTATCTTACCATTATAATTTTGTTTACAATTTCCATTAATACATTTTGTAAAAACAAGAGGGGGGGGGGGGGAATCTAAAATTATTTCACAAGTAATTGTGTTTGTAAAAATGAGTGTTATTATTTGTTGAATAATTTGAGTGATGACAAATCATGGAATTATTATAATGTTTGTTAACATTGCTATGAAAATATTATGCTTTCATTTATGAGATCATTGATTGTTTAATTAAATTTGTTATTCAATATCATGTGGAAAGACCATCTTGGTCAACAAGTTGCTTTAATCATAAAATTTTACTACATTTCTTTAGGTAATTGACTATAATTAATGTTTGTCTATATCTGTCATACGTATATATTATTAATCTTTTGAATTAGTATGTTGCTTAGAATCTGGACCCTGCATGGGTATTTTGTAATAGAGTACAGGTTGGAATGTTCCAAAAATAATTGCTAATATTTTGTGAGTGTGTGTGTGTGTTCTTCAGCTAGAATCTCTGTGGCCACTTCATTTTATATTAGACAGTTGTCAAAACCCCTCAAGATATCAGTTTATAACATTGTAGTGTTCTAGATCTTTATTATTATTTTCTAAACTTGACTTTAGAACTCTTTAAATGTATTTCCATCCTAGAAGTCTACAGACGGCAATCTTATAGGATATTAACTGGCTTAATTAATAGCATGTTGTCAACAATATGTTAGATGGTAGACAAAATAACTCATTTTTAATACAAATAGTCGATCATTTAATTTTAGGAAATTAATAGCCTCCTTTTTTCCTTTGAGGTTCACAGAATTTTTATGTGTATTTGTAACTTTTTATTTTAAAAGTTTTTAAATAGTAGTTGATTTTGTTATAAAAAATTATAAATAACATGATGTAAGTTAATGTTTATCAAAAGTAATATCATTCATAATAATTACATACTTAACAATTTTACATAGTCAATAAATGGTGGTAAGGGAGGATAGATTTATATTTCATGTATTTCTGAGATGGATTCCATGACAGAGAATTTGGTCTGTCTGAAAGGGCACACCTACTAACTGATTAAGAAGTGAGATAATACATTTAAATTCTTTATATTATGGAATCCATCTTTAATGTTCATACAATCCTCAATGTCTGTGTATCTCCCTTTCCCTGGCATTTTTGTACATAAAAATTGATTTTAGTGTTCTCTTTTACCTATCTAATGTTGGTGACATAATTTCCACATTATATCTATTGTTGCTTCATTAATTTATTAATAATTATTTTAACACAATAACTTCATTATTTTATTCAAAATATTGCAATTATATCTTAAAAATTGTTACATGAATACATACATTAGGTGTAGAGGGTACAACCCAGCTGTTCCTCCTTATCATAACATGACCTTACATGTTATTACAGTAGTTGTCCCTGTTATGTGTAGATGTCATTGTTGTTGACAACTTTTTTTCTTATATTTATAAATATCATTAATAACTTATTCTTTTTAAAGGATTTCTTCCCTAGTCCTTGTTTTCTCTATTGTTCGTAAAAATTTCTTCCGTAATTTTATTGTTTAGGAACAATTTACAGGATGCACATATAATCAACATGTAACCAAGATTTGAAGGTATTCACGTGGTATTTATTAACGATACTTGGGAACTAAAATCGAGGTTGATACGTTTAACTAATTTTTTCCACCATCCTGTAGATGTTGTACACAAAATTTTCTGTGAGCCTTTAAAAAGTGCTTTTTGTAAACAGTAATTACACTATCATTTGCATACGTAAACAACTAATTATTTACCTAGCTCAGTCTTCATTGATTAGAAACTGTATAGATTTTATAATAACACACAATCATATCTTGTAGACCAAAATAGCATACCTACTTGGGGTTGCTGGAACAGATGTGCCCATAAAGGAGATCCAAGACTTGATGCTACCTCATCTGGTAAGTTAAACATCTTAATAGCATTAAAGTTTTATAATACTTGCATAAGTTACAATATTTTTTTCACTATGAAATTTGGACAATTATTTATAAGTATCCATTGTAGTTTTGTCCAACTAGTTTGCTCTGAACATGCACATAAACCAACATTTTCAATATTTGAGATAATTTACTTCCAATGTTTTTAATCTATGGTACTCGAATAGCTGTATCATTAACTTGTATTGTCTATAGAGTGGATTTTTTTCAAAGGTTCTTTCAATCAATGACTTTATTTAAAATTTAGTCCTGTATCTATAATTACCATTATTCTGCTACAGTCCATACTCCATATACAAGCATAATTAGATTTTTTTTAAATTCTTCAAGAAAAAGCCTCCTCAGCTTTAATGTATTTAATTCTTTCACATCTGGTAATCTCTCACTAATTATTATAAATGTTTAAATTATTCCAAACAATTGACCATTTTTAATATTCAATAGGTTTGTATTTTTAATCTGCTTTTAACAATAACATTATTGTTCTTTATCATCTTTCTTATTTAGTTGATTAGTTTCTTTTGAGAACTCATATAGTCTTCTCATTTAATAACAACTACATTAATCATGAATTTTGACAGATATTTAATTAAAATTTCTAAAAGTTAAAGTATGTTGTAGAATTTGGATTATTGTAAATTTAATTGAAAAAAAAGCTCTGCAAGGCAGTTCAATAAGTTACAGCTTATATATAAAGCAGACTTATAAATACAATATGTCTCAGATATTTAATAAGATTATTTATTGACTTAAAATATAAAAAAAAAATATATAATTTCAGGTCAGCTGACATAAATGCACTGTACATATAAAAATGTTATTACTAAATAAATGTAGCAGAGACTTTTAGTATGTGTTATTTTAACTCATACACATTACAAGAATGTTTTTTTAATGTTATGAAGCTATAATATGATTAATTTCAATATTTCAGCTGGGAGTGAATGGATATGCTTTCATTGTCACTAATAATGGGCATATTCTGACACATCCTGACCACCGTCCCACTGTAAGTTTGAAGATAAAAATAATTCAACAGTTGCTTAATGAAATTCGCACATGTATTATGAATAATGTAGTCTAATAAAAATAAAAACTTTTCCCTTCTAAAGTTTCAGGGAATTTTAAAACCAAGTTATAACAGTGTAGATATGACAGAAGTAGAATTAGTGGAGGATGATGACAAACCCAGGATATTCAGTGAAAAATTGCTTAAAGTGAGTTTCATTAAAAAATTACAACACATGTTCAACTATCAAATGTAGTTCTGATGTAACATTATTACAACATTTTTTCCTCACCTAATAGATAAGTTAATTTTACAATTTAAATTTTAATTCATCTTTTGTTTTTACAGTTACGCAATTCCACGATAAGTAGAGAGACGGGTAATGTCTCTTTAAATGTAAAATACCACCTGGACAACCTTGTAAGTATAATTATAATATAGCTTATGAGAGATGAAATTTATTTATCTAAATAAATACAATTGCTTGTTATTTTATTTTCAGAAAAGAGTTTCTACGGGTAAACGATCATATCATTACTGTCCTATTAAGAATACACCATTTTCACTTGTTGTGTCACTGCCACATAATGCATTTAGAGTCCATGCTGAAAAAGAAATACGGCGTTTATGGTCAAATGGTTAGTATTATGTTTTGAACTTTAAATATGCTGAAACAGAAATGTCAAACTACTTTATTGCCTGAATATTTAAATAATTGTATAATTTACTTTAACA
The DNA here is from genome assembly GCA_037074705.1 of Zhengitettix transpicula. Classification (NCBI taxonomy): domain Eukaryota; kingdom Metazoa; phylum Arthropoda; class Insecta; order Orthoptera; family Tetrigidae; genus Zhengitettix; species Zhengitettix transpicula. The sequence goes on along the minus strand of CM073594.1, from coordinate 64,522,749 downwards.
AACATGAGGTACATTCCAAATAATTATATGATTTTGTATTCCTCAGGTGAAAACATTGAACATTACTTTGTTGGAAATTGGGCCTTGCATCCAGAATGGTAAGTTTTTGTTATGCACAGTACAAAGCTGAGTTTATTGTAATATATAACATTATTCCTGTTATCCTTACACAATTTATTTTATAATTAGTTTGGCCTATTATGAATTCATTAACCTATTAAAAATTGGATATTTTATTTGTGATGTTGTGAACACACTGTGAAACTAAAATACCCAAGCTAATGGTCATTTTCAGTATAAGTTCCTCTAGTAAGTTATTGTAATACAGTTAATGTCATTCTGTCTGAAACACAATTTTATATTCAAGTAAATACTGCAACCCATTTTGGTTAATTATCTTAGTTCATAAACAAAATCATTTCAATTATTTGGATTAACAATTACTTAAAAATGAAGAAAAAGTTCTCGAGTAAAAGCGATTGTAATGTGACGTTTCAACGACCAAATGCACTTCCGTCATCTTCCTCCTGAGGATAAGAGAACTTTTTCTTCAACAAATACACCAGGAAAGCCTTCAATCTTTGATCTTAAAAGTGTCTTCTCATTTTTTTAAAGGACATATTGCCGCTACTTTTATGATACAGAACATTCCAATCTTTCACCAGAAGAACTTTTCCTCCACTTTTTACGCCAAACACAGCGAAAATTTCAATGGTTGTCCAAGCGTGTGGTGACACCACCTGAGCATGTTGGATTACGTAAGTATTTGCAGTTTACGAAAGCAAGTTGCATTAATGGTACTGTAATTTTTTAATATAATATTCTTAGTAACTAATTATATTTTTATTTAATTGAAATTCACACGAAGAAAAAATAAATTGTGAATAGTTTTGATTTTCATTTTTTGTTTTGCAGCCAATTCATCAACTGGAAATGCAGATAAAATGACCAACAATTCATACTTTTGTAAGTGAAAACAAAAGTATTTTTTTATCATTTTTTCAAAATAATATGCTGATTAATTTTTAACAGAGATTAATTATGATAAAGGGTTCAATAATGTCCTAATTAAAGTAATATTATTAACCATAGTAACTAAGGTGGCTTAAAGGGAAAAAATTAGATCTTGTGATTATATCCACACTTATGATATCTGAATCTTCATTAAATTATTTAATGTTGGTGTTATCAAATATTTGTATTAACAACAAATGAACAAACAAATGAATATACTTTGTTAAGTTTTTTTAATAAATAGACATTTGGACTAAAACATAATAATAAGAATAAAATAATTTATAAGAAAGATAGCCGATTCAGACAAAAAAAAAGTGTTAATATAAATACCACACGTTTCTGGGATCCTTGTACCTTTCCTCAGGGTCAAAGAAGAGCCTTGAACAACACTTTTGCACACTAAAATATAGTCTTGAATTTTACTACTTTAGTGACTTGCAAAGTACTGAGTATTTTCCAGTCGTTTGTTGTATCCTATCAATAATAAAACATTGAGGATATTAACTGACTGACCCCTTGGCCTTACAGCCCTTTCATAACTTAGGTCTATTGATGTAACTGTCACCTTACATGACATATTCTGGATTCTGAGAGGCACATGACCAGTGTGCTAATTCTCCTCCATCTTGTCCTGATTTTTCCTTGTCCATGACAAGCACAAACATCCATGCCCATGCTATTACAAAATAGAGGACCTTTGATACAAGGCAATGAAATGGACCATTATACCACATTAGCTTCGCGAAAATATCCACTACTATTAAAAAATTGTTTCAAAGGATATCTCATGCAGACAAATTCTTGTTCCAATACAAAATTACTGTGATTACAAAAACCATGGTTATTTGAGAGTTTGAAATAATTTGATTATAATGCACAAAGTGAGAAATTATTAAAACATGAAGTGAAGCTATAAAATGAATGGGTCTTTTTAACTTAATCATAATAAGTTGATAAATGTCAATCAGCATGAAACTTTTAAATCGAATGCCATTTTACAATAATGCAAATGTATATTATGACATATTTCAGGTGACCGGGAACTATTTCAGTCTGTGGTATTTGATGCAAAAGCAACAGATTCTTTCTTAAGAAATCTTAGTAGCATTCAGAAAGATGATGCAGGGTAAGTGTAAACTTTTATTTATAGTTGTTTCCAGTTAGAGTCATTGTGGAAGGAATAACCAATTTATATTTCCAAACATTCTTTAGTGTGTAACACTTATAAGGAAAAATAATTGTAATTTCAATGCACATATTCAATACAATTATTCATTTTTGATTTATACAGATTTAAAAATTTGAATGATGAGGTAACACCTGCATGATCTACAAATAGTTAATTTTGAATTATATATAATTTTATCACTTGTTTGCTCACAAATGCATTTAAACAATACTTTTAACAGTAAATTATTAAAGTGATTATCAGTAACAATACTCCATTTGTTTCTTAAGTAGCTCTGACACTTAAACGTTTGGAGTTGGTCAAACTCCTAGTCTTGTTTTCATATTGTAAAATGTTACTCTGTTAAACATTATGATGCTAAAAATTGCACAACTTTCACTAACTTTACACATGTCCTTCCTATTTACAAAAGCCCAATTGCAATGCTGATGGTATTATTACCAAGGTAACGTAATTTCTGTAGGCTTTGTATTGTCTTATTGCATAAGATCATTTTTTGTATTAATTGTAACTCCTAACTATAAGTTCAAGTATTTGCCTACTCAAAACAAATTGAAAATATTTCCAGTAGGCAAAATGATATTTTAATATATGTATATACAAGTTTATGAAAAATCTATTTGATACAAATAATTATTACATTTGTATCCAATTAAGTGCCATTGCATATTAAAATTTGGAAGTTAAAACATTTACTAGTGTAAAAAGGTTTTTATGTCATAAAACATTCCTGACCATCAGAAGTTGTTAAAAATTTACAAGGAAACAACTAATTTAATTCAGTTACCTTATTCTTTTCTTACACATACAATTTACACATAGCAATGGATATATACACACACACACACAATAAAAATTTTGCAAAATATGTTAAATATCATCATAAGACATCAAATACAATTTAATTTTTGAATCATTAGTCATTATTAGTTTTATAATCATTCAGAAACTATCATTCGTGGAATTCCTTTGAGAAGTAGTCCTTACTTTCGAGGAATTTTATCCTCTCATAGCAAAATATTTTTGATCTGTAAGGGACACAAATTAATTGAATTTATTGTTACTGAAGTATATTTTACTTATCCTACACTGATGAGCCAAATTTAATATTCAAATAACATAGAATTTCCCGTTATAATGATTGAATAAAATAATATCGGTTTATCAACTGGGTGAATTGTTTATTAAAACACATTGTTTCAGCAAAATTCATCTCCGCCATTGTCAGGTGACTGTGTGCCAAGACAGTTTTGATCAATTTATATCAAAATGAGCTTCACTTTGGCTCCCTGATTGGAAGGTCCTGGCTGAAGTCTATAGTATAAGTCACCTGATGAGGGCGGAGATGAATTTCACTGAACCATTGTGTTTTAATAAACAAACTGAGAATGTTTTATTCAAATTTAATATTAATGATTAACACATATATATTGAACTAGCCAATAAGCAGAAAATTAAGTGATAAAATAAATACCACGTGTTTCTGCTATTCTTGTTACTTTTGTCAGTTGAAGAAAAATTGTAAGAGCATTAAGAAAGACATGTTACATGAATAAGGGAATAAATTATACTTTATTTATCTTTATTAAAGGTGGGGATATTAAATTAATGTAAATCATCATTTATTTACAAAATAAGCAAAATCAAAATATATTACATATGCTTTAAACACTGACTCAGAGCATGAAACTTTCTTTGGGTATTTAGTGTGCCATCACTAAACAGGACAACATTTTGTGCCAGAAAACATACATCTTTATATAAGTTTAATAAAAATGATAAAGGACTGTATATAATATATTATTAATATTATAATGATTAAACCCTTTTTTAATTGCAGTCACATATAAAAAAAAATATTTCAATGTAAATTACATTCAAATGTCAGGATTTAAAATAGGCCATCAGGAGCTTTTGGTTTTTCTAATTATATTCATATGTAAAATCTGATAATTTAATTAAAATATTTCCTTAGGCCAACTTTTTCTATGGGTTTTATATGACATTCTATTGTTTACAATAGGTTACATATGTAATGTTACATGTCCTAGCTCCTGATGGACTATTTTAAAATCCTGACAGTTTAATGTAATTTACATTGAAATAAAATTTTTATATGTGACTGATTAAAAAAGGGTTTAATCATTTATAATATTAATACTTTATATTAGTTTGAAGAACTTTTTTGGCAGTAGGAATGAAAATATTGAAAATTTTACACTAATAAGAATTCACTAGGTCTTTAAACCCTCATCCTCTGCTTTTATATGCACACTTCACAGCTTCAAATAGTTAAGGAATATTTGTAAAAAAAATGGCACATACAGATATAGGATTATAAGCAAAACACACAGACACTTACTTGATAGATGTACTTTGTTACTTTGAAGAAAAATTAAAGATAAAACTTAGAAGTAAGTTGAGAAATTTGCCAACCACATATTTCTATAGCTAGAGACTTCAGTCAAGAACTTTGCCTGAGCAGTAAGATATACTGCAAAAATTCTTACAGTTGGAGCTTGTGGTCTAAACTTTATCAGACTAAGTATGTAGTATTGTCCAAAGTTGTTGGAACTTAGGCTGTGGGTATGAGTTGGTACTGGGTAGAGGTGGTTTGTTATGTGAAATATGTAATGCTTTGAAGAATATAAAGGTGAAGCAGCATTCTCTTATTCTTGAATTGTATATACAAATTTTAGTGTATCATACATTTTTACATTAGATTTATATACTAATGTATGATTGGGTGTACATAATTTACTATGCATGAAACTTAAAAAAGTCTTCAATGTAATAGTGCTTGGAATAATGAATCTTCTTGATAATATTATTGCAGTTATGGCCTTTTTAAAAGTAAAAGGTCACTATAATAAGATATAAATATGTGTTTCAATATATCTAAATACTAAAAATGTTAACTTTATGCTATTCAATATTTGTTCTTGTATCATGAATTACCTGTCATAATAATGCTATTTAGAATGTATATTTTGAAACAATCATTATTGTTATAGTCTTCAATATGTAATTTAAAATATTTTTGTTGGCTAATTAATTATTTCAAATTGTCATTATAATTTAATCAAATGATATGACTAAACTGTCTAAGGAGATGTAAGATAATTAGCCTGGTAGTTACAAAATGGGAAACAATACTTCAACCCCCTCATTAAGTTTCATTAATTTTAATTTACAAGATAATTTCAATTTAAAATCAAATTATTTCTCTGGTTTTAGTTTCAGTAGTGTTTTTGAAAATGACTCATATTGTAATGATTAATATAGTTATATAAATAAGTAGCTATTTAACCGGCAAAATTAAGAGCTAAATAGAAACCAGTTATTTTTGTCTGTTTATTGACTACTTATTTTTCTAATTATTATACTTTTAACACATACACTATGTATATCTTAATTTTGAAAAATGTATAGTGTGACCTATTAAGGAATATTAATTTATTTCCCCATTTTTTTGGCTGCCATAACTCATATTGTTTTGTTATTTTTATTGAAAAAATAAAGTTTTTAACAAAGCCGGTTTTTATCATTTCTGTGGAAATTTTTGTTGCTGTCAAGGGATTTAAAAAATATCAATTGTATTAACAATGTGCTCCCAGATGTATTTTTTACATTTCACGAAACTTTATTTCAGCTTTATGAGCCACATATTTAGTAGTGACCCAATTTGGTATTGTTTGACAGCTACTACTGGGTAATTGACGTTTATTGACAGAAGACCTTTCCTCTGCTTGCTGGTATTTGTTTGCTGATCCTGCCACAAAATTTGAAGCTGACCATTTTTTCCCTAATAATTTGCAGGTGCAGCGTATAATAACATTTATGAAATTTTTTTACAGGAATAGGCATGGATCAAGTAGGAAAAGGTAACTTACACCTTTAACTTGTCTCCTTTTATTCAGTGCTTCAAGGAAATAAGTAACATTTGATGGTAGTATGCTATATGTTCTTACATAATTAATTTACTTTTTACTGCTGCTGTGGATAAAGTTTAATCCTAAATTGTAATTCTTAAATTTCATGTCTACAGTCATCATGTGGATATGTAATGTTTGTTCTAAGTATCAAAATTAACCAAGATCTTCAAAGAACGGCCAAAAAAGAATCCTTTTCACGAAATCTGTACAAAGTAAATTTTAAAATCCTGTTTTTCACTAGCAAAAATAAATGTACTTCATGTCATTCTAAAAAATATACATTTTTCAAGAAAGTAATAATATTAATAACAGATTTGTATGCAAGATTTACATAGAATTACATTAATTATCATATTTTGTTAACATAAATATATTTCAAAGTGCACAATATGTTTTTTAAGTTTAATATGTGCCATTTTTAATAATTTATTTTGTGCTCAGATGTAAAAACCATCTTTTAAGTTTCCATAATAATTGAAGACCCATTCAATTTGTTAAATTATGCTATTTTTGAGCATTTTACAATTCAGTATATACAAAAATATGAATAAATATTCAGTGAATTGTTCAAATAAGTCTAAGAAAGAGTATTTCTTGTAATTTTTGAGTCCATAATATAATTTTTAATTTTATTTATATTAACTTTCTGCTCATCACCTGTTTCCATTATTAACTTATTCTAAATAAACCTTAAATACTTTTTTCCTACTGACATTTCTATCTTAAATTATAAATCTTTAAAAGTTAATATTTGGTCAACTTAATGCCAACTATTAATATTTTTAAAAAAATGTATCTTCAAATTTAACCACTTCTGAGTACAAAATAGATTAAGTATTATCAAAATTTATATTTACTACAATTATATCCATTTTGTGCCACATGTGAAAATATTTGTTCTTGTTTATGACAAAATGTGAAATTTCATGGCAGCTATGGCATAAGTATATTCCTTATGTATTTTATAAATTGAATTTTTTTATCATTGTTCTTTACATAAATACCAAAAAGTAAGGTGTCAATTTTAATTGGTCTTACAAATGTGCTAAAAGTGGAAATTGAATTTCTGCATTGCCAAACTGCAAGAGATAATTTAATCATAGCTTATCACAAAAACGTGTCAGTGTGAGAAATAATCTTTTAATCATACTATCAAATGTTTCAGTTTTCAGTTGAATCAAGATTGAATATTGCTTGAAATTTTATTAAAACATGTCAAATGCTATAAACATATTTTTTTCTATTACACTCAAGTTGATTTCATCACCAAAGCTCAGTTTTGTTATTCAAAAATTGACATTTAACTTTTTGTATTTTCTTATAGATATATATTGCTGTATTTTGTTATTGAATCGCAAAGTTTTGCTATTGAGAGATTTAAGCTGAAAGTTTAGCATTGTATTATTATGCAGCAATTGAAAATCATTGAATATTTCAGCATAATTTTACACCTAATGCAAACACAATTACTTGCTAGAGAAAGCTTTTATGAAGTGCTAATATTACCATTTTTCTTTGTTTTTTGTAAGGATGGTGCTTCCTGCTCCTTTATGTAACAGCTGCAGTAGATTGAAGCTATTTACTATTAAAAACTTAATTAAATTAATATATTTTATTACCTAAATGTTATAAGTCTGAAATTCATTAACATGTTTTGTTTTAAAATTAATTAAATATTCTCCAGGTTGTTTTAATGCTGGTGTGTGTATGTATTTATTCACTTCAAAGAGATCTGAAGATTTTCTAAAAATAAATTTATATTACATATTACATGTATATATACTAAATTCGGTAACTATACTAAAAATCTCCTATTGTTATGAAAAGTAAAATGTAATATGCTATTGATATAAAGCTCTCCTTTAAAACTAATTTTTAGCCAAACTTATTGGAATTGGACATAATATGGCACTTAAATTGTCTGATGACATGAGAACTGTAACAAAATCATTAAATAAGATAATATCACATATTATACTAACCCAGCTTTTACAAGTTGTGGTTACAAAATTTGTCTTTTGTGCCAAAGGAGTTACCCATCTATTCCATGTGCTGCTGTTTCATACTAAATATTGTGAATCAATAATTAGCTCACATAGTTATTCTAATGGACTTTTCTGAATTTACAGAAAAAAAAAACATTACCTAATTGAAAAACTTAGGCTACAACAATTTGCATACAGAATTGAATTTCACAATGGTTACACTTGTCGACAGTGTGTATAAAATATATGTAATATTTCATTGTAAATACATGCAACTTTTGACATCCTGTTGTATATTTAATGTGTGAAATAAAAATTCCACTATGTATAGTGAGGAGTAGATATAGTTCTCTTTATTTGAATTTGCTATGCTTTGTATGATTGCATGCATAATTTTTGCAGCCTATTAAAACAGAAGATGACAAGATTGACATTATTTATAGCTTGCTATTAGCCTGCATATTATTTGAAATATTGAATTAACATTTGTATCCATTGCCCTTAGTTTATTCAACAATAAATAGTTTTTTGAGTAAAATTTTAACATTTAATTCAACTATTCACTTTGTAACTTGCAGGAAACAATTCCAGGAAAAATTTGGAATCACCATATCCTTTGTTTCTACTCGAAGTGGGCTTACAAGATGGGATGATATTGTACCTGCAAACAAAGAACTGAAAGAGTAAATCTTAATAATTTTGTATTTATGAAGCTAATTAAAAATATATTTACTCCTCGATTTTCACTGCTAAATTGTTTTCTTATGGATAGGAATCACTTCAGCAAACTTCATAATCGATCAATAGATGAGACTTGGTACAAAAGAGCCGTCGAACAACATTACGAAAATAATAAGAGTTTTGTTTATTCAGTCCCTTTTGATGCAGGTATGTTGAGAAAACTGTTATAGATGTTGAATATTGTTGTTTCTTTATTTATATAAATTGTTGACATTTGTTTACTTAAGACCAATCTCACTCTTTCCATATCCCTCAAGCTTCTCACGGTAATATATCGAAAATACTATTCTATTCTGGACTCCGTTTTTGGTTAGATTGTAAATATCACTGCCTTGCACATTTGTAGGGAGAACAGATCCTTTTCTCTAAATTTGCTACACCATGGACACAATCCTTAATGCTCAGGTAAGCTTCTAGATCTGTCTCTCTTTCCTATATATCCTATATGCTGAGGAAAATTTGAACTGTTTCCTACCAGATCTCATTGTTAATTAATAAACCCTTCCTGACTGTTAGATAATTATATCTATTTATTTATATTTTGTGTAGTTAATCTGGCTGATAATATATTTTACATTTAGAATTAAATTGTGGAATTAATTTTTTATGTGCATAAAATAAATGGAAATGGAAAACAAAAACATTTTGGAATTGTGATAATAGTGAATATTGTTAATATTTGTTTCAGGTGACAAAAATGGAACTTTGGTTACAGCAAGCCATGCAATATTCCATTCGAATGCACCAGCTGCGGTTGTTGGTTTTCAATTTTTACATGCTGCATTTTACACCCTCTTCAGAAATATCTCCAACAGTGTCAGTGTTGCCTTAAGTATTGCAATTTTTTTCCCTCCGTGGAACTAATATTGAAATTTTATGCTAACATGATTTTGTAAAAATTAAATACACACACACAAATATATATATAAAATTGTGATATTGTTATGGAAAGGAAAGAGAGAGAGGTTAGTGCGGTGTAGCCATAGGGAACCAAAGGTTGTTCTTGTTCTTCAAATTTTCAGAGGCTCTCAGCCTCCTTCTTCAAAACTCCGCAGTCCGCAGCCAGCTGCTGCACGGAATGGTTTAACACTCCTTCCTGAAGAAGAAGGCTGAGAGCCTCCGAAAATTTGAAGATCAAACTTTGGTTCCCTATGGCTACACCACACTTCACTTTCATGTAAGCCACAAGCTATCTCTCTTTCCTTTCCATTAAAAACAATTATTTTTGACAATGTCATATCCTTACTAATATTATTATTATTATTATTATTATTAATATATATATATATATATATATATATATATATATATATATATATATTGAGTGGACTAGATTAGAATTATAAAGAATACAGCACAGTATTAATACAACTTGAAAACTCATCTAATGTGACTATTGGTTTCAGTGTGATCCAGAAGACATAGAATGTTACATCTTGGATGACAATGGCTATGTTGTTATTTCTGAAAACCATAAAGATACAGGAAAATTTTTTGGAGAAGTTAGAGCTAGTGTCATGGAAAGTATGATACAACATAGAATTTTCAAGACCATTCACATGTTTGATTATCAGGCTGTATGTTTTCGACCAAAGTCTACAAATAGCAGAGCATCGTTTTTTGTTACAGTAAGTACTTAACTAATTAAGATGACTTTTTACTAATATATTTAAATATAAAATTTTGCACTTAATAAGTTTTAGTAACGCAAATACTACTAAAAATTTCTGATGTGAATATTGATTTTTCTCTGAGTATTTCACTTAAGTTATAGCTTAAGGCCCTATTCTTTCAAATTTCTTTTTCCTTTTTCTGCATTCCTCAAATAACCACATTATTCTGAGTGAAAATATCTTAGCCTGTGTCTCTGTAATTTTTCATAATTTTTCAATGAGTTACATTTAAATCTTCTTCAGGACTATTGAAGAAAATAGCAATCTTATGAATTGTTAAGATGATATGATTTCATCAAATATATCATCACACAAGATAAACTTCAAATATCAGACAAACATTATTCTCTATCTTTCTATCCCTTCCAGATTTTGAGATGGAAAATGCCATAATCATGTCTTCTTATTTTGAAACTTAAGTTGATAATTTATTCCTCAAAAATTGTCAGTTTAATTCTTAATTTTTTCTGTAAATATGGATTGTGTGATTGACAAATTGCTATGTGAATTATTTATTTATATAAATAACTTACTATTTTATGTTTTGTAACAATGTGGGAACTAAGTTTCTCAAATTTTCTAATTGCAGCCCTTAACTCATTTATTGTGGCTGCTGGAATGGTTTTTGGTAAATTTAACATGGATGGTGGGTCAAATTAATCTGCAACTCCTGTGGGAACTACCTGTCTTTGCTAATGAATATGGTATGCTTGCACATACAACAATTTGCTTTTTGTTAAATGCTTTCTTTTCAGTTATGATTGTTGATTTAGATTTCCAAGTCATTGCACAGAGTTGGCTGAAGCCTAAATAATATATGCATGTTCTAACATTTGGTACTGTAGCAAATAAATTTCTGTCACCAAATGAAATCAATCTAATTGTTTATTTTTCTCCTGAATTTTGGAATATTGAAACATTGACCTGAAGATTAGAAATGTGTCCACATGAAACATAACAATAAAGCTGTGTGTCAATTCAGTAATATGGATAAGATATTATTCATCATCATAAGCCAAAAAAAATTGAATATAAATTAAATTTCAATAGATTTTTTAAGTTTTTGTAATTGCAGTTTGTCTAATATACCTATACAATTCTGTTAACAGAAATATCAGATGGTGAAATTGAAGATGGTAATGGGATGATGGAATCTGGACAAATGGATGGTGGAAAGGGAACCGAAAAGCAATATGAAAAGTGGACCATAAACCGAACTCGTCCACAGCCCTGTGACATGGAGGTTGATTTGTACAAATTACAGCGACCTATTAAATTTGATCAACAAGGACATTTACACACCTCCATGACGCCTCAATGTTCACTGTAAATCATTTTATCATAACTGTTGTGTGAAAAAATTATTACAATATATTTTACTTCATCTGAGTACATTCAGAGTAATTTTTTCCTTAGATAATTTAAAGCAATGTATTTATCTTATACTTGTGAAGTTCTTCTATATAATTTCTCTCAACATATTAGTTGTTATATATGTATATAATTTTTTTATACAGGCCATTTGATGTTCAGGAGATTCAAGCTAGCAACTTGATTCTCGTAGTTGTGGACTTACTTTGTGACATGAAGGTTGATACTATGATAACTTCAAGACCTGAAGAAGTAACATATGATGAAGGCTTAGCATGTTACAAGTCAAAACATACTTTGTTCCGACAGCGTCCAGTTTCTTGTATAAATAATCATACTGGGGTAAGAGTGTAACATCAGTATTTGCTTATTGTGTTGTTTTCCAACTTTTTGTTCCCAATATTCAGTGTTAAATTGTACACCACTTATTAGACTAATCTCGACACCAGATTGTATGTCAAAATGAAAAATTTATGTATGATTGAAAATTAATGATACGAAAGCTAGTTGAATACAGAAAAAAGAAGTGATAAAATAATACCACTCAAAAGTGTTTGAGTTTTGTCAACTGACTTGTGCAGTTGGGTCTCTCTAGGCTCTTACATTTTTTCTACATCTGAAGAAAGGAACAAGGCTTCCAGAAATGATATGTGGTATTTATATTATCACTTCTTTTGTCTGTATTTGGTTATCTTTCTTATTATTAAAATTGTATGTAATTTCCCTTAAAATACATTCCCCTTTTTCACAGCTAAATTTAAACACTTAAAAAAATCATTGATGAGTTTGATCCAATTTTCTGTAAAGGTTAAAATGTATTCAGACACACTACATTTATGCAAAAATATTGATTGATCAGAAATAAGTGTAATGCAGTATATAACATACCAGACATTGGAAGGTGTGTGGGATGAAATTATTTTCATTGGTTTAATAAACATAAAAATTTTGAAGTCTTTTTAATTAAATAATTGCTACTAAAATAGAATTATAATAGGGAAACAACGAAGTTCAAGGAAATGCCAAATTTGAAACAGGGGAGAGATTTTAATCCTATTGCTAAAGAAAATGTTTAACTGTTTTAGTGCAGTTTTATGTTGACACTAATCCAAAATTTAATTTCTATTCCAGGAAAAGGACATTGAGTTATGCGGGAACTGCCATGGACTTCACTGTTGTATAATATTGCTTCTGTTTAACTTGTTACTGAATTATCTCGCTTCATAAGGATTTCCGTATCGCTACCAAGACTTACACGTGAAGTAAAAAAACTGTGATAAACCGGAAGATCGTGGTTGTCCCAGCCACGCATCTTCCAGAACTGTTCTACGTTTTCTATATTTTACGTTACGATCTGAAGTGTTGAATTTTATTACAAAGCTCTGAATGTGAATAATTGTGGGTATAGTTTACATTTGCACATGTAAACAAAAGTTTATATATGTTGCTATTCATAATAAATGTTTGTTAAATTTATATCTGAATGAACATTTTCTATTGCAATATACAATTTCTTACAGACTTAAAAAATATTGTATGTGGGTTGATATTAGTATGCAGTTTTTGTTCAAGTCAGCAGCTGTATGATGACTGAACGGAAAACCCATACAATAAATGTCCTGATTCCTAATTCTATTGCAATTTGACTTCTCTGATTTTATTCTTCAATACTCATTCAATAATATATGTAACTGTATTTATCCTAATTTAATGTGAACCTTTTTCAATAGTTTTGCAGCTCAATTTTAGGCAATTTGTCATTTTGTTATAATTATTTCACTTTTTGTTTCCAGTTTTACGCCTGTTGGACTATTTAAAACCAGAACACTAAAAAGTTAAGAAGAGTAATTAAAGAAATAAATTGTTATTAAAGTTTCAAACAGTATTTGTAAGAGTATAAATACTTATGCATTATACAAAACTTATGATAAATGTGGTACAAATCCACCAGGAACAAGATTAGCTAGCAGGATTGGAAAGTAAGAAACAAAGGACATTTTTCTAATAATCAACTCAAATTAAATTAAATAAAGTCAGACAAAACTTTTAATTTTAATAACATGAGATTAACGGAAGAAAACAACAATTGTTTGTAACAGTTTACTGTTATATTCTCATTTTTGTTTTGCTCAGAGGAGGTAAAAGGAGGGTTTAATATTTTCAGAATGTTGTTCCTACTAGATTTGTATCTATAAAGTAATGAGAATTGTAAAGGGTGAAAACTTCTAATTACTTGGATAAAGAACTATATTCCTCTGTGTCTGATAAAATATACAACAGCAAATTATTGCAGCATTCTAATGTCTGTGATTTTAAATTTTATAAATGTAAGTCTTCTGGGAAGCATGAACTTTTTCAATAAATTTAATGGCTATCCTCTTTTCAGTCATAATAATTCTGTTAATATTTCACATCACAGCATATAGACTTAGTTCTTGCGATACATTGAAATGTCACTCGGTATCTGTTCAGAAATTTTGTTCGACTCAAGTTGAGATCCATCTCATTTTAACTTGATCTTTAATTGTATCACATGTTTCAATCAGAAGGAAAAGTCATTACATCGTCAGAGGTGAATTAATTAAACAATGCACCACTATAACATACTTTGTATATTCACAAAAGAGAAGTGGAATACATCGCCATTTATATACCAATTTAGTAATTTTGATTTACTTAAAATTTAAACAGATATCTTAATATAAAAAATATAGTAATGTGAACTGTGTTGTATTTCTCACCATGAGTAGTGGATTTCTTCTGTTATGTTACATTTGAGAACTGTTTTTTTCAGTTCTCAATTTTAGCTTCTAATATACCTGAGTAAAGCCACAACTGCTGGCAGAAACATAATGCTGTGTATTCAAATTCCAAATGATATTCTGTCATTGTGAAAACTCTAACAGAAAGAGATAGGGTGGAGGGACAAATTAAATATTTTGTGTCTGCAAAGAGGATATGTTCATATTATTGGTATCTTTGTGCCAAAGAGGTATGTCATTATTTCTTATGTAACCTGTTAATCATATTTTACATCAACTTACAGAAATTAAGCTTATGAAAAAAAGTCATTTGTTTGTGTTCTAAATTTATCATGCAAACTTTGTTCAGAATTTTATTGATAAACCCCTTTTGTCTCAAAATCATTAACCTATTTAAATTTGTAGTTATTTTATGTGCTATTTATTGCAGCAAATGGAACTCCTGAAAGGCTTGTTTACACAGTTCGAGTTCTATTAGTCAGTTGCTGCAGATTTCTTGCTATTTTCAGTAATAAATAAATAAATTACATGAATCCCAATAAACTTTTAGGGTAAATATGTGGAATTCTGCACACAAATAAAATGATTGAATAATTGTCAGTATTATCACTTGCATGTGCAAATTAAGATGAAATGGGCATTACACTGCATGATAACATTCAATAAATACAACTGTTTTAAAACCAATAAGTAACTGTGAGTAACCAAAATCTTATATAACAAGTAGTTCGTACTGTGTAAACAGGTCTATAGACATACATATTGTAAACCAAAGAATATTTTAATGTTAATTTGTTCACATTTGCTTTAAATATTTATTATTGAAGTTTCACCTTCAATGTCGATGTTTTTGAAAGGAATATTCTTATTGTTACAAAATTAATTAAAAACCTTTTAAATGTGTAATGAAGTGTGACATTTCCTAACTGTTACAATCACTGACCCTCTGTATACAATTTTTTTGTAAGGTTTCGTGAATGAAATGTGCTTTACATGGCATTTTAATGTCTAACAAATTTTAAATTTGCTTGTGAATGATGAACTTAATAATATCTTAATTATGTTTATTGCTTTTCCTGTATACATTCAGCAATTTTTATCTTTATCAGAACTAATATGTAATAACATACATACTCCAAATATTAATTGAAGTGAGTGTGTTATTACAAATGTGTGAAGCTGTGTAAAATCTTTTTAACTTTGTACTTTACAATTTCACAATGGTGTTTTATCATAAAATCCGGCCACTTAAACAGTTCTCAAATAATTAGATATTTTGCCTCTTTTAAGCAATTGTGTTGGTTTACATTTTCAAAAGTTTGAAACTTTAGATGAAATCCTTGTTGATACAAATGTTCCAAGTGAATTTGTCAGACCCATTGCACACTAAGAACTGATAAAGAAAAGTTCAATCAGTGTTATTTTTGTAACATTTTCTGGATTAATAATTTATAATAATTTTTATGTTGTTTATACATATTATGTAAAGTAAAACTTTGTGGCTAAACTGGTCAAAACAATGCATTCATTTCACAGGATAAAAATATTTACAGTATGGATAAGCTTACAATTTTTTTGATGTTGTTATTTACAAATAAAAATTCAATTTGATGTATGTTTCAGAACTGTTATTACTGTCAATTATTACAAATTTACATTGTTCTTTTATCTATTTAATTATAGTTATTACTAGTATGTAATTTTGTGACAAATACTCACATAAACATGATTATTTATATTTTAGTTTCTGTAGTAAGAAATTAAAAACCTGTTAATCAAGTAAATTATTGAACATCAATTAATTATTTATACTTGTGAGTTATTCATTTGCAATAATAAATAATTTCATTGACTTGTAACTTGTTCAATTCCATTTCTCACATCATAACAGTTATTATTCTGAAATAAACCACCTCTACAATATTTGTTACAGTTGATAAAATTTAAATTATCACACTGATTTCTTCATTAAATTTTTATTTATGTTCTATATTTAAGATACATTTGTAAACGATTCCTCAAATAAAATTGTGCCTTTTATTAATTATGGTTTCATTTTATGAATCCATTAGTTTGTAGTGATAAAATTAGTAAATTAGAAGAAGTTGAACTGTATATTCTGTCAGTCTCTTTGTCCTCATCCCTTGCCTTACCAATTGTTTTAATTATATATGAAATGGATTAGAATAGAAAAGAGAAGGAAAGAGTGTTAAGGATAATTTTCTACAAAGTTGGAGGTTATTGTATGTTGTTATATGTATACAACAATACAGTAAATATTCAGTTTCAGTCAGAAGTCTTAAAAAAAAGGATATTTTCATCTGAATAATTCAAGATATCTTTTTCCAACTTTATTATTATTAGTTTAAGTATTCCAGTTGACATTTGATCACATTGTTCTTACAAATCTCATAAATATCAGACAATATTACATTTGTTATTCTGTACCTTTTGGTATCTTCAGGCATCCAACAGACAGACAAATGTGATTTGCAAAGTAGATGGATAAACTTGACCTTAATTTTTGACCAACATTAGATACCATCAAAAAGCAAAATGTTGGTCATAAAGTTGGGTTTACCCATTCACTTTGTATATCACATTTTACTGTATCTATGGCCATCTGAAAATTCATTAAAATATTTTTTATATAAACTTACAATTTTTACATACGACTTCTTTTACATTCTCTCCACTAAATCGTATGAGCTGTGAAATAAAAAATGCATTAATAAAATCAGAGTGCCTTAGTCTTTTCAGCATTATTGAGTACCCATTATGCCAAAGATAAATACTACTATGAGGTTAACACTGTGTAGTAACATAGATTTACACATATATGCAACTCAATATTTCAACTGAATGCAATATCTGACGTTCCGTTATAAAGACAATCAACCTGAAATCAGATGTATATTCTTTGAAGTTTGGATTTATAAATTGTGTTCAACACACATTAACAAATGATTTATCATGTTTAAACTTACTCATAACTTGTCCAGACAACCTAATCTAGTTGTTGAGTTGTGTGTGTTTTTTATATCTCGCTGATTGCTTGAAGCAGCATATCCTTTCTAGATAACTGATGTAATTCATATATCATATCTTCCAACAGTTGTTCACCAGACAGGAATTCCTCCACACAGTGAAAATTTCTATTGAGCCGATGATCTGTTATACGATCCTGATTGTAATTGTACGTGCGTATCTTTTCTGATCTTGAACTAAATCCAATCTTTGATGCAAAACAAGTAACAGAAAGAATTATGTTAGATAATGTTTAATTAAGGTTTAAATTTGTCTGTTGTTATTAAACATATATATGGCAGTGAATGATTAAAATGTTTTTAAAAAAATCGAGAAATTGAGGAAAACATTTATGAGAAATTAACATTTATTTATTAAGTGGAAGAAACTAAACTAATCTTATAAAATAACATCAACCAACTAGTCAGAGATTTATTAAGAGCAATTTAAATCATTATAACAACACTAAGTCATCTCTAACCTCTTCAGATGTAAAATTTGAATTAAAAGACATTTGTAATCTAAAATGTATATAAAAAAAAATACAATTATGTGGAACAAAAATTTGTATAACATTAATTACATGAGAATTGGTGAATAATAATTTCAAAGCTGTAACTTGCACAAATATTGTCGGAAATGAGTGTTATATTTAGACTCTCTTGACTAACAGATGTTATTTCTTTTATTAAAAATGTAAGATAAATGTAACTGTCAAACTAATCTAATTTAAATAGCATACTTCTAAAAATGTACCTGGCTTTTTCTAGTAGCTTTGATCTGTGCAAGCTGTTCGTCTACTTGTTTCTTGAACAAAATTGCCCGAAGTCGCTGAATTGCCATAATTTTATTTCTCACCTGTGTCCTATCTACTTGGCATTCAACTACTATGCCTGTAAAAAGATATATTTATAAAATGAAGTAGGTATTTTAAATAAATAAATAACAAAGCTATAACTTGTATGTTGTTTTGAATGCAACAAATTAAAATTTACATACCAGTTGGTAGATGTGTAATTCTTACAGCACTGTCAGTTTTATTAACATTTTGACCTCCTGGCCCTTTTGCCCTCTTTGTCTCAATTTTTAATTCATTATTTTTTATGTCGATTTCAACCTGTAACATGAATACTTGAATGAACTTTCAAATGGATCAAGAACAGTAAAAACAATATAAATCAAACATGGATACACTAAAAATGTAAATCACAAGACTAATAATAAACTTCTGTTAGTGATTTCTGAATTACAGGTGCTTGTTGTTTCAAAATGAATCAACCGTATGAAATAATATGCACAGTTGAAAACAGTTTGATGGAAAATATAAAACTGACATATGAATTATTAATATTTTAAGTGTTTTGATATGGTTTATATCTGGAGGAAGATACATTTACAATGGTGAATAGTGGGCATGTCCAAACCAAACCTTTCTCTTGCTCAAAAAAGTAAAATAATATGATTTTCACAATTCACAATAGTTAATTAACCCTTTGCACTTGAGGGCTCCGGAGCGGAGCCATTTAAACTTGTCTTCAAGCTCGAGGGCTCCGCTACAGAGCCCTCGAGTGCAAAGGGTTAATTACTGATTATGGATTCATGTGTTCCCTGAATTTCAGATAATAGGAACCATCTGGTAAAATGTGCAGTCATTTAGTAATGACTGAGTGGAATAAATTATCTTTACCTGTGACGGTTGAGGTAGAACTGCTACAGAAGCGGTACTTGTATGGACTCTTCCAGATTTCTCAGTGGCAGGAATCCTTTGCACCCTATGAACTCCTGCTTCATATCTCAACTTTTGGTATGCTCTTTTTCCTGTTACAAGAATGCTGGCATGCCTCACTCCTCCTAGTGACAGGGCCAAAAATAAATGTAAGAGGTAAAACAGGAGCATAGATATTTATGAAAACATGATAATATAAATGTTATAAGTTGTGTACATTTGTGAAGATTTTAAAGTACAAATATTTGAGTAAGTATTTGTCCATGTGCATAGCTTCAGAGAACAAGTAAAGACTAACCCTTTTCTGGGAAATAAAGTGGCTCACCTGCTTCAGCTTCAACAAATTCTGCCAATTCACCTTCCCATCCATTAAATAATATGTAAGCACTGTACATATGAAACAGATCTTTAGTGAATAACATTGCTTCCTGACCTCCAACTCCAGCAGATAGTTCAAGAACAGCATCAGAGATATTTGCCTGTATGTCCTTGGGTGTTATCAGGTCTAATATCTAAAAAAAAGTAATTTCCTGGTAATATACATGAATTATTACATAAATTGGAAATTTTATAATTGCTAATAAGAATAGTAAAATAAATATTTGTAGCACAAGAAATCATTACCTTCACATCTAAAGAAACTAATTTTTCTTCATATAATTTTTTCTCTTCGTTTGCAAGTAATTGTAATTCTTTGTCGTTTTCATCTGTAATATATTCATCCAAATAACAATATATTAATTCACAATTTCAACTAGAAGTAATTTAAATTTTATCATTGAGATTGAAGACAATATACAAATTATATACACTAATCTTGTTTTGAAAGATGAATCTTAATTTACACAATTATTGTTAATTGAGTATTATAATTTAGAATATAGAAAAATAATTTACATATAAGACATCTCTATGATAAAAATAAGATAATGAAAAGTTTCAGAATGAATTAAGTTGGGGCAGAAAGAGAACTGAATGGTTGAAGCGAAGAAAGCCTGATAATTTCCAAATTTAGAAAAAAAAAATAAGCACAAGGGGAAATCACATTCCAAATGTTAAAAGTGAATACAGCATATATGCTTAGTCTGAAATAGTGTTTAGACATTGTTAATGATAGTTAAATATATTTCATAAGAGTTTATTTGGGTTGAGGTCCCACTAACCTTTACTCGAAACTATTTCATTGAGAGAGTTAATATTTTCCTTTATGTTTTGCGTCTCTTTAATTATTTCAATCAATGGTTTCAACTCGGCAAATCTTTTGCTGGACTCTGCTCGCTCTTGAAGTAATTTATACTCTGATTGTAGTTTCTGAACATACTCTTCCACTAATGGGTGGTTACGAGTTATTTGTTTTATGTCATGTATTGTGCTGAAACGTACAATTCCTGTAAGAATTGGCGAAGCAGCAATATTTTTATAAGCGAACGTAACAGCTTTAGACCAATAAAACGGAAGTTTTAAAGGACGCATCACAATATTTTATAATAAATTATATAGTCATTTATTGTTTATCAATGTTGCACGCCTAACATAAAAATACATAGAAAAATTCTGAAATAAATATTTACATATATTATTTAGATACTACATTTTCAAATTGCGAAATCAGCGCAATTCGTGCTTCTTTGTTTTTTTTAAGATCATAACAAAGTGCTATTCCATCTTGTAGCATAAGCTGAAATTCTTTGATGTGTGAACAGTAGCAGTAAAATATTAACTTGTACGAACTATAAGAGTTGTGTATAGGAATAATGACTGAGAATAAAAAACAAATAATAAATGTGATGGCGAGAAGGTAACATGTAAATATCGCGTTACTTCAGGGTGCAAATCGATTTACTTTCAAATGTGATACTTTTATTATTTAAGCATTATCTTTGACTTATTGAAGCTTGAAGATGTGATATATAAGCACAAAAACTTGTATTCATCTGTCGTAACAAAAGCAAAGCAATGGCGTTGCCTGATCATATAAACCTACTAATATTAACCTCTAAAGTGATAGGAATAATCTACCAGACAGCGTCAGGCTTGTAATGACAAATGTTCGTTCCTTTAATCGCCCTCAGGGTTCGAATTATAAATATTTTTTTATATGTATTGTAATGTTACAATGGTAAATCTATTTCTCGCAAAAATAATTAACGCGGATCGTTCAATAATTCCTCTCTGGATTAGTTTTGTGCTGTATTGTGAAATGCATCTTCATAATTACCGATATAAACGAGTCGACGCTGAGTTTCATTCTTAAATATTATAAAGACATTCAAATCGAATATCTTTGAATATCTTGTCAGATACGCGTTATCAGATTTTGATCCTTTTTATGGACATCTGTTATATTTATTTTTTATAATTATTATATTCAATTTTTTAAAATATTTTATGCCGATTTACTATGATTTTTTACACAAAATGCTCATTGTTCACTACCGTTGTTGTCATTGTTCAGGCTGATTTCAAGCACTGTTTACTCGCTTATAGTAGTCAATTGTAGTAATTTGTCTTAATTCGTTGGTCAAATAATTTACGTATGTTCATAATCAAATTTTGTACGAATATTCCAAGAAAGGGTACTGTGATATTTGGGCAATGCGATTAAGCGTTTCTATTTTTGTATTTAAAAGTGCCTCACAGATCCGCGTGCAGCCATTGGTTGGGGCTTTGCCTCCAATTGCGACAAACAAGCGTCTGAATGTCCGCAAGTTACTTTATCCGCACTATTTACCAATTCCAATGATTTGTTATGAAGTTGTAATGTGAACCAAAACGAAGATATTTATTGCGGAAATTTGAGATATCTTATTTCAACATTGTAATTATAATCTGAAAAGCAACAGGTAACATCGGTTTGTCGTATTTTTGTGTTCTTTTTAATCTTTTTCTTTTACCCTCTGCCAGAATATATAACTTTTCGGGCAACTCAACTTTGTTGTGATATTGAATAGAATGTGGATAACCACACTTTTATTCGATTACCTAACAGGCTTACTAATTAACTGATATATCAGATTAGTTATAGATTTAAAATGTTGCGCGTTTGTAGTTTAACTGTTAATTGATATTTATTAAAACCAACTAGCAAATTTTTTCCTCACAAATTTAAATTTCCTTTTGTAAGTATAAATATGCTCGTGCGCATTTGTAACTTATTTAAATAATCGTTTCCTCTCCTGAATAATCAAGCTTAAATCATTTAAAGTTTATTTGATGTATCAGGGTTGTAGTACTTTTACTGTTTCTACATTCTGTTTTATGACTAGTGAATGGCCAAACATAATATTTCTTTATAATAACCAAAGTTGTGAATTGCGAAATATATTTCTTTAGGAAATTAACAAGTAAAATATATTAAAAATGGTTTACATTTATTTATTGAATTCTGTCAATTTAACAAAGCAGTGCTTCTGTTTATTTAACATCTCTGTGTTTAAATAACAATGTTAAACTTTTGGAATCTTATTCTACATATTTTTGTTTGTTTGGGTGTAAAAATGACTATTTTTGGGGAGAAATGTAAAACATTAATTGCAAGTTACGAGCTCATACCATCATAGCTGTGAATACATATATTTTGTGATTGATTTCAAAAGTGAAGTATCTTATTTAATGTATAATTACATAAAAAAACTTAACCCCACACATTATAACAATATACATAGTTAAATTTAGCTGACATCAATATAAAATGTATACACAGCCAAATAAGTACAAGAGAATTTATTAAGATAAACATAAAAATCAATGTTTTGTTGACTTCTTCAGGTGTACACTGGAGTAAATAATTTCTATGTATTGATAAATTCTATATTATGTTATTTGAATAAATTTTACTTAGAACTTTCAAGGCATTCTATGGTTGATGAAACTCTACTTAAAAAGAAATTAAAAATCAAATACTATACATGATTGTTAAAATCTTATTAAGTAAATACCTAATTTCTTGATCTGAAAATTTAATGTCTTTTGATTAAATGCTTAATGAGATGTACCACATTTTATGGCCTGTAATTTGAAAATAATAGAGTTATTTGTATGCATTTGACATTTATAATTAATTGTATGCAACTGTTATTTCAGATATGCTAGTTTTGCCCTGTAAAATTTTATAATTGTCCTTTTAACTCTACTTGCCTATGTTATTGAAAATGATATAACAAAAATTAAACAGAAAATCATGGTATTAATACAATATAACATTTTGTTTAATATTTTGCTACTCAGGTTTTCAAAATGGTGGCTGCAAATAAAGATCAAGATGATGATCCTAATGATGATAAAGGTGAGATATAATTTGATAGTTGCATCTGAATATATGGAAATGATAAATTTGTTTAGTAGCCAAAACACTAATATTTCCAGTGATAAACGGATGTACTATGCTTAATAACAATGGTGTAGAGTAGCCCATTATTCTTTCATTCAAAAAAAATAATTTTAATTTATTGAATTACTATTTCATATCATCATGTTTCAAATAAAGAGGGTTTTTTGGTAATTAATATTGTTATTAAATACTTCTCTTTTAATTTTCACAGATGACAATTTCATCTGGCAGGACTATTTGGAAATGACAAAAACTGAGGAAGTACCCCATGTTCTTTTCACTCATGTAAGTTAATTTTTTATATTACTAATGTGACACAATAGAGTGGATCATTGAATTACACTGTTGTAACTTAGATAATACAAATCTAAAAATAATTCCCAAACTATGAATATATATGGTGTTACTTGTGTTCCTATGTCAGAGTAATTTTCAGGAAAAGTAGAGATTAAAAACCAAGGCTTAATGCTTTACAAAGTGAGCCACTATACATTCTAATAATCTGCCACCTCAAAGTTAACATTCACCACTGAATCCATGTAACAATACTTCTGTCTCCTCTACAACTCATTGACTCTTTTTAAATTCTCTTTCATCCCTATATTGTTTTGTTTGGAGAGACCTATAACATGCATTATCCATTTGTACAAAAGTTTCATGTTTTCAAATACGGAATTTTTATATTTTTTTTACTGCCGGACTCGTTGACTAATTTTATAATTTATCACATCAACTTGATCAATGTCTTATGGCCAGCATTTCAGACTAACTGTTTAAATTGGGATTGACAAATTTGCATCATATGTCACAATAAGTTTGAAATATTGTCTGCTCAATTTTTTTTATGATGTATGTACTGAAAAATAAGTGACATTTTTTAATCTACATTTTATTTAGGTTTACTTAATGAAAATGCAAGTGTATAATATGATATTGAATAACTGACATGGTCAAATATTTTGTTAAAGGTTGAAAAGTCTTTGCTCAGTGGTGTACAGACTGGAATGGTGTTAGAAGTTCCTGACAAACATGATCCTACTTGCTACTGGTTGGCTTCAGTCAGCATGGCATGTGGACCACTTTTACGTCTAAGATATCTTGGACAAGGTGATTCACAGGACAGAGGATTCTGGTGTGACCTAAATAAAATGAGTGTGCACCCACTTGGTTGGAGTGAACCTCGTGGTCTAAGAATGGCAGCACCTTCTGAACTAGGAACTGGAGGAGCAAACTTAAGAGAAATGGTACGGAAAGAAGTAGAGGGTGCCAAAACAGTTCCTGCCGAGTTGTTGTCTGGTGTAAGTATTTTTTTACATAAACACTTTAAATATTTTTTTCTGCAGTTAATTGTAATGAAACAGAAAATATGGGTATATTTAGAAATACAGGCATTCATTTACAAAAAAGTGAATTTTTGAAAACATGATTATGAAAAATAAATTTATGTGAATATTTTTAGTTTTCTTAACAACAGCACTAGTTTAAGACAAGTGATGTATATACTTAACAAGTAAGAAATGTTGATTATGAATTGTATATCAGTAATTTATTGACTTCTTCACATACATCTTAAATTTTTAATTTCAGAAAGTATATTAGTATAATTAACTCACTTGTATTGCATATATTGACTAACAGAACACCGCTCAAGGTTCATCAGTTTTATACATAATTTTTAATCACTTCATAAATTTTATTTACAATTTTTACCTTTCATTCACTTAGAAAATGGAAATCTATGTCTTATTCATATTACCATATCTCAAAAATATAATTAAAATATCTTAGTGCTGTGTCAGTTTGCAATTTGTCAAGAATAGCCTTTGTTATAATCAATGTGGTTATATTTGAAAGTATATTTGCTGTTAATAAAATATTTGCAGAATGAAAGTGTACATTTTATTTACATTATTATTTTAAATAATGCTTTTCTTTGTAAAGGATGGCTTAATACCAGTTGATCGTATTAAACAAGGAATGAAGCTTGAGGTGCAGGACAAGAAGAATCCATTCCATCTATGGGTTGCCACTGTAAGTTTGTAAGATTTGTAGTAATTTTACTTTTTTAAATGATGATTGCAGAAAAGCTAGCCTAAAGTAGATTGAGGAAGAATTGGTTAGTTGATACGATGAGTCAAAAGTGTGTTGAGGACAATTCATTCTCACAAAGAAATGGACGATAGAAGTTTCTCATAAGAATCTTCCTGTTAAATATTTTCAAATGGAAGATGTATTTAACAGATTTTTTTTTTTAGGTAATTGAAAATGTTGGTGGACGTTTACTACTACGATATGATACCCCAGACTCATCTTCAATTGACTTTTGGCTATTCTACAGTTCACCTAGGCTTTTCAGAATGGGTTGGACAGAGAGTCAAGGTTTGTAATTTTATTTATGCTATACAATCCTGTTAGATTATTTTAGTGTGTGTACTTTTAGATAAATAATGTAATGCTTTCTGACTGATGAACAGACAGCTTATGCTTATGAATTAATATTTACAGAAAATGAGTACTAAGTATTACCACAATCTTGGCTTAAATCGAACACTGTGTGAAAACCCTTTGTGAAATCAATAAATAATACTTAATAAATTTTAATTTTATTTGCCAATATTTAATTTTCAAGATATGTTCTCAATTATTTTAACAAAGAAATTACATTTGATTCTCAAAATCAAATTAAAACTTAGGAAGCCCATGGAAATTGCAATGGCCATCCAACATAAACACACAGCGTAGCAGTGAGGAATGGCATGCAATTTTGGAGATGGCTAAGCAGGATGCTAGAAGGCTTCCAATGCCTCCAGACTTATTACAGGTAGTGTATATATATAAAATTTGTTTTTTAACCATTTATTTTAAGAGATATAAATCTCCTTTAGACTATACTGACACGTGTATTCCATGTGATTATATATGAGTGTGCTTTATTATGCATTACCGATCTAATTCTAAAATACATATGCATAAAGTAATTAACATAATGTGTTTTAATGTTCTCTAACAGCAAGATTTAGCTCAATTGAAGTATTTACATGGAATTTACTGTATATTCTTTGACACAATTTTTTTTAAAAAAAGTGTGTGTGCATAATACACGAGTTATAGAATGTGCACTCTGAAAACCATGTTTTTTATACATATTTGGAATGTAAATTTTCCAAGAATGTCTTTTCCTTGTTTGGTTTTTTTGTCACTTTATGTCTGGTTAGAGCTAATTTTTCCTGACTCATTATTACACCTTTGCTTTGTAAATCTTGGGCATTTACTTGTATCGTTAATATTGTGTTTAAGCAAAACATGTGAATTGAGGAAGGAAGTAGTTTTTTTGAGAAATATGCATCTTACATGATGGAGGGTCAACTACAAAATTGTACAGTATCATGGGAAGGAAGGTCTTTAGTGAAATTAATTATATCACCTTATGCCTACAGGATTCCCTTCATAATTCTGTCTCTCACAACTTTCGAGTAGGTATGAAAGTGGAGGCAGTCAATCCACAGAACATGGAGGAAATTTGTCCAGCATCAGTGGTCAGAGTATTTGATTCTAACTATTTTCTAGTTAGAATTGACAATCACATGAACTTGGATACTAATAAGGACCTTATTTGGTTGTGCACTGCTAATACACCTTACATATTATCTGTTGGTAAGTGTTTTTTTGTTTGTTTGTATATTGCATTAAACCTCTGAAAATAAATTATGAAGTTAAAATAATTAGACATAAATTTTATCTTCTTGTAGGTTGGGCTAAAAAGCACAATATCCTCTTAACACACCCAAAAGGATGGACTTGTGCATCTGAGGAATTTGATTGGCTTCAATATTTAGGAGAGACTGGATCTTCACCAGCACCTCCTAATATCTTCCCTCACTGTAAAAACTGTTCTGATCTTGGTATTAAGCCAGATATGAAACTTGAAGCTGTAAATCCTGAAAACCCAAATCAAATCTGTGTTGCTAGCATCGTGAAGATTGAAGGTCATCTTCTGTGGATGCACCTCGAACCAAATAAGTAAGTCATGCAACATTGGAGCTATCTGTGGCTAATTTAATTATTTTTCAATTTTCAGTGGAACAAATTATGGTATTGTGTTATCAGAGTTCATTTAATTAAAAGTGATATTTAAACTTTGACAAATTTAATTGCAGATATAACCCACAAATTAATTTTCTTTTATCACTTAAAGTAGATGATAATTTATTAATTTTTCAGCTCTAAGAAAGAGTTTATTGTAAGCATCGATTCGTCGGATATTTTTCCTGTTGGATGGTGTGAAAGTAATTCATATCCTCTGAAGCATCCACAGTCTTGCAAGCGTCCAACTAAACCAAAAACAGAAGAGACAAACATGTAAGTATTATGATACATCTGAATAAGATGGCATATTTTCATATGTTTTCATTTGATTTTCTGTTTTATAATCTTTGGATATGAGATTCAATATATTTTATTCTAATTATTTCTAAAACATGGAAAAATCTTCAATCTATTTGCATGTTAACTAAAAAAAGTATTGTAGAGTTTGAGAGTAAAATACACTACTTGTCACAACCTTAAAAAGTTTTACTCTTAAAGAGAGAAAATTAGTATCTCAGTGACATAGCACTACTTTGATCAATTTTTATATGTTTATCCAATTCTTTTTTCTCTGTATTCCTTATATTTGACTTAGAAAAGGGAAAATACAGAGAAAAGAGAACATCCTATTTGTGGTCGAATTAGATTAATCCAGTGTTGGTCAGTTACTATACACACACTTACTTTTCAAAATATTTCCTCTTCTAGTAATTTTTATACTTTAATTGGTGAAACACAAATGTATAAATGTAATAATTGTACTTACAGATTCTTTTTACTGTTATAGAAATATCCGCAAAGACCCCAGTGTTCGTTCTTCATGGTGTCCCAAGATTTATTTTAATCACAAATGCTTCTCAGGACCATTTTTAAGCAAAGGAAAACTTGCTCAGCTTCCCAAGGCAGTTGGCCCTGGTCCTGTGACTTTGGTTTTAAAAGAGGTACTCTCTATGCTGATATCTGTTGCATATAAATCGAGCAGAGTACTCAAGGAGTTGCAGTGTGATAGTAAGCTTCCCCCAGCTGGTATGATGTTAGAAGTCCTCAAAGCAAAGTGAGTTTGGGATTAAAGAACACTGATTTTTTAAAAAAAACAAAAATAATTTTTGTAGTGAATTTCTGATTCAAATTTTTCATTTAGATACAAGAACAATACATATAGGGCCAGTGTTGCAGTTGTAAGTTCAGCAGATGAAGTACCCAACTTTTGTAAAAAGATTTGTGACCGGCTACAAGTTTGTCCTTACATGTTTGGACCTATAGCTATAACTGAAGACTGCTGTCCAGAAAAATGCAGTAACTTATCTAAAACTAGGTTCAGTAAGTATCTGTAACGAAAAAAATAATAGAAATATATGGACAATATAAAATGTCTGGGTAAAAGTATACTAATTTGATTTAAAAAAAGCCAAATAACAGACAAAATAAGTGCTAAATTAATACCAATCATTATTTCTGGAATCATTGTTGCTTTTGTCAGTTGGTTCAAAACACAAAAGAGCAGTAAGAATGACATACCACACAAACCAGATAAGGTATTAATCGCCAGATGAAAGCAACAAGGATTGCAGAAATGTTTTGTGGTATTTATTGTCAGTTATCTGGTTATTTATTTTTCTAATTGAAATAGCCAGTATTTAATGTAAAGTCATAACACAGAACAAATATGAATTTTTAAAAGTTTAACTTTATTACTGGATGAGACTTTCTTTAGTAGTTTCATGTAAAAGAACTGAAGTTAGTTTTACCTGAGTTTTTGGTTGAAAAGGAAACTTAATTTTTTAATTGTTCAAGTTTTCTGCAGAGTATTTAATTATTATAAATATGTTTCAGCTCAGTATTGGGTACAAAGTAAACGAAAAATTGGCCGTCCAAAAGGAGCAGTCAGTAATTTAGTTCCTAGACAAAAAAAGAAAAGGGGTCGTAAGAAACTTGTTCCACCTGAAAGACCTTTGACAGAACTAAGTATGATAGTTAACAACAATAATACTCCCAATCCATCTGTTTCTCAAGGTGATTAACATGCTTATATTTGTAATTTATTTATTTATTTGGAATTGAATATTTTTATTGTTTTTTCATCGTATTTCTAAAATAATTTTACATAACATCTGAAGAGGTCCCTAAACAAAGGGAAGAAATGTTACATTAAATTTTAAATAATATATGCAACTTTTAATGTTTCTAAATAAATATTCTTACTTGTGACAATTTTCTGCTATTTTTTATTTTCTGTAAGTTGTTTTTATTATCCACAATATTCATCTAGTGGTAGAACCAACAGGTCTAACCATTACTTTGTTCTTATAATTATAATTTGCTTCTAGTAACCAGATAACTTTTTTCAATTATTTTCATTTTTTGTAGAATCAGAAGCAAGTTCTGTAAGACAGTTGAGAACACAATTGAAGAAAGATGTATCTTTGTCTCCAATAAAAACTAGAGCTACTAAATCTGCTGATTCCGTTGTTATCTCTAAAGGTAGTCCTCAAAAGAAAAGAAGGTATTTATTAAACTTAATATGTTGTTAGAGTTATATAGCATTCTAATTTATCTGATTATTCTTGAGTGTATACACTGTGTCCACAAATGATTATCTGAGTTACAAATGCATACATGGCTTGTGCTATGGGAAAATCTCTTTGAATTTTCGGTCTTTGTTAAGTATGTTTCATTTTTGTGTTGTATATTGTAAAGGAAATATCACAATTTTTGTATAATCTATATAAGTATAATATTACCTATTCAAATAATTTATTAGAATGTGCAAGGGAAATAGAAAAGTGTTCT
Source organism: Zhengitettix transpicula (assembly GCA_037074705.1). Classification (NCBI taxonomy): domain Eukaryota; kingdom Metazoa; phylum Arthropoda; class Insecta; order Orthoptera; family Tetrigidae; genus Zhengitettix; species Zhengitettix transpicula. The sequence goes on along the minus strand of CM073594.1, from coordinate 64,492,117 downwards.
TGGAGATTGAGAAAAGTGAAAAATTTGAAGGGTTTCATTATGCCTATTCAGCAGTGCTATTTGATTGCAAACTGTCACTGTTTGTGTTAAATAAATTTGTATTTTGTTGTTGATAGTTTAATGAATTTATGTAATTAAAATATAACTAAACACGGTTAATTATTCAAATTATGGATTTTCAGTAATGAACAACCCCATAAAAATTCAGCTGATAAAGACGACAGTGATGGCAGTTCATCTATGGAAATCATCAGCATTCCAAAAGAATTGAAAAAGGAGTCTCCTTCAAAAATCAAAAAACCAAGTAAGGACACTAGCAGTGAAATGTCATCTGCCAAAATAGAGTCTGTTGATGAAGTTGAAATCAAACCTGTGAGCAGTTTAAAGATAAATTCTGAGTCTTCAGATGTTAAGGCAAACAATATTATAGATATAAAATCATCCTCTGACATCTCTGAGCAAGAATTGCCAGTAAAATCTGAGCCTGAGAATAAGACTGAGGCTACAGTTAAGCCCAACACAGATGACGACAACGATGATAGTGAATCTCCAAATGTAAAACGTATGAAGACAGTTGATGTTATGGAACTGGAGTCTAATCCTTTGGATTGGACTGAAGATGATGTATATAAATTTCTTTCTGGAAGCAAAGAATATGCTGGATATGCAAAGAAATTCAAGGAAGAGGTTTGTATTTACGAAACCTGTAAAGCCATTTGCTACTTTCTTTATCTCTACCAATTCAATTCATACGAATAAATTTATTACTTGCTTACTGTTGTGCACTCACCTTAAATACATGTCCATTTTTTCAGCTTATTGATGGCCAAGCTTTTATGATGTTAAATCTACCAACTTTATTGGATCATTTGTATATGCAACAAACACAGGCACTCAAAGTTTGCCAACTTATAGAGAAGGTTAAGTTGGCATATTATGTGCATTATATACTGAACAAAACGAAGACTGACTGAAAACACAGCAACACGAATTTAATGTTGTTTTTCACTATTGGTGCTACCTTATTAACTTCTGTATATTTAGTTTCTTTTATGTATATTTATTGTAGTGCAATTACTGTATGTATATTTTTATAATATATTTTAATAATTTTTATAATTACCTTCCTTTAATTTACAATTCCTCTGAAATTTGTTAGCATTATTTTGTTTATCCTAACTGATGCATTATAAATTAGTACATTAAAGTCAAGAATGTAATTTTGTTTTGGCAGACAAATTTAAATATGTTAAATGTGTTAATACACATTACACTTCCAGTTCTGTCACTGAAGAGCTTAAATAATCTGAATTCCCTTGAATTGTTTGATAATACAGTAAGAAAAATTGGGTGATGTAAACATTTCTCAGTTTCTTACCCTTGTAAGTATGCAAATATGATGATATGGCATAAGAGACATGTGTGTCCGTTGTCACTCATCTGCTTCATGTATGGTTATTGCCATGGGTAAGAACCAACCATTATACCATTTCTCTTGTTTCCTAACGGAGTGCCTCAGAACTAGTTCCAATAACTTGACTAGTCTTTTATTTTTCAGGTTACATATATTATTACATATACTATAGAATGTTTACTCATTTTCATATTTTGACTGACTAATTACATGGTATTCGCCATTATTGTGCCACATCACATTTAAAAAGCTTCCATTTTTAGGGGTTTCTTATCGGCACAGTATCAGGCTCTGTACATTGTGTCAGAAAAAACAAGACTTTTTTCTCTTTCTTTCATGTTTTTGAGCTTCTGTTTTGTTTATAAAATGTACGTTGTTCCCTGATTCAAAGATTATATCGTTGAGGTGTTTGATTGTCGGGAAAATATGTGAAATAAGTAAGGTAATTGAAAGAGGGAGATAGTTTTTGTGAAGTGGAATGAATTGAGTTGATCCATCCATGGGTTGCTCTGCATATGCAACTGGTGCACATTACTGTTACTATCAAAGAACGAAGGCTTTCCCGGTGTATTTGTTGAAGAAAAAGTTCTCGGGTTTCCACCTGGGTAACAATGCTGTTACTGATTTAAACAATTTTATTTTCCTCCTTCCCCTTACAATTTGCTTTCTTTCATGTACCATGTTGCAAATTTTCTATATACTACTCTTATTTGATTATTTATACTCAGACACTTAGCTATTAAACTGTCAAGAGACATTTTTCTGTTATCTGTGTTCGAGAAGTTGCTTCAAACCTGGCTAGCCAACGCTCCGAAATAAACTAAATTTAGTTGTTTTAAAAGAGAAAAAAATTAAGGAGTTTTTGGACTCTTTGTGCACCAGCTCTGATTCTTAACCCATCTTTTCCCCAATGACGAGCAGAGTTTTTACTGTTGGAACTACCTTTCATCAAATTCTATCACTTATCGCACTTTTATTTCAACACTCTACTTTGATCTTCTCTAACACAGACAATGGAACGCTCGAAAAATATCTGCTAGTTTCATGACATTTTCAGTAAATTTGAAATCAAGATCGGAACGTTATCTCTGAATTAATTCTGGTTTTTAGGTTTGTTGACAAAGGTGTTGAATTATTTAGAGAAGAAATTCTCTGCTTTCTTTTCTTATGTCATCCGCTATGAATGAGTCATTTGGAATATTGGCGATGGAATGTGGGATGAACTTGTACCGGATTTCCGCTCATGTCTAGTAAGCGAAACGGGAGAAACAAGTTAATTAGCATTGCCCGAACCATCCAGATTTTAGACTGCCATTCGGAGTTTCCTTCCTCTGGGTTGCTGAATGCATTACCAAATGGATCACGGCTCGTAACGTTACTCATTTCCTGCTGCCGTATAACCGGTTTAGTTGTGCTTCATTTACAAACAGAGTATGTTGTACGGACGAGGGAACGTTATTCTTGGTTCCCGAGACTCGGGGAATCACTCATCTGTAAATCGATCAAAATACAAAATAGCTAGACGATTATTCACAGATCGTCCTTGATTGGACAAGCGAAATTTAAATATCGTCACTTAATTACTGTATTGAAGTCTGTAATTCAAGATAGAAGCCGGGTTTGGTAATGGGGAAACGCATACGTGTCTTCATTTAATCTGCAAAATCAAATGTCATTCAATCTGAAAAAAATCCGTCAGTGTACTTTATATAAAAATAAAATATTTAGAATTACTTCTTCGGTATAATTGAATGAATAACAAAACAAGTGCCTTGGAACCCCCCCCCCCCATAAAAAAAACATTTAATTTTACAAATATTTCGAGGAGAAAATATTGATTTGTTTAAAGCCCTCACCTCAGTTTTTGATATTTCGACAATAAATTCTTTTTGTACATACAAGGGATTTCGTATTGTTTCTGTTTGCTATTTTTATCTTGAAAATTTTTATTATGTTGAAAAGAAAACCACGACTGAACAAACCAATACGTTTGCGAATGTCTCTAGCTACAATTAACTGTACATTTGATAGGTAGGGTTAATTAAATTCCAACCATTTTGACAGCTCGACGACGTTGTCAAGAGGGCAATGACCGTAACAATGGTTACAAAAAACTAATTCCAAAAATTCGACGGAATATTTGCAACCCCTGTATTGCAATTATCAATCTGTGGCTTCAACTGTAATTCGCGCGGACATTAATATTTAATTCATGTTAACGTATATATTCCTTAATATTCAAATTGAGGTGGGAATAACGTACAGACGTTACACTTAAGCAACGGTGAAATAAAATATTTCCGAGTCCAAATATATAGTTTTATTACAATTTATTCAAAATTCTTTCGGTGTACAAATACTGAAGGGTAAACGGTTACTTGAATTTAAGTAAAAAAATTTTAATTTGCTGATTTGACTCAGGAGTAGTCACGTGATCACGGGAGTTGAAGCTCTTTCATGTTCCGATGTTATGAGTAATTATGGATTAATGTGTGGTTGTGTTTAAAAGAGTGCAGCTTTCTTTTACAAGGTAATCGCTGATTAACTTTTGAAATAACTGTGTTTTTTTCTACCAGTTTCTCAAGTGTTTGTACAGTTACGACGGCTTTAACAAATCGATAGGGCGACACCCGTATAGCGGTATTCACTGCCCAGTCGCTCGCTGGAGCAATGGAGTTGCTGTGAATAATAGTGACACGGTCTCCAGTATTTATATATTTTGTTCAGTTCTTCATTTTGCTACATTTTCACGATTACAGAACACGTAAGTCTTGAGGGAGTTGACATAAATTGAGGAATACGTTCTTGTGGTGTTTGTAATTCGTTTCCCCACCCGTGGGTGTAGTCCATAGCTCCAACGCCTAAGGGGAAAACTCACGTCAAATTAGATCATCGTCCAGCAAAAACCAATGATTCAATTGGTCCTTAGAACGTTGTTGACGGCAACCGGCGACACCCGTACTACTTCTAATTTTAAGTTTTAACTTCTACTGTGGAATATACAATTTGTTAATTGGACGTATGTGTTTCAGATTGGTAAATAAACATGGGCTATAAATTGAATGGGAGGTTCCTGTTGGTTGGGATTTTGGTTTCTGCCGTGTCAGGGTTAAGTAAGTAATCAAGTAATTGTTATTTTTTTTCATTCATTTTTATCGTTGTTGATGTCAAAACTTAAATTTATCTCAACAGTTCAGTCACCGCCTCAAATTGTTAAACAACCACCGACCGACGAGTTGTTGTTTCAAGTTGCACAGCAGCAAAACGAAAATGATAAACCTTTCATTATTGAATGTGAAGCTGAAGGTGAACCTGCACCAAGGTAAGATATATATATATAAAATTAATTCATACAAGCCAGAAAGAAATAGAGGGTAGTAAAGAGCATGTAAAATTTTCAAGGGCCTAAGCTGTCTTATAACAGGACAAAGTAGTGTCTCGTCTAGATTGACAAGACACAGTCCTGTCATGTCATAGGGGAGCTTATATATATGTACACACACACACATACAGACAGGAAAGAGAGTTAGAGAATAGTTGGCTTACCTTAAATCGCCACACTGCAGCCTCTTACATTTTCAAGGGACTATATATATTATTATAAATGCACGTAGGTCAGAAACTTATTCTTTTATTTATTTTTCTGGTAATAGGTACAGGTGGATAAAGAACGGAAAACCATTCAACTGGGCAGCTTACGATAACAGGATCTCAAGACAACCTGGGAGAGGAACTCTGGTTATTACATCTCCCCGTGATGAAGATTTGGGTGAGTAATTTTTTCATTTAGTGGAGTGAAGGTTAGTAATGTGATTTTGTATACTTATTGGGTTCATAATATGTGTAACGTAGCAAATACACGTTGACAAAGGAATTTTGATTTTCTAACTAAGGTTTCATATTTACCCGTGTTCTTTAAGAGTATGACATGTGAGAATATGGTTGTATTTTATTAATACTATAGTTGTCTGAATGTGGCACACTGTCATGTTGTCAATTTAGATGATATCATAGCACCCAGTATTGATTCTCCTCAGTCTTGCCACAAACCGTGATTTATCTGACAACTCATCTAATTTGAAGTAGAGCTTTGGTCAATAAGTATAATTAATTTTAAGTGAATACCTGTGATATATGAGGAAATGATTTAATTATGTTAACTAAATTAACAAATTTAATTTAGGTCAATACCAGTGTTTTGCTGAGAATGAGTGGGGCACAGCAACTTCAAATTCAGTGTTCGTCCGAAAGGCTGAGTTGAATTCTTTCAGAGATGAACCGGTGATGTCTGTTACTGCCCAAGAAGGTGAACCCTTCAAATTAACTTGTCAACCACCTGATGGATGGCCAAAGCCAATTGTCAATTGGCTGATTCAAGTTAGTATTTTTTTAAATATATATTTACTCAGACAATATTGCTAAAATATATATAATTTTACTAATGATTAAAACTTTTATGATGTATGAAATTGATAAGTTTCTGTGTTGAAACTTTGAAGTTAATTATAATTAAAATAAATTGTCACTGGATTACTCTTTATGGGTTTATATCAGTTGTGTCTTCTATAATTTTCACAGCTACTTAAACTTAAAAATTGTACTAGTCAACTTAATTTTGTGAGTTGTTTCTGTCTTTGTTTTAAATTTTGGATATGTTTGATGTTACAGAACACTGATGGAGGGATCAAAAGTATTAACAATTCTCGTATGACTCTTGATCCTGAGGGAAATTTATGGTTTTCAAATGTAACTCAACATGATGCAAGCACTGAATTCAGTTATGCCTGTGCAGCTACATCAGTTTTCAGGTAAACCTAATTCAATTCAGCTGATCAGAAATCAAAGTTTGTCATCTTTGGAAGCAAACATTTTTACATTGATTTAACTAATGATTTATTTTTAATTGTTCTATAATCTAATTCAAGTATCTCTTTAATATGTAAAATAAACTAAATTGGTCTCTTTTTATTATGTTTAAGGAATGAATACAAGTTGGGCAATCGTGTATTGCTACTTGTTGTGGCCACTGGTTCTACAAGTGCTCAAAACAGACACCAACCAGTGCAACAATATGTCACACGTAAAAATGAAGTTGCTCTTCGAGGGGAGAGTAAAAAGCTGTATTGTATATTTGGTGGCACGTAAGTATTTCATTAAAAAGTTTCTTATATTTCACTATTAGTTTAAAAAATTCTGAAATTAAATGTTGGTATTAGTGTTAATGTTTAATACTTAAATTTACATTATAATGTTTTGCTTCCTTTTGGCACTTCGTTAGTTTTTACCAATCATTCCCTAACAAATTTCAGATTTGAATCTGCTTGTAATGTTTAATACGAGATTCTGTTATTCTGATAATATTTTCATTTAATTTCCTTTGTATTATCATTACATTTTGATTATAATTTATTTTGAGTTTTATGTTTCACTGATGTCCAAATTTATTAATGTAGGCCACTTCCCGAAATATTGTGGAGTAAAGATGGTCAGGTGATTCAGTCAACAGATCGAATTACCAAGGGTGATTATGGGAAAAGTCTTATTATAAAACATGCTACATTTGAAGACCAGGGTTCTTATACATGTGAAGCAAGCAATGGTGTTGGAGAAGCAAAATCTTATTCTATTCAACTGAAAGTGGAAGGTAATTTTTCTTCAAGTATATGGTTAGACAGTAATTGGAATAATTGTAGTGTAACTACTTATTTAATAATCTTGTTTGAATTACAATATTATTATTAAATGATGACTTCTGACTTACAGCTGTACCATATTTCACTGTGGAACCAGAGAATATAAATGCTGCTGAAGGTGAAACTGTGAAATTCCGTTGCGAAGCATCTGGTGTTCCTGAGCCACAAATCAAGTGGATCCATAATGGCAAGCCCATTCAGGAAGCTCCTTCAAATCCTCGTCGGAAAGTGTCTTCCAATGAAATTGTGATTGAGCAGCTTACCATGAAGGACACTGGAAACTATGGCTGCAACGCTACAAACAGCTATGGCTATGTGTATAAGGATGTCTATGTCAATGTACTAGGTTTGTTCAATTTGTTTTACTTTCTTTATTATTTATTAATTCATTCTGTTTACTCGGTTAGATAAAGTACATAATTCTTTTCTTTTGTTGCAGCTTTGGCACCTGAGATCACAGATCCCCCCAAAAATGAAGCCACTGTCAACGGTCGTTCTGTTACAATGATCTGCCGTGTCTTTGGTGCACCTAAGCCATTGGTAAAATGGATTCGTAATGGAAAAGAACTTACTGGAGGACGTTACACAACAGAGGATAATGGTGATCTCTTGATACGGTATGTAATTTTTAATTTATTCATATGTGGCTATATTTTTTTTGTGTGCCATTATTAAGTACTTTTTAAACTGAGTCAAGCTATACAAATAAGAATTTGTATGTTGTTAATATTTTGAAAATTACTCAATTTATTTAAAATGTTATGATATAATTATTAGAGACGTGAATAAGATTTTATATTCTTTATGAAATTCAATATAAAGTACTACTTTATGACATGACAAACATATTTCATATAGTTGACATAGAACAATTTTATGCATTTTTTAAATAATTCTACTTACAGTCTACCTTATCCTGATAATATATGCCATTTTGGATTTTCCATGACTTTTATAAACTTAAATCTTACATAAATTAGAAGATTAAATTAAGAATATAGAGTTTGATTATTTATTTTATTATATTTTTATAATTATTATTGTTATATTTGATTAAAATTAATGTTTTCATTCTGATCCATAAAAATGTTATCACTTCACAATTTATACAGTTCTTGGTGGCCTATGTTGATTAATATTTATAGAAGGTGACGCGAAATGTAATTTTGCGCTGTCCGTACGTACCAAATTTTCAGGATTGACATGAATTTTTTGTTACATTTTCCTATTTGTTCTAAAATTACATGTACTTTCCTTTTTTACAGTGATGTTAACTTCTCTGACAGTGGTGAATATACCTGTTATGCTGAAAATAAGTTTGGCAACCAAGAAGCTGTAGGAAGTCTAATAGTTAAAGGTACTTTTGTATGTTACAAATATAATTTTAATGAAATAATTCCATACTTTTGAGGCAACATGTTATAATTCTTTCTTAGAGTATTGCATTATTTCTGTAGAATATTAATGTATATATGTGACTCATGTCATATATCCATTGCTATTTACCTGTTCTGTAATTAATTCAAGTAACTGTTAAGCATATTCTTTGTGAGGCGTGAATCCCAATTATGAATCTCAACAGAGCATACACGCATAACAACATCACCTGAAGACTATGAAGTTGCTGCTGGATCAAGTGCAACATTCCGTTGCAATGCAATATCGGACACATCCTTGTCCCTCACGATAGATTGGATGAAGAAGGAGACACTAATAGATTTTGAGGCTGAGCCAAGATTTATAAGAACATCAGATTCATCTCTTACCATAACCAAGACAAGTGAACTTGATTCAGGAACCTACACCTGCATAGCAAAAACTGAATTGGACCAGGCCACTGCTCAAGCCACCCTGACAGTGCAAGGTATTGTATTTTTTGCTAGAATTTGTTTGTTTATTCTGTTTTCAGTTTACATAACACTTTAAGTGACTGTTAATTGTAATGTTATCCAAATAACAACAGTCTTACTCCTGAACATTGTAGAATTAGTTTCTTATAACCATGCAACATAATACAATCTGATGAACACTCTGTATTGAGAAAAAGAAGTATCATTAATGAGAGAGAGAATGTAGCCTGCCTCTGGTTTTCACTGATAGTTTTCTCCGTGCTTATCATTTCTCCACAGACAATAGGACTTCCTAAAATAAGTATGTTGACCTCGTTGCAGAAAAGTTAGTTGCATAAAGTTGCAACAGCATTTTATGGTTGCAGTGTGTATTCAGATTAATCAATGTTAAATTTCTTTAAATAAAATTCCAGATGTTCCCAATCCACCAGAGTTGCAACTCGTTACTTGCAGTAAAAGGGATGCTCGTGTCAATTGGAAACCCATGGGAGACAACCGTGCCCCTATACTAAGGTATACCATTCAGTACAATACAAGCTTCACACCTGACACATGGGAAGTGGCTGCTGATTCTGTTCCTGCCACAGATATGTCATATTCTGTAAGTAAATATTCAAACATTTAATATCTTCATATGTTAATTAGGTTAAACATGAAGGCTTTTCTTTTTTTATTTCAGTCTTATAAGATATTCTATTTCAAAATATTAGAATGGTAATGTAACCCTTTTTTCAGAAAAAGGAACTCTTATTAAAAGTAATTTGGATTATCACATTGTAATTTCAATATCAGTGAAACTTTAGCATAAATATTTGTATAAGTGTCCAAAAGACATGTTGCACAATGAATGTCTTGTAGTTGTTCATTTTCTATGATTTATTTGAGTTAGCTTCATGTTAGTCTTACTTTACAGGTTGCAATGAGCCCATGGGCCAATTATACATTCAGAGTGATAGCTTTAAATAAAATTGGACCTTCCAAGCCATCTTCACATTCAGAAGTGTGCACCACTCAGCCTGATGTCCCAAACAAGAACCCTGACAATGTTGAGGGTAAAGGAACAGAACCAAGTAACATTGTTATCACGTGGTCGGTGGGTTCATTTCTGTTTTTCAATATTGTTTATGAGGCTGATTTTCCATTTACTGAGTAAGGCAAAGTAATTTGAATAGATAATTAACAAATTAATAGAGATTAGAATCACTTTTAATTTGAAATTGTTTTATTGAAAACAAAACATGTGATTGCTATTAGTTTCCAAAGTGCTTGTACATAAAAAATAGTGAATGGAAATTTTATTTTGACTATCAGAAGTTTTGTGACAATTTTTTGAACTATAAAATTAAGTCGATTTCCTTTTTTTAGCCTATGCCAGAAATAGAACACAATGCTCCACGTTTTATGTATCGTGTTTATTGGCGTCGAAATATTGATGGTGAACAGTGGGCAGCAAATGACATTTTGGATTGGCAAAAGTCTGACCTTGTTATCACGGGACAGCCTACTTTTCAGGATTACCGTATCAAAGTTATTGCTATGAATGAAATGGGAGAGGCAAATGTAGCAGCAAAGGAAGTTATAGGCTATTCTGGTGAAGATGGTGAGAAACTTTTTAACTAGACATTTTAATTTTAAAAGTACAATTTATTTTTGTGGTATTAGATCTATTGGAAGATTTTGGAAAACAAGATTTTTGATATAAATTTGTTACTCTGTTTCTAGTACCAACCCAAGCTCCACAGAATTTCACTGTTGAAAATGTTGCTGACAGTACAAGTGCACTTCTTAGCTGGAATCCTGTGCCTCCAGATACAGTTAGGGGACATTTTAAAGGATACAAGGTACAGAAAAGTTCCTCTGCAATATATTTACTGTGAGGTTTCATTACTGTAGCACTGGCAGATGAATTTATGTTACTGCATTTAAGTGTATAATTTACTGCTGAAATAGATTTATTTTAACCTTTTCCTTATGTGGTAACTTGGTTAAATATTTCATTAACAAATTTATGAGAATATATGTGCTAGTTTTCTATTGTTCCAATGCCTTCTGGGAAGATTTGTGCCATATTTATTTGAATTAATAGTCTTTATTTTGTATGCAAATTTACCGACGTGAAACTTCTATTTTCTTATTTAATTGATTGCTGTTGAAGCTTTCTTTTGTTAATTGATGACCTTTATGAAAACAATTTTTTTAAATTCTATCCAATTGACTTTTTGTGATGAGGAATTACCATGAAGCTTAAAAGTTGTCAGAGTTTGAATTATGCTTGTAAACTTTTATTTAATTCAGTGCAATTGTAATGGTGTTGATTATGTATAGTGTATCTGTATTTTATTCTTTTTCAACATTATGTATGAATTTATTATTTTCTATTATTTGTATGTATTTTTAGATTCAAACATGGACAGAAAAAGATGGCGAGGATGCAATGCGTGAAATACAAATAAAGGGTGAAGCAACTAGAGCACTTGTAACAAAATTTGTTCCACATTCCAAAAATTATGCTCGTGTGTTGGTTTACAATGGCAGGTACAATGGTCCTCCAAGTGATACTCTTACATTCCAAACACCTGAAGGAGGTGAGTTTTACTTTAAAAGAAAAGAAAATTGATTCTCTTAGAGGATATTTTATCATGATATATATAGTTCCTTAACTATTAACAATTTATGATAATGAACCAATGGAAACACTTTATTTTTTATAATTATTTATATTATCGGTAAGTCTGTTATTATAATTTACCACAAGAAGAGACAAATTTTTCCTATTTTATACTTCATAAATATTAATATATTTTACACATAATTAACAATAAAATTAATTTTAATCAGTAATTCTCTACCATCATTATTAATTCAGATTGTTTTAATCGATTCACAATAATAGTTACTTAACCTTCTTTACTGGGAGCTTGCTAAAGGTCATTGTCTCTTGTTCCGACTTGATATGTGGTTTGTTATGGATGTAATATTATTTAATACTATGCCATTTATACTTAATTATTTAGACATGGTCACATCATGAATTTAAAATAGGAAATTAGAAACTTCTAACTAAAAGATCATCACAGAACAATCTTCTTTATGAACAATTATTATTATGCATTTTATTTACTAGCCATTTAATAGAATTTTATGTGAATATTTAATTTTACTTATTCTTTGATTTACAATTTACTTTCTTCAATATATAGTTCCTGGGACATGTCAGTATTTTGAAGCTATACCAATGGGCTCTTCTGCTTTCTACTTGATTTGGAAACGTCCAGAACAGCCAAATGGAATTCTCACTGGCTATAAGATATACTACCAGAAAGTGCAAGGAACTAAAGTTGGTCTGTTGATGGAAAGAGAACCTCACATATCTGATCCAAAACAAACTAGAGCTAAGCTTGCTGGCCTGGAGCCTGGTACAAAGTATAGATTGCATATAAGAGCTACAACAGCAGCTGGTGAAGGAGAGAACTACTTCATTGAACAGAGGACAAGAGGTCAAGGTGATGTCGTGCCTGACGTTCCTCGTTTTACTTGGTCTAGACTGCCATCTGACAATGGATATGCCAGCATAAGAGTTGTCTGGCTGCCTAATGTTTCTGACAATAAGCCAGGATCCCATTTCTTTGTAAAGTACAGGTAAGAAAAATGTGTTCTTATGTAAGTGTTTCATTTAAATATTTCCTTTCAGACACACATAATTGGTTTATAATTATTTGTTTCTGTGATCAAATTGTACAATTGCTGTTCATTGCAATGAAACTTTGTGTAAAAATTATTCTGTGGGAGCTTACAATGTTTTATTTTTATTGTATAATTTTTTCTATTTACACATAATAATTGATTATTGCCATGAATAGTTTATCATAATTAGATTAATAGTTTTTTTCACCCTTCAATAATTTTTAAAATTCATTTAATTTTTTCAATAAAATTTGTTAATTAACTAGAAAAGTTTTATTAGATCAGAAAACACTATTTTTTGCTTATTGTACTCAAAAACCAATATGAGAATGTTGGATGTAGCTCAGAAAAAAGATTCACATTAGGGCCATGGATAACGTGAATACTTGGGTTGCAACAGAATTTACAAATGTTAAGAAAGTGTCTTACATTTTTCTTATAATGCTGTTTTAAAGGGTTGTGAAATAAATGTGGATTATCTTTTTTTTATATTCACAGTTATGTTTTACTAACTATTACCATTCACATGGGATTATCAGGATCAAATAGTAGAAAATTAATGTTACTGCAACTCGGTTACTGAATTAAGATAGCAACACTTAAAACACAATAAAATATTTATTATTGCTTACAATATTCTGTTGTAACTTCAAATCTATCAATATTACTTATTTATGAACGTCATTTTATGTTGCAGGCAAAAGGGTGAGACAATGTTCCAAGAAACAAGTAGACAAATGGATGAAGATTACATAGTGGTAAGGGGACTGATTCCTGGAGAAATATATGAGTTTAGAGTTGTTGCTGTTGATGGGGAATACCAGACTGAGAGTCAACCAGAAGAAATTGACACTTATACTTCAGGCAAGTGTTCTAGTGATAAAGCACATCTGACATCAAATTTAGTAGTAAAGTTTGAGAAAGGAAGAAATCATTTAAAAGTGAAGAGAAGACATTTTACCAAGAGTAAAATTATTCTGGCTCAAATTATGAACATTTCCATAATTTGTCCAAAGATTTTTTTGTTTGAATTATAAATTTTTTGTTAATTGATTTCATGATTGAAATTGCATGGTCTATTTCATGGATTATAAATTTTATTTTCCCAAACTCTCATAATTTACCTGAACTGCAAATTGACATGCTCGGTTGCATTTGATTTATTTTAAATAATACTTTGATACAAAATGATATTTTATTTGTAATGGGTTTGTAATTAAATTGCATACTATTTCAGAAGGACCCATAATTCAACCGAAAGAGAATGTAGCAACTGCCGGCTGGTTCATCGGCATGATGTTGGCTATTGCTTTCTTGCTCCTGGTGTTGGTAATTGTCTGTATCATCAAGAGAAACAGAGGTGGAAAATATGCAGTTCACGAAAGAGAAGCGGCACACGGCCGTAGTGATTATCCCGACGAGCCCGGTTTCCACGAGTATTCTCAACCGTAAGTTATAAAATTCTGTAATGTGTGGAGTTGAATCTTGTGACAGGACCAACAATGTATGTTTGGTTTTTACAGATTAGATAACAAATCTCATGGCAGAGGTTCGATGAGCAGTGATCCTAAGGCAGCTCCTGAAAGTGATACAGACTCCATGGCAGAATATGGCGAAGGAGACACTGGTATTATTTTTTACCCATATTAGAATTTAAATTCATATTAAATATGTATCTTGCATACGTATGTGACATATATTTGTGCAATGTTGAACAAAGTAAAAAATTGTAATGTTGGGCCTGGGACGGGATATGAAGGATGGTGTCTATTTTTGAGGTTCAGCTTGCCGCTATAATTTTTTTTAAATATAAAATACAAGACAAAAAATAGTTTCATTTCATATCTCATTTTCTTCTGTTTCACATTTTTCTTGCTTTGTTTTGATTTGGTTTCTTTGTATTTTTGCTAAACCTGTTGGTCATTTTTTTATCAAATGTGCATTATCCCTTACCATTTACTATGTGATATGCTTTGCTGCTCTTGTACATATTACTTTTCAAATCTATGCCAGTTTTACTTCTGTTGTACTTGATTGTAGATTATATACTGTTGAATTTGGCTTCACCTCTTGAATGTTCTATCTGTATCAGTTTTTATTTTATTTTTGTGTTTTGTAAGACCTTGTTTGTTCATATAATTTTTTAATTATGTTTTCATATTTGTGTTTAAGGTTATATTTATTTAACCAGCAGAAACACATTCTTTTAACACACAGTCCTTAATTTTTATGATGTAATTCAAATGTTGGGCTATTAAAGTGAAATGAAGAAAAATGTTAGCTACAGGTTCCCAATTATATTCTCTTGTGATTAATTTGTGTTTCAGTAAGGTTGATGTTGTATCTTGTGTTTTTTGTCTTCTTAACACATATCAGTTATTTGTTTGAAAGTTATTAATTGTTAGTAGTAGTGGCACACAGCAATTGTTCCTTTCAATAAACAATCAAGTTATTTAAGTATCGTCAAATAAACCTGCCACACAAAGTATGTAAACAATGAAAAAATATTTCTTTGAAATATTTTGTTGTCTTTTTGTTTTTTATTCCCTTTTAATTCTGCCTGTTGGCAGTAGAGGAAAATAAATTGGTCCTAATAGTCAATCATTTGAATAAGATTGAAATAGAACATTAGTTAGACTCGAAATTGCATTCTTATGTAACTATTTTGCATTCTTGTAAAGTTTTGTTTGATGGTCACTGCAACAAAACATGTGTCTGGCTTCAGATGTTCTTTCAAACCAAGTTTGTTACTTATGTCAAGTCTTCTGTCATATCCTGAGGTTTATGAGCAAGGAAGACTTGATGCATGAGATGCATAATTTAGTTTTTAGCATTATTGGATTGCCAACATTGATTAAATATTCCTGTGAAAGAATAGCTTTTTTATGTTTTTACTAGATGTTATCAAGAACATGTTGCTTTAAGTGATGATGTCATAGTATGGGTCATATTTGCCAACTTGAATTTCCCTTTTCCTCAGAAACATTCAACATCAATTCTATTTATGAGGCAAAACAGTGCATCTGAAGTATTTGTCTACTTTGCTCAGAGAACTGTTAAAGTGTTACCATCTTAGTTATTTGTGTGGGACAATCTTCAATCACACTGTATTACGAGTGTGTTCTGTGCATGTTAAAAGCTAATTATGTTATATAAGTAGAATCCTATGTTTGGGAATTATTTTATTATTTGTTTCCCAAACAGGATTAGCAGTGGTACTATAAAGTCATCACAAGAAGATTGTGCATTGAATTTTAGAGTTCCCACTAGGGTATGTTTCCTCTATATTGCTGTTAGCTGCCTAGTCTTTTCACGTAGTCCCCCTTTTTTAGAACTTTCATGCTGATGGATGCATATTTACCATTAAGTAACTGCGTGATCTCCTTCCAGTAGTCAGCTTGTTTAACTTTACTGGATATGGGTTTGTTATTGTACTTGTGTAACAGTTATATTATCCTGCTCTTATTTGTGTGTGCGTGTGTCTTAACAGTCTGATGATATATTTTGAAAATTTTTGGGATGACTTTTTTGAGGAATAATAACATCATTATTATAACCAATCTTTGAAGATGATCAATTTTCATTTCAAGCAGGAATTTTGCAGATGCTTGAATGGCATTACATTTGAACTAATGTGTTAATTGTGTGCAAAAGCAAAGTTGCAAATAATATATTGGTGAATTTACATCTATAATTATATTTACTTTCTGAATTTTCTAATCATTTTAACTATAGATATAACTTTTCTTTGAATCCCATTGATCTTCAAATATCTGTATAATAGAATGTCCTTCAGTCTTCATTCCTAATTAAAACTTTAATTATAGTAATTTTCTACACAATTTTTTGAACTTGGTTTCATTTTTTCCCCAAAATTTTAGTTTGGTGTGTAAAATTTTTGCACAATGGGTAAGAAGTAAATATTTGGTTTTGGGTGGTAATAGTTCTCTCTCTCAGGTAAAACTTGTGAAAATAGCTTTCTTGTATAGTGTAATTTTATAAGTTTGTTAATTTTCAGCTGGTATTTCTAAACGGTCATGGGTTTATTTTTTACCTACAAGAAGCATATTTTTTTATGCTGCATAAGCAATGTACTTGAAAGTATTCATGATGAATTAATTGATTGGATGTATTGTGAAATTGATGATGTATATGTTGCGATAGTTAGACATTTTGATTTCAAGTTTTTTTTGTATGTTAACTTAAATTGTGGCACCCTAGCTGTTGGAAAGATGCTTTTTATCTCATGGGCATAAATGAACATTTTGTTATGGTTATTAAATTTTTTTGTTGCAGTGTGTGCATTTTTTGGAATGAACAGATTGTGCATGATTTTTAATTTATTTTGGTTTAATAAGTTTTTGCTTGGTTTTAATTTGTTTTAATAACATTTTTGTAAAATCCCGTGAATAGAGGGTATGAACGAGGATGGTTCGTTTATCGGCCAGTATGGCCGTCAGCAAAGAAAGCAAGGTGAAACTTCGTCTGGAGGATTTGCCACACTTGTCTAATGTGCTGAGATTATATACATGCAATGAGTAAGTGATTCTGTTTTGAAATGTATTCACAAATAAGAATTCAGAATAAGATAATGACTAACCTTACAAGATATTAATCATTATATATTCATTGAAAATCACTGTGACAAACTAATAACAATTGTCCATTATTATTATTATTTTTTTTTTTTTTGAATTTGTGGTATGTATGTAAACTGTGATTTGTATTAGTTTCCTAGAGCCTGTAATTGCAAATCCAGCAGCAAGAAAAGTCAGTTTCTGACGGTCTTTTTAATTACTCTATATTGAGCATCTAATAAAGGTTCAATTTTATATATTTGTTAGAGATAAACTTTATGTAGTTCAAATAAATTACTAAGGTCTTCCATAGTAAAGTTGGCTAAATATATGCTTATGATGTATGTTAGAGTTAGTTTTAATAGTTATGAAAAGTATTGAAAAGAATACAGGGAACCCTAATTGTTGTTATTTTCTTGTCAAGAACTGCTATGAGTAAACTAGATCTAAACATGACATGACCATTTTGTTATTGGTCTGTGTTGGTGTTCTTGCACAACACTGTACAAATGTAAAACTTATTTCTAATCAACTGATCAAGGTTGAATCTACTGAACTCTGCGAATGCTTTATGTTGGAGAACGATGAATGGGAGGGTGTTAATTTTATGTTTGCATGATTAATTGATTTTTTGATGTATAAATTGCTGCATGTATCTAAAAGTCAAGATATTCTGCTTTATGGAAAATGGATATACTGTTAGCAGTATTTTTTTTTGCATTATATTTTATTTGCCTTATATACATTTGGGCTGTCTAATGTTGTTTTATAAGTAGCTTATTGTGTAAACTAAACACAATATGTCCTCATACCTCATATAATAATGATGATCTATAAATTCCTCAGGTAAATTCACGGAAGATGGCTCGTTCATCGGTCAGTATGGCCAGGGCAACAAAAGAAGACAGGATGAGCAGTCTCCCTCAGCCATTGCAACTTATGTTTAGTGCCGAATGTGAAGTTGTTACGATAAAGGACACTTTGGAGTGGAGGACACACATGTGCATTTTCACTCCGCTATATTTTTTGTCGTATGGAATTGAGACTGGCAGAAAGTGTTCTTTCTTACCCCCTCGTCTCTCTTTCTCTTTCCGCAAATGTAAATGATGCATTTACTGGATGTGTGGAGGCTTTTAAGTATATTTTTGTCGATCTCGCTTATATTTTTCTCATCATTTGAGAAAAAAATTGAGAATCTCAGACTTTGAGGATTGAGAGAAGTTCAGACGGTTGGGTTCAGAGTTTTTTGTGGGTCACGTGCCTGTGCGTTGTTTGCGGTGGTGCTTTTGTTGAGGTGACCTGTGGCACTTCGCTCGCAGTTTGGAATTTGAGCGTCTGAAAATTTGCTGACTAACGTCAGCGGGGAGGAGTTTGTAACTGTATAATATTTCTTCCGACACTGGTTCACTCATAAAATGCACAGTAGATGTAGCTGTTAGTCTAATGCGTAGATCACATGTTAGTTAATATTAACAAATATATAATACAACGTTTTTGTACGCCTCTCACTGCACTGCCCTTTGCAATATTATAAAGTATAATTTTTCTTGTTACTGTACAGTAATATATCACTTGTATATCAAAGTTAAAGTGGCACGTGAGAAACGCTATATATCGTGCCGATGTTCCTGTTTTATATTCGGTCTTTGAATATGCTTGCTGATCGTATATAATTTTGTTGAAAGCTGTGTACTGGTGTTGCTTGTTGGATAATCATAAATTTGCTACTACCTTAAAGTTTTTGACAGGAAAGTGCTTCTGAATCTCCCTAGTTGATAAGTTGTAGTTTTGAAACTGATGAATCTGAATCTATAATGAGATTTTATTTAGCAGTGCCTTTATTGTCGATTACAGTATTAAATTAATTTGAATATGTTTTTAATTTTCACCTGTGAAGAGAAGGCAGCATTTTTTAGTATTCAAACTTTATTTATAATTTATAGCGATACATTTGTATTATCAGAGGAACCCGAACATTTCGTCTTTGTCGACAAGCTGTCATCTTGGAGCTGTACTGTAACTTTCCTGACATTATCACGATTTATAGCATTTGACATTGTAATAACAGAGCACCCGTTTCGGTTTACAGGTTTTATATGTGGTAGTAAAAATTTCATAAATCTTTCATCATATCTTGTACTTCCTTAAAACATTTGTGTTAACTTTAAATTCTCTTAGCACAAGTGCCTTAACTAAGGCATCGTCGTATCGAAAATTTCACGTCTGTACGAATCTCCGGTCAGGTCCTTCTCCGGGCGTCAAGCTTATTTCGTGTCCACTCTCCTCGTAGGCAGCTCCCCTGAAGTATACTCGTGTAAATGTCGCTTTCGACTTTGTCTTCTCTGGAAGTTCTTACCTTCCTAGAGTTAGGAGAAAGCCTGGGTTATTTACTGCTGTATTTTTGTATGCTTAAAAATTATTTTGAGTAAGTGACATTATTTTTTTAAAATGTAAATTGTAACTTTGGTGGTCACCTTTAGTGACCACATAATTAAGTAGTTAATTTCTTATAAACTATCTTGAGAAATTGCACAAGCCATATTTTTTTGGTGTAGCTGAAAATAGTGTGTATTTTTATACGTTACAAGCCTTCAAGATATAGTTTTTTTTTTCATTTCAAAACGGTCGGAAAAACTCGACACGGCTCTGGAAACTTCCGGCGGTGAGAGATTCAACATTCAAAGCAGCTCAGTATAAACGAGAAATTTCAAACCCTCGTAAAGTCGAAAGCCGTGGCGAGATTTCGACACTAATTCTGTGTGGTAGAAATTGATACTTTCTGAGAAAGTAAAGAAGAAAAGTATTGTGAGGCAGTTAATTTTATTTTAAATTTTATTTATACAGAAGTTATTGATGTGATAATTTTAACACGAGACCACGACGCAGGTCGGCATCTCTCAAGTTGTGAACAAATGCATTCCTCGACCACGACACTGCGCGTCAGTGTATGTTTTCCGATATAGTGGCTTTCTGCTCCTCGACATACACTCTAATATAACATTGTTTTATATATGTATTTTATTTTTTATGTTTACAGCCTTAAGAATAAAAGATGGAAAAGCTAGGTTGTTCTTACCTTTATTTAACAACCCTTTCATCAGCTATCCTTATGTAAATTGGGTAAAGAAGTAGCCACAGTTAAAACTTGATATATTCACGTCTGTGTAAATAAATGTAATAAAAAGGATAAAGAAAATAGACGTTTCTTCAATCCGTATGTCTTGGGTAGGAAAAGGACAACTGTGGCAATCTATGCTTTCGAAAAAAAGGAAAACACGTCTTTGGTACTTTTCATAGTTTATTATTAAAGTAAAACAAGATCACAATTTAGTGAATTTACAATGATATTCACTTAATAGTAACGCCATCAAGTATTCTACACATTTACACTGTAACCCAAGGTGAGGCGAGCGAGCAGGCAGGCAGCACAGCCAAGTCCACGCACGGCTCTCACGCGTCGCGACGCACCGCACGCACGCGTCCGCGGGACAGAACCGTTTCCACGAGAGCGACGCCGCGGCGCCGGATGCATCACGACTCTCCGTTGCCGCTGTCGTCGGCGTCAGCGTCGCCGTAGTCGGCAGAGTCGCAGTCGTCCTCGTCGTCGCAGTCATCGTCGTCGTCCAGGTCGTAGTCGTCGTCGTAAAAGTCGGTCATGTCGACGGCGTGCTCTGCCGGCTTCACCTTGGTCTTGATGCAGTAGTCCTCGAGTGTCAGCGGCACCACGACGCCGTCCTTCTCCGCCTCGAGGCGCGCCGCCGACACCTGCTTGCGGATGATGTTCTCGTACTCCTTGTCCTTGCCCTTGGAGTCCCTCCAGCGCCTGAACATGACTGACGCGTCCACGTTGGCGGGGCTGAACGTGTTGGGCTCGTTGAGGAGCGAGATCACGGACAGCAGGATCGTCCTGAAACACGCAGGCGGTTACAAACATTCGGCTGCGGCGCGCGGGCGCAGAGGAAGAAGATGCCTCACCTCACGTTCTGCGTGGGGTTCCACATCTCGCAAGGCAGCTCTCCACTCTGAGGGTCGTGCACGGGCGGGTGGAGGATCGAGATGCACAGATCTCCGTTCTGCAACAACAACAACAGACATGCACCCATCTGTGAAGGATCCCCAGTCACCACAGCCTGCTTCCTCGCTTACCTCGTAGACGTTGGGGTGCCAGACCTTGGTCAGGAACCTGATGCTGGGAGGCGAGTACGGGTAATCCGGCGGGAACTTCATGTGAGCCTGCGACAGAGGAAAACTATGTTAAAACAACTGAAACACTACGCAGAGGAGGAGGAGAGAAGGTTGTGGGCGACGCAGAGACAGGATTAGTGCGGCAGAGCTTTGACCTCGTCACTGTGCGTCATTGCCAAAAGCACCAGCGTCGCGGCGCGTAGGCGTCGTCGCCCGCGGCGCTGGGAGAAAGCGTCCGTCACTTTCTCCGCGGAGAGAAAGCGGGGGAAGAGCAGACCACCAAGTTCAAGGTCAGGCACTGGCTATTCTTACCGCGACGCGAGATACAAATATAAAGATGTTTGACCGTCGGAAACCCAGCAGCCTCTTACACTTGGATCGTGACGTCATATCCTCTCTCCGTAACGTATAAATGAGTCTCCTGAGGCGACGTCACCCAAGTCTACGTATATATTAAATTACACAGTCATTTCAGCGACCGAATGCAGTTCACTCGTTTGCATTGAATTGCTTTCTTGCCAAGAGATTCTCCTTCAGTCTCTTTGCGTCGTCCAGAGATGATACTGTGTGGTTTGTGGATAATGACAGAATGTCAGTTGCAACTCTCTATTCCGCACGCTTGAGAAGAAGCGAGCCTTTTATTACGGCCTCTGCCACCGTTGCCAGCTTCTGCTTTCCACGGTGAAGAGGAAAGTAACGAGTTTCAGAGTCCACCCGCACCACAACTTGGCAAGGAAACCGCTTCTGTGCAATATTCAAATTCTCGGGAACCGCGAGGAAGTGGAGCCTTGTCATTACGTCCCACCAAAGCCAGGCCGAGGATGACACAACCTTTGACTTATTTACACTGGAGGCAGCCACTCGCCTGTTCTTCTCAGGGTTGCAAGTATTCACCGTGCACCGTGACATCGGCTCTTCAACACTCGCCCACGTTTGTATCGGGGTCAGATTTCGATCGCCACGGTCACGAGCTCGTGGTCAAGTTCCGGGAGCCAAAGCAGAGGCACGTCACTCGCAACCGTCGCCTGCTCTGTGCTAAGTGTGCAGACTCATTTCATTGTGGAAAAACATTAATCTCCCTACACAATAAGTAAATATAGTGGCCAAACAGTCGGAAAGGGTTTATTAATTACCACTGCAAGCTATCGCCACGTTCCGTCCCTAAGTTGGGGCTTCCTCACGTCAACAATGAGATAATACTAACTTATTCCTCTGATCAAGTCCCAAATTAACGAACCTTTTCCGACTGTTTGGCAAGTTTAGAATAAATACTAGGGAGGATCAATTACGACGGTTACAGAATTATTAATTCTGGACAGACAACTGACCGCTCCTAGCGACGTAGGCCTACTCAACGACTGCTGCGTATTTAGCAGGTTTATTTGAACTTGCGACAATGACCTGGTGAGAGACGAAAAATCCATGGGCCGCCGAAGCCAGAAATAAGTTGGCAAGAAAGCGGCCGCCAGGGGCGCTGCGTGCGCAAAGGTCGATATTGGCCTTCCCTGTTATAAATACCCGCATCAAGGAGACCGACCACCGATCAAGAGCCGCAGGGATGAGAACGTGCCTTTGCACTGTACGACTATTACTCGCTTGGAGTCGTGCAGATGAACTCTAGAGAGAGATGCGCAACCCACGCGGACAGCTGCTTATCTCCTCTGCACAGAGAAGGCGCCGCAACTCAGCTGCTGCTGAGGTGTGGGTCAACAGGATTACGATTAGCCTCCGTGGAGGACAAACATGCACAACGTCACACGCGATTCTCAAAAATAATGTAGTGTAGCACAATTTCACACTTCTATATCAATTTTATTATATTCCCATTTTTTGGAGGAGGGGGGGGGGGGGTTTCGTCTATACCAATTTTCTCAATTGATTTAAACAATATTAAATATCTATTATTCCTACATCGAAATATCCTCCGTGCAAAACGTCTTAAAGATAAAATTAATTGTGCCTCACTTCATTATTAGAAAAGCAAATCTCCAATTTAAAAACGTTTCTATTAATTATTTTTTTAAAAAAGGAATTCTCTGAAATATTGCAAACCGAACTCCTATTGACGTCTAACCTTACGATAAGTCTTAATATCATATATCAATTTTTACTACTTGTTTCATCTTTGGTTCACATATTTTCTTTCTAACCTCGGGTCATCTACAGTGATCCACAGATATGTCGTAATATAATAATTTTAATGAATAAGAAAGATAGCATATTCAGAGATAAATACCACACAGCGTTTCTGGGATCCTTGTTCCTCTCGTCAGGTGCGAAGAAGAGCCCCTGAGCGACACAACTGCACTCGTCAGTTGACAAAGACTACAATTGGAGAGCCGAAGGGATCATAGCAATTGTTGAGTTTCACAGTGTCCATTTTTTAGATTAATTGCTGTGATGTTTGATTTAATGTGAAGCATCTCAGCACTTTGCCAATCAAATGTATGTTTAGAATTGATGATATGTTTGGAGACTACAAATTGTTATTTTTAAAATGGGAAATTTGATATTAAGGAACGTTTAGTTTGCCCTATGTAGCAGGAATCACAATTAGAGCAATAGATTTTCTAAACAACACAATGTCAAGTAGGGTCCTCGTGGTTTTCAATCAAGAAGAGTATTGGTGGATTTGGCTTTGAGGTGTTTGGGGACGAGTGACAGTAGGATAATGGATTTTGTTCAATGTAATGTTTATGTGTTTAATAATAAAATGTAAATGGTCCTCATTGGAGATTAAATAATTTATGTTGTGTTGATGTAACTT
The DNA here is from genome assembly GCA_037074705.1 of Zhengitettix transpicula. NCBI lineage: Eukaryota > Metazoa > Arthropoda > Insecta > Orthoptera > Tetrigidae > Zhengitettix > Zhengitettix transpicula. Next base: position 64,467,947 of record CM073594.1, on the reverse strand, counting down.
GTAGTTATAAAGTAACGTAGCTCTGTCTACAAGATTGTATACCACAGCTCTCTTTTGGTTTGGAGGATGATCAGAAAGATAATTGAGAACACGTGCAGAGTATGAAGGTTGGTGATAATGGAAGTGTTGTGAATGGATACAGTGACATCAAGGAAATTAAGTGAACGCTCCAATTAAAACTCATCGGTGAATTGTAAGTTGGGATGATAATTATTGAAAGTATTGACTATAAGGTTGATTTCAGAGGAATTAACAATACAAAAAAATGTCATCTACATATCTGATGTAGCAAAGGCGTGACTATCTCAGGGGAAAAAAAAGGATTGAGGAGGCTTCCCAATCAGACGTAATTTTTTCTTTTTTTCCTATTTTATCTGTGAAAGGAATATACATAAATGAAGAAGAGAAATGGAAGGTTTTCTTGTCGCGCGCGGCGTGATACTGAAGATGGAGGGCGACGCAGCCCAAGGCGAGCCGCGGTTATCCTTGGCTGAGGTTGTCCTGCCTGCCAACACGAACATCCGTCATCCACGTCCACAGAGGAAGGACGACGCCATTCAGTGCAAAGATTGAAAAGTGCAATACAGGGAGAGGGAATAGTCTTGGAATTCCTACAGAGCGGAGCAATTCATCCAGCTCCCAACTCTTCACGGCTCCCGAGCCGAAGTGTCATTCGAACTTCAATTGCACGCGTGGACTGAGCCGCAAGGTCGAGAAGAGGTTTCGTTCTATTCCCTACACAAAATAAAGGTCTTGCATTTAGCAGTCCAACTATTCTACGACCAAGCACGCGTTTCATTTACACCTGTTTCGCGCAGTCATATTGAAGATGGAGGCCAACTTTGGGATGTTATATTCACAGGCTTGATCAGGGATGTTCTCCCGCAGGCACTGCCTTGTAGGAGAGATACGAAGGAGCTACCTTTGGGGATGCCTTTTCCTCTCCGTTTTTGAACTAAGGTTCGCACAAGCCTGATTTGAGGTGTGTATGTTCCGGGGTCTCAGACCTTGGGCATACGGTAAGAGTTGTCCGCCATTCCCATTGGAATAGTCGGCCAGCTGCCTCCTAAACGGGTCGAGGCACGGAGAAGGGAATGCTGCGTCCCCACAGCAAACTCCTCTCCCGCTATCGGAAGGGTGTGGGACAAGTACCCAATGCCCGACCTACCTGATGCAGGTTTTTCTAGGGTTTGTCCTGCATTTCTTTTAGGCGAATGCCGGGTAGGTTCCTTAAACCATAGCCCGGGGGCCCTAGTTACCCTTGGCTACCTTCCTCCACCCTTCTGCATCATCCCTTTCAATTCCCTTTCCAATGCTGTAAGAGGGGAGTTGCCACTATGTGGATTACCCTATACATAGCCTGTCTACACCCCCCAAAAAAAACAGGCTTGATGACGGGACAATGTAAAACATCAGCCTAGAACGTTTCTGGAGAGACGGAGACGGGGAAGGCACCTCGGCCTGTTGAGAGAAATGTACGTTCCGGGATCGCAGACCTTTGTAAGAGTTGTCCGCTATTCCCACTGGAACAGTCAACCAGCTGCCTCCTAAACTGGTCGAGGGAATGCTACGTCCCCAAAGAAAACCCCTCTCCCGCCATCGGAAGGGCGTCGGACAAGTACCCAATGCCCGACCAACCTGATGCAGGTTTTCTAGGGTTTGTCCTGTATCAGTTTTAGGCGAATTTCGGGTAGGATCCTTAAACTACAACCAGGGGCCCTAGTTAACCCTTGGCTACCTTCCTCTACCCTTCCACATCCTCCCTTTAAATCCCTTCCTTTGCTATTAAAGGGGAGTTACCACCACGTGGATTACCCTCAAGGAACCTATTACACTTATAAACAATAACAAAAAAATGGCTTGATGGCAGGTCCACATCAGGGCCCAAACACTTAGATAAATATATTGACTTTTTCCTGCACCATACCGTCATAGAGAAAAGACTTGACGTGGTCATGACTGACTGACTGCACAAGCGCGCGCGCGCGTGTGTGTGTGGGGGGGGGGGGGGGGGGAGGGGGCGCTACCTGACCTGCACCTGCAAAGGACGTCACGATGTTTACCAAATTTGCAGCAATTTAATTGGAATGCCAAGGACTACAACGAATACAAGAAACGAGTACAGAAACAAACGAACCTGACGAAGGCGGCTCAGGCCCTCGATTATTTGAACTTCCACCTATGGCAGACTGGACCAACTAATGATCTCAGGTAAGTCGGCGTCGCTGTCTCTCGCTTTCCTATCCAAATGAGTTTTTAATTTGACCTCGACACTTTTTCCTTAGCTGTAATATAATATCCAAATACATTTTATATACAAATGAAACGTTGTGTGGTATTTATATTATAACTATTTTGTATCAATTGGCTATCTTCCTTATTACTTAAAGTCTCTTTATTTATATTATCTTAAATGCTCTTCTATATCCGTTCGGAATTATAATGTTTAAAATGCATGTTATTATACGGAGGACGCGCATACTTGTGGACACACTTCATTAATATATGGCATGACTTACGAAAACAAAACATTGATACTTATCGACATGTAATAGTAAAATAAATAATCATAATGGTCAAACAGTGAGGAATGATTTAATAATTGACAATGTAGATAATACAATTAAGAACATATACTAACACCCATGTTTCGTCCCAAATTTCGGGGGCTTCTTCGGGTGAACAATAGTTGAAAAAGATTAATATTATGATAAAATAATACTTAAAATTACATTCAATACGACAATTTGTTCCAAGATATTCTATTATCAGGTTCCAAAATTAATCAATCTCTCTCTCTCTCTCTCTCTCTCTCTCTCTCTCTCTATATATATATATATATATATATATATATATATATATAAATCAATCTCTCTCTCTCAATTAATTAGGCCATTAATTGGTTTTAATAAAATTTAATTTTAGCGGCAGGAGCTTCCAAAGCGACAATGGAGCCGAGCTCTGTTGCTTTGTCGGAAAGTCAAAAATGGCGTATGCGCGCTATAACTCTGGAGAACTAGGAGTCAATTCGCGGAAAAAAACATCGTGAGGAGCAGAACAAGTAATATAACTGTTAGTAGGTGGCGGGACATTTCAGAGGACGGAACAAATAATACTAGAGCAGAGACTAGCCGTCGTTAATGTATTATTAAACAAAGTTGTGAATTTAAGACAAAGTAAAAACATTCACGGAAGTATTACATCGTAAATATCGCTAAGTAAAAGCAGTTTACGTCTATAGCCAGCCGGAATAGTAAAGTTGCAGGTTAAGTTCAAAGCGGTAAAAGACTAACAAATGTACAAATCATAGGATTCGTATAAGGTGAGCAGACATCAGATAGCTGACATTCAGGAGGACCATCCGAGTTCCTGGGAGCCTATCAGTTTTGACTTCAATAGTGTAAATTCTGTAAGTCGATATTTAGAGTCAGTGTAAAATTTTGCAATAGTGTACTTCAGAAACCAAAAGAATGCTGGTACCAGCTGGACAGATGTAAGTAACAAAACCAAACTAATGATTAATTGTAAACGTAATTAAAGGATAGTCAGATTTCGTTCTCTTTTAATTGTCAATCGAAGTTAATTTCTTTTCTTTTTAATTTCTTTCTATCGACATATTGTTAGGTAAATGTGAACGGTTTGTTAATAAGATTTTAAAATCAATTCTTTGTGTCCATTATCAAACCTAGTAGAGGCCCTGAGAGAGAGAAAGATCTCAAATTTTGTGTTTGTAATCATCTTTTGTTGCCACAAAATAAATAAATATTTTGTTTGTTAATTTCGATCTTTTCATTTAATAAAAGCCTTCCATTTAATCATTACATTTTTGCACTTCACGTGAGGCAAATTCATTAAATTCTTAAAATTAAATTGTTAATTACAATATATATGAACGGGGATGAAATATTAGCGTCAATTAATTACTTTTACGGGTTTGTGAGATTAATATTTTCTATCCAGATGTATTTAGTGTATAATTTATACTTCTTAAAGCGAAACAGAGATTGGTGTCAAATCCAGGGTTATAGAAGTCGGTGAGTTTAATTTTGACATTCACTACATCAGTTAAGTTGCAGTTAAACCCCTAGGTGTGGGGGAGCATGTGAGTGAAAAGCCGTTACATAAAAGTAATGAGTAAACAACGGAGACTGGTCTTATAGAAGTCGCCGGGATGAATTTGGACATTTAGCATACTGGCTAATGTGTAGCTCAGAGGGTAGGTGTGGGAGTGAAACAAATTTTCGTTTACAATCTTAAATTCGTAGACAAATTTCTAACAAACTTTATACACATGTTACTTACGATCCAGGAACAAACAGTGAGAGGTTAAGACACACCTATCACCTCTAGGGGTGGGGGTGGAATTGAAAAACATTCCTAAAAGGCCATTATTAACCTCGAATAAAACGTTTCCAACGTCTCTTCATTTGATAGTGTCATTCTAGAATTTTTAAGTGTCTAATTTTAACTCCAAAAGATGGTGGAAGGGGTTTATATAAAAAAATCATGCAAAAAGACCGATATTAGTGTCGATTCCGGGATTATAGGTATCGCTGGGTTTAAATGTCGCATTAATCATGGTGTTTTTTGAGTTTAAGTTCCTCTTCGTGGAGGTGGACACGAGTGAGAAAAGGTTACCCGGAGTAGTTTTGACCCTCTTAAGTTACCGGGAGAATTTTTTTATTTTCTTAGGGTATGATCTATATTTTGGTCTGTATTTCTTTAATGGTTGTATTTCTTTACTCCTTTAAGACGCCAGGTGTAGTTTTATACTTTACCAAGGTAGAGAGGATTTTTACTGTTTTAATTCGTCGAGATTTTTAGACACTTATTTTAGTAGGAGAGTTTTCGAAAAAACGTCAGTCATAGGTAAATGTTCCTAACATGCTGTTTAAATAAAATGTTAGCAAGAGGTTAGTGTCGAATCAATTCCTACTCCGGGTTAATTTAAATAAATACCCGGGCAACGCCGGTCACTCAGTTTAAAATAAAAATCTTATTATACCAATTTTATTTCATTAACAGCGCTACGTTTCGGTAATTATTTGACGCCTCTTCAGGGTGTTGTCTGACAAAATTTCTCAGCCTGGACCTTTCAAACTCTGCTAGTAATAATAAATGAATCCTGAATAAAATTGAAAAGCTTGACCTGACTTCCATGTCTATAGTAGTTTGGCCATTATATTTATTTATTGAAAAGAAAAAATTTGTGCAAAGAAATCCTTGGACATGGAGCTCTTTCGGTCTCTCCTATACCGCATTTATTTCAGAAGATGTAAGATTTGGGGTAGAGAAGAAGAGCTCTGAGCCATATCTGGCAGTAAATGACGCGAACAGACAAGTTAAAATAACGAGAAGAGCCTGGCGGGTCGATAAAGCCTCCTTATGTAAGGCAGATCCACTTAGAAATCGCCAAGGCATGACGCAAGGCTGATAATAGCCAAGTCCTCGTCTCAAGAGTTCCTCCGGCCGCAGACACGCCGAAAAACCTGGGTCAAAAGTCCGCGGATGCAGTTATTAATATTTACAGTGCGAAGACTCTCTGGACGAACTAAAAATAGCCAATTGGATGCAAAGGAAGAGAGGCTGGAGAGAATGGGGGCACGTCATAACAAGCAAGCACTCGTGAGCCTGGAATAGCCGCGTCGTAAGGTCGGCCATCTTACAAGACAGTGAATGAAGCTCCAAAGTCTGGTGATCCTTCCTCTCACTCACTTTCTCGCTGGCACACTTAGGAAAGGGAAAAGTCTCGCAACCTCCAATGTCCATCGGATTAACAGATCTCATGAACAGTTTGAATTGTATTCACATGTTCCTCGTTTGAAAACAGAATTATCCTCCGTCAATGACGTCATGCAACAAGCAGCTCCTCGTCATCCTCTGGATGAGTCGAGTGACGATCCGTTTCAGTCAGAACAAATTCCTTCATTTCCTACCCTCTCCCTGTTCAAACCATCAAATACATTTTCGTTTTCCGTCCCACGTTTCAGTTAGCTTTTATCTTTTCAATTGGGAACAATTGGAGAGAGATTGAGATCTGTTTGCAGGTCCAACAGAGAACTGGGAGGTTCACTGGATACATCATGAGGACGATCCATGGCTTCAGTCAAGGATGAGGAAGATTAGAATTGAATTTTAAAATTAAGTTAATATCAACTAAACTCAGTCAGATTTTCCACGAGACTTGGCGGTGTTTGTGCGCAACCTCAGGAGCAAAGGCTGATGGACTGTTTGATTGAAGGGAGGAAACAATCGATTGTCGAGTTCCGTCAGAACCTGTTCGTCGGAGCGTTGACCCGCTCTTACATACGGAACTCTCGTCCGCCGCACTTCCCGCAGTGCTGCCACTACAACGACGACGTAAATTGCCAGAGAAAGGGAAACCGTTCCTGCACTTTCAAGGAAACGTCACAGGCACGCGATCGACGGAGCCTCTTTCTTCCTCATCACTAAACGGCAAAAAATTATGTTGGTAATTGATCATTAGTTAGATCAGAGGAAAGCAAAGCCAACACAATAGCTACACTTTTTGCGTTGTCGTCTTGATGTGTTTAGCGTGTTGTATGTAATGTGCGTTTCCGCATGTATCCTTTTCGTTAGTGGCAATTAGAAGACGGTAAGCCTGGAACTGTGGAGCTTTCACGAGGGAAACGTTCAGCAACACAGGACCAAAAGAATTCACGTATTTACAGTGAAACTGGGGTAGGGTCGACGAACTTCCACGATATTGCAGGGTCATCCATGTCGATCGTCCCCTTCCTTAACAACAGTTAAAATAAAGGACAGGTGATGTGGAACTGGAAACAAGGTAGTCAAGGATCCTAACATCCCTAGAGAAACCTGCATCAGGTAAGTCGAGGGCTCTCTGTACTCGTCCCATGCCGTTCCGACGACTGAAGATTGCTGTGAGGACGCAGTATTCGTCGATCGTGCCTCGACCAGGCTCGGAGGCAGCAGGAAGACTGTTTCAATGGGAACAACGGACAACTCTAGCCGTATGGCCAATACAATCTCTCAAAGCTGACCTAGGTGTCTCTCTATTGAAAAGCAGAGAGAACAGAAAAATATTACCCGCGTAGAGCTTTCGAGATATTCAATTGCGTTCAGCACTACGCTGTAAGAAGGTCATCAATGTGGTGGCCACTGACCTTAGTAGGCAAGTAACTAGGGGCAGCTGGGTTGAGACTTGTCTTGGACAGAAAATGGACAAAAACTGAATCTGATTACGGGTGAAGATGACCGTGAAACGGCAATTGGAAGTATACAAAACATCAGCTGAAGGAAAGGAAAGATAACTTTATACATAATGTGTTATCCCTATTTTTCAGGACCTCTTCACATGTTCCAAAATTTAATAACCTAAAAATAATGGAAAATTGTATAAAGTAAAAGTTAAATTTCAAAACGAATTACAAATTTAAGAATGAATGGGATAAGTTACACTTAAATGAGATATTTTCAAAATACCTTCTAAATTTCAAAATAAGTGTGATGATATTACTGATTTTTTCAACACCTGAAGAAGGTAACAAAAAAATAGGAATGAAACGTTGCTGCCTAAATTTCATTTTAAATTTTATTGGACACATTGATTTAATAAAATTGTTTCCGACTGGATTTGCCAAACAATCTTACTAAAGTGTTCTTTTAATGAATGATAGTAAATTAATAAACAACGTAAATAAGAAACAATCAAGTGGCACGTCTAAGAATAAACTTGGCAAAAACAAGGATGTTCAAGGGAATTAGACTGAAAAACACCTTGGTTGCATTATCTAACCAGATAAAATAATTTTCCAAAGAATTATAACTAGGCAAGTTACAACAGTTTTCAAATAAAATCATATAATTAAAAATTGAACAACATTACCTGCCTTGTATTAAATATTAGTAGAAATTGGCTAAAGGGTAGAATGTGTTTATAAACATTACAATTAACTAAAATACTTTAAGTTTCTTCCCTTTGTTTAGCAGACCTCTTCAGATGTATCTAAAAAGTTGAGATATAATGGAAAGAAACAAAAATAAAATAAATAAAAAATGAGTTAATAATGTAAGTACTTAATTTATTTGTATGGAATTAACTCTTATTTTAATTGTATTTCTTGATTAATTTTTTAGATACATCTTAAGAGGTCTGCTAAACAAAGGGAAGAAACTTAATGTATTTTAGTTAATTGTAAATGGTAATGTTCATAAAAAAATTCTAACTTTTGCCAAACTTCCACAAATTAAAATTAAATATTAAAATTTTAATTGAAACGGATACATAAAAAGTGTTTTTGATTTATTTAGGACAAGTGATGGTGATAGTGGCCGAAATTTACTTAATTGAAAAATTGAAAGTAAATGCTTAGACAAAAGTGAAAAGTATTTATACCGCCCCTTGGGATCACACTACAGTAATGAATAATGGAAAGGGCAGGATTTGCATCACCAGGAGCAAGTCTGAGGAGGAGCCTGCCGTGACTCACTGGGCCGGGGTCGGCCATGACAGGCCAGTGGCGGTTTTGGGGCCAAGTGCAACTTGCTGGCCGTCGCCTCCGAGAGTTTCAATGTCCTGCTTTGCCCCTGAACGCGAGGCCTCGTGGCCCGGCAATTAACTGCGAAGGTTGAGTCTCTCTATAAGGAGCGCGTGAAAGGTGCACGCAGGGTCGATATGCGAAAACAGATCCTTCTCCTTCAAGGCGAAGCAAGCCATCGAAACGTTCTACATTTTATCCGTCAACTCGTAACTACAGTTGTCGCGCAGGTCAAGTCACAAATGAATTATTGATATCATTTTGACCAGGTACAATGTTAATGTGGAGTCCTCCGTTAAGCGATTAGGATTAGCGATCATCGAGTTTCGCTAGAGGAGAATATATCACCGCTTCCACTGCTAGTCGTGACGCTGCGCTGTCCGGATCCCACGATACAGTGATTTCGTTAATATAATACTGTCAATCAAGTTTGCTGTTTTACGTATTACACAGGAATATAAGCAACACTGGTCAGCACAACTACATCTCATGAAACTCATTCCCCTTGATACTGCTCCTTTATTAGCAACTCCCATTGGTCACACGCATATCGGCCTTCAACTGTTGTAATTAATCCAGGCAGAATGATGTAAGTCTCGTTCGTAAAAGGGCAACAAACGATTTTCCATACAGAAAGTACATGTTTTTAAGACAGTGACCATTTTCAAACGTGTCCCCCCCCCCACTTCTTCTTACAATGTTTACACTATTAGTCGCAAGCTTCAATACCAAGAACAATAAAACTAAAAACAGCCACTTCTCGTTTAACGAATTTTTGAAATTGAACAGATTCTATGGACATCCTTTTCCTTGGTTGTATTCTACGGAGTTAGAGCGAAGGTTCCCGAGACTCAAGGTCCAGAGTTTCTCCAACTTCTTCAAGGCTTTCCAAAATAGCAAGTCTTCCGTTCAATCCCCGTTGTACCCTTCAAACTCCTTCTACAAAGGATAACCTACTGAAATGTTAATTGTCATGACCAGAAACGGCATTTTAAACGTTGTTTGAAACCTCATCGTTTCGTGCGGGATTAAATAACGTATTCAAGCGTATATTGAGACACAGTTCTTATTATTTAGTGAGTAGTCTGCTTCAAGACTCGCCAATGACCGTCAGTGAAGACTGGGAAGACGTAATGGGAGTTTTAATTTCTTCATTTCAAGAAAATCCCCTAATTTCTGAACCCAATGCTTTTGGCACGCAGTGTACCTCATCCAATGTCTGTGACGTATTGCACTTTCTCTTTCGTGTCTGTTGAATGACGTATAGGAATTCTCACTCTCTTTTCTCTCCACGTCTCCGTCAAGGTGCGAAGCTAATATTTTCCGTGTCGTGTCGCTTTTGAGTGTCGTCGGCCTTCGCAAGGAATTTGCATGTTCGACGACATCCTCGGGCTAAATAATGGTTTCGTCTCTCTGTATTTACCTTCCTGCATGTTACGTGACCCAGGGATTAAACAAACACACACAAGTATTTCCCATCCGAGAGCAGTAAACAAAGTTCGCGATATTTCAAACCGGAAAATAAAAATAGGTAAAATTATTGCAATGGGTTTACGAGTCACCAAAATTAATCAACTGTAGCAAGATACCTTGGGGTGAAAAATCACACGGCCTGTTCCAACGCCGGCGAAGTTGTTTAAAAAAGGTATACATACATTTACATAACAGCAAAGTTATTCATATTTATAAAGGATAAGCGACGTGAGAAAGTTTAGGACATGATTAAATGGAGAAGTCCCAACACAATACTTGATGATAATTACTCGCTGTATTATTATTGAGCGAAGGAGAAGCAAGCTCTCCAGGCGATAGAAGTTCCGAAGAAGTCCCTGTCCTTGTCAACAATACATTTCTATTACAAAATAGTATTCGACGCTGTTTCCCATTAAAGGATAACTATTATTTAAATCCTAGTCAATCCTAGTTCATCTCGATTCGGCCTGGTGAAAAAAAAAGACAACTCACTATACAGACGAGTCAAATGATGAAAAGAAGAAAATATATACTTGAGTAAACTGCGAGGACGATTTTTTGTAGTGAGGCAAGAGACAAATTCCTCCGTTGAACATCAGCTTCCCCGAGAACTTCACAAAACCAGGTCATTGCCTCCAGCAACTCCCTGAACCAAACACTCCCTCCGGTTTGCCATTTTCGACTCACGAGGAAACGCTTCAGAAAACCAATACCGTCAACGTCTCCATACCATAGTTTACGCCGGATCGGGCCTGACAGTGGTTTCAGACAAAAGACTCAAGACCAAGTCTGCGCAGGGCGTTTTGTTTAGCAATGAATGTGTGTGTGTGGGGGGGGGGGGCCACTTCAGCCACTTCCGTCGAGGACGGATTTCTTCTCGATTGCGTCAAAGACAATGGAAAAAAACTGGGCGACGATAACTCGCACTTTCAGAAATTTGTTGTAAAGACAATATAATCGGTTGTGTTGTCCTCTCTTAAAAAGATACAATGGAAGAGCAGAACAATATTATCTCTGGATTAAATCGAGCATTGTCATTAAATTGAACAGGCTTCCTCGATTTCTGTATCAGACTGAGGAGAGCTCATCTAAAGTAAAACAAAGGATTTTCAAGGGAAGTAAAAAATGGGCATTTTCTTTGGCTAGTTTCACGCTTCAGCACTTCCAAGTAGATTTTTGCGCCAGTAAACCACGAAAGGAAAACCGCTAAAAGAATGGAAAGTATAAACGCCATTTTATGGAGGGACCACAGCGGCGTAACGGTGATGACAAAGTGTTAACAGAAAACACATTAACGCCCACGTCAAACACTTTATGCAACAACGGCGAGCCCAGCTACTTTGTCACACACACACCCAGAAAAGAAACTTTTAATCACGCGATAAGGCTGGCGCAATCTTCATTGTGACGAAAGCTATGACCGCTGATAAACCCCAAGTGGACACATCTCAGGGAAAACGCGTTTCTTTACTCGACTGTCCCAGAAGGAAGCAATGGACGAGTAGCTCGGGTCCGAGGACGCCGCCACAACTCGTCAATTCCACCACTTTTAGCCTGGTTACATGCGACATTTTCCTCTGCGAGGCCTGGAACTTGCTTATCTCGCCACAAACACACACACACAAGCAACAGATAAACAAGCAGTTTAGGGCCCAAGTCACGATTTCGCACCCACTGGTTCACGCTGCAGCAACACTGATTATATCGCAAACAGGGCCGTCTTAGAATGAAGAAGAAAAATCCTGGTGCCTCTGGGGGTTATATCAACATTCAGCAGAAAGATTATATCGGGAAAAGTGCGCAAATCATAACGAGGGTGAAGTCCAATCGCAATTCACATCCACGGCGCTCCCAAGCTGGACTTTAATCCAAAGCGCCGTGATGTGGGAATCATTAAGGAGATAAGATTTAGCGTGCAAACTGGTGGGGGGGGGGGCGAAAGTCCAAATGAGGGTGAAACAAATGGGAATTCTAATCCCGTTAACTTCGACGGCGCCACGTAGCTGGATGACCATCGGGTCACCATCACAAGACAGAAGACCCACAACAAGCAGACGATCAAACCTGTGCCCATGCCTGTCTTACACGGCAACAGTAACTAAAGATCGAGAACGAAATCATCCGAGCCATGCAAACGTCGCGACATTTTCACATAAATATAATTCGTAGTCTTTTCCCTACTTAACTTTTACCGACGAAGCCTGCTACGGTTACCAACTCGAAATTTCAGTAGTTTTACTCTGGTTTCGCCTTACTACTGAGATTTCAAGGTAACATAAAACCAGGAAGGAAGGCAACCCAGTCATAGACTAAGGTCAGCACAGACAGAGAAAGTAACGTCAAAAACGGAAAAACAAGGACAAGACAGATAGAACACGATACCGTAGTCACCTCGGGAGTCACAAAGCAAGCTAGTTTGATTACGGCTATTTTTCAGTCCGAAACCCCCGGATATGTCGTCAAGCTGAAAGCGTCGACTGCTTTACCAAGTGAACCCCCTTTTTTCCAGATACAAACATAACATCGAATCAATTGAAAGAGATTGTCTAGGAACGGTACAGACAATAAAGTAGCATACAATGGTCTAGCTGCAGTAAGGATTGTTATTCAAGATCCTCCTCCAGTCTTCTCCAACACCTGATACCAAAGTAAACCACATGGACCATATAAAAACCATTTAATTTATCTATCGTGCCAAAACTTGCTACCCATTAGCATAGAATCTGGAGTAAAACCAAAGTCACAAAGAAAATACACTCGTCGCAAAAAGAAAAAAAAATTGCTGCAGTCCTTGGAAAAGTAATTTTTTTTTTGCGCGGTCTCACCACAGCTGACATTTAATTTTGTGAACTCGGCTACGGCTTCACTTACGTCACTCCTTTACTACTTAATATACGCCAACGGCCCGTTACACTAATACGTTCGTACAGGTCGTTTCTTTGTTCTATCGACCCATCTTTTCTGGCACGACGATGCAGTGAAGACAAACAAAAAAGCGTGTGAGAAAATTTAGTTTGTCAATAACCAACCAGTCGTCCCCTTAGTCACGACTACTACAGTCACATTTACGAGCCAATTTACATACAATATACGAGACATGTGTACACTACAACTTGGTCGGAAAAGAAAATCAAATGATTATATTCCAGATTCATTGAATGTTGCGCAAACATGCTTGCGATTTTTTTTCTTGTTCGTTAAGAAATTGTAGATATATAAACCGTACAACCTACTTCTCGTACGCACTATAAGAATACAATGTGTTAACGCTTAGATTTCAATTACGGAAAGAAAAGAAAAAGGTCACGTGGCCATTCATTGACACACAGTGTTACCCGCACGATGCCTTCAAGTCTAATCAATTAAGAACATTACCGCTTCTTCATATAATTATAGTATTAGTAATAATATTAAAGTTCTGTAAATTCACATATTAACGGAGGACGAAGGACTTACAATCATATCGCACAAACAACGGAACATGAAATCCTGACTACACACTCGAGACGGACAACGTACAATACTAAGAATATAAAATTGAATGAAGACAAACCGCGTTATTTCGAGAAGCTGCCTTCGCTGAATGAGCTCTTTGACGTGTTATAATGTCCTTTGTTTGCCGGAGACTTACGCCGAGGACGAAAAGTAACTGGGATCAACATTTTTTGCCTGTACTGATGGTAGTTTTTACATCTTATTAATTATTTAAGTGAAATCAAAGTGTGAAAGAAACGGACGTTGTCTATATATATATTGTAGTATTTAATTAAATACAAAGGAAAATTAACTGCACGTTGGAATGCCAATTTGTAGTGATTCCAATTTTAAAATTACAATGCAAAATCGGGCGTCCAATAAAATAATTACAAAACAATTAAAATTTTCACAAAGAAAAACCACACGTTGTCGACGCCAATTTTGTAGTAAAACAATTAAAATGATCGGATGTTTTAATTTAAAAAATCAAGATTTAAAATCTAAAAACAAATTAATTTATTAAAGCAAATTATTTAAATCACATTACATATTAATACTTTACAATACCACGGCTATTTCTCAGGGTCGATCAACGGGCCTTCAATAAAGAATACTTATTAAACAATCAAATTCACACAGCTATCAAGGCATTAATTCAAACAATCACCAAATTGACTCTACAATTGCTTCGCTGTTCCTTCTATCAAAGTCCTACTACCACACTCAAAAGTTTATCTGGATGCACTAACCTCCCAATAATTGAAGAAAAATGTCTAACTCATGAATGTAAGTTAGATTCCGAGCTATTCCGCCTCAGGGAAAATAATAGTTGGCGTTGTATCGTTGCAGTTATTCGCTTATAGACTCGAAAACCGTAGATAGTTCTGGATATTATAGCTGTTAAGACTATATACAGCAACACACTTTCTGAATTTATGTCCTTTCTCTACCGTCTCCTACCATACACTCTGGAGCACTGCTCCCCAGAAACCGGAGATCTGCGTCTAGTAAAATGAACTTAGATAATCCCAGCAAGCATGCATTATTGGCACATATTCTTGTATACAACTCGTGTGTTTTTACGCTGCCAACATTACGAGTACAAATTTTGTTCATTAATCAATTATTTCCTTTTAATCACCACAATATATATACAAGACAAATCTTTGACTACCATCTGCAGGGAAGAATGAAAAGGGAAAGACCAAAAACAGCGAGAGGTACAATTAACGATGAGATAAAGAATACTGACATGAAATGCGTTTAAATGTTTGGTCACTAATAAGGTGAGGTGGAGGTCCTTTGCTCCAGAATATAGTGAAGAGGATTAATGGTGGACGAATGGTGAATTGAGCGAGGGAAACGCACAACACATGAAGCATAAAAGAAAAAGGGCCAAAGATCGTACGAGGTTAATTGCGCAAACGGCGGGACAGTTTGAAGCAACGTCGAGAACAACGCGATCGTTGACCTCCATAAAACGCAAGCAACGTATTGTTCCGCGGCAGAATAGTTCTGTCTACCTTTTAGACAATGGAGTTTTATGTAACTACTGGTGTCCAGCAGGAAGGAAAGAAGAAACCTTTGCGCAACGTCTAGAAGTAAGCCGGTTATCTCTACCTTCTGATAGGAGCCACAACTACTTTCCAGGTGATACGACGCCATTAGCATACTGGGGAAGGGGGCAGCGGAGAGACAAAAAGAACAACGCTGGAGTCCGCCCAGGTACCATACACCAAATTAGCCGAAATCGCCCAACCAGTAACGTGACGTCACGACGAGTAATGACTACTTTCCAGTATATTACTTTTGTATTCATTTTCCCCTCTACTTCAAGATTTGTTTAATATATATTTCAATATTATTTGGCTAGTGTTGATCACGTGTTCCATTGTCTGATTATAAGAGAATATATATATTATAGGAAGAAGAGAAATAAAAGTGAACAAGGACAGTGCAATCCAAGAGGAAGAATTGAAAGAAATTAAAGTTTCGGACAATAAGTATCTGTTCGTTTTAAGAGAAAAAAGGGACAACACTTGAAGACGTGGATCTAGTAGGTTCAACTCTAACCACGGAGGCTGCCAACGCACCTGAGTGACAAGACTTGTCTCTGCTCATTCTATTTAACAGTCAGTGGAACACCAGGCCAACGTTAACCAAAAATCAAATCCACCGTTGTCGTCAAATTTCATATTAAAAATATTCCAATTTCTGCAATTATGTCTACAGCGATGTTACAGACTTCTCCTGATGAAATGAATTAAAAACAAAGAACGGAAGACAATTAAACAGTTCTGCAGTTGTCCTTCCAGAAGGACAATAGTCGCCGTCAAGGGTCACCAGCAACTTCGGAAGCAATAGACCAAATTAAAAAAAAATAATGGCCGTGGAAAATTTTGTTGATCGCATAAAGGTAACTTTATAAGGCAACATACCTCAAGGTCTTCGAGCGACCACAAATTGGAATATTCATTAGTTCCGCTGTAAGTAGCCAGGGTATTTTTTTCCTAATATATAAAACTTGTATTTTACGTGTAACTTATTTCTTCACTGGCCCAGCCCGTACAGGTTGGTCGGAAACGTCCGACAACTTCCGTACCTGTATGGACTTTCAATGAAGTTTAGCTCGTAAACTCGTGTCTGGTTAATACAGACAGCAACTCCTGGTTGTGGCCGTGACGACACCACGAGCTATCCAACCGCATTCTGGCTGCCAATTGTCCAGGTTCGTTCACCTTATTTAGAACTTCCCCTTCCCGAATCTCTGAGAATTATTTCTTTGTGTTCGATCAATTGCCTCGCCAGCTGACGCTCGCCCATTCACAAAGCTGAGACGAGATTTGTGCAGTCCTCGGGATTGGTTGGCAGACTTCCATTGGCTACGGCCACGGGAAACATTTTCCCCCCCAAAAAACTTGCTTCGGACGTAGTGACCTCGTTCCTCGTCACAAGTACGACCTTCTGAAATTTCCTTCAGTCTTATGAAAGTTCACGGAAACAACAACAAAAGTGCATTAACAATGCGAGCCACGAAAAACAAAAACATTGGAAATCATTTCAGCCTGGAATCGTGAAAACAGCAGACAGGGAACAGGAACCAGAAAGCTCTCAGTACACACGACTCACAAAATGTCTCGCATACATTTAATATCACCAGGCAAAGATCCGTAATCATAATTAAAAACTATGATAAATGCTATAATCAAAATTAAATTCCATATCAATCAATTGCTAATAGTTTCATAAAATATATTTTTTAAAAAATACGGGAACGCTAAGAAAGGTTGCGATAGCCTTTTCCGGAATCACAGTCAGATTTTAAATTACGATAAAATATCAACTCCGCCATTGTCAAACTTCTTTCACAGGTGAAAACTTCCTCACAAACGGGTAAGCAGGGAGTGAAAGAGAAAAGGCGCACAGTAAATACTGAAGGAAAATCAATTATTTATTACCCTACTCGGCGAACACAACATAAAATTAATTTTATTTAGCACCATTAGACAAATATTGGTTAATTTTTCTTGTGATTATTCAATCTAATAGATTTCAACTGAATCACAAAAAAAAATTAATTAATTAATTTGTTTTGAAGGTGACGAGGCTAATCCATAGTGTCTTTGTGTGCCTTTGAAGGAAGCCACGAGTAGCTTTAGCTCTAGCTTTCCCTCGGAGTTGCGCCAGAGGTTTTCTTATCGACTGACTCGGTGGCATTCCCGTCCGCTTGTCTTATCCGGGCTACCGCCATAAAACTCTCACAACTCCTTTACAATATTACAACCAACCGTTGTGACGTATCAGTCTCGCGTATACTTACAACAGCACACACGTCAGCCTCTAGAAATTCCAATTAGATAGAATAGCCAAATGACAGGCAAAATGAAGATGATATAAATATCACACAACGTTTCTGGAAACTTTGTCCCTTTTATCGGGTGATTAAAAACACAAGAGCCTGCAGTGACAACTGCACAATCCAAAAGCTTTTGAGTTTGTCAACTAGATAATCACCTGACGAAAGGAACACAGTTTTTATTGTGGTATTTATATCATCACCTCATTTTGTCTATTTTATCGTTTTAATATATTTTAAAACAGATTTATTATATTTTCATCACACACGCACGCACACACATACATACTTTAATATGTATTACTATACATACTGAGTGTTACGTAACCGCAGCATGTCAAAGTTTGATGTGACGTCATCACTACGTCACAGAGTTCAAGTCTCGCCTTCTCAATATCGTAAGACTTCCTCAACAGTTAAACATATACAGACACATTCACTTATGATAAATTACTGGAAAATGTGTGATAAATTTACAGGTTTCGACTTTTAGTCATTCATAATTTATAAACATTAAATAATGTATATATATATATAAGTTGCACGCACACACACACACACACACACGCTACGGATGCTTCTACATCAGAAGAAAACATAATATATTAAGTTTGCAAGAAATGCAGATGAAGGAGGAAATTAAAACATGGATTGAAGCTGGTAATGGATGTTGTTTCAGCCCAAATCATATTTTTAATTTTAAAGCATTAACCAAAATATTTAATACGAACCTATATAAAAATATTTACGTATGTGAACGATTTTTGGAGAAAATAATGTTTAACATACTAACATCGGTAAAGAATAACAAAGATGAGAGAAAAAGAATAATATACTCGATATAAAAATAAGACTACAGCAGGTTAATAAGCAAGTTATGGTAAACCAGGATGGAAGAAACAGGCTGGGAAACCAAAAATGATACGGTTTAAAAAATATACATATATACAGAACTCTAAAATTAATTGTTTAGACTTAAGCTATTATTAGAAACATTCAAGACTGACGTTTGCCTTTGGAAGTGACCCCGATCTTACCCGACCTCCAACCCGAAAGCACAAAATTCTTACGAATCGCGGGCACATTATATATATATAAGCAATTAAGGATGATGTTACAGTGAAAATAATTAACACGGGCAGGAAACAGAGGAGTAGGTTTCAACACGTTGGACAGTAAAAAGTATTTCAAATTTTCAAGGTCCTGTCACCATCCTCAATGCAGAAAAAGACTGCACCTCGTGTCGGCCGAGTAAATTCTCATTATAGGACTGGTTGACAGCAGCTGTTCCAGGAGAATCGTTCCCTCGATTAACAGTTTTAATAGAAATCTTGAAAGGCTACCATGAAGTGAGGGTTGAAGAAGAAAGTAGGCTAATAACGAGTTAGCTGTAGTTCTCCTTTGTTTAAATCTGTATTGAGTAAGTAGGACATATTCTTCAGTTCTTTATTTTAATTGTTCTTGTGCTCAGTTTTTTTTTGGATTATATAATTTAATGTAACTGCCACCGGACTGATATAAATTTGAGGCACAATCAATACAAATGCGATCGGATATCCTGTGTCTCTGACATCACGAAACGCACGTCAGAGAAACACGCTATATAACACCTCAGAGATAAGGATGAAATCATCTGCGGGTCTGTGACGTCAGTTCCCTACTTTCCTAGAACGGTGATATCATCCTCAAATTAACCTGCAAACTCTATCAGCTGGAATACGTGAACAGACGGGATAGCAGAGCCAAACGCGAGAATGGCTTCGCTAATACTGTAGATTTCTGTCAAACAATATTATTTAATGACTACTGAAAGCCAAAGAATATGAAGAAAGAAAGGGGGGGAACTGTTATAACTACACAGTTGACAACTAAGAGATAAGAGACTTTCAAGTCACATTCAAGTATTTAGGAAGCCTGTTTATTGCGGATCAACGTCAGCCACGAAGATAAGATCAGGGACACTACACAAAACTGCCTTCAGAGCATTCACAATTGAGAAGAACAGAATGGAGAAAATTAGAAGTGAAAACACAAATGAAGCTTGGAAATGTAATCCACGTGGGCATAACCAACATGACGTCATTGATGTAATTTTGTACGACTTGGAATAAGGACCGAGTGTAGACGAGTCGAAGGAAATTATTTATTTATATATATATATATATATATATATATATATATATATGTAAATTTTTTAAAAAGGGGGTAACTAACTGGAGAGCTAAATAACTCGCTAATAATAAATAAACAGAAAATTGTCAATTTGTAAGGAAAATAGTGTATTATTCGACTAAACAAAAAAATATTTGCAATAATATATTTTAAATGTATACATAATCAACAAATGTGAGTACACGCTACAAAAAAGAAGAGACTATGGAATCCCAGACAGCTACAAGGAATGCCTAAACAAACCTCAATATATTAACCCAATCATGGACTATCTTAGGGACCTAAACGTGATTGATGCTATCTAATTTAGCCATACTAGATTTTCCTATACAATCAGTAATATTAAAGAATGTAAACCATATTGTACCTAAGACGCAGCCAACATCCTATAAATAATGAAACCACAATTTAATTTAAATAAAAAAAATAAAAATTATATATATATATATATGTTGTAATGTGAATCGTGGTCACTAATAACCATGTCGGTTGATGTGACAAACTAAACATTTAATAAACTAAATATTAAAAAAAAAATGTATACGTTGAAAGCTGTAAGGATGTATAATTTCTATTTTAACGAAATTAATTCGAATCTGTAAATTTGAATAATTTATTTAACTACGTTATTAATTTTAAATTTATAATATATGGTATACATTTTGCTTATTTAGGTCTATTAGCCGATGAAGTACTAAAACTGTGACCGAAACGTCGTAATATTGTAACTTTTTTGTTTCAGCTGAATAACACATTTTTTCCTGACAAGTTGGCATTTTACTATTTATTTATTTATGAAATAATTGTCAGATGATAAATTGTAGAGCATCAGGTGGAGCAATCAGGCGTGGGGGAGCAGTTGGACGTCACCTTACAATCCCATTTCGAAGAAAAAAAATTGAAGATTGTAGTTACAAAAAAAAAGCAATGATCGCGTGTCAGGAAGAATCCGCAAGTGTTTTGAGGATAATTTCGAGCAAGTGCGTTGCCCTGGCTGCGTCGCGACGGAACTCCCAGCATTGTCGCGGTTCCCGTTACTCCCGGTGCCATTCTGAGCGCGCACGACGACGTGGAAACTCTTCCCACAAACAAGGAATGACGCGTTCGCGGAAGTAATCAAGATGGAGGGCGAAAACCCTCGGTTGGGGTCGAGGTCCTTCGTCTCACCTGCCTGTTTTCAATACGTCGTCAAGCGCCTCTTCTTTGTCTCGCTTTGCCAGTACCAAACTTGGCAAACCGTCCACCCAGTTTCCTGGCAGTTTACGATGCCAACAGCTTGGCTAACCTGGTGGTCAACGATGAAAAGATAGGAATTCAATTCCTGCCCCTTTTCACTTTACCGTTGTCTTTTACAACCAAAAAAAAAAAGATTACGTCTCATGGTCTATAATATAAAAAATTATGTGGCAGTGGAAGAAGGAGGCAAGAAGGATTCCTACGTTGGAACAGTATATATAGCCCTGTTGACCTTCAGGACAATACAAACACCCGATAATGTCCTTACCAAATATCTACACACAATTGTCAACCAACCTTCAAGACCAGAATAACGGTTCATATATTTAAGTTAATCTTACAGTTACAATTTATTAACCTGAATACCACAAAAACAAGTCTCACGCCAGAAGCATCAAAAGTATTAACCGGGAAAAGGACTGGAAGGAAAGTTGACCAAATGCTGCTTCTCCGAGGTCAGTTTGAATATGGAGAACAAATCGTTTCGGAGGAACAGCGTCGGGCTCATTCATACCGAAAAAAGACGATTACTTCGACGTCTTCGTGCGTATTTTTAAAGATGTTCTCTTTTTTTTACACACCTTGGATGCCCCCCCCCCCCTTTGTCTTGATTAAAAATGAAGTTACGTGTTCATTAATTAGTTGAAGTGGATCATTCTAAGCTAAGAAAAACGCCGTAATTTTTGTAAAACAAAAATAATTACAATCTTACGACGATTAGTCCACAATTTTGGAACTAGATCAGATAATAGACAGTCCATCACACTAAATTTATATCTGGACATCGAATTTTAACAGATTCATATATGCATAAATTCAAAACTGTCTATTGACCTGATGAAATCCTAAACTTGTGGACGAAACGACGTAATATTGTAATTATTCTTTTGTTTTACTTGAATAATACAAATTTTTTTTCTGACGAATTGGTCGTGTTTCTGCAAAGCTCAGTCAACAGTTTCGGACATTAACATACAACGGAACGAGTGAGTCACCAATATCGTCATGTAAGAGTAAAGTTGCAGACAGGCTGATTACGTTTTCCTTGTGCGTAAAAAGCACACAAAAGGCTGGTATGGTAAACAGACATTTTTTCCCTGTGGACACTTCACTATAGAATTTTATATGTGTACTGAGGACAAGATGGGAAGACAGAGCGGAAGAGAGAAACTCGTATCTCGCCGCTGCATTGAACATAAAAAATAATCCGAGCTATGGTTGACTAGAGGTGCGAAAGTAAAGCATTATTCTACCACACTAATGTTACGTAACGTCACAGCAGTTTCATACGTGATATAAACAAATACCAACGATATTCCTAGAGAAAGTGCCATTAATCCGAAGACAATGCATGTTATGCGTAGCCAGTAGTTGGAAAGTGTTTTGACTTTCCTCTGAACCATAACAACTCTTTGACTTCCAATTCGGAACTAGTCAAGTACAACTATGAAAATTCGTTGAAATCTGTTCGGCCCTTTTCGAGTTTCAAACCCTTAAAACGGACACCGTCAGCTTTTCATTCATGTAGTCGGGTCAACATTTGTGGTAAAGACGAGTCCGCAAATGTCACAGGGATGGACCTAAATGGTCTCAGAGAGACAGGGGACGTAGAAATTTGGGATCGTAGATGTTGGAAAGCATGAGTGGTTGCAACGTCAGAGCGTAGAGGAAATCCCAAAGGATGTTTCCTGGAAATCGAAGCCGTTCTATTTACGTTCGGAATCTTAGAACGGTCCACTTCCAACTAATTAACGAACACGTAACTTCATTTTTAATGAAGACAAGGCGGGACACATCCAAGGTGTGTAAAAAATGAGAACATCTTCAAAAATACGCACGACGACGTCCAAGTAATCGTCTTTTTCCGGTATGAATGTGCCCGACGCTGTTCCCCCGAAACCATTTCTTCTCCATATTCAAACAGACCTCGGAGAAGCAGCTTTTGGTCAACTTTCCTTTCAGTCCTCTTCCCGGTTAATACTTTTGATGCTTCTGGCGTGAGACTTGTGTTTGTACAGATGCTTAAGCGGGTATTCCGGGTTTCCTTCAACTTTTAAGAGGCGTAAAAGACGACAAAAAAAACCATGAGAAACGTACAAAAAGGAGGAACTATAAGAAAAGTAAGAAAACTTAAATGAGACATGATTCACTTGGACGTAAACCCGAGATAGAGAGATATTTGACAATGGCAATTACGGCTTTTCGCAGCTGAATCAATGAGTTGCTGTGCGGCAGTTCTCACTTTTAATTGGATTGTTATTTACTAATCCGTTTTTTCCCAGCGCCTGGGCTGGTAGAATTGTGAAGGTGTAATTATAGGGAATTCCAGAGAGAGTAGAAAACAATTACAATGAATGGATGAATGAACTTAATGTCATAAATAATGAAACTCCCTTCACACCTGTAAAAAATTTACGTACACACTTTCCATTTATTTGCCGTGGATCCTTGGTCCAGTGAGAAGGAAGGCCAATCAATCTGATATTGACCTTCACCACAATCTGGTCTTCGTCGCCGCAGTTTATCTCACTTTCCTACATCTTCCCAAAGAGATTGTAACCTCTTTCCGAGCTCTCAACACAGTACGAAACCTGCCTAAGTTTCCCATCCCAACTCGAGAACTTTCTCATGCGCAAGCCTGTCCTTAAGCAATTTTTACAGTCCTTTTCTGCATGCTATTACGACCTTCTACATAAGCCCATTGCACATGGATAAGGTTTTTTAAAATATAAGCACACATTTCGGACATTTGTTTTAATAGTAAGAGACAAAACGATAAGACACCAGCCTATTTTTAGTCATAAAAATTTATTATCAAATTTAAAACATATTTATCAAACAAAACGTTTCATCACTAATTAGGACCTCTTCAAGTGTACAATTTCAATTAAATTCAGTAATAATTTAAGATACGTAAATTTAGATTAGCTCGGAAAGATTCTAAAAGATCCTAGTTGCCACAAATTTATTTTAATCAAAATTTTAATGTGAAAGTATTACTGAATTTAATTGAAATTGTACACCCACAATTATGGATGAAATATAATGTTGTAATTGTAATAATTTTTTCTGAGGTTAACATTTGGCAATAAAAAACTAACTCAGGTCTATTTATTCTAATGTACGAAACTTCATTTTGTATCAACAAAGCGTTATAAAAATGAACGACCAATTTCGTTAAAAAAGGCATAAAAGGGACGTAAAATTTTGCCCAAGGAGGGTCTTAGGAATGAGAAAGTTTTCGAAATGGGATGGGAAACGTTTGGAAGAGTTCGGATAGAGACTAGAGAATCAAAGTCACCATAATCGTCACAATTAATATTAAAAGATTCAAATGACTCATTCACCATTTATTTCTCCATTATCGTGTTTAATTTATATCCTGATCCGTGGTAATGTAATAATATTAATTTGTGAATAGAAAGATAGCCAATAGACAAAAAGGTAATATAAATACCACACAACGTTACTGGGATCCTTGTTCCTTCGTCAGGTGCTAAGACGAGCCTAGAGAAAGGAGTGTAGTCAACTGACCAGTGCAGTTGTTTTTCTCTAGGCTCTTCTTGGCACCTGACGAAAGTAACAAGGATCCCAGTAACGTTGTGTGGTATTTATATTACCTTGTTTGTCTGTATTGGCTATTTTTCTATTAATTATTTTCAATCAGACGTAAATTTTTTCATTTTGATATTAATTTATCTTGAACTTTGCACGACAGGCTGCGAGACCTACTCAAGCGTTAAACAACATTTATATGCACGTAAATCTGGGGCACTCTGTCTATTGCAACCGCATAGGACGTACTACGACTGTGTTTGGCCTGTGCTTTATAGGTAATAAGGATTGATAGACTAGGAGCGAGTCAACTACAAGAAGCAAGCCTCACGTTTCGACCCGTGGGCCTGCCTGCTTCACATTCCTTTCAGAGTTGAACCGAGGCGAATTCTACCCCACGCGGCGCAGCAGAACAGAAAGGGAAGGGAAGCTTGGCTGGACTCGCCGAGTAGAGTCGGCCATCGCAGCTGCGTCGCTTCAATTCGACCGCACGCAGTGTTGCCGAGCTTCTCGTCAGCTGATATTGATCGCCATCGCATTGCGGCAACAATGTCGCGCCGAGAAACACAAAACAGAACCCGCGATGGGGCTCGAAATAGCGATACCTGCTCTCTCAAAGATCAAGGGGGAAAACTTAAAAGTGAAAAGGGCAGAGGGGGAGGGTAAGCCAAGAACGAATAATATGATGGGGAGAAATAGTAACATAAATAGGAGGTATTTAAGACCGATGTAGAGAAATTAATAATTGTACCCAATTCCGTGAACATAGACTAATATGATCAGTATCTTAAGACAATTGACAGTAAACCCTGCCTATCCTGCGGACTTTAAAGGATGTTGAGAATAAAGGAGCTTCGTTGGATTTAATGTCAGCTGATGCAAAATACACACAACACTTAAACTAAAGTCTGCCTAATTCTGTGTAATGTTTAGTTTTTGAAGTATTAAATCTGGTCTAACTAACTTTAACAGATTTTAGGAAGAAGACGGAGAATATAAAAGCTAAAAATATATAATGGCTACGAAGCCAGTTAAGAATTAATTATTTGCACAATAAACAGATTAACAAAAACTACTGCAAATAAAGCGAAACAACGATATAGATATGAGGAGACCAAAGAGGTGCCGAGATTATTTGTATTTGTTTTTACAGTAATGGATGGAACAATTGTATTTAATGTGCAACATTTCACAGGTTAACCTCAGTCTAATTTTTTACATTATTTCAATGAAAACGGTCGTTACTTGAGTTGATGTTTACTGAGAACCGAATGTTGTTTTAAATAAGAAATAAGTCATTTCAGTCCTATGTAACAAAAAAAGCATTTACAGGAAATTTTATATATATATATATATATATATATATATATTACATTACACATATCTAAATTATTGATATAAATTTTGCAGTTTTTTAATTATAAATTCTAAAGAATTGATTGATTTATGTGGTATCAATGCTGTGAGACTTAAATAATTCAATTAGTTTAAAAATATATATTCTTTATGAATAGAGAATATTTTACTTTAAAAAAATATTACAGCTTACGAGTAAGTTGTAAGATTTTATTTTTGACAGTCTTGTGTTGATATATAAAATATTAACCTGTTTAATCCGCCCCTCCCCCTTACAATTACGGGGACCAAAGTATTATACAGTTCGAAACATCTTCCTCCTCCTGTCCCTCCATTTACAGAACGTGATATACCCAAGATATATTTATCAACAGTGGATGGAGTAAATTACATTAAATAAATTGGCTAATGAGTAGGGAGTGCAGTCAGAAAACCAATTGATTGGCAACTAACATACTAAAGTAAGTTTCAAATCTGGATGGTACATAACCAACAGATTTCTCTACCTGGAAAGCATGTAATCGCCCGGTTTGTAAAAAGATCAAAGTACGAAACTTGTACTGCTGATCAATGTGAAAGGCAAAGGGATTTTATAGGTTCAGCAAAAATTTACATACGGAAACTGCTGATAGATAAATTTACCACTGTATAGTTTTTAAAAATATGTAAGAGAGAGGAAACGTTTCCGTTCAGAAAAAAAACAGTTCACCTTCAGAGATACGGTGAAGAGTGGGGGAGGGGCGGGGAAACAATCAAAGCCACGCCATACACGACAGTCCGAACAGGTGAAAAGCCAACAACAGCTTTACTAAGTCTACTATTCTTCTGGGCAGTCGTCTCACACGATTCCACTCTCCAGTCACAGAACGCAATACTTTTCTCCTCTAGTGGAGGTTGTCATCACTGTTGCTTTGTACAATCTTAGGAGGCTACCCATTAGCGACGATGACCACCACCACCACCTTCTGGATGTACAGTCATTAACAGCGACGTGACGTGAAATAGTCGTTAAGAAAGCTCTGAGAAACAAAATGTACTCCACGGAATAATGCGTAGTTAATTGCAGCCGTCAATGACCAAGGAAACCGTGGGATACAAATGGCAACGAGCCAATGTTTGTATTTTTTTTTATTTAAAGACAGAAACGAAATAAGACGGATGTTGTTGCAGGTGGGTTTCAAGAGACACAGGACTTGTTTGTTCGGATTCCAATAAATTGTTACAGTTCCGCGAGTTCTTCGAGGCTGTTGCACGTACACGACATAGGGAAAGACTACTACGATTATTTTATCGCCATTGGAATTAAAAAAAAATTGCCGGAAAACTTGCGTCACTTGAAAGCATGCGAGTTGAAAGTTGAGAATCGAGTGTGTAATTCAGATGGGAGATTGTATCCTCTCCTGTGGATTAATTGCCTTAGAGAGAAAGGCCCACGGGCGGAAGAATAGAAAGAGTTGTTGACTAGAAGTTCTCCAGGACTTGATAGCCTGGAGAGCACAAATGAGATTCGTCCTCCAAGTATGTCAGATAAGATTTTATACGTAGAAACACAGAACACACACGGTATGTCATTCCACAATGTATTTAACGTCCATATGAATCCCAGAGAGAAAGATCTCATCAATTAAAAGGAGTAACTGTAATAAATTTGGAAAATAATTAACAATAGTCGAGTTGAGGACGTGCCCATGGGTTTAAATGACATCCTACAGTATTGATCCGATCGGAAGTCCCGAGAAAACTTGCTATCAAATTACATCCGCATCGCGTTAAATATTCAAGGGATCGAAATGTTTGAGATCGATATTCAGGAAACCGACGGAAATTAGACGTTATTTCAGTCCACATTAATACACCCCGAGTTTTATATCCGGAAGGGCTTCGACAGAAGTCTTCAAATGCCACCATTGCGACAGTTCCATTTTCTTTTATTATTTTTCCAGTGGTCCCATTGAATCATAATTCTGGTAAAGGTGTCTTGTGGAGAGGAAACGAGCCGAAGACAAGTCAACTTTCGCTCTGACGCGTGAACGTGACGCCGATCTGTATCTCCAAGAGCGCCAATGCGAATTAACCTCTAGTGGAAAGCGTTGACTCGCAACCAAGATAATTGAAAGTGACATGGCTTCCAAGTCCTTCAAAAAGCCACACAAAGGCAGCACCAGGAATAGAGCCGCTGACCGCCAAATGCCACCAGCCAACTGATGATTCACACATTCACACTCACAAAGTCTAGGTTCCGGTCAGCTAGGGTGAAACTGTATCCTCTGTTCCAGATAGAAATTGCGTCAGATACATTTAAGTCGCGCTCCAATATCAATCATTTCACATAGGCCATTCTTACAATCTAGGAACAGGACACTCAATATATTAAAAATGTGCAAATACAGTAAAAAAAAAGTTTGACAAAATCCCAGTGAAACACCATGCAAACAATGAGGAATATAACAATTAAAAAAAACAGCTGGAATAGAAACAAACAGGACAAAAATAATTCTACAAGACACAGGATAAAGATTCACAATGCAATACATAAACAATATTTGAATAGTGTTTGTCTAGTTTTAAAAGAAAAAAATCATAAATATGAAGACAAAATTAGAATAAAGGTGAAAATTTGTATCAAAGAGGAAGTAGTGAAAAAAACGGACATTTCAAGTTGCAAATATCTTTGTTCAGCTTCAGGGAATAAGAAGCACTAGTTCAGAGCATAGTCACACCAGTCCATAGCCTGCAAGATATTGAAGGAGAACTGCGTGAACAATGTAAGAAAGAGTGTTACGTGGGATGACAGGCTGTAATAAATAAAGCATGCAATGTATCAATGATACAGTGACTAGTTTGCAATATTGAGAATGAAAATCTCCAGCCAAGACAAGAAACATATGAAAAAGGTGTTCAATAATTTTGTCATATAAGGCATACTATGTCAAAATATGTTAGAGACTTCTAGATAATGAAATAACACAACTTTCAAGTAATAATGCTGAATCTAAGTATCAGTAACTTGAATATGATTATAACATAGTGTAAATATTTTTTAAAAAGTTTAAATTTACTAAATAATTTTAAAATGTCAACCTCAAACCATTTACAGAACTTCAATACCAGATTCGGTTTTAACAACAACATAAAAGTATCTATACTTATAAAATTTTATACAATATTTTCAAAGAAATCAGACGAATATTCTTCAAACATGTCAATTGTTATAGTATATAACAAATTAAAAAATGCAATCTAGAAACAATGTATTTGTTTCACTAAACAAAGCAAATACTTCATTTATACACAAAAATTCTCTATAGGTAGGGAACAATTACAGTTCCTCTAAAGGTAGACAAAAAAGGACTTGCATACACCTGATTACTGTTGAAATTGGTCTGATCAATTATGGTGGAATGAAAACACTTAACATAGTCAAATTTGGGATTCAGCACAATTAAATTTGCAGCCTTATTATTTGTAATTAGTGAAATGTATAGTTATTCCACTCAAAGCAAGTCAGCTTAGGAATTGTCTTAGATTTGATTATTTACATAAAGCAAACAAAAGCTCTTACCTTAAAATATCCACCTTGGTACAGCGTTTCTGGGGGTCCGAAAATTGCAACTTCCCACTCAAACATATTATCTTCTCTGACAAGTTTCACACGAAATCCTTCAACTGGTTCTTCTTGTAAGCTTTTATATTCCAGAGCTAAAGCTCTAACTGCGCTACTTGTAGGCTGTTGAGCCATTGTTTAATTTAAAATGGAAACTCGTCCTCTTTGCGGACAATAGATAAGAAAAAAATAAAAGTGATCTACACTAAAATTATATTGGCAAAAGCCAGCAGCGATTTCCGAGCAATGGCTGAGCCCTTCGCTAAATAGCTCCCGCTTTCTGCTATATCGAAACTTTAAAGTTTTTAACAACTTTAACTTCACAAAAAACGCAGTGCCACACTTGCCCTTTGTTCGTCTTGTACCTATTCGATGTTTGACGGTTCACAAAGAAACAAAGCCACAAAGAAAAATGCCACACGAACAAAGAGTAGCAGCAAGAATTGACGGGAGGTTCAAGCAGCCAGGTCCAGGCCCAGACGTGCTTCTAACACCACCTCTTACCGACTGCAGCGCTGCGGCCTCCTGCCGAGTAGAAATACGCACCGTCAAAGGAACAACTTAACACATGCATTGCTCGATAAAAGCTCTGTATACTTCACCATTATTTACCATAAAATATAAGTTAATATAACTGAGAAGGGAGAAACCTCTACAGTGTTTTATTGAACTGAAACGCAAAATTAGGACCCTAATATGACTTCAGTTGGCTCTTGTACCGAGGACATACAGATTTTGATGTAAATGTTAAAACTATCACTTCCGCTAAATAATCCTTTGAGGCATTGATCCCTACCAAAAAAATCGGCGATATATTCGTTTCCCAATTAAATTTATCTAAAGATTACCAAGCATTTTTTTTACACTATGAAACCCACTTGGCGTACAGAGAAAACATGTCACTTCGTCGCGTAATCAAATATTAGACGTTTTCTTTCTATAATTTTTTTTTATAAAACAGGATCACTGCAAACTGCAGGAGAGATTATAGAGATCTCCATGCGTCTAATTACTAGAAAATCAATCAAATCTGCGATAGAGAAATACAAATTCTCAATCTGCGTTACGACTTTATTAAATGATCAGATTCTTTGACGCATTGTTGTGGCTTCTTCTTAATCAAAAGCGAAGAGATGCCTTTCTCTCATAATTAGTTTAAGTGAAATATTTAAATTATAAAACTACAATTTTCTCCAACCTACTTCTTTTGAGGGCCTATTTATATATATTTTTTACCTGAGGAAAATATCCATCAAAGCCGAAGACTGTGGCATATAATTTCAAAATTATCTAATAACATGGATAACTTATTTTCAATTTTGGTTACATATTCAATGATGTGATCATTTTCCAGTATTAAATATTGTATCTCATCTAAAGGTTACCATTTGTAATTTTTGGACCCATAGTAGTGTTTCGCAGATTTACTACTTATTACCTGAGCAAATCAAATGTAGAATTGGGCTAGAACCTTGTAAAAGGCTATATATAGAGCAGGGCTTTCTATGAATCAGAAATATGGTCATCGAGAAAGAGGGAGTACAAATACATGGAAAGTTTTGAAATGTGATTTTAGGGAAGAATTAAAAAATAATTGGGCACAAATAAAAAAGATCTAATAAGAGTAAATCCTAATTTTTAAAGAGAAAGGCAAACTAGATTTGGCTCAAGTCTAGTAGTCACAACACTTAATAATAAAAAATAAACTATTTATCTCACAACTAAATATATGTGGTGCAAATTAAATTACTGTTACAAAGTTTGTTTTCATTAATAATTAAAACAACTATGGTGATATCCTTATAATTTGTATTTAGTAACATGTGTTAATAATGTTAACATATATATATAATGTAGATATACAAGAACTGCATAAAAATGATAAATGTTCTATGATGTGAAACAAAGTCTTCTTTGGTTTATCTGCATGATAAAAAATTGTAGTTAGCGTAAAATCTGAACATTAATATGTTTCGTTTATCAGGTTTAGCTTTTCTAGTAAAGCAATGTTCCAACAAGTCTATTTAATAATCACTGTGAATCATGAAAATTTATGTAAATGTACTATCGTCAGACATAGCCCCTCACACTTATGTTTTATATGACTATATATTACAATAAAACATTAATGTTAAAAATAAGTTGTTACTGTTTTTCATAAAGTTTATATATATATTTAAAAAAAATTTACATATGTACATACATAAAAAAGATATATGCACTTAAAATAAAATGTTATCTTTTCCCCAAATCTTTTTTCTTAGAATATTTTAATTTGTTCTTGAACTTCTTTGGATTTATACCATATGCTTTCAGACGAGCATCTGAAATACCAGTATCGTGATCTGTTGCAATCTTTGAAGGTTTATTTTTCTGTTTGTGTTTCTTGCGGGCAAGGTTGTTCTGAATCTGAACAACATTTGTGTTTTCTACTTTTGTTGCACCTGCCTGTTCTGTGTGTGATTTCTTTTTCCTCTTTTTAATTTTAGTTGGTCTACTGTCAACTTCATTAACTTGTTCTGCAGTTGCAATATCAGGTGAGGAGCTGTTGTTTGCCTCTCCATCAGTCACTAAAGTTTCGACAACACTTTGAGACTTCCTTTTCTTCTTATTTTTCTTCTTGTGTGTTAAATTATTTGATTCAGTTTCTTTTGCGAGTGTTAGGTCCAATCGAGGTTCCTCTGATTCACTGTAACAGACATATTGTAACATGTAATGCCTATAACTATATATTTAAATAAGCTCTAATTACTGTTATCAAAGAGCCTGTTTCAGGCATTATCCATCCATAATCCAGGAAAACTTACTTGACATATAGGCTTGTCAAAATTTTCTTCTTCAAAGTTTCATTTCTAGCCTTTTGTTTGTATGCATGAACTTCATATTTTTCTACTTCATCTGGCCTATGTTGAACTGCTTTCTTCAGAGAGCACCAACGATTTAATTCCCTTTCATCAGCTCGCAAAATCTGCAAAGTTAGAGTTGCTATTTAAAATCAGTTTGGCTAGCAGATTAAGTGATTATGTAGGGTGTGAAATAAACTGACACAAACTGTATCAACACAACAGTTACTGTGTGGAATTTCAATAGATATTTGAATCACCTAAATTAATTAATAAACTATACAAGAATTACAGTAGCCATTAAATTACTTTATGTAGATTTAAGTATTTTTACTATTAACATTCAATTTATGATTTAACACATTACAGTAAGAAAATAGTCTTATCTAATATAATTAAATGATATTTTGCAGAACAACTAATTAAATCAGATAAAATAGCAAAATCTTCTTGCTATTTGGATGTACTTTTTTTGCTGAATAAAATTTAAAAAGCCGCCGGTGCTTTTTCTGCTTCTTCATTCACTCTATTATTATTAGAATCTTTGTTTGTTTCTGCTACTTCTATCTATCACAAAACACTTCAGTCACTTCCATACCTCATCAATAGTAAGTCCGAAATCATTAGGTATAACTTTTCTATACTTGAAGCGGCACGGTAGATCTCCTATTATGTCCTCAAAGTCCAGTTTGTAGTATTCATCAACATACTCATCAAATGTGTGATCTTTGGGATCAAATACTGGCTTCGGCTTTGCAACAAGTTCTGCAAATTTGGACTGACGGTGCTTTTTCCGCTTCTTCATTGACTCTATTAATTCTGTTTGTAACGATTCTTTTGGATTGTAATCACAATCCATCTGCAACAAAAAAAGGTTTTGAAAATAATTTAATACACAAATTACGTACAGATAATGAATAATACTTACATTAAAATCAGGATCTTCACAATGAGGCTCATATGGTTGATCAGAATTGGCATAACTGTTGGGGTGACCTTTCCACTTGTCCCACCTTTCTAAATAAATAAATAAATTATATCATATGAATAATAAATTAATATATGAACAAAGCATATATTTACAGTAAATAATAACAACACATTATTAAATTCAACATAAAAATTATTGCCTTCTAATAATAAAGCAGATATTAATTTAAAACATGCACAGAATCTCTTTTATGAAAAATAAATAAAGATAACTGATTAACAGAATCTGAAGTAAAAAGCAAGTGTTAATCTCTGAGTGATGGAGACAATTAAAAAAACAAGTTTCAAGACTTTCTTATTCATTACTTTCAAGACTTGATATACATATATACCAATTTCTAACTCTTCATCAAGGTCTGGAAATTCTGGCTTTTGTTCTCCTTCCTCTTCTCCATAGAAATCATCATTAAATATCTGACTCATGCGTTTATCATATTCTTCAGGATTGAAATCATCTTCTAAATCTTCATCCTGTGGAAATAACAAACTTTTTCATTTAGTTGTTGTTACTAATTTAAACATAAAGGACTTACAAATAAAAAATTTAATAATACATTATTTGTATTTAAAATGATGTATTATTTATTTTAATTGTAAAAGAAACATTTACTTTGAATCCAAGTTCACTGTTCCCAGTTACTTGCTTCAATTTCTCAATTTTTTCCATTATTTCTTTTCTCTTCAAAGCTTTCAATTGTTTAATTTCTTCTCTCTTTGCAGCTTTTTCAGCTTCCTTTCTTTCTCTGACCTCTTCCCTTTTTCTCTTTCGGCGATCATCTTTTCTGCGCAAGGAGTTTTCCATGGTTCGTGGATATCTTTTGATCTAAAAACAATAAATACAAATCTATAATTGAAAGTGTGTAAAAAGCCAAGCTTTACTTATTTTATATTTATAAATATATTTATAAAAATTAGACTGAACAGTAAAATTAATTTCAAATAAACATAAACTACATTTTTTTAAAAAAATTAATAACTAGTTAATTAAATACTATTTATATTCAATTCAATAAAAGCTTGTAGAATCAAAATCATGTTATCTAAACATATGTTTTGTAGTAAATTACAGCTTTCACAAATAAAAAAAATAAAATTTAAGAACATTGAAGGAGACAAAAGTGAGAAACTTATGTTAAAATATGTCAGTAATTTTGAGAATATAAGTTAAACTCACAAAGTCTTTGTCTGGTTCCTCAAACCGAAAGTTATATTTGTGCTCAAATTCGTCTTGTTTCTGAAGCGTGTTTTCATCTTCAGATAGATTTTCATCAGAATCATGAATGATTTCATTGTAAGTTGGAAGTTCTTCCTTGTCATCTAATTCAAGGTACCTGAATAAAATAATTTAAGAAATATTTAAAACTAAGTAATTAAATAGAACCAAATACATCATTAATAGACTTTCTTGTATACAAATTAACATAAATAAAACAAAAAATTTATATATTTGAAATCTAAAACTCTACACATAAACCATAGGACTTTTATCCATATAGTCATGTTAAATTAAAAGGTGCAATTTTATGAAATTAAATGTATAAAGAGAATTATTCTGAAATATAACATTCTTACCTCTTGTTAAGAACATAGTCTCTGAGGAAAGCCTCACCAGTATCAAGTTTAGGATCATTCCAATAGTCATGAAGATGTTTTAAATCTGATTCTACATTCTTATCATCTAAATTATCTTTCTGTCCTTTCAGCCATTCCACATATTCATCTTCTTCCTTTTTCTGCAAATACAAGTATTAAAACCAATTATTTGATAAAGACAAACAAAAATGGTATTAATCACATCTTATTCTGTTACAAATGTAAAGTTTTATTTATGTTTTAAAATAAAGTTACTAATTCAAATCTATTAACTATAAAATTTATTGTTAATTATTAAATGTTTTATACAAGATATAGAACTATTCTTGATTCTTCAAGATTAAAATTTTAAAATAACATACCTCACATATGGTATATTTAAATATAAATATATATAGGCCAACTATTGACATTTAAGGGAACTGTGACAAAGTCAAATTAAATGACACATTTATATACGAAAGAGAGAGAGCAATTCCAACTTTCCTGAAATCAATAGTTGGTCCAGTCTGGCTTAGGTGACAGATTATTACAAATTTTCATGGTCCTGAGCCCCTATCGTCAGGAAGGAAGGTCTGAACTGTGTGCCAATGTAGAATGGCCAAATCATTTCAGATTCTCATTTCACACTTAGTATGTTATTAAGTGGATATTTACGAACTAAAATGTTACTTTGAAAGACCAAATTTATCAATCAACTATCTGATCAACACTCCTTTAATGCACCATTGACAGATAATTTCAAATATGTATTAGATGCACAATAATTTGTTACACAAATTAAGGTAAATTTGATATAGATTTGATGTAAGCTCAGGTACAAAGTACTTTTATGATAAAAATTTGATTTCAAGAATGATTACGGCCCAGAACTGAGATTGAAGTTGCATATGAATAATCATATTCTTATAACAAAAGAACTGTCATATATATTATCGTCATGTATGATCAACTTGGTATAAGAAGTGTCAACAAATTTGACTTGTCATCTACAAATTGCATTTGCTTAATATTTAACATGACATAGAATAAGGCTACAGATTTTACTTTCACTGTTAAATGATGTTTAAGGTTGTTACATTTAAGAAAAAATATAAGCATTTAATTTGCAGTTTGTCACATTCGAATAGGAAATTTCATAATTAACTCACTTTTAAAGTGAACCCAACATCACTATATTAAATATAGTTTACTTACTATAAATTTTAATATTAGTCATAATTTTATTGATTATGAACTTATACATTATGCATGAATATCATACATCAGACAAAAATGATTTAAATTAAAAAGTAATAGCTGACTATAATATCAACTGACTTACTCTTTCTTCTTCAGTTTTCTTTCTCTGTTTGAAAAGACCACCCCAATCACCACTATCATCCTCTTCGTCAGACTGAAGAACATTTTTAAAACTGTCTTTAATTGCCTTTTGTTCCTCTACAATAGTTGGAGAGCTGGGACGTGACTTCTTTTTCTTCAAAATATTATCATCCTCTTCTTTTGACAAAGAATATAAAATATTACATAAGAATCAAAGCAAACATAATGTTTTTAAATTTCACTAGTATATCATCAGCTAGGTACAAAGTGTTTTGTAAAACAAATACAAATAGGATGTTAATAAACACTTGACGAGCAGCTTCATCTGCAAATTAACCAAGTCTAATAATTAAATAAATAATTGCACTAATGAAAAAACAGTTCACAATGCCAAAAAATTTTATTTAGTATGATTTTTCATACATACCATTATCAGATAGTATTCCATTCCTTTCTGTTATTATTTTCCTTTCATAATCTCGTAAGGTCAGAGGTTTCTTCTCTTTCTTATTACTCACAGGAGGTGCCTGGTTTTCAGATTCAACTTGGCGTTTCTCATTAAAGAATTTGACATTGGAATCATAAATACATGGATCTTGTTTCTTTAAATAACTAAGAGTTTTAAAGAAATCTTTTTCAAATATGTTTTTGATTTCTTCACGATTTTCATCTTCGTCATCAGAGGAACTTGAATCCTCATCTATTTTATCAGTGCCGTACCGATCTTTCACTGCAAACCAGAAATTGTTTGAATGGTACACTTATAAACTTTATAATGCCATATTTACAATACATCATGCGCCACCAAGCCGAGAACTCACAAGCAGTGGTATAGTGTTCGTTTTACACGTAATTATTTACGAAACAACCCAGTAAATAAAAATTGTAAAACTCACGTTTCTGTAACTCTTCCTTCTCTCTCCATGTGTTGTAACGTTTAGCATAATCATTATTAATAGATAATTTAATCTCAGAATCAGAATCACTTTCAACCAGAGCTCTTTTCATTATAATGTCTCTCACGCCAACTTACATAAATAACTATGAATTGAAGTATTTTACATTAAAGGTTATGAAGCTTGTTGTTATTTTCTAGCAAGCAATAAACATCTTTGAGGAAAAGATATGTTTATTCTGTATCGATTATATAAAATAGAGATTTTTGATCCACACGTAAAAATGAAAATGACTGATTTATTTGAGATTGTTTTTAATTATTCAATTATTTTTGTTATGTAACTTATTCCTATATATTAATGCTTTATGAGTTTGAGAGTTAAACAATTTATTTTTACCCTTTATGATGTTTCATAACTAGAAATAGCCCAACGTTTTGAACAGAAAAAGGAACTGCTTGTTAAGAACCAGAGTCTGGCCGAGCACTTATAGAAATAAAATACGGTTCATTCTAGTCTGCTATCGAGGCCTTTTCAATACATTGAAATTTTTATCTGTTATAGACTACTACAACAAAATTTCCCATTTTTCACATTGTCAAATTTACACGTCTTATCTTAATGGAAGACTCAACTACATTAATTTTCCGACCCTCTCAACAATTCGTTGGAGCTTTGATAAGGTTACATAATTTTAGGAAGCAAATTACGGACACCGTAACTCAGTGCTAATGATAAAAAACATGAATAAAAAATACATATGTATGATTATTTACGAAACTTATTTATTTTGTTACAAAATTAAAATACAGTAGAAAAATAATTATTTTTCATCAAAACATTGTTTTATAATCTATTGCAAAATTAACAGTCGAAATTTGCACCCTAAACCGTTCGGCTGCCCAGATATTATTCATATTAGAAAGATGTTCTTTCTACTACTTCGATGTTCCAGGCAAACAAAATATATACTCGATTAATTTTAATCAAATTTCCACGTTCATTGTGAGTTTGGATTGGCTTCCCGATGCCCAAAAAGCCGCCATTTTTTTTAAGACTCCACATAGAACCTAGGCTTCATTCTCGGATTTCCAAAAAAAGAAAAAAAAAATTGATTTAATAAAATTTGGGCAAGCAATTTCA
The DNA here is from genome assembly GCA_037074705.1 of Zhengitettix transpicula. Lineage (NCBI taxonomy): Eukaryota > Metazoa > Arthropoda > Insecta > Orthoptera > Tetrigidae > Zhengitettix > Zhengitettix transpicula. Next base: position 64,429,908 of record CM073594.1, on the reverse strand, counting down.
GGTTGTGATAAGAATTATGATTTAAAGTCTTAAAATATTTAAATTGCTGGAAGTTAACTCCAAAATCTAGTACTAGATTGTGATAGTATTATCTGTATCTGACTTGCACAAAATTGCAAAAAAAATAGTTTTATAATTCTGCTCTTTATTCTTGTCAGTAAACGTACATTTTCGTTTCCCCATAATGTAAAGTAAAGGAATACTTAAAATAGCTTAAATTTACACCTCAAACAAACACAGATATGTTAAACAACACAAAATATATTTATCTCACTATTACATGTATATAGCTCCAAAACGCACAAATTTACGTTAAGATGCTACACAACTTTCCTCTCTGACAATTGGACTAGGCGCTTCACACTGACAATATTGAAATTACAGACCAGACAACAGACATCTCAATCAAAATTCTCTACTGAATGAGATACATTTTACTAAATGTAAAATAGGATTAAAAATCACAATCACTTTCTTCAATACTACAATCCTCACCACACCTGTTGGTTGGTGTCATACATATATACTTATTTTGTACAAGGACTTTTACACATACTGCTGGTTTCATGTATGCTTCATATAAAATTATAATGATTAAAGCATTTCAGGATACAAACTTTAGCAGTTAGAATGATTACAAGTGACTTTCATGACAGAAATTAGTGAGCAGGGCATTCCCTCTAGAAGAAAACTCATAGACAATCAATTTTGTCTGATGTACAAGCACACAACCTAAATATTGATGTTCAATTACTATGACCCCTGCTGATCTAAAATTGCATAACAGCTATAAAACTTTCCTATCATTCAAGTAGAAACAAATTTGATTTTTTAAACTGATTTAGTCTTGATGTGATACATTTTTATATTGTATCAATTGCTCATAACACATGAAATTGAAAGGCACTGCTGTCAATTTTTTTCAACACAAGTCTTCATGATGCCAGTACATTTATGTTATTTGTGACTCCAAATAGGCACTAATTTATGAATAATTCTGATATTCAGTAAAAGAATCAGAGATGTACAATTAAGTTATAATGTATAAGTTATACATAAATAGTCAGCATGAACTATAGATCAGAATCCTGGTCATATGTTGTTGCATAATACAGTACCATAAATAGCAAGCATTAGCTATTTATAAGTTTGTGTTATAGAATATTATTAATTGATAGTTTTAATGGGATAAATGTACGCCCTGACTCATTCCACATCCTTGAAGCTAAGCTTCTCTACAGGATCTACATAATATGATATTATTATTATGAATGTTTTTTTCTCTCTTTAAAATGACTCTCGCCTAAAAAGTACTATTCTTATTTTTGAAACATAAACTACTTTAAAATTATATCAACTCAACTATCTACTGCAGTTTAACCCTTCCAACAACATGTATAAATCACAATTCATTTACATAAATACAGGAATAAGCATAGACCAGTATGTTGTGTAAATATTTTAAATTATTGACTAGCTTAAATTGTATTTTGAATTTGCTGCTCATACCACTAACGGTTGCGTCCCTCTGAATCATAGCAGGCACACACCCTGTGAAACATGAATCTGTACTATGAATGGTTAAGAAACATCTAATATAATTAAAGTTATATAAGAAGGTGCCAGATTTGTGGTGAATTAAAATAATTAAATTATTTTCAGGTTCTTTTATTGTAATAGTACACAGCCATGTCAAATGCATATTAACTTGACATTTTATTCTTACATAAGGAGATTTCATTTATATTATTTATTTAGGATAACAGATTTTATATATATTTTGGGCCAAGCATGTTTGAAATAATATACATTAGTAAAAAAACTAGTACAGAAATATAGGAAACAGTGCATATAAAGAACATTTAATTCAGCTATACATAAATTTAGTGTTTCTGAAATGCATACAATTAAATTTTATACTGGCTCAATATATTTACTTCTGACTTTCAACTATATTCTTCGCAAAACCTAAATAATACTGTTATGTTCAACAAACAATATAAAAATTTAATTTCATGTTTTAGTCACATTCATTTGGATGTGATATTTACTTTTACAGTTTAATAAATATAATTTCATTTCATTCTGAGACAATCAATGAAGGTGACAGTCATCACAGCATGAAATTATCTTTTGGGAAAAAATTTAAGAGATGGAAAAATACATTTTGTCTGTACATCCACTGAATCTAAACCAAAGGTGTATTTACAGGAGTCCTGATAAATGTTACATTTATGTATATATCAATATAAATAGAGTTAATAGTGCTGATTAAAAATACAACTCGGAATGCATTTGAAAATATTATTATATTTTACTGCACAAACTATATAGCATTTTTTTTGTACTAGCTAACTGGCTACAGACATTTTATATATTGAAATACATTGATCACAATACACTTTATGTAACAATTATTTGTGTTTGTACCTGATACTTGTCAAGTACCAATAACAATATTTTAAAATCTATGTAAACAGGAGGACTCGCCATTATGACTGTCACCAGCTAAATAACCTCTTCTATTAAGATAAACTGTTTTCTTTAAAATTCTTAAATCACAATAATTCACTATACAGTCTTATTGCCTCATTGACAACTAGAGACAGAAATTTATAAAAAAAACACCTGTAGGTTAGGTTTTATTTTTCAAGTAAAAATCAAAACCCATTTCCTACATATTAAAAAAAATGTAAACAAAAATATTTTAATAAAAAACACTTTAATACAAATTTGACACCTACTCAATAATATCCATTGATAAATCTCAAGGCAATAGCAAAAAATATCAAAATGAGAAACTTTCCCAAAGGTTTAATTTGATTATATTCTATCTCTAGTATCAATGTTGAGCAACAATTGCTCACTCAGTCAATATATCACAGTTAGTTTGCACCATCTTATTTATTGTAAACAATTTTTTACTTCTTGGAATTGTCAACTTCTTCTAAGGGTGATAATGTGGAAGTTTTGAAAATTCTGATTTCAACTCTTTGTAAGCCTTGATGAGAGAATCTTTTTCCCCAGGGTACTGATTGGCGAATTCTTGAATTTCCTGGAGTTAGAATGAAATGTCCACCAATTAGAGTCATTCAGGAAATGGGAATCAAAATCAGTGAACTATTTTAATAACCTTAATTTTATTATATATAATACTAATTATGAAATACATACAATGTTGAGTAAAAGGAGAAATTGTAAGTGCAATTATGAACTGATGTAGAACAAGACAAAACTATAGCACTAAACATAGAAGCATAGTATAATTGGACTGGAAAATAGTTTGCAATATAGTAATAAAATTAAGGAAATAAATTTGTACCTCTAAAATTAGTTTCTTCTTTATTTGGAAATGAGTCCTGATGACTTTCCTGAAACAGGACGGTGGCCGCTTCAGAGTTGAGATCATTGCATGTGTGATGGTATTTACTAAAACACCATAATTGTAAGCTAAACTTTTGGCATTGCCAGCAGGTTTTCCAAAGAAGGCTTCGAATCCAGGCTCGTTGTAGAATGGCTCTGGTACCAAAATAAGACTTTGTATTGAAACAAGCACCTGAAAAACAAATTAGTGATTTTCAAAAAGTACACTAAATAGACTGATTTACTGTCAGCAGGAAATGACAATATGAAAAAAATTAAAGTACAGATTATATGAAATAAAAAGCATAAAGTCAGGAACAAAGTTTTATTAAGTGCAAAGTTACAATACTTGAAGCTCTCCACAATAAATTCCTCATTATTTATTATGATTCTTTCAGACTCTCATGCCCTCCCTCCAAGTTATTTACAACTTCATATAAACCCTTTTGTTCCCTCAGTAAGAATACACATCTGATTTATTAACTACATTTCCATATTGGCATTTCAATAAATGTAGATAAAAATGTCACTTACTTTTAAAGTGGTCAAGATTAAAGAGAATTGTATTATAATTGCTCACATTTTGTAGTAGATATTAATAAATTCATAAATTTTTTAATGTACTAATCTTCTTTTATAGCTTACCTGAAGTAAAGTAGAAGTTGGAACCCAGTGTTCGCCTTGCTTTCCGCTCCAAGTTCCCAACAATGACAAACATACTTTCCCACATGAGTAGAGGTTGGGATTGAAAGTTACGTGACCTCCACCAGTAGTACAGAAATGAACTAATGGAGGCTGGAATGGATATTCCTTGGGGAAGAATATATCGAAAAGGAAGCAGCCCCCGGAATATGGCGTGCCTTCTGGGCTGTTCAATCAGAAATTAGCATGTTTCAGAAGGAGTCAAAACTACAAAATACTGCAACTACTCTAAAAAGCAGTCAGGCCAACATTAACATTTTAGTAAGACTGTGTGAAGTCCACAATGTTTCAATGTTGGACCCTGTCATTTCCTTTGAGTGGAATAAGACACTTTTAGAAATGATTAAACTGACACCACTGCCCAATGCACGACACTTCACCTGAACAATAGCGGTGGCTGGCCATTGAAATTTCGTGAACTTCATCCAATCTTCAATGGTTGGAATTCCAAGAATTCACCATACTACAGAAGCAAAATCAAACAAAATCTTTACTCATCTAATTAATATAGTATTGAAGGTTATTGCAGGTTACAGCAATCACAACATATATTCAAATTAATTAATTTGATTAAACATAATGAAAGGTGTTAAAGGAAAATATTGATCAAATACTCTACTTACAATTAATTATTATAACAAATAAGCTCACAACTATACAATGTCACCATCTTCTTGAAAAAAATTAATAGTATTATGAAGCATGGAATTTACTGGGATCCTGATATAAACAAAATACTTATCATAACTTACATGATCATTTCGATGTAGGTAGTTATAATTTCTTTAACAAATAAATTAGTAAAAATGCAAAACTGTCGGCTTACCCAGTTATAAGTGCACGTAACAAGGTGAACTTTGCATCATCCTGGAACAGGAAATAATTCATCGATTTTAAAGCCATAAATAAAAGAAAATTCACTTACAAATTTTACATTGATGAATTTGTAAATATATAATGGGGTTAAATTAAGCAGGTTAAGTAGGAATTATTGGAATTTAATATGCAATAACTTGGTCTGTCAATGTACTTGGGGAAATTATCACATGTGAATAATGTGCTTTATACATCATAACTCCCTAGATAAATAAGGATTTAGTAATTGTTACTTTGGATTATAAGATCAATATTAGAAGACATTTGAAAGACAGCATCATAATTAATCTTTTAAGAGTGCCAAACAACTCCACAGTGTTGATATATTAAAAAATTTGGTAATATTTTACAAATTCTATAAAGGTACAAGGTTACATAAAAAAAAATATCCTGTAGAGTATTAATAGAAATATATTAGTACACATCACACTATAATATCACTTGATCTGTGAATGTTATTTGATGAAGAGCTATTAATGCAACATCTATAGTTGAAGGTTTTTGTACCTGTAAGATGATGACTGCAAAATGTAATTCATAAGCTTGAGTAGTAATATTTAAAGACTTACACAACGTCTGATTCTATTGTGTCAATTCTTTTGTATTTATTCTGGCAAGATGATGTACACTAAGAAAAAATGAATCAGGAATCACTATAATTTTTCTGGAAATTTGACTAAGGAAAATAAATCTCATAGTATTCCTCCAAAATTACAGATTTAAAATAACAACTTACCAAGTCCTCTATTACTTTGTAATCTAAATTTGTCTTTGAGGCCATAATTATTACAAAAACAAAGCTATAGAAAATAATATTTCATAGTGACCAAAGTAAACTGAACAGTAGAAATAATACACTGTATTGTGTTGGTATTTTAGAATCCAATAGAGAACAGTAAACCATAATATTTAAACTTAGAAATTAATAATATACTAGCAAATAAAAGGTAAATTTTTACATATAGAGGAAGCAACCTACAAACTAAAAAATGACGAACAACAAAATAAAGCTCACAATTCCAAAAGTAATATATATTTACCTTCCAATGACTAAAACTACACAATTACAACCAAAACAAAATATATTTCAGTAACCGGCAAGTTATCAGAGTACAATGGAAACGATATAAAGCACAGAGTTTAATACAAGGATTTAAAATGTGACTTACTGTGCATATAAAAATGGCGGATCTGGCATCAAGGGGAAGAGAAGTTTGCAAGGAAACCATTTCCTGAGCTATCCTCGTCACCTGCGAAGAATGGGGATGTATGGCTTTTTTAAAAATCTTGCTGAAGTGATGTGCACACGCACCATCCACTAAAAATAACAGGCAACTGAACGTAAGCTCAAGCGACAATCTAGCTGCGTGCAGGCCAAAATACATCAAAATAAAAGACAAATAAAATAACAGATGGATCTCAATATCATTTAGAATGGATAAGAGTTAAAATGTGTGTGTTATCTACAAAATAAAGACTGAAAGGATAGTTGAAAAACTGTTCACATATTCTAATATTATTTTCAGCCACTGACTTAGATTCAATGTTGTCAGTACACAAAAATGTTATCATGGTGATAGTCACCAAAGTTCAATTCTTAGTAATATGTAACAGATCCTCAAAATATACTGGGAAGGCAATTCGTTGATGGACATCAACATACTTAACAAACATGATTTTATTCAAGCCAATTCACAGTGTTTTGGGGTAGCGATGCTTTAAATTTTACTTTCTAGTGCTACAAAAATGGAACATAACTGTTTTTTTTTTAAAAAAAAGGCAATGGAAAATGTGCTGGTACTGAATGTGTTACATGAAAAAAAAACTATTAACAGAAGCCCAGTAAAATTTAAAGAAAGCTGAATCAGGATCAATATTTTGTTATAAATGGTTCCCAAATGAAAACAATCAATACATGCATCAAATACAGTTATAATTGAAAAAACTATGAAGTATTTATTATACACATCTAAATGTAAATGTTTTTATGCACAGTGACTTATTAAAAAATACAAGGACACTAATACTAACTAATGTTGAAAATAACATTCTACAGACAAGAAGCTAACAAATGATGAAAAATATTTAGAGAGTAAAAAAACTTGTAACCACTAGATTCAAACAGTTACACCAAAACAAGTGACAAAATTTATCAATTATTTTTTCATATACACTTTTCTAATACAGATTTGAATATCAATTATATCACTATCGTACATATCAACAAAAGCTCTACATTTTCAAATGTAAATTGAATAATAATTAGAAAGTTGTCTACTTAGAAATACAAAAGCAGAATAGGGATATATTTAATCTATAATTTTGACCTTTGGAGTACAGTACAAGAAATAAAAAAATTGTTTCAGTATAGGAAAGTTCTAAAAAAGTTATGATTAATAATAAATAGGCAATTTAAATGATTCGCTAACGTGAAGGATAAGTAAATGCAGAAAGGATCCTAATTTTTAAATCTGTTTAGAGAATACATTATTATAATTTCAGTTTTTCAATGAAGGAAAGTAGTAAATAATACTGATATGTAGAGAACATGCATGTGATGTGAGAAAATATAAATAAAAGGTTTTGTCGTGTCTGTGAGGAAAATCCAAACTGCATTATAAATATTGAACATACCTTCAATATCACTGCAAACAAACTGAAGATCTTTCAGGGCTTCTTTATATTGTTCAGAAATGTCTGTCTTCTGTGTTGGTGACAACACAGGGGATGCAGTGTGCCTTTCATCACCCTTAGTTGAGCTACTGCTTGGAAGTATGCCGATGTTTGTCAAAGCTGTAGTGACTGTGTCGATCATGCTATAAAATTCTCGAGCAAGTGCCTCTTCTTCAAACTGCACATATGTTGAAGGTGGCTCCTTATTAATGGGCACATCTTCTTTAGCTTTCCGTGATTTTGGAATGTTTCCATTAGCAGATGTCTTATTTATTCTGACCAAAATACATTTCACTTCATTCTCCAGTTTTTTGACTAAACTGTATACAGCATTTTCTTCGTCAGTAGCATCATAAAGAAGTAGAGCCAACTGAGGCTGTGATGCAAGTATTTTTATAATGTTTACAATATACAGGTAAACTCTGGTATGCTGGCTTATTTCAAGAAATGAATCAACTCTCATTTTGATCTGGATGAATGGTATGAGCACAGAGTCGTGTATTATATTAGTAAGTAAATCAATTGTGTTTGTGAATGTACCTGTATCAAAACTGACAGAGTCATCTGCTTTGCAGTCATTACTTTCTACATTTTCTTTTCCCAAAGTTTCAGAATTACAAACAATGGAACTAAAACTGCAAAAAGTCACTTCTGAATCTGGTGATATAGTTTTGGTCACTATGTTGTTCAGGTTTAAATTGCACGTTTTAGCAAGTTCAAAAAGAATTTTTTTCAAAACAGATTCTATTTGTTTGTCTTTTTCTTTTTGGGCAGCATTATATGCATTTATGTCCCAACCTGTATGGTTGTCAGAACTAAATCCAATTCCGGAAGGGAACTGACTTCTTAGAAGCTCTTTTTTGAGATTGATATTTGCACTCTTAACTTCATAGCTCAAATTATTTGGTGAAGTTTCACTGACACAGGCTAATGTCAGCAAATGATTCTCAATATCAAAATAGGACGTTTCTGGGAAGATGTTACGATCATTGCGTGAACTTTTAACATCAAGCCTCACATTTTCCAAATGTTGTTTCACTTCTTCCAAAACTGATTTCATGTCTCTGGCTGGGTTCCAATTTGATAATTTGAACAGATTTAATCCTTGTACAGGTAACATCGTCGATCCTGAAAATCTTGGTCTCACAACTTTTACACCTGGAGGGTAAAATGGATATAAATCCATTTTAAAGTCAAGCTGAAGCTGAATGTAATTATATCCATACATTTCAAGAACCTTTTGTAGGTCCTTCGATAAATTTCCTTCAGGATTGAATCCTGAAAGGTAAACAAACCACTGATATATGTTATCTTCAACAGGATCAGCATTTATTCCTGTTACTTTGGCAGATTTCATAATGTTAACCAAATCATTTGTCAGAATTCCGGAAGCTGCAGAATTGCTAAACACCTGTTGGGGATGATCTTTAACAGTTCCCTGGAACATGTCAGATGTTTTTGGCTTTTGGTTTGAGGCTCTTATAAAAGACTCTTTTTGACGCCAGAGCTTCTTCTTTTCTTCATACATGCGTTCCTCTGAATCACAATCATCAATAAGTAAATACTCTTCTCCATCTGTCTCTGAATCACTTGAGCTTGAGTCAAGTGTCGTGTGTGAATTTTTGAAATACAACGAATGTGCTTTATTCAGAATAACATCAAGTGTATGCTTTTTATTTGAATCTAGGATAAATTCATTTAAGCAGTTGCACCACAAATCATGGGATGAAGATTCCACAAAGAAATTGTCTTCGTAATTTGGGTAGCCTGATGGACATATTATTTTAAACTTTGTTTCAGAGTCAATCAAAAATTCTAAATTTATTTGGCCATCAACAATTGACTCTGATATCAATGAAAAATTATTACCATTGGCTTTTGCCCATTTTTCATATTCTGAATGCAACAATTTCATGGCATTCAACAAGTTATGGTTCACACCATTTTCAACAATATCAATTTTCTTAGAACAGAGATTTTCACCATCCATGTCCTTATTATTATACATAATAATTAACGTAAGAGTAATTCTGCTGCCTGCAAATAAAGTGAATATTTAGAAATTAGTTAATTAAGTATGATAAAAATTTCTACAGATTCAATTGAATTGATTTCTGTTTCACTTGAAAAATTATATTTGATGAAATTTGGATGACAATGGGGAAGTATAAGTAACTATGAAATATCATAAAACACAAATTGAAATGCCAATAATAACACACAAACTTTTCAACAGTAGAAACAATAGTTACAAATTACATTAATCAATTTGGGGCTAAACACAGAAGTGTACAAAAAAGCACTTTTAGACCAATCTACTTGGAGTTAAAATATAAATACAATATGTATAATATAAATACAATTAGTTTAAAATTAACAAATAGCTGATGAATTAGCCAATAAACAGTAAAAAATTATGTGAATAAATAACACACTATACTCAATTGATTGCTTTTCATGGAAATCTTTTACATGCTTCGCCACAACACGTTTACTCCACCTTACTGTTCCATATGAGGGTGGACCATCACATGACACTTCATTCAAACATATTTCACAGCTGTTTCCTGTCCCACTCCCAGAATTCACATGTGGCTAATTCCAATACTGTCAATGGTATACCCAAATGATGGTCATGATGATGTAGATATTGTGAATCATTATTATGATTGTTATTTTGAGGCATGAAAGCAGAGAAGCCATTACAAGGTAGCGAAGTTATGGTTTTAGAGGAGGGGTTAAGTCTCATGCTGCCTAGTGGTTATCTGTTGACCAGGGAAGGGGGGCTGCATATGCAAAAACAATATATTTGGATTCCACCCCCACTCACCATTATTAATATTTAAATCAAGAGCATGGTGCTACTGGTCAGGATCCATATAGGAATAAGCACATTCAGACACTGGACGAAATTCAGAAAAGAACTATGAATTATCTTGTAGAATTATGGAAAATGAGAAGAACAAAATGAGCTAGATTTCGTACATTATTCAGGGCACACCCATAACAAACCAATCTGGACAAATGTTTACAGTTGTCTTTTACCTCCAACTTACAGGTCTAGAAGCAATCAGTCATGAAAGACTAGTCACACGAGATGACATTGGGAAATATTCATTCTTCAACAAAAACATTCGGGATTGGAAAAACCAACCTGTTATTGGTGCTAGCAGTGTGCCCACAGAGTATGAAACAATTAAAATTGTATTAATGACTTGTGAATAGAAAATTTGTTAATGTAACTAGGTAAAAAAAGGAGACATAGCAGTGCAGTGAATTTAAGAGAACGGTGGTCCGTCACATATAAGTTTATCTTTACTGGTATCTAGTTTTGTAGGTGTAATGTAACTATGATGATTTTTCCCTTCCTTATTTTGTGTGCGATTCCTTATCACCATCGGGCTTTGCTAATGCAATTGAATAAATGTGTCTACCTATCTAATATATATGATTTTTTACCTTAATGTTGCTATTTATTAGCTTTTGCGATACTCAGTTCCACATTCATCAAAACAAAACAACGTTGAGTTCTATTTTCAACTGGGCGGGTCCCTCACCGCTATCCAACTGTAAGTTTGCTCCCCTCCTCAAGGTTCTCGGGTATTCCCGGAGCCTTCGTACCGCCACAACAGCGCGTGAATCACACTCATCGTCATCCGGAAACGTGGAAATGACAATTGAAATAAGTACAAAACGTTTCACGTCCAAATTATGAGTGCGCGCTAAATCAAACAGGTCCCTCGGGTAGAAAAAAAATGAAGAAAACATTTTATTTTCCGACAATATAATTTACAACCACACAATAATAAAATAAATGTGACGCGTAAACAGCAAAGCAATGTTTTCCGACTAACTTACTTATGGGAGTTTTCGAAAGATATGCAAGTGATGACTAAGATGCAAGTTGGAAGCATTGTGAAAATTAATGAGAAGAAATGTAAATCGTTAACATTATAGTTACGACTGTTAGGAACTTTTGTCGTTGTATTGTTGGCAATACACTATTTCGGCCCAGCACTAAACAAGACTCTATGGAATATATGACTAAAATTACTATTTCACTGGAAATTGTAAAGCCATTAGGATCGCGACAAGTATTCGGGTTTATTGTTTGATACACTTGCCAGAAAAACAGCATTACTTGGATTAATTGAAATTGTACTTGTGATTTAAGTCAATAATTGGAAGGGTCGCTTAGCAATTTTTTTTTCAGTAATGAGTCATTTAAATTCACGTCTTTCACCCACCGAATGAATTGCAGCGCATTTTTTGGAAGACGAGCCTGAGTATTTCGGAGGTACTATTTGTTTTAGCTGAACAGGCGCGTGAGATGACGCGCTAACACAAAAATGCTGAGGGGTGAATTGGAGATAAAGAGTACGGACGGATGAGATAACCAAGAGAGACACTGAGAACTACTAAAATAAGTGAGGAGAAAGAAGAAAACACGTACGAAACGGTGAACCAAAGCTCGAGGGAATAGAGAAAAAATCTCGGTTGGTCTACATTATCGAGAGGCTTGGCACCAAATGTTAGTGCTATATTAGCAATAATCTGATTGGATCAGTCCAATTCAAGTAGAATAATTTTATGACAACGGCGGATTTAACATTTGGTTCGGTCAGGTGTTACATTGCTTGACTGGTTTTAAGAGAAAAATAAATAGGAAGAAAAAATGGAGTGAAAGAGAAATGTGAAATCAAAGATGTAGTGAAAAAACTGCAGTTTCCAAAAACATAGCTATGTTTGTTGTCAGGGAATACAGAACATAAGTTTAGGGAATAATGTACCAATTCTCTCAACTATTCTGCCTTATTTCCTGAATACAACAGAGGTATTTTGCAACTTCATTTTCTTTGATAACACATTTCTCTTTCACTCTATTTTTTCTTCCTATTTTAATATATTAAAACCAGACAATGGAACGCTCAACCAAAATTAGTCAAACGAAGAGATTCCAATGTGGCCTAGCATTCAGATTTTGGTCACAAAGAATAATAAAATCTGTCTTCGAATGAGAGCTGCATTTACTTCGGTGTTAATTGCAAAACACATAATTCATATCTCTCTCTCCTTCGTGCTATAGCCCATTGATCTGCCGGGATGACTGTAATCTTTTATGAAACATTCTGGATTTATGAGTAACATGTGGCCAGTGTTAACCCCAGTATTCTGATCATGCTATAATTAGAACACCGGAAATCTGTGATTTGTGTGATGCTGACCAATACACAATAGTAGGTCAAGATAATATATGAGATTATAATATCATACAAGAAAATTATGGTGAGATAAAAAAAGTTCATGAAAAATAAACAAGAACAATATCACAATGCAAATGACAAGGTCAACTTGACAAAATACTGAACAAATAACTATTTATTGCCCTTGCATATCAAAATTTACTAAAAAAATATCACAGAACTGGAATATTTAACATGACTTCCCTCCGTCTGTGTAATGTTTTAATATATTTGTGTAATACCGAATTATGTGACAGGTATTAATTGATTAATCTACCTCAAGGTTTCTATATACGTTGATTGAAATAAAATAACTAGGATTAAATTACTTGGGCACACTGAACAGAAATAATGATATAGGATTGGTTTTAATAGAGTGGAAATATTTCCTCAGAGTTTCAACAATACTTTAAGAACTTTCATCACAAATAACAATGAAATGATCAACAAAGTTTTAATAACAATACCAAATTTCCTTAGAATTCATAAGCCATATTTATATTCGAATGGAAGTAATTTTGGACAGAATTGGTATTATTAAACTGAAAATCTGTCAACATTAGTCATAAGATCAGAGTGATATGAGAAAAATTTATATTGTCCAATAATTTAGTAACAATAAATAATATTTGATATATATATATATATATATATATATATATATATATATACACTTTCCTCATATTTCAACAAGATTCCTATAAACGTAAGTGAATAGGAGCATATTTCCAATATTGTGTTCCACTAATGAATGTGATACTGCCATAATTTTGCAGAATAAAGAATATGATTTCTACAAAGTATCAGTAATTGATAAGCATGCAAATCCTCAGCAGCATCAATTCCACTGGTGGCAAATTGAGTTGTTACTTAAACAAGAGCTATATAAGACTTGATGAACTAAAAGGAACATCACACAGGGCATTGTGTGAATTATGTATTTTTTCCCCATAAAATAATTCTGCATTAAATATTACCAAAACCTAGTGATCATATTAACAATGGAAATTGTACTAATAAGGGTCAAACCAAACAGATTTTCTCCCAACTAGGCTTTCAGTAACACTCATGCGCATATATGAAAATATTAGAATTGCATAAAGGAAATAATTACAATACAAAAAATAATAGTGTGCATGTTCTATTCTTACACTTACAATTAATTTTAAGATCCATGTGAATACAGGAATGTTTTACTTAAGTCAAATTTACCAATGAGTTAAACATAAATTGTAACAGATTTTTCCAATGACTGATTAAAGTGAGACATGGCTAGTAATTGTTCGAACACTAAGTTACAATCCATGAAAAGTTATAGAAATAACTTGAAATAAGTGCATTACTTTAACAAAAGGTAACTGAATTTCTTAATAATCAACTGGTAATTATTATCCAATTAATATTTCTAAAAAACCTAATTTTTATTCATCTAAATTCAATACCTGACCAAATAAAAGGTTAAACAACTTACATAAACATACTTGATAATTTTACCATTTATCATCGGACTGAATGGCATGAATTTCAATGATGCAAAATTTAGTTTCATCATGTTTTTAAAAAAACTCAAATACAAAGATTTTATTTTTTATGAACTGGACTGATAATACACTATAATAGTTGAGTTGGCAATGTTACGAAATCCAATAAGTACCACACCGTTTATAATAAAGCATATACATCATAATTATATAGGTAAACAACAATTTGATAAACAAACTTACTTAAGTACTATAATAAGACCATAACACAGCTTTGCTGGAGTAATTTAGACGAATGGAAAAAAATCACAATTCCTATCTTTAATTTGCTGCCAGAATACATTTACTGAACAACTATTTTACTTCTACTCGTTCCACCACAATTCACAACACCAAACCATTAAACTATCATATAATTTGACATTCATAACATAAACAAAAATTGAACATTCCACATTCCGAGTCTGAGAAATACAGCAAAGATTACATTATCTGAGGTCTGTACGTCAGACACAAATAAATTTAGGATAATGTTGATTTTGAAATATATTTGAATTGATGAAGTTAGCGTAATTTAATTTATATAAACTGTCGATTTCTTACGCTGACAATACTATATTCATTTACTTGAACAATACTTAATATGATTCGTGACAGTTTCATTGACGAATATCTTTATTTAAAGCTGACTATGTGCTTTGACAAATGTTTCAATATCTATGGATAGCTCCAATTTAAATTATGGTGCGGATCTTACAAGTTATACAAAACAATTAAAAGAATTACACTGTCATAAGTAAATCAAGTTACACACGGAATTAAGTTTATATTAAGCTATTGTTAATCCATTATTCCTATGTTCTGCGTTAGACACGTATAATACGAACATTTACATGGATTCCTGGAAGCTGTATGTACCATATGATTGTCATTCCATTATCAAGTGTCATTATCTATTAAAGCGTTTCGCGAGAGGATGTAAGTAAAATTATATTACGAATTACATGTAAAAAATGATACTTATTAATCGTATATTTTCATTTTAGGGTTTTCACTTGATGCTGATATTGTTGCATGTGCCAATACAGGATACTTGCTAGAATTTAAAAGGAAATGCATTATAGGGACATTTGACTTGTCAGATCCTGATGCTGAGTCTGTAACACCCTTTTTATTGTATAATCCAGTTAAGCTATTCTATGTCATAAAGTTTCCAAACAAACTTATAATTATATTGAGAGAGGAAAAACTAAAGGTGACTTGCTATATTTATTAGAAATACTAAACCTTTCAAGTATTGTTTTCATAATACACAAAACTTGCTGTTGAGACATTTAAAATAAATTAGCCGTTGTAATGTTTTTTTGATATTTTCTGTACAATAGAACATAAATGTCACACATGTTTATTTAATGTATTATTTAATTCTGTGATACAGTTAATGTGCAAAGAACTTTAAATTCATAATAATTTATAAGTTTCTGGAAGACAGTACATTTATATGATTTTATTAATACTTCTCTTTCACTTTAAGTTAAAAAATCAAATTTTAATTCCTATGTTATGAAAAACTTTTCTTTTTCATTTTATGCATAAACTTTTCATTAACTGATCATTTTCAGGTATTCAAAACTTATGAGAATATTTTCACATATGAAATACAGGACTTTCACTCAAGTGGAACACCTCAATTAGGAATCTGGACAACAGATGATTCCCTTAAAACTTATCCCACGTTGATAACCGATTTTTCTGAAGAGTTTTCATCAAATTCAAATGAGAGTGCTTCAACTGTACAAAATGAAATGATACAGGTATTATTTTGTGTGGTAATGTATAAGTACATTTATTTTTCAAAATCAACTCAGCTTTATGTCTAGCAAATGTGTGTAGGTATTGTGTGTGCTTTTAAAGTTAGGTCAATAAAAGTAGGGTATATTCTAACATGTGCTCGTAAAAATTAATTTAAATGCACATGATGTGGAGACTTGTGTGATTTCAGTCACTTGTTAATAAAGAAGATTCATCATACAGAGTACAATCAATTGAAAACATTATTTATGGATGTATGGTATATTTTACTATCTATAATATAAGGGAATATATCTGTAGTATGCACTTTTGGCATTTGTAATTACTTTTAAGGTATAAAATCTGGCTTTTGCATTTAATTTGGCCTTATTATCATTTTTTTATTATTAATTTATTGTATTTGTTTTCTTTTAGGAATTTGCTGCTCATGTGCAAGAAGTTAACCTGAAGCTGGATGAAAAAAGAAAGCATAGAATAAAGTCCACATACTCCTTATTTAGTAAAGAGCAAAAAGTAGTTGAAAATGTGCAAAATTTGGTGAGCAAATTGAAGTTATATTGGATAAACAGTTTTTGGGTTTTTAAGTGAAGTTGAGAAAGATGGCAGAGTCTGCCATTGAAATGTCGTGGATTAAGCTTACCTTAACCTGGGTGGAAACCCAAGAAATTTTTATCCAGAATATACAATGGGAAAATCTTCAATGTTTGAAGTTATATTGTCAAAACAATGTTGTTTCATTAAATTCAAAGACATGAGAGATTGTAACAGTCAAATCATACTAATAATGATGGTGAGGATACCTACTTATTTGTAAATTATGCAACTGTATTCAGACAGTTATGAGCATCTTATTTAAGTTTTTGAGAAATGTATTTCAATCCACTGAAGTCATATTGTTATAAATACAGTAGTTAGTGAGACGAATTTTACCTTATATTTATTTTTAAAAATAATTTTAATATTCCATTTTGAGCAACAAATTTAAATATGTCTCATTCATAGGTTTACTTCATTGCTCATATTTTCTGTAATATTTTTCACTATATTCAAAGGTGAGTTAACCAACTTAATATTTTTTGTAAGTAATTTATAAATTTATTTGTAAAACATGATATTTAAGAAATTGCACAGATTTAGTATGTAGAATCAATATAATTCCACATGAGTGCTAACTAACTAACTTTATAATTTTAATAAATGAAGGATAAAATTTGTTGTGAAACATGGTAAAATGTAGTTGAATAGTTGGAATGAATGGTAAATGAAGGTACTGATGTTCTGTATCAGATAACCAGAAAAACAAAAATGTGAAATAGGCATATATTTAATTTGCATACTGATAATGTACTCTTTATAGCTCCATTATTTCCAGGTCCCCTTGTTCGGGAAAGAAAATGTGAGGCAGCAAACTGAAATATTTGAAGAGAAACCTCTATTGTCTACATCTGTGTGGCAAAAAATTCATAATGACAAATGGGTACTTGGAGTTAATGTCTTGAATGTGAGCAAGAGGTAAGTAGTTTTTTTATTAAGTACAATAAATTATAATTAT
The DNA here is from genome assembly GCA_037074705.1 of Zhengitettix transpicula. Classification (NCBI taxonomy): domain Eukaryota; kingdom Metazoa; phylum Arthropoda; class Insecta; order Orthoptera; family Tetrigidae; genus Zhengitettix; species Zhengitettix transpicula. The sequence goes on along the minus strand of CM073594.1, from coordinate 64,412,206 downwards.
TGTTATTCAGTGTTTTTATTATGAGAAATATATCATATTTTATATGTGAAAATTATAATTACCAGTTTTGGTGTGCCATTCACAAAAATGTGAATGATTATATTATTTGAGTTTTACAAGGATAGTGTTAACTAAACTTCAGTGAACTTTAATATGTGCTGAAAAAGTTTATCCTGACCACAGATGAATCACAATTGTTTATAAAGTACTGATACAGCCACAAAAATTCAACCATTAGCACAACATATTTACATATTTCATCAGAAAATAATTTATTCATTATAAAATTTTAGTGCAGTCTGCGATTCATTTACTTTTAAATGTGAAAATAATACGTCATAATACACCTCCATAAAATATAATCATTAGACTAAATAGCCAAAGTACAGACAAAATTAATTGTTGATATAAATACCATACAATGTTTCTGGGATCCTTGTCCCTTTTGCCAGGTGATTGGAAATAACATGAGAGCCAGGGGGGGGGGGGACAAACCTCACAATTACAGTTGACAAACTCAAAAGCTCCAGTCACTAGATGAAAGGGTCAAGGATCCCAAAAAAATTGTATGGTATTTATATAATCACTTAATTTTGTCTGTATTTGGCTATTTCACCTAATTATCATTTACCTTCACTTCAATCAGCGTATTTTATTTCTGATCTTTCTCTTTCACACTAAGTCTTTATCAAATTTTGTTTTGGATCTAGAGTAGTTGGAGAAGTAAGATGAAATTATATTTGGTTTTTAATGATATAAAGAGTAAATTCTATGTTTCAAAATCATTTTAAATGTTTTCACCTGTTAAGTAGATTTTTACAGTTGCATGTAAAAGTTGGTAAATGTTAAATGTAACTTTTCTTTGTCTGCTCCTTTCTTAAACAAGATTGAAATTATTAGCAGTAAATAATAATTATCAACTATCTTAATTGAGTTAACCATCTGCATTCATGTTTAGGATATCAGAGTATTGTTTGTAATCTGCATTAATAGTTGATAACTTACTGTTAGCTTCTCTTTATTCCTTTAAAATCAGAATAAGATGTATAATCCATGCCATTGAAGTCCACCTCTTTGTAAACTTTGTGAGTGTGTAAACACAGATAAATTTATCTTATATGAAAACAGTAGCTACATGATCACCAACTCTACAGCACTAAAAGGGATGATTTTCTAATTGGTTGTGATTATTATGATCAACATTCTACAGTATATTTACACACACTTTGATTTTGGAGATATTGTTGTAGTATTTAATTCTGTGACATAAACAAATAATTTACTTTGTTTAAAATATGGAATAATTGATGCTGTCTAAAATTTATTTCTTCAATATTTACTGTCATATTAAATTATGTTATGTTAATGTTTCTTTGTAACAAATATAATGTAATTGGTTTAGCATGTTGCACAGTGATATAGTGTTTATGCAATACTTGAAAGTGCATTGAATTTAAATTTGGTTCAAAATTCTTATAAACTTTATCTTGAATAGTTTTGAATTAGTGAGTTAATTTTCATACTAAAGATGAATTAATATTAATATAAACAAGAATACAATGAAAACTGAAATATGTTATTGAAATATTTGAAATTATTCTTTTTGAAGTCAAAATATCTCTCTTGGTATTTTCCAATAAGTGATATAAAATTTAAAGCTGAATTCTTAATTGTATATGTGATACACGTACAAGAAATTTCATTGAGTAGATAACTTTTATTGAATAGTTTTTGACCTTCTTAATTCTGTACTTCCTTGCTTATTGCTGTGATATGTATTTGTCTGTCTAAATAATGTAAATCATTCTTTTATAGTTGATGTTGGTATGACTTATAGGTATATTACCAATGGCCTATTTCAAGGTGTTTATGTAGATTATCTTAAATAATTTATACATATAGTAGAACTTGCTTCTCAATTAATATAAAAACTATAAGTACTCACTCAAGTATTCTGTTTAGTAATATTTTGTTGGAATTTACATGTTAACACAAGTGTTAGCTAATATTAATATCTTTATTAAAAATTTAATAAATTCTAACAAATAGTAGTTATAAATAAGAAAATTGTGTACATATTTACAATTAATAACATGCTTATTATAAATGTTTGGTGATAAATTTTGGTTTAACCCGTCTTAGTAGAATAGTTAACAACAGTCTACAATTTGAGACCTAGGCTATCTCTGAGCTATTTTTTATGCCATTTTTATTTGGCACAATATAAAGTCTTCAACTTGTAAAGAAACAGTGCAGCAGCTGTTTTGAATTCTCTCTTGAAATAATTTCCTAGGATAAAGAGAACCTAATGCTCCTCAATAAATTTGTCACCTAAGCTATTTTATTATTTTATCATGAAGCTGAAGTGGAGGCAAGGGTAGTATCGGCCATTCCAAGCTCCAAGTAATCATCTAGTGAATAGTCGAACAGTTCAAAATCATATCTGAAAAGTAAAACAAAGAGGATTATTTGCTTCACAAAGAACATTTAATATTTGTTATCTAAAATTTGTCAATTTCAAAAGCATCACCTGGCACTGGAGCACTTCAAATCAGTTTCTGGGGTAATCAATACTGTAATTCCTGAACACATTTATAGGTATACTAATATTTCTCTAAGTAACCATTTATTACAATTAATAGTTCCACCCCATGTATTAGAAAGATGAATGAAATGATTTATTGATATCGATTCTCTTTATCATTGAAATCTTACAAACCGCTCATACTACAGAGCAATATGTATGAGATTAACTGTATTTGAAATTCAGTCAGTTGTAAAAATTAAAGTTGTAAAATTATTTGATAAATTTATGGAATAGATTTTGCTAGTTTCATTCACTGAGTTATTTACTACACATTATTGCTGATGTATGAAACATTGTAAGGCATACCTATATATGTCATAAAGTTGTTTAATTTGAGTTTTAGTAAGTTGTGAATAGTAAGTAGCTATAACATCTGCTGTGGTGTGTCCTTTCGCTGGATTCTTCCATTGTGGCCGTATTATATCCTGCAACTTTGCTTGATGTATTAGGTAGTTCTGGTCCTCCTGGAACAGTTCATCATCCCATTATCAGCTGAGGTAGTAATATTTTTTAAACAAATAATTTTTTATTTAAGTTTTAATTTGTAGATACTTTTCACACATTACACAGTTTTACCTGAAGAGTTTCAAATTTTGCTATTATGTCAAAATCCACTTGACATGGTGTACAAAATTCAGTGATGGGAGCCCAGTGCATGTCGTATGGTTCTCCTTTTTTCTTCACATCTACCAGATATTGAACAAATTCAGAAAAAGTTGGCCAACGTGGATTTTTTGGGTTAGTTTTTCTACCAGATATCACAACCTGCAAAGCCAAATATAATAATTAATTGCAGTGATACAAAATTTATTGGCATGTATTCTAAGCATTATGTAGGATAACTCCTGAACTTATTTAGGAGAGATAGGAATACAATTGCAAGTGATTTAAAATATAATTCAAGAACATTCTATTTTTAATGCACATAAGAAGAGAAAGCTTTGGAAAGCAAACAAGTTTTCACAGAAAGACACAAAATGGAATAAGATACAAGGATAGGATCCAGCACTCACAAGAAAATCTGATTAGTTTATGGCTCATGAATTCGTATTTGTTTAGAAATGGAACATAATAATATAATTTTAAGTGAGGTGCTGCAGAAAGACATTTTATAATGAAATGGCTAACCACAACAGAAGGCAATGTCAAAGAGTATCAAAGTTTTAATTATCACTTACAATTGAACTGTCAAAAGAAGTATTTATAGAATAATCACCAACTCTTGTATATATGTTGGTACGAAATTATCTTCTACAAAAAATTTTTACAGGTGGAGGACCTGGATGTCTCTAACATGCATCGTTACTTTCCTGCATGTGAAGGGTTATGGTAGTTTCTTGAGTAATTCATGATGAAATGAACCAGACATGTGTTGAAATTGTTTTATAAGTGATTACATGTTCTTTACAGCAGATGGCTACAGTAGATGAATTAAGGATCTTCTCCCTCCATTATATTGTTTGTGAAATGTGACAGTTATGTGAAATGTGACAGTTGAATGGAAAATTATTCATGCTAAACTATGTCTTCACTTCAGAGCAAAAATGGCATGGTCAGTGAAGGAATATGCAAATAGTTCACATGGATGATTGCTGGAACAGGATACTGAAGAGGTTAGCAAGGAGGGCAGTCATACCAACTCCCATCTCATTAAAAAACAATGGAAAAACTTTCTTTGCAGGGATGTTCTAGTCCTGTTTGTATAATATCTTCGTATGAGTCAGAAAATTTGAAGTACATACAGCTGTGGAGGTTCTGGTAAATTTTCAGCAGATAAAATGTTGTGGAATGTTACCCAAAGTTCTTATCACTTGTATCAGAATAGTGTGCATATGCAAAGCATTGTAAACATCAAATTCTCTGGATATTGATCCACTTTAATTTTTCTTGTATAATTGTGGGCTTGGTATTCTGAGGAAGCTGCTATCTGACTCAATAACTTTGGTACAAATCTTGAGTTTACATGAAATAATTTTTTTTATACATTTCATATCTAGACAATAATAAATCCTTACTTTGATTTATTTCCCATTTACTGGTGTTGTTGAAGGTACTTGATTAACAACACACTTAAAACCAATTACAAGTACTCAAACCTTCGATGTTTTTTATTTCACTGTAATTTTTAGGCAATAACTCATGCTGTGAAATAAAAACATCAAAGGTTTGAGGACTTGTAATTGGTTTTTAAGTGTGTTGTTTATTGGTTGTACCATGTCCAGATTTTTATCAAATTATATCTATAGGTACTTGATTTTGAAGTAAGTGTTACAACAAGAGATGCAAACTGATGTAATGAATATTTTGTTTGGCTTTACTACAAGTAGCAAACAGACAGAAGCTGTTATATGATGAAGTGTGAGGTTGGTTCCTACCAGACAGTGGTGATATGAACAATGTAGAAAATGGACACAAAATATGGAACCAGAAAATATTTGTAGGAAGAAGGCTTGGGAGCATTCTAAGAATAATAATAAATAACATACTGGAGAAAAATAAGATGACTACAAAAGTCTAGGTATATCCAGTGGTGACATATAAAGCAAAAGTATACTTATTGTAATTTTTTTAAATAAAAAAAGTCATGCATTCAAAAACTCCAAGTGCAGGTTTATTTGAAATATTGGTGCTGATATATGGCTGGTGTCTCCTGACGTTGTGTTGGAGGGCTGTCACAGTGTATCCGAGGACGTAGTAAGCATTATGGGCATGAGGAGTGATTGAACGAGGTGGTTACCTTGGGCACCCCTTTGCGGTAGCGGAGGATGATCTCGTTGCCGAGTTTCTGGTGCAGCGTGTGGGGCAATGAGTATTCGAGCTTGTCCCTGTATGCGGACAGTAGCCTCTGGAGCGGGTGTCTCACGATGAGGAAGGCCACGGAGTTGTTGATGGCGGAGCGCAGCTGATGCAGTGAGGGTCGCGGGTAACGCTTCCTGGCCAGGTTCAGCGGCACCAGTTTGCTGTTCTGCAGGTAGTTGGGGCTGTACCCGGCCAGCACGTTGAAGTTGTACATCCACGACGTGGACGCTGCTTTAAACACGTTGCACCAGACTATCCGGTGCGGACGGTTGACGAAGAACTCCCAGGGGTTGGGCCGATGCAGGGAATCATTGCCCGGCACGTCCAGGCCCAGCGAGGAACACGCGTCTTTCAGGTGGTGACGTCGCAACAACATACGCGCCTCCACTTCCTCCATCCACTGCGGCATGTCCTCCGCATCGGGCGCCCACACCTCAACATCCTGCAAGGATCATAGAACTGTAATTGACCTGACGCATATTTGGTATTTAACGCCTGATGTAGATTTAATAAGGATGTACTTGTTATAGATTTCAATTTACACAGGTAAAATCCCAAACTAATATGATTAGGACACTGACAACAAAATATCTGTTCCTTATCTTAATGGGTGAGGAAGAACATGCAGTACATTTGAGCAATGATGACTTGTCTTTCCTACTCGTGTTAATATCTTTCTGGAAGCATGTCACATGAAGTCTATGTTAATGACAATTTTTTCAGCCTCCTAGAAACCATATGTTTGTTACATGACAAATTGCGGTAAAAAGCGTGGTCTTGCATCCTATGCTATCGACGCACGTACGTTTGCCCTTCAGCTTCGTTACAGCGACGAATCCAACGCCGAACACTGTTGACATCCACTGTTGCATCACCATGAATGCCCTTAAAGAATGCGAATATGCATTTAAGAATTCAATCAGAACGCTGTCTAATACGTACGTGAATGTAAGCTATTTTGCAAGAGGGTGCAGTGCTGTCAGCAGTTGACTGTAGTTGTTACTGTACAGAATTGGACAAAAATGTTTGAGGAATCGAACCAAATTCAAAATGTTCAGATAACTAACGTATTTAAAGGAAAAAAATGGAGGCATGACTTATTGAATCATCCTAGTATACTATTTTGCTCCGTTGTTTCAAATTTAAATTTGGCGATTTTATTCCTTCATGGAGTGAATGAATGAATGTCTGTTGACACATTTCCTTTATTAAAGCGCCCTTTGAATCTCTTCAAGGTTATTGAGGCTGGATGACACGGCGGTAATCGACCCGCGGACTAAATTTCGGTCATTATACACATGCCGCGTGGCTTATTGAGCGTGGGGGACGGCTTTATCTGAGAATTACTTGAGCCGACTCGAGTGGCGTTGATTAATGAACTAATTCTGCAGCAGATGCGGAAGTGCCACTCGATCCATCAAACCTTGGTTTGCATTTTCTTGCCCGGCCGCGGCGCCAACGCCACACACTTTAATCTAAAGTTGCGCCTGATTGACCCCGATACCACTTCTGCGGTGGCGGCCATTCACAGGCGTGGAAACTTGTTTTATTTTTCACCAATCACATTGCCGACATAGTTGTAAAACCTTCAAAACCACAACGTTTATCCCAATTATTATGTGGGCAAAGTCGATTTAATGTTGCGCCACGTCCAAGGAGACAATTATGTCACACGATGCCGGAACATTGTCGCCGTATATGTGGTTCACCAAGTGGTGAATCAGGAAACTTATGACGACAAGTGACACACACCTTGTTGAGCTCTTTCAAAGCATCGCCTCATACAATGTCCGCTTGGAGTTTTCCACCCGGTGAACCTGAAGCCTTCCGCTACAAAATGGTTGCCGTCATGAGCCCGTGTAGCAATTGTGAACCACTATCAAATAATTTTAATTTTTTTTTTTTACTATTTATCTTTATTATTTTTTTACTTCTTGTAATATTTGACTGTCCACTAACACCTTTGCACAATTGTATATTTAATTTTTAAACTCTTTGTTATTAACCCGCTGAATGACATAAATATGCCTTTGAATTGTTATTTCTTTAATTGCCTGTTATTAATAATTGAAAGTTAATAGGCTTCTAATTTATGGAGCAATTTCCTCTAAAATATTTTTAAATATGTCCAAGTGTCCTATAACGTAGAAATTGGGGGGAAAGAACGAATATATGTGGACCCTAAAAACCAGGCTGTTACTCCAAGTGCGTTCCGTCTCACGATGGCAGCCATTTGTAGTGGAGTGCTTCCGGTTCACCGCATGGGAAAAAATTAATGTTACTATATAGAGGACGTCATTTGAAGACAAGGTAAAAACCACCGAGGAATTAGAGATAGAGGGGATGGCACTCGCAAACCTCGCCCGGTGAGGTAAATAAACCTTTGTTTATTAACGTAAATACCACAAAGACACCGCTTAGATAAGAGTTGTTTTCTTTCACCTTCCAAAATTCTCAGCGTTTGTGACAAACTCGGGTTGCGTGGAGCCTTCGCGATAAAAATAATTGTCGAGGGCCAACCTCGTCTTATCACATTGTTTATCAACATGAAACTCTACTTACTACCAACCTAAAACAAGTAAAAGTAAACTTTATATGAAGCACCATCAGGTTCCAGTAAAAGTCTACGCACGAAGACGAGGAAAACTGAATTTTAGATAATGTTTCAAGTACATGGATTAGTTTTTTTAAAAAATGTAAACGTCACAGTGACCGAGTGGAAGTATAAAAACATATTGAGTTAAAGTGTTCAGGTTGTTGATTATCCTGAAGATGTATTTTAAAACACATTTAAATATTCCTTCAGAACGTCAGAATCCAATACAAAGTATGTCAGACGTGGATTGCTATGCAAATATAAACTTGTAATGTAATATTTAACATAATTGGCCATTTATTATTTAATTAAATAAACTGAAAAACGACAATTTTTCAGAAAATAATTTGGTGTTTTAATGAAACAGAACAAAACAAAAATATTACAATACGACTTAATATATAATCTTGAATGTATATGCATTTATATAAATTTAAATTAGAAAATAAAATATCAATTTAGTGTCATGTACTGCGTCATATGACCGTTGTAACCTGATGAAGTCCAAAATCGTGGACGAAACGTCGTATTGCAATGAGTTTTTGTTTTGGTTGATTAATGCACTTTTTTCTGACAAATGGTCTTTTTTCTGTTTATTTATTAAACTTGTAATGATTCAAAACGCATAATGTTTTTATTTTATATTTATTTCTTTGATAGTGTGACGTACTTTGCATACGTAATATATCTGCCGAGATACATTGAAAGTTTTTTTCTTCTGAAGAATATGATATTTGGAAAAGGATCTATAATTTGTGGGGGAAGGAGAGATAATATCTGCAGTATTCAATACTTTAGAGATAAACTTTTGTTCGAATATGAGATATATTTAATGAATGAAGTTGGCATTGGTCGCGTAGTCCTAACCTGAACCAGTTTTCAGCAACGTGGGACGGAATGGCCGGGATTTTATCGTTGGGACGGAGTGACGGGGAAGATTCATCTCCTTTGAACAAAAAACAAACAAAAGAAAACTAGTCGTTTCAGACAATTGAAAATGAATGGTAAGAAAAATCCGTCACAATAGAGATAAAATTTTCCGAGGCCAGGCATTGTCATCCTTGCTTTTACTCCTGCTGCTGCCAAGAATTGGATCCATTCGTTGCTTGGAGCGCCAACTGAGAAATCTGAATTGACTGAGGGAATCATTTTTCTACTTTTTAATATAACGCTTAATTACAAGTTAAATAATTACAGATTTCGGTGTTGGGGAAGACTACTTTTCAGAGTCGACTCTGATCAGCTTTTTTTTTGTAGTTGCACCCCAATATTCGCGACACCGGAGACTAAGGTGTGATTCTCATGAGGACAAGATTTTTTTAGGTTTCTGTGAAACAAACAATTTTTCTTGCTTACGTTTTCACCGAAAGGAACAGTATGTCTTTAGATTTATTTCAAGCATTATAAAAATAAATTGTGTAAATTTTGGTTTACATAGTTCCTTTATCTAAATACGTCATTTTGAAAGTTTTTTTTATTTACATAATTTTTACTCTGACTTTGAAGAAGAACATGTCAGACGTTGTGCAACATTCTCCTTTAACGACGTGATGAAACTACAGAGAGCAACTTCACTGGTCTGGGGAATCGTCGTCAACTGCTGGATGATGTGCGAATGTGCCACTTCTTTCACACTCCGTGCTGAATAAACACGTCTGGCTGCTGCTGACTAGAAGCAAGTACAGCAGTGGGACGTCGAAAACAATGCACGTCGATATGTGAAAGGTAGATAAATGCCGATCGCCAACTCTCCTCTCCCCCGACTATTTTCGTTTCATTTGCAACTTTTTTCTTCCGGCCTTACTCGTTTTTTCTAATCAGCGAACTTCATTCGTTAGAAAAGAGAAATGCTCTCAGAATAGAGCCTTGTGAAACGCCTATTTAATTTTTGTCCCTAAATCACAATAAATAGTTTTGATGGAGCACGAATATATAATTTTTTATTGTTTAAATTAAATATATTAGTAGATTGAGGTAAACCGACGGTAATAGTTAAAAAAAGATTAGTGGACATAGAATCGAGCCTTGTGGAACACTTATTTCATTTTATCTGTTCCAGAATCACAATAAATAGTGATGATGGAGCACGAATCGATAGTTGTATTATTGCTTAAATTAAATATATTATTGAGGATAACCGACGTTAATAGTTAAAAAAGATTAGTGGGCACAGAATCGAGCCTTGTGGAACACTTATTTCATTTTATTTGTTCCCGAATCACAATAAATAGTGTTGATGGAGCACGAATCGATAGTTTTTTTATTCTTTAAGTTAAATATATTAGCAGATTGAGGTGAACCGACGTTAATAGTTAAAAAAAGATTAGTGGGCACAGAATCGAGCCTTGTGGAACACTTATTTCATTTTATCTGTTCCCGAATCACAATAAATAGTGTTGATGGAGCACGAATCGATAGTTGTTTTATTGCTTAAATTAAATATATTAGCAGATTGAGGTAAACCGACGTTAATAGTTAAAAAAGATTAGTGGGCACAGAATCGAGCCTTGTGAAACACTTATTTCATTTTATCTGTTCCCGAATCACAATAAATAGTGTTGATGGAGCACGAATCGATAGTTTTTTTATTCTTTAAATTAAATATATTAGCAGATTGAGGTGAACCGACGTTAATAGTTAAAAAAGATTAATGGGCACAGAATCGAGCCTTGTGGAACACTTATTTCATTTTATCTGTTCCCGAATCACAATAAATAGTGTCGATGGAGCACGAATCGATAGTTTTTTTATTGTTTAAATTAAATATATTAGCAGATTGAGGTAAACCGACGTTAATAGTTAAAAAAAGATTAGTGGACACAGAATCGAGCCTTGTGGAACATTTATTTTATTTTTTTCTGTTTCTGAATCTCAATGAAAATCGTTACCAGAATAGAGCCTTGTGGAACCCCTATTTAATTTTATCTGTTCCTGAATCACAATGAAAAGGGTTGGCAGTTCTCAAATCGATCGTTTCTTTGATTGTATAAATTAAACGTATTGGCAGCATGTGATAAACCTACGATATTCATTAGATAAGAATAATGGACCCGGGATAAAGCTTTGTGGGACGCCTATTTTACTGTATATTTTATTTAACCAGCATGAAAAGTGTTAGCGGAGCAAGGAAAATCATTTTATGATTGTATAAATGTAATATATAAGAAGATTTAGATAAACAAAATTTACGGTCCTCAAAATGATTTATTGCAACTGAAACATTGTCGTATTGGAAAATATTAAAACCAGCTTTCGACCTATTTGGGCCATGTAAAATTGTACAGTAAAAATATAATCATCACTATAGTACACGTATAAGGTGAATAATAAGACAGGTAATATATAAATCATTAATATGGCCAGGTAATGGTCACGGAAACTTCTGAAAATGGCTGTTTTCAAGAAAATAAATTATACAATCTAAATGTTTATTGTTTCTAGAATCACATAACTTCTGATAAGTTATTGTTTTACCCCTGAATACATCAAACGCGGAAAATAGATTTTTATTAATAATTCAATTATTGAAGCTTCTGGATTAATGTGGACCCTCATCAGGTTTGTGAAAACAAAGATTATCTTTGTGAACATTCAGATTAGGACAGAGATATATATCTTGATTAATTATATTATAATATAAAAGTTTAAAATGCTGTTTCTTGATCTATTCACTTCACTGGAGTTCTAACCACCCCGTTACCCCGTAAGTAATGTCGGAGGCTGCACCTCAATCGTGTGTATTTACAGTGGTAACGACGATCTCAGGGCTTATATGCTTTAGTCGAGTGCGAGCCGTGGCAGCAGGAGTTGTTGCAGTGTAATTGCGTGCTGGTATTCCCCTCGCTTGCAGGTGACACCACGAATCAATATCGCGTACGAGTTTGGACACTCGCCAGGAACCCTCCTTTCTGTCTGGGGGGCTCCTCTCACGAGCCTTTCCAACGTCCGCCGACAACCCCATCCTCCACCCCCCACTTCCTCGCTATTCTACTCAAACCCCCTCCTTGAAAAAAAATTACTCGAGCACGTCTAATTTTTTTTCTCCTGCCGTAATCCAACTACGCTATATTTTCCCTTACACCTCCTTTCCTTGGAAGGGATAAAAACTATTTACCTCGTGACGAAGTTTCTAATGAAATCATGAAGTACTACTGTGGATGTCGCTTACTAAACATGCCTAGAGGATTGTTTTTTCTTCAATAGATTTAAGAAAGTTTATTATGACTGACTTATTTTATTAACTTTTTGTACACCAAAAAATTCTAATAAGAAGAAATTTAATAAAAATATTAAAGGAACAAATTTTTAATACATTAATCTGAAAATGTTGATTAATTTTGAATTTATTCTAGTTCTTTCAGCAATTTTACGTAACCTCGAAATTTTATAAATTAATATAAGATGGTCAATTAAACCTGAAAACTTGTATTATTAATTCTTAATTAATAAAGATTCCTCCTGACATTTGACGATCTCTTTAGGTGCTAAAATAATAATAATAACAAAGAATTTATTTAGCAAAAAATGCTACTCAATTCTACATTATTCACTTTTTCTAAATTTAGTAAATTTATGTGTTTAAGTAAACCATTCTTAAATTGATTAATACAACAATCACATTGCCCTAATTTGTATTGCCAACTGGTTAAATTCTTTTATCACTTTAATAAATATACTGTTTTGTTTTAAATATAACCCAGCCATAGTTGACTCTAATTCTATCCTTTTCTACCACTGTATGGGTTCCTATAATAGTTAAATGATAAGTAATTATTGAAATATGGCGGCAACAAATTATTTATACATTTATAGAAAAATATCGTGGTGTGACACTAGACAAAATTACTGAAACACAGTCAATTCATTTATTTTTATTAATTTCCAGAAATATATAAAAATTAAGAAAATTTTATCATGTAATTACCAATTTAAATAGTCATTAGATAAAGGAAAAATTATAATGAATAAGAAAGTTAGCCAATTCAGACAAAAAATTGATAATATAAATACCACACAACGTTTCTGGGATCCTTGTCCCTTTCCTCAGTTGTGAAGAAGAGCGAGAGCGACACAACTGAAAATAATTAATAAGTTTTTATGACCTATTTGGCCCTGGATAATTTTATTAGCCTCCTATTGATTAATGATGAATGGGGAATTATGATATGAAGATGAAAGGAAGGTTTATACAAATATTATTTTGAGGCACATCAGTTGGAAAGGGGAGGGGATTATGTCGAGGAAATAGATTAATAACAATAGACGAATGTAATACTAAAACAGGGAAATAAAACTATGACTATAGGTCATCATAACTGTGTTAAAGGTTAAACCCTGACAAATGACTAATGGAATCAATGAATTTAAATCTGAGTTTCTGAAATATGTAGACAATATATATGCATGTGAGTGTAAATTTTAAAGCATACCCCAAATTTGACACCCCAGTCAGAATGAACTTGCTACATAGTCGACCTGAATGAACATTTATTATTTCAAGTTTGCTTAAAGGATCACAGCTGTTTCTTCTTTGCTTTTTTGTGTGTTAATATCGATGCTGCTGTTTAATTGTGGTCGATGATTTTTTCAAAAGCTTGAACTAGTTTGTGTTTTACTACATCAGAAGACAGCTTCCCCAGTTTGTGTGTTTCAATAAATCGAAACAATTATTTATGTCCGTCATTAGCCATAAAGTAAGAACCCCCCGTGAAATACGACATTACGATTGAAGTTGTTTAGATTTGAGCCGTGTCTTATAACGCTGCGTAATGTCCATGGATCTCCTAATGAGATTTGAATGATGTTATTGATCCTTGGAAGATTAGGAGAGCTGACGTCGGTCGTGGTTCGTCCTCACTTGACTTCAATTACAGGAATGACTGCAATTAAAGGACAATGTCTTTTACGACTTAATTGTCCGTGACGGACAGGGCAAGTGTTACACCTCGCCCCTCGAAGGGAGCCGTTTAAAATTTTCTCCCTGTTCATCTTCTGAAATTGTTTTCTCTCGTTTCGTCAATGCAAGTTTAATTTTTTTCTTTTAAATTGTTTTATTTAAATTCGTATAATATTTTAAATATTTCTTTTATACCGTAAATTCATTTATTTGTTTGGGATACAACAAGTTTATTGCCTTTTTCATTATATTTATTTATTTATTTTTTAGATTCGATTGAAGCGGTCCCTTAGAAAAGGCAAGAAACTTTTTAAAATTCAATTGTTCATAAATTGTGACTTTTGGGCCATTTTATACTCATTATATTGTAGTAATTGGTAATTAAGGCATTGTTCTAAAAGTTGAATTGTAGAGGACTCATTATTGGTGGATATAGCGGACGCCGCAACAAACCGGCAAGGCAAAGAAAGCATTGTTGATCGGTCGAGAAGGTTTTACGCGCTCAAAATTTACGAGACGAATGAGTAGTCGGGTAGTAAGCAGCAAGGAGAACAGACCAAAATTCTAATTCATGAAAATTTGAACAAGACAGTCGGGCAGCAGACAGCAAATAGAACAGACGAAAAGAACGAACAGTCAGGCAATGAACGGCGAGGCATAAAGACCAGCAAAGTCTATTGTACAAAAGTAGTACAGTCAGGCAATGAACGGCGAGGTGTAAAGACCACAAAATTCTAATACACGAAAAGTTGAACAATTTAGTCAGTCAGCCGCAGGAATGAAAAAGGTCTAATTTAAAGAACGAGAGAATGTGTTCCAGTAATATGTACGCTGTCATATCAAATTGCAGAAACTAAATCAATCTTCAGTCAACAGACAAAACCAGTGAGTGGCATTTTCAACATGACTCACGAGATCTACGAATCCAGTTTGCAGTAAATCATCGAGAATCGACAAAGTTATTTTAAACCAACTAACAAACTACGCTAATTAGAGTCTGTGAACATTTAGAGTCTGTGAGTACTTAGAATCAGTGATATCCCTAAAATTGCGCACGAAAAGTTAAAATGAGACCTGGGCTGCCGTAAGTAGAAAGGAAACTTTAAAATCATTGTAAACCACGTTTAGAAGATAAACGTCAGATCGTTCTTTAATTATCGATAAAATGAGATCTTTAATTATTCAGATCATTCTTTATTTCTTGATAAAAATTGAAATTGTTTAAATTCAATCTTTAGTATTATTTCTTCAGCAACAAATTTCGTCTATGTTCATATGCATTGATTCCCATATAAAGCAAATGTAATTTTTGTGATTTCGATTATATAAATTCTGCCATTATCAAACCCAGTTCAAGACCCTGAGATCCCAAATATTTTGTAATTTGAATACTTGTTTTAAAATTGTTAATAAATCTTGTTTAATAGTTTTCATGTAATAGTTCTTTTCATTTAAAAACGCCACATAATTCATATCATGAATTATTGTCAAAAGATAGCAAAAGCTAGTATATAAATTATTACAATATTTATATTTTAAGAACAGTTTCTCTGGTTTCCCGCATCTACTCTAGTTCCGGATCGGGTAACTTCCTCTTAGGGATTTTCCTCATTCCTGCTCTTGTGCAGGGATATCAAAATAAGAGCCGTGACACCTTGCCTGGTTTTGAGGGGGTATATGTCCCGGGGTCGCAGACGTTGGGCATACGGTAAGAGTTGTTCGCCATTCCTATTGGACCAGTCGGCCAGCTGCCCTTCAAATTCGGCCTCGGCATGGAGTTTGGTATGCTGCGTTACCACAGCTGACTCGTTATCGGAAGGTCGTGGGGCAAGGACCAAATTCCCGACGTACCTGATGCAGGTTTATCTAGGGGTTTCCCTGCATCACCTATAGCCAAATGCCGGCTAGGATCCTTAAAATATAGCGCGAGGGCCCTTGTTAACCCTTGGCTACCTTCCTCTAACTTCCGCATCCCTCGTTTTCCATCTCTTCCTATGTTATTAAAGGGGAGTAGCCATCAAAGCGGATAACACTCATGTAGCCTTTGATTCTAAAATAAATCTCTGGTTTCGAGCCTGGCAATTTCATTGGGTACCAACGTTTCTACGGCTTGCTCTGCTTTAGTCTCCTTGCTATTAACGTCGTTTATGTCGTGAAAAGCTGCGAATCCACTCCCTAATTTATTTATGACGCGAAACCCAGTGACGTCAGAGCGGGTGATCTTTTATAGATGTTATGGGACGATTTTTCCCTCTTCTTTATTTTATGCTCGTGTTTTGTGTCTATTCTGTGTTCTTCATAGTATGTTTCCAATTGCCACTGGTGATTTTACCCAATGCAATACTGTACATCTATATAAATATTTTGCTTATATACTTTTTCGTCAGGATTACAGTTGCTGATAAAGCACAGTTATCCATCACACAAAGTAATTTTTATTTCACACAGCGACAGTTGAGGTTTTTTTTAGGAAGCCAACCGAGTACCCGGGACTTCTCGCAAGTAGGTAGATTAAAGGAAGCCTCAGGAACTGACTGCGCGTGGCTACCTGGGAATTAGGTGCTGGAAGAGGGGATTGGGGGGTGGGGGAGATAAAATGTATCTCCCTCTTCCTTTGAAGTTGCCTGAAACGAGTAATTTGCAGATATATGTGCGAGAACGTGCTGAAAACGAGCACAAACGGCAGTCGCCATTAATTCTTCTATCTCACCATATTTTCCGTTCTTGCGGAGGTTATGGAAGCGCCTTATTTCACTAATTCATTTTGAAATACAGAGTGATTATTACTGCTATCAAGATTTTGAGGTGATAGTATCCTCATAGTTCTTTTCAAATAGAAGCCGATTTTACCTTTGAAGCTCTTCCTTGTGCCGTCGAATCAAATTCTCGTGCGATACGTTGTCACATATAATTGTCCACGCGAACAGATGCAGTATGTTTTTTTTGTCGCATGTGGCAATGTTTCTCTGCCCTCATTTCGCTGACAGCCAGAACTCTCTCAGTACGGCAGCAATTTTTTTGTTTTTCACTGGGAAATTCCAGGGAGAGTCCAAAACAAGCCTTTATTGAACAGTCTCGTCTTGACGATCGTTGCGTGCGTAAATATTCACTTTGACCCTGATATTTGTGGACACAGATTCACGGCGGCCATCTTTTATAAACGTTAAGACTCTAAAATGTTCTTCAGTTGCAGGTTAGATTGAACAAGATTTAGGCTTTTTAAACTCAGCCATTTTGGGAAACAACAAAACTGGGTGTGGGGAACTCGGAACCACATACAGACGAGTTGGCACTGCAAGTTCGTTTTATTTTCATGGTAGGACATTGAACTAGATTACGAAATCAAAGGCATGGCGGAGACAGTATCGAAACAGCGGCTTTCAATTTTATAAGAAAGATTTCCTAAAAAAAATCCGTTAGATGGTTGCCGCGTCGACTCACAAGTAGCACTTCTTTTCACCACCACAGGGTTGTGTGTCAGATATACTTACCGGTATTTAGAATCTACGACTTATGGCTGTCTGGTAAGTGAAGACATGAATTTAACTGAGGGTCAAAATTGAATTGTGGAGACTTTATTTGTGTCTCTAAAGTCCAAAGTTAGGTGCGGTTTAAATGGACGTTGGACCTATTTCGTGAGCGCTCCTCACACACCTGTCTGGAAATATTTATAAAAAAAAAAGGATCCAAATACGCGTCAGAGAGATTACGACTGGCCGTAAAGAGGACGCGTGTTTGTTGATTCTCTTTTTCTGGGTGCGGGTTTCCACGGAAAAGGTACGACGTTATAAATAAAAGACGAATCACCAATAACATCCGCTGTTGCTGTCTGAGAGGTGATCGGCGGTGCGCGCTCAGACCAGTTTGTCTGTCTTCATTCAAGGCGCAGCGACGAAGCTTTCAGTTGTCAACCACGGTATCTTCTTCCACTACGTTTAGTAAATTCTTTCTTACTGGTAGCTATTCCCATTGTTTTCCGTATCAAGTTCTTTGGAGATAAGCGAAAATCTTATCTCTCACGTCCTAGCTCTGGAAAAGCGGAAAATGAAGTCTCCATTAAGTTGTGTTTTAATCAGAGGATTCTTTGACTCGGCGTCTCCAAAATTATCAGCCGAACAGTAAACATTCACGGAGTGTAACGTACCTACGTTGTTGGGACATTTTTTTATTTACTAATTTAAAATAATTATTATTATATGGTGGGTAGTCATCCAACCAAACAATAGATTTAACTGCATACTTATATTTCATGAACGTATTAATTTTAAGTTCACATTAAATCATGCCGGCTTAATATAAACTATAATTTGCAATAAATAAAAATGAAACACTTAACTGTCTGGGGTTTTACGCCCATTGTCAGTCGAAGACGGCTGAAGTCTCTTTGCCGCGGCTTCGCCAAATTCCCGGTCGAAACTGATTCTTATACTTAATAACTACATATATTAACATACATAAGATAATATTTATGCGCGCGGTATTTAATCGATACAGTAGTCTCAGTCAGAAGTCAGCATCTTTATCGATTCAGTACCACTTTACCACTTCAGTCTCTCAAATTGATCAGTATCTACTAGTTTACCTTTATATTTCACGTTTCCTGGGTTGATGAAAAAAAAACCGGGAGGATCGGTTTCCAATAATGAAGGTTTTTGAGAAATTTAAACTGGCCATTGCTAATCTTGCTACAAAATGGCGGACGTGGTGGTGGTGGTGGTGGTGGTGGAGGAATGCGACAGCCGTAGCTGCTGCTGTTGGACATGTACGAGAAGGGAGTTTCGTGACACGCTAACCGCTGTTGGTCACGAACTCTTCCTTCGGAAGGGGGCCTCGTGTCGTGTCGAAGGAAACGGCTCTATCTCACAAACATCTCATGAAGAAAAGCAAGCTTCGATCGCTCGTGTTATTTACAAAACCTGCGGCGATCAAATCGCGACAACTCGAGGGTCGTAAACAATACTCACCATCTGGTGGCTTCACGACCTTCTCACATGTGGGATGGAAAAAAGCCTCTGAAGGTTTAGCTACGCGAAACTACCCGACCTGACGTCCAGATGACGCGGTTGTAATTATGGAAAACAAAAGTTACGTGTAACCTTATAAATCTTAAGTTTGAAGAGGCTGCATCATGTAGTGTTTGACACTGGTCAACTGTGAACGATCTCAGTGAATTTGTCACGGTTATATATAGATATAAAGGTCTCAATATAAAAAATAGTCGAGCTAGATTTTACAATATTAAAATATCAGCAGTGGTCGACTAAATGAAGTGACCACGCCATAAAATCAACAGAAAATAGTATTTCATCACCGTCGACGGAAAGGGTGCGTGAACAATCAGACAAGGGAGTGCCTGGACGTTGAAATATTGTACTGCAATGAGAAAGCTGTTAGCAAGACGGACGTCGCGTTTGATCACTTTGGAAGAAAACAGCAACATCATTGAGGATGTTTCAAGGCGATGTTTCACAAGCCATAGATGAACCATGAGACTCCATCACTTCACACCTGAGACAAAGGAACAGCCAGAGCAATGGGACTGAAAGAAGGTCATGAAGGTAATTTATTATCCTTCAAAAACCAGAAAAAACAAACAACTGAGAGTATTATGCTGAACTTATTAAACTTTTTGAGTGATGAAGTCATGAAGACATGTATGATTGCCATGGCCAAAATCTATGAGTAATTCGCCAGATTTGGCTCCCTCGAATTATTTCCTCTTTTCCAAAATTGGAAAAAAAAGCGGGGGTCGTAAAAGATAATGTTGCAGTGGAGTCTGCGGTTGACGGAATTCGATGGATCTCAAGGTATTGAAGCTATTCAACATCTATGTTTTCTTTGTTAGGTCGTGTAACCTTTGGGACTACCCTGGCAGCTCTCGTCTACTGCGTTAACAACTCATCAAATCGTGGTTGCTACCTACTTGTTATTCACTTTCAGTTTTCTTACTTCTTGGCCCTGTTTATTAAGATTTAGCTGCTCTTGACAGCAAAGATCTTTCTGTTAACATAACTGATAAGATGCCACGCTAAAGTAAATTGGGCCAGAGTGAATATGAGGACTGACGGAGGAAGGTCACACTCAGAGTGACGAAATTTGTCACGTCCAAAATCTGCGTTACGTCACCGCTGCTTAATTACGCAAGATTTACGTGTGATACAAAAGCTAGAATAATGCGAGTCCTGAGAGAGCTTTACGTAAGTCACACAGGTTATGTAATATATCCCCCTGTAAGTTCCGTCCTACGAGGAACAAATGGTGGTACTACTACTCGATCGATGCGCACAAATATTTTACCGATTCTTCGTCCTCCGCCTCCCACCGCCCACACAAACCCTAAAAAGAAGGAAACGAGGAAGCTTTCAATAATTCTTATCCCCAAATCCCTCCTGTGAAAGAGGTAAAACTGTTAGGACTTGTATAACCACGTTAAACCGTCCTCTCTAACTAGATTATTAAAATTGATTTACGTAGCCCGAGGCTTTTTGTTCATTTCTCATCCCTTCGGTAAAATGTGGAAATCACATCAGTCAATATATATATATATGTATATATATATATTTCTTCTAATAAATAAAAATCGATGTATGCTTGTGTGTTTGTCTGTTCCGCATACAATCTTAAACGCGTTGAGCGATTTCAACCAAACTTGGGTACCAATGTCACGATCTGGGAACAAACACTGTTTGGGGCGGTTTAGACACTCCTAGCTCGCCTAGCGGCGGGGGTGACATTTAAAAATAACGCGAAAACGACCGATATGAATGTCGAATATATAGTTTTTTTTGGGTCGCTGAGATTATTAGTGTCACACTCGATATCATTAGTCAAACAAATGGCTATACACTTAGGTTTATATACACCATTACATTTTTGTTTTACAGGGACGGTAAAAGAGATAAATAATTACATCAGATTTAATAATAAGAAAAATAGCCAAATACAGACAAAAGAAGTGGAGGTATAAATACCAGACGTTTCTGGAAACCTTGTTCTTTTCTTCAGGTGATAAGAAAACTAAAAAACGCAAGAGCCTCTGATTTTGAGTTTTTTAACTGAATTATGCAGTTTTGTCGCTCTAGACTCTTTGTCTTTTTTTAGTTTTATTAGCACCTATAGAGGAAGGAATAAGGTTTCCAGAAACGTTGTGTAGCATTTATATCATGACGTTTTTTGTCTGTATTTGCCTATTTTTCGAAACAGTTAGTAAATTTTTTCTTTTTACATCAGATTTAACTTGATATCTAGTGAACTTTTTTTGGGGGGGCAGGGGGTAACTTTCCATGAAAGTAAAACTGGTCTGTCTAGCTATCTGGATCGGAGCCCCTGCATTGCGCTTTTGAAAATTCGTTTTACATGGATTTTTAAACGGAAGTATATATATTGTAGTATATACAAAATTAATATTAATTAAATAAACTCAATAACCCACGTTGGTTATTTTGTGGTATTTTACTAAATTAAACAAATTTAAATATGATTAGCCTCACGTTGAGCTGCCAATTTAAATTATTTTAACTTTTAAATGAATGGATGTTAATAAGATTTTCAGTTAATTAAACGAACACAATAATTTATTATATGCACAAAGATTTCAAGTTACAAAATTAGTTATTCATTGAATTTTTACAAGATTTACCACGTACAATCAAAATTTTTTTACTCTCTCTCTCAGGGCCATCAACTGGGCCTTTAAATAAAGAAAAAATTATTTTTTAAAAAAACAATCAGATTAGTGTAAAGCTATGCCAATACACAATATTTACAAAATTCAAAAATCCGAAATCTGACGATTTTATCTGTAATTAAAGGTTCACAATAATAATTGAATGAATTTATGACTTACAGGTACTCTGGCACCAGGGTAATTTTAATTCTTTCAGCAACACTTACACACACTCAACTTTCTAAAAACAGGCCATTATTTTCACTGACTCTACACTTCATTGTTGGTTGAGCAAGTGTTGGATTAATTAATTGTCTTTTAATTACCATTATATATATATATATATATATATATATATATATTGTACAGATTGCAAATATGTAATGAAATATTAATAAATTGTTTCTTTAATTATTGGCGGCGTAACTTTGAGGCCAGAGCATTGTAAAGAACAGCATTGTTTTTTCGAGAATGCAGAGACTATAATGGTTGTTACGGTGTATTGACAAAAAGGTATATATGACGCTAAGAACTTTTAGCAAACAGTCATGTTTTCAGAGAGTAGACTGAGAGTGTCTTTTGGAGGATCTAGATCAGGATCAGAGCTAGAGTCTGTGATCGTCGAATTCAAAATATAGCCTGAATATAATCAGTTTTTCTATTAAAGATTTTCCACAGTAAACTGAGTGTGACAATACGTAAGACAGTGCAGTAGAAAATCGCCCAAAATGTTGGAAAGTGAGACGTTAATAAAATCAGTGCTATTGCCTGTCAGTGAAATTAGTGGTCTATAAAAATTAAATAATCACGTGTGCACAAATCAGAGCAGCTCTAAATAAATGGTTTGTAAAAACAACTTCTTCTGTAAACATTTACGCCAGTATTCTATAAATTTGTCAGATTTTTATAACTTTGCCAAATTTATATAACTTTTCAGATTTCTATAGTTTTTGTTGTTGTTATAAAATTTTGTTATTGTAAATTGTAATTATTTTTTTTTCTTTTGTAATTTGGTGAAATGTTCTTCTTCTTTTAATGGCATTATAACCCAATGTTTTCTTCCATTCCGCCCTCTTCTGTGTCAGTCTCCGCCATCCTCTTACTTTCATGGTTTGTATATCCTTCTAGATGTCATCTACCCATCTTGTCCGGGGCCGCCCCCCTTTCCTCCTCCCAATTGGCTTCCAGTCCATAATCCGTCTAGGTGTTCTGCTTTCATCCATCCTAAGTACGTGTCCCATCCAGGCCAACCTTCTGCTCTTGATAAACCTAACAATGTCCTCGTTATTCATGAGCTGCTCTAGTTCTTTGTTTGTTCTAATTCTCCATTCGTACATACAGGTCCGTATATCCTTCTCAGTATCTTGCGTTCAAATATTCTGAGTAAGTGCTTATCATTATTATTAAGGGTCCACGTTTCACAACCGTATACCACTACAGGTCTTGTAAGTGTTTTGTAAATTTTTAACTTCAATTCCCTATTTAACATCTTGGATTTCATTAATTTTCCATACATGTAGTAAGTTCTGTTACCATTGATGATACGTTGTTTTATTTCACTTCACACATTATTTTCACTGTTAAGTTTTGAGCCTAAGTATGTGAAATACTGTACTCGTTCAAAGGTATAATCATTTAATTTAATATTATTTGTACTATATTCTTTCTTTGTAACCTTTCATTAATTATAAGCCCTCTTTCCTTAAGACAGTGATCTATTGTGGCCATCGTTTGTCTTAATTGATCTATATTTCTAGAGATGATATCAATATCATCTGAATATGCAGATATCTGGACCATTTTTGTTCCTATGTGTCCGGAGATATTAAGCCTTTGTAGAGACAATTTGGTGAAATCACTGACTTTATTACAGGTCCTATAAGCTGTCCTGAAATTTAGATTCTCATAAAAGCTGAGGCATTTAACGATATGAAAGTTAAATTAAAAAAAAAACTAATTTTGTCAAATAAATAATACTTCTTATTTTTTTGAAAAAAAAAATTGGTTTAACTTAAATTTCATTCCCTTGTTAATATAATTAAAAGTGTTTACCACAGTATATATTTGTTATATACTGTTTAGGAATCTGAACTTATGCAGATGGTCGGAGTGCGGAAGCAGCTCTGTGACGTACAGTGTTACACCGCTAATTGGGCCGTCTTAGTCTGGTGCACGGATTGTAGTAATTAATAATTCCCAGTATGGTATAGTTTCTGTTATGAGTACTTCCACTTGAAGTTTTCTCGTTCCCGAAATCTTCTCTTGTTGTTTGGAATTTATTCAGGTAGGGATCGCGAGTGACGCATTTATATATATATCCCCTTCCCGCGATGAGGCCCAGGTGAATTCTCTCCGACATGGCAGCGCCGACGACGGACAATGCACAATTAGCTGGCTGCTGCCAGTGGCGTTCTATTATTGAAATGTGGCAACAGCTCCAACAGATCGAACGCCGGCTCGTAATGACCATTCCCCGTCGATTCTATAAATTGGAGTGTTTGTGCATGTCGGGGGGGGGGGGGGTTCTACGATGAAACGCCCCTCTCCCAAAAAAGGACACGTTATTACGGAACCAGAATCCGAATTACGGGGATTGACGCAGTTTGGTGTCGTGTAGTCGCTCATGAAGATTGTCCCGCGTCAATCTGCAAGTCTGTCATAAAAAAAAACACTTAAAACATTTTAAAGTTTCTACACTAAAAGCCACCCTTAAAACGTTTGCGTGTGGTCCCGGTTTCTCCCGCAATTGATTCACGAGCTTAGAATAATTATTTATAGAATCTATCATATTTTAAAGGGTAAAACAATAAAAATTGTGGAGGGTCTTTTCTTATTGAGGAGAAAATTACTGGAGTCGAACGACGGTCAAAACCAACGTTTCGAACTCTGTTCGTTGTCGGCGATAGAGTGAGACAGGACAATTCTGTGAGATGTGTGTCATGGTTTATCTCCCAAAATGAGTAAAAAGTCTTCAGGAATTGTTTAATCTCTTTAGATGAAACTCCTGTATTTCTCGTTATCAGGATTTGTCGAGCTGGCCCTCAAATGAACGCGGGGATTAGTGGAGTAGTTCTTTGCGTAGAACCAACGACGTCCTTCGTTCTCCTTAGCGACGACGGATCTGCTCCTACGCCACTTCACTTGAGCAAATTATTGCGACCAACACTTGTCCTTGACATTTAAAACGTCTCTGATCCTATCAGACTGTACGCGGGGGGAAAAAAATACAACAGTGAGCTTAAAATAGAGGACCCTATTGCATTGACTCCTCTGGAACTCAATTCAATTACTGTCTCACTTCCTCGTCTGCTGCAATTGGATATCGGAGACGGCTTCACGAGCTTGGGAGTTGCAACATCCGACCAGATGTGATGATTATCATCGTGGCTATCGAACGAGATGGCGCGATGAATACCAGGCCGGAAGTCGTGCACATCACCATGAATCCTGGTCCGACGGCTTATCGATGGTCACGCTTCCTGTCACCACTAGTGGATTGCGCTCACACATGATCTCTGATGGCGTGGACAATTTTAGACAGATCAGCTAAAATAAGTGTTAGGTGAAACTGAATCTTCTTCAAAAGAACACCGCAGCGGGTTCGAGAAACTGTGTCAGCCTTGATTCTGATATGTCATGTATTTCTTGATGATGTTTTCATTGGTGGCACGGAACATGGAAGCACTCGAGGACGTTCTGAAGGTATCTTTAAGAGAAGAGACGAGCAATGCGACTCAACATTAGGAAAACGGGACTTAAAATTAAGGAAGACGGAACTCAAAATTAAAATGAAAGAATATGGGACTTAAATACAAGCAAGATGGGACATAAAATTTAGAAGAGATTCCAAAATATATGCAAAATATTCATCATCATAGTACGGGCTCAAAATAGTGTTTTACTTATCTTGGAAGTGTCCTCAATAATTTACAGCGTTGTGTCTATGTAAATGAATAATTTTGCTAATATTTAACTACTTTCTACGGAACCTGAAAGAACCGGCAGTGACGTACTTGGATCTTTTAAGTTCCTGATTAGGCTGATTTACGCGCATTTGTTCGTAAAGTTGTACGGAGAATTTATGAAAGCTGAAAAACACGGAGAATAATAAGTATTGGTGAAATAGGAACGATACTCAGAGACGAAACCTGTCTGGATTAGCCCAGGGATAGAGGATGAGCAAAGAAATGTTGGTAAAAGAATCTGTTGCGTGGAATAATTGAAGGACACGAGAAAGAGGTGTACACAGGAACTTGGAAAATGACCTAAGGATTTATACAGGTTTGAAAGATGGCACGAGAAGGCTGCAGACCAGTGGGAAAAATAGACTATACTGACTTGAGGGAGGTCAAAGACCACCCGAGGGATGTAGCGCCGAGAAAGCAGTTTTTTAAAATTTAGACATAGATTTTTATATTTTCTTCTGTCAGGAGAATGATTAAAAATCTCACCTTCAATCAGAAATGATGGGAGGCTTCTTCGGTTCCTGATGGTGAACGTAACTGCAATCCCTTGAAACGTTTCTTTGTTTGCCTGGCTGCCACGTCACCTCATTTAGAAAAGAGGTGTCAAGTCGGAGTGGTGCTCGTACCTGGCTGCGGTTGTAAGGCCTCTCACAAACTTACATACATATATATACGTACACAATTAAATACACGTCAGGGGAAAAGAGAATTGACCGCTGTTGGATAAAAATATTTTTTTAACTAAATAACCCTTTTTAGTGATGGAGTGAAATTGACAATCTGGTTTTTTTATATTTTGGACGATGTTCAAGATAGAATCGTGGACCATAGGAATGTAGTCAATTATTCCTACAAGATTATCCGTATGATAGAGACGAATCCTCTTGGAACTGATACACGGAGATAAAATCGTTGACCTCCATGTTGAGAGCTAAATAATTTTTTTGACAAATTGAAGGGATGTATATTGATTATAATTCATAAAATAAATTGCTTATTTTGATAAAATGTTTAAATGTCTACAAATTATACAATGGATAATCGAGCAACAACGCCCTCTAGTGAGTCAACTGGAGTCTCGCAAAATGATAATGACCTTCAGATGTCTCCATTAGAAGTAATCGATGCTCGATAAATTTGGCTATTGGACCGTTTAAGATAATGTTGTAAATAAACATTGTTTTACATTTTTATGTCTAACTTATCGCGTCCGTGCCTCAACACATCACTTCCGACCCTATAAAAAATAAACTATATCTTTTGGTAAGCGTTACAACCCTCTCAAAGGTTTCGCAGGACCGTACAATCACCCTGTATATGTACAGAGATTTTAAAAATTGGAAATTTAAATAATTATAATTATTTCTTTGTAGATGAATGTGGCTGAATTATCGGCCGAAACCTTAAAACTATTTATTTAGACTGATTTAAACCCTGTGTGGTTATCTATCTATCTTCTTTTAATAAATAAAATTGCCTGCATGTGTGTGTATGTTCCGCATACCAATCTAGATCTGTGGAGTAAATTTTACTAAATTTCGTACACGCGGTCTTTACAACCAGGAAACACTGTGGGGGTAAGACACGTCTACCACCCCCAGGGGCAGGAGTGGACGGCAGTGGAGATTTTCAAACATGCTCAAATGACCAATATTTGGGTCGGATAAATATTTTTCTGGGATCAAAGAGTATTTATACCGATGTTTTCTGTGTATAATTTCATCTCCTTTCGGCGTGGGAAGGGAGCACCCTTAGGGATGGGGATGGAAGGGCGTTACAAGAAAATAACGTGAAAATGACTGGAGTCAAATCTGGGGTTCAGCATGTCGCTAAATTTAATTATGACATTCAACTTGCCATTTAACCCCCTGAAACGGGAATGGACAGGGGTGGAAAAATTTTAAACGCCCGATATTTGCGCAGAATAAATATATTTCGGGGTGAAAGAGATTGATAGTATTTATACCGATGTTGTTTGTGTATAATTTCAAACCCTTTCGGAATGGGAGGGCAGTACCTTTTGGGATGAGGTGGAGTCGAGTTACATAAAAATAACACAAAAACAACTAATATTGGTCAAACCCGGGAACTCAAATAGTATACATAAATTTGCGGATTTGGGAAATCATAATTATATTAATAAGGGACCAAAGATCAATCAGAGCTGAAACGAGTCAGATAAATCCTTAAAGAAATAAACCTAGTGAATCCTGTCTTTTCTAGGGAGACTCGTGTGCTTTCTTCGTCTCAGAGAATGGAAAGAACCGAGCAACAGAACTCGTAATATGTTTTGTGTTGTCTCCGTGAAAGAAAATTGTAAGCATTCACTAGTTTCTGTGATATTTCTTATTACGGTAAGACGTGATGACGTGTTTGGCCCTTCTTACAAACCATCAAAAGAGAGAGAGAGAGAGAGAGAGACAAAGGACAAGTGTAGTGGCGTGATCAGGGCGTCTCCCCCGCACTTTCCAACAGCTCAGCAATTTCCACCGTCGTTGCTGGAGGATGAGTAGGGCCACGTGCGTTTAACGTTTGTGCAGCAGTAATTTGATAAGCGTCGCTGTGTGTTGTGGGTGGCAACGTCGCCCAGTTCGGCGCAGCAATAAACGCGGCGTCATTACGTCCACTTGGTCGCTTCCTCGCAATCAGGCCCTCGTCCTCGCAAACTACCTTCATCCTCCAGTAGTTCCGCGTGTTACGGCGAAACAACCTTCTCTGCGGGGAGGTTTCCCCCTTACCTCGCTTTAGGGGTGAAGCTTATTGTCAGTTGAGCTCGAATCAGACGTTCGAGGTGGGGGTGTTTTTGTTCGAGCGGACAAACACTCGAATTTTGTTTTTCCACCCAAAGTACACGGGTGTTCCGCGCCGAATGAGGACAAGATAAGAAATGGTGATTTTCAGCAACAACTCGGATTGGACAGAAGCCTTCTGAACATCTTAGAAGTAAGCCAATTACGATTATTGTCATATGAAAAGAATATGGGTTATGAACTGGTGAAAGGTGAGAGATAGACTTCATGAAGACTGGGAAAATCAAGTTTTCAATAATCTGTCAAAACGTGATGCTGATTGGATAAATAAAATGGGAACACCAGTTGTGGTTGGAAAGAGCAAATTCGATGAAGACACGTCGATATCCGTACCCGGTTAACTCACGACGTTTCAGTAAGTATCAGAAACTTAGTCAGATAGAAATGGCGAATAGACTAGTCCAGATCTCATGACACAAAACGAGATGGTCGTTCCTATTGAATTTAATACGAAACGGGGACTTTTCAGGGTCCCAGGTAGTGGACAATTAAGCAACAGTAGTAATAATTGAAATAACACACACTACCAGCTCGCAAAGCATTTCATTTAAATTATTAAATGAAATGTCGTCATTACAATATGTAAATGTATAGGCTGTATTGTTATAAATGAGTGTTCAGGTCGGAAGTGTTTCATTACACAGAATCCACGCTCACAAATCTGAAATTATTATAATTATCAAATGAAATATATTAGCAAACGGTACTTGTCAATAAGGAAAAACGTCAGTAGTGAAATTATTTTGAGGTAAATCATTGTCCTACGGTAGGGGGTGTTTGCTTGCACACTATGTTCATATTATATTCCCCCACATCATATTCCGCGCAAGCTACCTTGGCCTGTATTCGGGTGTATCTTTCTTCCTGGTTAGGAGTGTTCCTTCGAGATTATTAATTTTACACCTGCTGGAAATCGGCCCCCACAGATCGTTCCCTGTTCCACCTGCATATAATTGTCGCACAACTAACGCGTATAGTCACACTTTGTTTTGGGTTTTAAATAGTTTACAGCCATTAATTTGATTCAAAATAAGTTTATGGAAGACGTTCTGGAAAATGATTAACTTTTTTTGCCATTCGCTATTTAACAGTTTTTTTTTGCGGAATGCGGACTTGATTTGACATTCGGCAGAAAGTGTCATTCGTTATCAGGAAAATAGAGGCAAATGTCACTCGTGGATTGTATGGGAGAATTAATATGGATAGAAGGGTAGCTTTCTTGTGTTTTATAATCAGACACATCCTACCGGAACACTTATGTCGAAAGAATTAACTAATGACATATTTACATATTTATATTGAGAATGTTGGACGGTATTTCGTTTAATAATTAAAACAATTTAACTTCTAAATTCCTTACAGGGGTAAATATCTGAATTCCAGATTAATCGGTACAAAGCTGATTCACCATTTCAATTTCTCGTCGTTGACCATTCAGTCTACTTTACAAAGGGTTTCAGTGAGAGAGTGACTTGGGTAAGTTGTCCACAGCCAATGTCCGTTAAACAGGAAGTTCCAGCCTGTTGGCGCTGTTTGTTGTTGGAACCCAAGCCTTTGGCCCACTTTGTGGAAATTAAAGGCTCGTTAAAGAAAAAAAAAAAAAGACTCGGCGGTGTAACGAAATACAAAATAATTTCCCTTTTATTTTGAATAAAAGTAACACGTATGACGTAATATCACCTGGTGTGAAGATATGAAGTCACTTAAAAATGCATATAGCTTAATTTATTCCAATTCTATGATGGGACAAAAAAACAAACAATATATCTTGCTGACGTCACGTTTCTCGTCTGCCAAACTTACTACTCTACGATTAATATAATCTTACTTCTTTTTAAATGAAATGTTTAAAACACCAGCCTATTTTTCAGAAAACATTATGATCATATTTAACAATTTCAAATAAGATATTTACTAATTGGTATAAAAAATCACCCATTTTCGCACAAAATAGCCTAGGCTAATTATCTAGTCATGTAATCATAGATATAAATATAACCTTGACGAAATTGTTAATTTCCTTATTTTAAATTCTTACACGTTACAATTTATTTACAAATATATCAAAATTATATTGGTTAAAATCAAGTACGATAATAACAATTTACCAATTATCGAACCTAAGAACCAATTTTTTATCGTACCACCCTTTTTTTGGGAAGCATACAATGTAAATTGGATTATTTAATAATTATGACACACGGATTACTTTTAAAACTTTCAATATTTTAAATTTAGTTAAAAAATGTTAAGGAGAAAATTAACACTCTAGATAGACATAATGTTATTCACAATGAACATAAAAACAATTTGAAATTGTTGAGTTGTATCCAATTATATTTATTTTAAGAAAACCATAACTTCTTATCTAAAGATTTTAGATGATTTAAATATTATCCCAGATTGATGATCAAAATGTTGCATATTAAATCCATTGTTTTGGTAATTAATGTTAAAAATGACACAAATTAAATAAAGTTTGTGATTCTTCATTATTGTGGTGTCTGTTATCAAAAAAAAAATTTCAATAATACTCGTAACAGCTGTGCCAATATAACAG
Source organism: Zhengitettix transpicula (assembly GCA_037074705.1). Taxonomy (NCBI): domain Eukaryota; kingdom Metazoa; phylum Arthropoda; class Insecta; order Orthoptera; family Tetrigidae; genus Zhengitettix; species Zhengitettix transpicula. The sequence continues at coordinate 64,381,327 of CM073594.1, read as the reverse complement.
TCATTTCGACAGCATACCGCACTTTCGAAATTTGTCAATCTAAATTTTCTTATAATCAGTTATATGTTAATTCTATAAATTATATTTATGCATAATTTTATTTAAAATTATCATTTTTTTAGATAATTCAATGTAACTGTATTCGAATTTCTGAAATGTTGCAACCAGGGATGAATTGTTGTGTCTGTTAAATATTATGCTTTAAATTAGGCTGATTAATAGGCTGGTGTTTTTAACACTTACTCTACGTCGGGTGTCACAATGCAGTACCAAGACGTTTGTCTCAAGACCCCCCGCAGTGTAAATCTCTACAATTTATACAGATTAAATCGCCATTTTAATTTTCGCGAAAGATCCATTCTCGGTGCCTCGCAACTCTCTTCCTGATGACTCTCGTTACCCCTGCAAAAGCGGCTGACTGATCCAAACATACATATTTCATTGACTCATGCGTGCTCGTCTGTGTGTCTGTTGTAACATACCAGAGATATATTTAATGGAGGTTGAGGCTTTTGTTTGCCTCGCTTCTGACGTCAAGCGGTGCCACTTATGTCAAGTTCCATTCGATGGCAAGGCGGCTTCCTTGGATTTAAATTTATGAAGCTGATCGTTACACAAAGTAACTTTATGTTGACGTTGTTTCTGGAAATCACACGGCAAACGTGGATAGAAAAAAAAATCCTGATAATCCTCAAGACAAGGGCTCGATAACTTAAGCCGTCAAGGACTTTTGATAGTTAAAAATGCAAACGAAAAGGGGGAAAAAAATCTAAAAAGACATTCTTCAGATAATTATTATTTTTACATACGTGATTAATGTGTTGTTTATGCGTCGACAGTCACTGTCATGATAGCCACTAGCGTGATAAGTCTCTATCACGTTTAAGTTGATACTAGGCCTTTGTCTTATGCAGTATTTCCATATTTATCTTTGTATTTTTTTGCCTATCTTAACAATTTTTTATCCTTGATAGAGAAAGAACCTAAATTGAACCTAAATTGAAACTTAAAAATTAGGAGGTTGGTAATACTATTCTGAGACAGTAAATAGAAACCTACAATACTCGAAAACGTAATTCTTTAAATTTTTTTTATAACTTGAAACTTGGTCATTTATAAAAATATCACTCTTTGTCGTTGTGTTAATTGCTTTGACAGTTATTAAATTTTGTTCTCATAGAATAATTGTCTGTATATTAAATTTTAATAATTAGAAAAATTAACTTTCAGAGTCATAAATTTTTTATTGCACATATAAACTGGCCTCCCTCGGCCATATTCATCAGTATCTGTGCAGTTAATAACATATTTATAATAGTTAAACATGATAAAAATTCATAACATAATTTACAATGTCAATTTATAAATTCACTTGTAATCAAATATAATTAGTCATTAAAATTAATATATTAGTGTTAAATGACTATTTATTGCAATGTAACAATCTTTGATCCATACTCATTGCTATACGACATTATTTGACCCAATATCATTGCTATTCGACAATATTTGACCCAGACCCAGACTCATTGCTATTCTACGATATTTGACCTATATTCATTGCCGTTTAACATTATTGGACCCAATCTCATTGCTATTCCACGATATTGGACCCTTACTCATTGCTGTTCGACAATATTTGACCAATATTAATTGTCATTTTACAATCTTTGGCCCAATCTCATTGCAATTCGACAATCTTGGATCCATACACATTCCTATTCGACAATATTTGACCCATATTAATTTCCATTTAACAAACATTGACCCATATTAATTTCCATTTAACAAACATTCACCCATATTCATTTCCATAAAAATAATTGACTCAATCTCACTGATATTCCGCACTCTCGGACCCATACTTTGCTAATCTACAATATTTGACCCAAATTCATTGTCATTTGACAATCTTTGACCCCAATCTTATTGCTATTCGACAATCTTTATCCATACTCATTGCTATTCGACAAGATATGAGCCATACTCATTGCCTGTATTTAACTCTAATGTATTAGATTTTTTAAAAGGCAATTTTAATATACTAGTATTAAATGACTAATAATATTTCATGATGAGTGAATTAATAAATTGATATTGTAATATTATGTTATGATTTTAACTATTTTGAATAATTTTCAACTGTACAGATACTTAATTTGGCTATATATATATATATATATATATATATATATATATAATTAAAATGAAACAGTGCCCCACATTGGAGGTGTCAAAAATGTAGTATATAAGAATGAAAGTACAATTAAATAAGCAAAATCAAAATATGTCACACGTTGAGGACGCCAATTAGTGGTATATACTATTTTTAATGAACTTTAAATATAATTAGCCTCTCGTTGAGGACGCCAAAATTGTAGTAAACACAAATGAATAAACAATTGATTCTAGTTAGCTCGATTTAATACATCAATTTAAATTATTTAAATTTTAACTGATAAGGATGTTTAATAAATAATAATATTATTAGAACTGAATAAATAATTAATTTATTATATGCACAAAAAATTCAAGTTACAAAATAGATATTTTTTTAATTTAACAATATTTATTACGTAGAATCCAAAATTTTACTCTCTCTTTCAGGGTCTTCCTCTGGGCCTTTAAATAAAAAAAGGTATTACTCTTTTTAAACAATCATATTTCTAGGGAAACTGAACATTTGGAAGTATTATTTACAAAACAATATTTACAAATATTCAAAAAAATCCGAAATCAGACGATCTAACTTTACCTAATAGTTTACAATTTATAATTTATTTAATTTGACTTACTGTTCTCTCTCTCTCTCTCTCTCTCTCACACACACACACACACACACACATACACACACACTCTGGTATCAGGACAATCAATTTTTATCTCGTCCAGACACTTTAACACACTTTACTTTTAATATCAGGCCTTGGTTTTCACTGATTCTACACTTCACTTTAAAATTTGGCAAGAGTGGCTGTATTTTGATGACTGCTCTGCTCCACAATAATTTACCCATGTTATCCTGGAACAATCCCTCCACGAAGATTTTGTAAAGTTCTATTCTGCTATTACTTTCCAATATTTACGATGCAATACCTCCGTGAATGTTTTACTTTGTATTAATTCACTTTTTTATTTGGCAATACATTAACGACGTCTAGTCTCTGCTCAAGTTTTATTTGTTCCGTCCTCTGCAATGTTTCGCCGCCAACTGCCTTATATGTTCCTCTCAGCGCGCTAACAGTCCTACAATACCTTAGGCCCTTTCCATTATTGTCCATTCTTGTGTGTGATTTGTGTCTGTTTGCCGATAACAATCCAAGTCCAAAATTTCTTTTAATTATTTATTATTAATTGCCTTTTAATTACTATAATATATATATATACATATATATATATATATTGTAATAATTAAATATATTATTACAAATTATTAATGGCTGGGCGCTTTTAAATGAACAACTATTATAACTTTAATGAACAAACAAAATTTATTAACAAAGTTAAAACACAAAATATTTGGGATCTCAGGGTCTTAAACTGGGTTTGATAAATGGGTGAATTTATACAATCAAAATTACATTTACCTTTTATGGAAGTTAAAGCGTCTGAAACATAGACGAAATTTGTTGTGCAAGAAATAATACTACAGATTGAATTTAAACAGTTTTAAATTTCATCAGGAATTAACGATCTCATTTTATCGATAATTAAATAATTAAAATTAAAGAACGATCTGACTTTTATCTTTTAAAAACGGTTTACAATATGATTTTAAAGTTTTTCTACTTACGGCCGCCCAGGTCTCATTTTAGGTTTTTCGTGCACAGAATTTGGGGATATCACTGATTCTAGTACTCACAGACTCTAAATGTCAACAAATTCTAATTGGCGTAGTTTGTTAGTTGGTCTAACACAAATCGGTAGGTTCTCGATGCTTTGCTGCAACCTGGATTTGCAGATCTCGTGACTTTAGTTGGAAATGTACTTCCTTGGTTTGTCTATGGCCAGCAGGTTGAATTTATGCTCGGCCACCGATTACAACATTAGTTTCACTCCCTTCCCGACTGAAGATTGCTTTACTTTTCAATATTTTAGAGCATGTTTGTAACTGCTATCAAACTGTTCTATTTGCGGTCCGCTGCCCGACTGCAAAACTTTTTATAATATGAAAAGTTTTGGTCTTTACACCTCGCTGTTCTAAGCCCGACTGCAAAACTTTTTATAACATGAATTTTCTGGTCTTTACACCTCGCTGTTCTATGCCCGACTGCAAAACTTCGTCTCTTAGATTTTGAGCGCGTAAACTCTCTCAACTGCCCAACAATGTTTTCTTTGCCTCGCCGGATTGTTGCGGCGTCCGCTCTATGTCCACTAATAATGAGTCCTCTACAATCCAACTTTCCAATTAGAACAATGTCTTAATTAGCAATTACTACAATATATATGTTCGGTTTGACGAGAAACATCCGAATGTTTAATTTTTTCACCCTCCAAATTGGCAGAGTATGCAATGATAAACCTTTCTGATCCTTTTAAGGTAGGTTTCATCGTTCACGAGGGTTTGTTTAAGTGATGATACGGCGATATCTTCCATGTGTGGGAACTGTGACGTGTTCAGGTAGCGACCATCGTTGGTTTCAGATAGATACGGTGGTGGTGGTGGTTTTCATTTTCCATACACTCACTCGCCTCCAAAGAGGAGCGACGGGCAGGGGAGGAGGGTTTGATGAGGGGGTGTGAGGAGGATCTTATCTCCTGTCTGCAGATGACATGCCTCGCAGCTTTCATGCAGCGTGTGTTCAAAGGCTGAGGAGCAACGACACACGAAAACGAAGGAGGCAAATACGTCATTGTAGCTCTGCCTCTCTTCTGCAGTCTTTGCAAATACAAAAAAGGGATCTTAAGAAACACACAGAGAGAGAGAGATCGAAATTTCTGTATCGCTTCAACATACTGCCAAAAAAAACTTATATAAATTTTTCGCTTCGTGAATTAAAGAAAAAAAAATCTTAAACAACAATCTATGTTACGGTATTTAAAATTAATTATATTTTCGAAAAACAATTCGTTAATATTGGCCAAAATTGTAAATAAAAAAGTATTTATATTCTTGTCTGTTAAAATTAAAAATTTACGTCTGATTGAAAATTAATATTTATATTATTACTTTTTGTCTGTATTTGGCTATCTTTCTGTCTATTAAAGTCTGTTAGTTAATATTAACAAGAGAAAGTGTTCAATTATAGGCAAAATTTGAACCGATTATTTGCTATAGGAAACGGCTATCTCTGCCTTTCTTCCATTCACCTAATCCCTGCTCACAAATATAAATATATCTCTGAAGTAAACAAACAAACAAATCTTACAAACCCCAAAATATGAAGCAACATTTAAACAGAAAATTTTATATCCAATGTGTGAAGAAAATAAAAGGTGTTTTTTACTAGTTTTTCTATCTTTCAATACGTTGCAGTGAATTGTACGTCCTCAGACGACTAAATTCAGAGACTTTGGGATGAGAGGAGCAATGAGTATGACGAATGGTAATGAATATTAGTCAAAGATGCTTATAGTATAGGCCAAAGCTCGTTGAATGGCAATAAGAATGGATCAAAGATTTTCAAATTGCAATGAATATGGATCAAATATTCTGGTATAGTGATGAACATGTGTCCAATATTTTCGAATGGCGATGAATGTCGGTCAAAGATTTTCAAGTAACAACAAGTTTGAGTCTACGTTTTTAGACTGTCAATGAGCGAGGGGCAAAGATAGCCAGCTGGCGATGAGTATGGATCACAGTTTGTCGAATGGAAAAGAGTATGGGTCAAAGATTTCCTCCACCCTTCCGCATCCCCCCTTTCAAATCCCTTTCCTGTGCTATAAGAGGGGAGTTGCCACTATGTGGATTACCCTCATGTAGCCTGTTACCCTAAAAAAAACCCTGTATTTTTACCACAGTGCACAACTATTTCTTCTCCAATAATGATAATAAAAATTAATGGTTTTATTTTTACGTCTGTTTATATAAAATAGATAATGCAGTTTTCTGACCAATTAAGACAATATTTTTATTGATTTAAGAAAGTTTTGAAAATGTTTTACCACACTAGTGTGTAGCTTGTGAATAAGTGCCTCGGAAGAACTTAAGTTGCTGTTGTTTTTTAATATGATGTGAAAATAGTTTTTAACATTTAGCATAAGACCTGAGGAAAGTATAAACACGTACCAAAAAACGACCTTTGTTCAGAAAAACTTAAAATAGAGAAACATAAACTAAGCAAATTTTAGAAAAAGACGCCAAACCGCATTTAAACGTCCGGCATTTTTAAATTCAAATTTACTTAGGTTATGTTTCTCTTTTTTAACTTTGTCTATATAAAGGTCGTTTTTAGCATTATTATTTTCAACCGACATTAATTTATTTGGCTATAAAAATTACCGAAATTTTAATCGAATTCTGAAAAAATATATATTTATTTAAATGTTCGTCGTGCCTCAGACGGAAGAAATTCAATTAATCTGTATTCCGATCAACTCAGTGCCAGAAATATCGTTGGTTTATAAAAAAGGGGGCGAATGATAGTCATTTAATAATATTTATAATGATACCATAGTTGAAATGTATAACTATTAAATTGTCTGAAATGAGAGTAAATGTAGTATCGTGACGCGTCGCCGGTCGCAATTTCATACGACCTTAGCAGCCCCAATAAAACGTATTAATGATAAATAATTTGTGGTTTATTGAGTAGTTGAGTGTATCTTCCAGTTATTAATATATATAAGAGTTGCCAAGATTCAAGTGGCAGTCCAGACAACATCTTCGAGGGAAGTAAATCGATGATTACATGTTTTGGTTTTCCAACCGATACCGGTTCAGACAGAGATTTAGCCGCCTTCTTCAGAAACAGAGAGAGAAACTATCTTCTCTGACGTCATCACCACCCCACATGTGACGTAGACATAAAGTGAAAGTAAGAAGGTAAATTCTGGGGAACTGAATAAAAGTCGATCTAAAAAATCGGGGAGAACAAGTTGGTGACTGAAAAAGAAGAAGAAACCGTGGAAGTGGACGTAACAGACCAAAAAGTGAGACAGCAAGCAGAGGAAAAGATAGGATAAAGGTGCGACGTTTGGAACTGTCAGGAAAACCTGATAGCTTTCAGGGAAACTGATGCCGTCACGGAATACCGAGACTTTAACAGAAAATAATACTAACTTAAAAAAAGTCTGGGTGTTTATCATAAATTCAAGATGTTCAATGAAAATCAAACAAGCACATCACAGTGAAGGAACTCTAGAATTTAAAGGAACCAATGTAAAAAGAGAGAATCAAAAAAGGAATACTTACTAGGCAAGATAATTAAGGAAGGAACAAGGGCCTCTAAAATAACTTTCTACACCTCAACTACACGTCCGAAAAAAATAATAAAGGTAAAGGTATTAGAGGGACAATGGATACGAAAAACGTATATTACACTTACGCCACACACACACACACACACACACACACACACATATATATATATATATATATATATAATCAGGATTACGTCTCTTAAAATAACAGTATATGTCTTAATTTATATAATTTTACGTCACAATTAATATCATCGCTGACATTAGTAAATATATGTAATGTAATAAAGATGAAAACATTACTGGTAAGGTTTACATTTCGTTTAAAATTTTAAGTAAGAATTATATACAAAATTATTAAAAAGTGTGCAACCTGAAGAGGTTCTTAAGTGAGGACGAAACGTCGTAAAATTAACATTTTTTTGTTAATAAAGATCCTACATTTCTGACCCAAGGCTGTCTATTTGTTTATTTACACGCATTATAGTGTCGTAAATTCACGTGAAATGTACTATCGTGACGCGTGGTTGGTCCCCGTCACGACTTTTAAGAGTTATACCCACAAAAACGTATAGAACAAAGAATAGAGATAGGTAATTATCAGGATTCATATATTATATATATATATATATATATATATATATATAAGTAAAATTAAAAACAAGAGTTTTTGGGTGTTGGAAAGGTTTATACGAATGGTTTTTATCAGCTACCACTTGTAATAAATTTCTCCCAAAGTATTTATTAATTTTGACTGCGGGGTAAGGATAAAAACGTAATAAAATAATGAATGGGGTATAATAAATTTTCATGAAGGCAAACAGTTTTTGGAAGTTTTTATTAAGACTAGACAACAGAGAATAAAAAACTACGGCTCGACGGGCGGGTTCCACATGAGACGAGCAAAGTCAGGACAGGAGTGTATGTTACCTGTTGAGAGAGTCGGCCCGGCGCCGGCCTTCCGGCGAGCCCCAGCACCAGGAGCCCGGGCACGAGCGCGAGCACGGAGCCCAGCAGCACGCATCGCCGCCCCCGCATCTACTGCAGTGCTGCACCGCCACTGCGCCGCGGTCGATGCGACGTCTCTGCGCTTGCGCGACTCCCCACTCCCCAGCTCCGTATCTACGCGCCTCAACCCCTTCATTCCTCTATCATACCTTCCTCCACGGCGACGACAACTCCTCCTGGCACTGTTAAGGTCGCACAGGGACTTGGGAGTTCGTCTGTGACCGCTGCATGAACGATTACAGCAGCCCAGTTTAGTGTTTTTCCTCGCGGATACCAACTCATGTCCCCGAGAGCATCCCAGTAGCTTCAGTAAGCAACTAGAGCTTGACATCGTTAGATTGTTGTTGTCCATGTGTTTTTATTCCCCGAGCATCGTGGCAACGTCTCACTTGTCCTCAATCTACGACACCAACCTTCGTTCGTTACTTCTGCTAAATATAACTCTCGGAGATGTGACCCTACGGGGCTGCCGTTTTATTCTTTCAGGTTTTGAATTAATTTTCTCATAAGCCCAACATCTAGGCCACTTTTTCAAAGGTTCTATGTTCTGGGAATGCAGACTGTTGGGCATACGCTGCTTCCATGGGAACAGTCGGCCAGCTGCCTCTAGATCGAGGAACGTAAAGAAGATCGTTACTGTCCCCACAGGAAATCCTTAGATATTTCTTAGAACGACTAAAGACGTTATCGGGTGACTCATACAGTTTAAAGTAAGTCAGGGTGACGTCACCTGCGAGGAAAGACGATATTTCCTGCTTACTCTATCAAGGCTTTTTAAATAACATTTTGTGACCCGCATGTTGGGTGCTAGTAAGTGGTTGACTACTCCAAACACACTGCAATGCCGCGTGGACGGTCGAAGCCGCCAACTAAGCGACAATTAGAGTGGTAAACGTGTATGTTTTAATTTGTTCCATACAATACGAGGTAGAATAAAGTTATTTTTCTTCTCGGGTTTTTTGTTGAGATTCCCCATAATCTGAGACACCTTGGGGTACACAGTAATAATTGTTCACATTGGAGGCCCGCAGCCTCCAAACCCGGTCGAGGCAACGGAGGGGGGGGGGATGCTGCGTCACCTGAGTGAACCTCCAAACTCCGGTCACCGGCGTGGGTTAAGCACCAAGAGACCGATGTGCAGGTTTCTTAGATGGGCGGTGTCCCTGACTCATATAAAGGCGATCTATAGGAAGGATTCTTAAACAAAACTCCAGCATCCTCAATTTCTAACCCTTCCCATGTCATTAAAGGGGACAACCTGTTGCATTCTGCCACTCCAATAAATGTCTCTCTTATATAACAATTTATTATATTGTATCGGTTTATTATTTAAATAAACCGAAAACAATTATCAAGTTTTTTTTCTCGTAGAAAGTTTAGTAATTACATAAAAAAGTAACCAATTAACAGAAAATTAAGCAATGAAACAAATATAATTTATCTTATCACTAAAATTTACCCTTCATCTAATTAGTAGTAGTAATAGTAAGAAAGAAGCAATATACTGTTAAATCGCTACGAAGGACCATCAACGTTTTTAACAGAAACAGGATACGAGAGGTTAGTACACGTGATGGAAACCCCCCTTTAATATAATCGGAAAGGAAGAAGGTTATATATATATATATATATATATATATATATATATATATATATATAGGGTAATTCACATAGTGGCCACTCCCCTTTTATAACATAGGAAACGGACTGAAAGGGGGGGATGCGGAAAGGTAAGGCAAGGTAGCCAAGGGTAACCAGCTAGTTTAAGGATCCTACCCGGCAATTCGCCTAAATGGGACAAACCCTAGAAAACCTGCATCATGTAGGTCGGACATTGGGTACTTGTCCTACGCCCTTCCTATGGCGAGTGAGAGGCTTGTTGTGGGGACTCAGCATTATCTTCTCCGTGCCTCGACCAGTTTAGGAGGCAGTTGGCCGACTGTTCCAATGAGAAAAGCGAACAACTATTACCGTATGCCCGGAACATACACCTCTTAAAACAGGCCGAGGTGCCTCGGCTTATGGTAACAAAAACGGAGAGAGGAAAAGGTTACCCCAAAGGTAGCCCCCTCCGTCTCTTCTAAAAGGTTCTGCCTGCGAGAGAACCTCGCAGGATGGACTGTAATGGCTCCGGTTATCAGGACATGCAATCTTAGTGGTAAACATATCAAGTGGGAAGGTACTTTCAGATTAAAAGTAACTCAGCAGTAGACTTTCGTAATTACTCGAGATGGAGGACAGCAATTGAGATAAAAAGATATGAATCATCTAACATTTGAGAAAGAGAAAGGTCAACTATGGAGTTGGACATCTCCGATGTTGTCTATGGTCGCTTTAGTAACATATCTGAAGTACAACATCAAAATTACCAAATTAAATACTGAAGACGTGCTTAATGCTTTTAACGACCTTATTAATGACATGTTTGGTTTTCCACTATCTTTGTAATTTTAATCGTTGCATAGTTCATGATACTTCCAATTATTTCTGTTGTAATTTGGAAATAAAGGACTAATAATTATTAATAATCATGCAAAAGGAAGTTTACACATCAAGTCAAAGTGCCTGCAGAATAATCTGCAATAAGCAGAGTATTTGTATATATATATATATATATATATATTGTAATAATCAAATTAATAACAAAATTTTAAATTAATTTAATTATGCCACTCGTTGTGGAAGCATTTTGTAATGATTAAATTAGTGGCTTAACAAATGAATGAAAGATATAACTCAACTGGGTTTGATAACGGCGAATCGTTCAAAATAATTAAAGAACACAAAATTAAATTGAAAAGGAAACAGACTTTACTCATCAATTAACAAAGCTAAATTTAATTGTCGACGAAATTAACCTACAAAAATTGCTTCTAATTTACAATTTTTTATCAATAAGAAAGGAACGATATCTGACATCTATTTTTTAATTTGGTTTACATCATTAACTGTTTTCTATTGTTACTTACGGCTGCCCACTGCTTCTAGGATACTTAGGATTTACGAAGCACGGTGATGGGTTTTGCACAGCTTCTACTTAGCTCACAGATTCTAATTTAAATATTTCTGGAACAAAGTCAGGAACCAGGAACCTCTTCTTCGTCTCTCGCTTCCTCGGTTGTCTCCTTCTCACGGCTGCCCAGCTTAGCCGGTTTTGTAGTTCTGCCTTCGATTCTTGCTCTCGGTACGTGTTTAGTCCTCGTCTCTCGTTAAGTATTTAATCTCCAATTTTCGAAAAGTTCTATTACAACCACTCGATCGCTGAGGAGCCAAAATGCAGACTTCCAGCCAAACGTTCACTCAACTTAATGCTCTCGCCTCTGATTTCCAACTCAATTAATTTTAGTTCCGTCCTCGACTGAATTCCATAGCTGACTGCCTTCGTCTCGTAATTTTGAGCGCGCATCTCTTCTTCCAACCAAGACTACAATACTCTGTTTCATTGTCGCTTGTAGTGTTCGGTACCGCCGTCAAGAATGTTTCTCTAACAATTCAGATTATCAATCACAATTAATGCCTTAATTAATATATAATGCCTTAATTAATGTATATATATATATATATATATATATTGTAATAATCAAATAGTTAGCCGTTTAATTTGCTCCACGTTGTGATAGCCATTTAATGTAATAATCAAAATGAAAAGGTTAATTAAATTAAACGATTATGAAAAATTTAACAAAATAATTTATTATCAATTTGTGGCTTCCAAAAATTAAAAACAATTACAATCAAAATTTAAGATCTCTTCTCTCAGGGCCTTCACTGGGTTTGATAATTAACAGAGAAAATGATTTAATAATCTGATTAACAAATCAGTTTAAAATTTACCTAAAAGCAATATGTCGATAAATGAAAGAAAGCTAAATGTAAAGAAATTAACTTGAATGAAAAATGAACGAAATCTGACTACCCTTTTAGTTATCGTTTACAGATTTTATTAAAGTTTTGGTTACTCACGTAATGTCCGACTGGTACCAGCTTTCTTTTGTATCTCCAACACTACACTATAAATGCAAATTTTTACACAGATTATAATTTCCTCAGATTTTACACTCATGCCGTCGAAATGCACGCATCAGCTCTCAGGAACCTCGGATGATCCTCTAATTGGTCAGCTATCGGATGTCGGTTTCCCTCAGTGCAAAATTGCTCGATTTTTATAATGAAGCAACCCTTGCTTCACCGTTGGCTAGTTGTTGAAAAATCTCTCTGTCCAACTATCTGCTTCCTTACTGGAACTCACGTTTTGCAGATTTTAGACTTTAACTGTTTCATTTATCTATTTGGACCGAACTGCTATGTATCTCGGTGAAAATTTGTTTTAAAGTGTCCTCTCTCGTGGCTGACCGAAGACGTAGACTGTCGACTGAAGACTTCTCGTATGCAGATTTGGTTGTCTATCCTTTCGTGGATGGGCGTATACTGAAAACTAACTTTACTTTTGCGCGCGCAATCTCCATTTCGGCTCTTCAACAAAGCAACAGAGCTCAGCGCTATTGTCGCTTTGGTAGCTCAATATACCGCTACAATTCATTTATCAAAACAATTAAAATCATCCCTAATCAATTTAATGGCCTAATTAACTATTGCTACAATATATATATATATATATATATATATATATATATGTGTGTGTGTGTGTGTGTGTGTTCCGCATACAAATCTACACTCGTGGAGCAAATTTCACCAAATTTTGTACTCGTGTTCTTTTGGAACAGGAAACAAACACTGGTGGTGGACGGGAGTAGAAATTTTCAAACATGGTAACCAGTCGTTATTTGCGTCCAATAAATATTTTTCGTGTTCAGTGAGATTCTTAAATACTCTCTACATGTTCTGTGTTTATAACTTCAATCCTTTCTGTGCTTGCGAGAGAATCATTATTAAGGTTGGAGTGGCATTAAATAAAAATATCGCAAACAAATCGATATTTGAGTCGAATCCAGGATTTCAGATTTAAAAAAGTTATATAAAATTTTAATACATCAATTTAAATAATTTAAATTTTAAATGAAAGGATGCTTTAATAATAATTAAGATTTTTAAATAAACAAACAGATGATTTGTTAATTCACAAATAGTTACATTTACAAATGTTATCCAATGAATTTTACAACAGTTACCACGTAATTAACTTTCAATTTATATTATTTATTAGTGTTTTACAATCAAAATTTTACTCTCTCAGGGTCTTTACTGGGCTTTTAAATAAAGAAAATATTTGTTAATCAAATTTTCTATGAAGCTATTATCGACTTCTATTGTAATAAGTGAGTTTTACATTTATACTATTTGTCTTGTCGTGGGAATGTTGGAGGTAACATTTGCACACGGCCGGTTTTTGGGACCCAGTTACGTCAACAGGAAGTGGGTTTTGCGAGGGACGCCTGGTCAGGTCATTTTCTGACCATAGGGGTGAATGAGCTCGGACAAAGGTGACCGTGGCTGGTCACAGCTGTGGCGGATATAGAAAAAGGGAGTCGGGTCCTGGACGGCGAAGGAGAAGCTGTGGGCCAGGAGACGGGACAGTTGTTATCCAACTTTCGGCTCGTCGGCAAGGAGAGCCGTCGTTTTTGACCGGAGTGGTGTGGTGGAGACGAGTCGCGTCCTGGAAGGCAGGAGAGCGGACGTCGTCGGTTCAAGGGACGAACGCGTTGGAGATCCTGGTGCGGAGGTTCTTGGAGGAGAGGACCGGGAGTTGCGGAGCAAGCGTGGGACGTCACGTCTGTGTGGCTTTAGCCGCTTTCCTGTGTGCGGCCGGGCACCTGAACCTGACCCTGGTCATCATCAGAAGACGACGCGTCGCAGTAAAGTAAGCAAACTTTCCTCCCTTTCCCTGAATCGTGTGAAGTTACTGCGAATTGAGAGTTGTGGGTCCAATGACCGGCTGTGTTTGTAAAAGAACATATTGAATCAGATAAATTTGGCCAAAAGAGTAAATTTACAAAGAATTGTTAGATGTAAGTTTATCAATAAGAGTGGCAACATTTAGCGATTGAGGAGTCGTGCCGAGTGTTTGTAGTAACCCTAATTTGTTTATTAAACTGAATTTTATGTTCATATTTTGTTTTATTCAGAGAATCCTTCCTTTACGGAATTGATCAAAGCCAGGACCCCTGAGATACAGTTATTGAGAGTCTCATGCTCGACTCAAGTACTCACGAGTCCTGGCAAATCGTTTATCGGCTCCCTGGTGTGGATCGCGCGGATCGCGAATATTAATTAATGAGACGATTGTCGTTTATATAATTTAAAATAAAACTTTTCTGCACATGCAGTGGCGCCCGGGTCGGCATTAGTCCATTATAAGGATCCGAGGGAGCGGGTAGGCGATTACACTATGTATTATTTACAATGCAAACATAAAATGTTAACTTTATATTATAAACGATATTCGAAAACCGAAATCTGCCGATAATTACCTTTACTTAATGGTTTACAAATATTAATTCAGTGAGATTGTAACTTAAAGTTTCTGGATATCAGGACAATTTGGCTCGTTCATTCAATTACACACTCATTGCAATTTATAACAGGCCATTTTTAACACTGACTCTAATTATGACTGTTGGTTTGACAAAAGTTGGTTATATCTCGTCAACTTTACTCTGCTGTATTTCTACGAAGACTTACACTGCCATCTCTCCACGAAGACTTTACACAGATATATTTCGACGAAAACTCTTTGCTACAATTCTACAACTTTATTCTGCTATGCTTCGACGACGACTGGCCACACCACGCTCTAGAAAAAACCAACAGCTTCAAGACCTTAAACCTGTGGCATTATTGCCCATTCTTGTGTGCAAATTGTGTGTTTTCTGCCTCTAACAATTCGAGTCCAAATTTTTTAATTATTAATTAATAATTCCCTTTTAATTACCACAATATATATATATATATATGAAAAAATTTACGTCTGATTGAAATTAATGAATACGAAAGATAGCCAAGTTAGACAAAAAGGTAATATAAATACGGTGTTAAGAAGAGCCTAGAGAAACAGAACTGCACTGGTCAGTTGACAACACTCAAAAGCGACGAAAACGCAACGACAACGGTACAGCCGAAGGGTTGGCGTAACAATAAGGAAGCACCGACAATGGGAAAGCACAAGGTTTAGCGTAATAATAAGGGATGATGGCAATTATTGAGTTTCATAGTGTCTGTTCGTACATTAATAGCTGTGATGTTGGATATGAAGCATCTCTGAAATGAGTCTGTAATTGTACCCGATGTCAATGTCTTTAGCGATTTTCCAATCAAATGTATGTTTATATTTGATGGTATGTTTGGAGAGTTGTTTATTAATGGGAAGTTTGATATTAGGGAACGTTTAGTTTGCCCTATGTAGCAGGAATTACAAGTAGAGCAAGAGATTTTGTAAACAACACAATGTTTGCTGTAGGTGTCAGGTGGGTCCTTGTGGTTTTTAATCAAGTATTAGTGGATCTGTAAATGATGGATATTTGATATTCTTTGAATATTTGGACAAATTTGTGATGTAGAAATTTGTAATAAGGGAGTAGGAGAAAAAAATTTGGCTTGAGGTGTTTGGGGATGAGTTACAGTAGAATATTGGATTCTGTTCAATCTACTGTTTTTGTGTTTAATAATAAAATTGAAAGGGTACTCATTGGAGATTAAAATGTTTCGGACAATATTTAAGTTGTGTTGATGGAACTTGGGAGTTATAAAGTAATATAGCTCTATCTACAATATTGTAAACCATAGCTCTCTTTTGGTTTGAAGGATGATCAGAAAGATAATTGAGAACACGTGCAGATTATGAAGGTTTTCTGAACCAATTGGTGTGAATCCATTGTGAATGGATGCAGTGGCATCAAGGAAATTTAGAGCATAGTTAAATTCAAGTTCATGTGTGAATTGTAAGTTGGGATGATAATTATTGAAAGTATTGACTATAAGGTTGATTTGAGAGGAATTAACAATACAAAAAATGTCATCTACATATCTGATGCGGCAAAGAGTTTGGACAGGAAGTGGAGAAAGACAAGAATTTTCTAAGTCTCTCATGACTGTCTCAGCAAGAAAAGGTCTCAGGGGGCTTCCCATGGGAGAACCTTTGATTTGATGAAACTGAACCTGATTAAACTTGAAACGAGTGGAATTGAGGATTAGATTTATAATGCATAAAATTTCATGAAGTTGAATATTGACTGGAAATGGACCATCTGTTTTTAAAACTGTTAATGACTAGATCATTGGGAATAGAGTTGAATAAGGAAACGACATCAAGAGAAATTAAAGAGTGGTCATGAGGGGCAGGAAGGATGCATGATTTTATCAGTAAATTGGTAAGAATTTTTAACATATTATATATATATACACTTTGGCGGAAACCTTCAGTGTGTTGTGGGAGCCTGAAGAGTGTGATTTTGGAGCGTTATCAGGGTGGTCATGGCGAGTCTGAGTTGGTTTTGAGAGGCTGACCAGTGTTGGCCATGGCAAAAGAATGTGAACAGTTGTTAGAGAGGCGCCGGAATTTTGTGCTGTGAAACGATATAGTACTCAGTGTTATGGCCAGTTAATTATACATTTTCTTTAAAATAAAATAACTGTGGAGTGCACAATACGGTACCAGAGCAGCGCTAAATAAAACGATATGTAGAAACTTGATTTTATGTAAATATAATTTACCGTCAAATTTCTTTACTTTTTTTTGTTATATTCTTTTATACAATTTTGTTATTGTAAATTTTATTTGTATTTATCCTGTAACTTTTTAAACAATTGCAATTTACAATCATTATTAGAGGTCCAGTAAGCGGCTCTGAGGTTATGAGTATCATTAAAGCTGCGGCAATTTGGTAAATAAAAATGTACAAAAGTTAAAGTAAATCGCAATTGCAATAAATAATTTTTTTTGTTATCTTTAAAATTTTTTTGTTTAAATTCAAGGAAAAATTCTACAAATTATCTTTTCCTTTTATTAATTTGGATTCCACGTAATTTGGCTACAACGTGCTGGAATTTTTATTATTATATGTTATTTTGAATACTAGAATATATCATTAATAATCTAAATAGGTTCCTAAAGTGCGGTTAAATTTGTTTCCACCTCTAAAATTAAGTTTTATTAATGTGTATCTTCCATTTTAATTTATTATTGTAGACAAATAATTGAGACTTTTTTTTACCAAAATTTCATTATTTATTTCTTTACACAATTGTTCATATACTGTTCGTTTTCAAACTGCTACCAGGATCGATACAATCATATACTTACTTATATTTATGGCTTGAGACTACTTCAGTAGCATATCACATCATTCACATCACTTACATTACTAATAATAGCGTTTGCAATAAATTGTAACTTAATTTCAGACGTATTTTTTTCCTAAATAAATAAGAAATACGAAGCAATACGTATTTTCATCTACTCCGTGAATATATCCCTTAATTTTTTCCCTATTTATTTAATCAAATGTTTCTTTGGGCTCGTGTGACGTAGAGATGCTGCTCGACCTATTCCATATTTAAAAGAAAATATAATACGTCTGTTTTGAAATATAATTATTAGATGAAATTGCCAAATGACAGACAAAATTAAGGGATGATATAAATACCACACACTTCTTCGATTGATTAAAAACACAACCGTACAATCCAGTAGCTTATGAGTTAGTCAACTGTATTGACTCTTATACTTTTTAATCACCTGACGAAAGGCACAAAGTTTCCAGAAGCGTTGTGTGGTATTTATATCATCACTTCTTTTTATCTAATTATTCCATATTTACATTTATTTTGGTATATTCCTGCTTCATTTTCCCCGACATTATTTTGTCAGACTACTCACATTGACACACACACACACCAAGATGGTAATTTATTCCGAGTTTCCTGCCGTGTGACTTTTTCTCCTTTTGTAGTTTATAATTGTCTGTCCCGGTTTCCTTTTATTTTCGCTTGAGTGTGTGTCTGAGTGTGTATGTGTGACGGATGGGTGTTTGGTAAGATGAAAGCAAGCGCGGGGTTAAACACTACTTTAGGCAAGACTAATGACGAGGTCTGTTGTGTGTCCATCCACTCGGGACTGTCGTCCTACAAAGTGTGTTCTCGTGATGCACGAGGGAAGTCGCCATTACAGCGAACCGAGCGGCTCAACTCCGTGATAAATATTGATTAGGATTCTTTATTTAACACCCGTACACGATCAGTCGTCCTCCAAATGCAGATGGTCCTCCTCAAAATGAATGTTCAATTTATTTTTTCAATTTTAAACTTATTTACGGCATGAGTAAGCTGATGATTGTGATACGGAATGTGTTGTGACGCTGCTAAGACGTAAGAATAGACAGCGGTTAGGGTCCCAATAAATTGGTGGCGAAACCGTTGTGGTTATTTTAATGTTTAATAACAATAACAACAACGTATAAATGAATGCTTATATAATCTTTCCAATTACAGACAAAAACCATGCAAAGTTTCTTCTTGTCAATTGGCAGAACTTGTCAAGTAAGAACTTCAGCGACACTGAACTAACGACCAAAAGGTCTTAAGAAGGGGGGCATAGACCCTCCTTAATGCGTTGGTGTCACTTTGAACAGTCCAATGTATATCAATTTAGAAGTATTTCAAGTTTGAAAATTCGGTTCAACGTCAAGGTTTTTTTCCCCTTAGTCCAATCAAAATTGTGGTGTTTTGTTAGAATAGTGGCAAGATTATAGCTGGATTTTATCTTCTTCAATCCTTGTTTTCACGGTTCGTTTTTTTAAATAATAATAATAAACTCTTTTGTACAGTCTCCGCTTTAATTTAAAAGAACAAAATATCATAATTATAAAATAGAGCTGGATTATCCGTCGTTTCCTGGGTTGGCATATTTAAACTAAGCGACATCCATAATCACGGATTCGACTCCACTCGCGGTTATTTTTTATGTAGCGTCTCTCCACCCCCACCCCTAAAGGTGCTCCCTTCCCATACCGAAAGGGGCTTAAATTATGCATACAACTATGTAGAGAAACGCTATCTATATCACTGACTACGAACAATTTTCTTTCGACGAAAATATCAGCCATATTAACATTTTTTAAAATTCCACCCCTGTCCACAACCGCCCATGGGGGTTAAACGGCAATTTGATTGTAATAATTAAACTCATCGACATCCATAACCCAGGATTCGACTCCAATCTCAGTTGTTTTCGCGTTATTGTCTTGTAACGCCCCTCCAAACCCACCCCTAACGATGCTCACCTCCAACAGAAAAATGGGTTGAAATTATAGACAAACAACATCGGGAGAAACACTATTAATCTCATTGAACCCATAAAATATTTTTTCGACGTATATATCGGCCGTTTGAGCAAGTTTGCTAACTTCCACCACCCGCTCATGAGGGTGGTAGTTTGTTTCCGGTTCGTAAGGAACACGTGGTTGAAATTTACACATCCACGGATGTAGATTTGTATGCGGAACACACACAAACAATCTATTTTATTTATTAGATAACAGTGCCAATACACGGCATTCGTCAGTCCAACATCTCGTACAAGTGCCTTCGTCTATCATTTTAATATAAAACATTTGAAGAGTTTTACCTGTAATTGAAGATTGTTAAAAGCTATATTCTTACAACTCCGTTTTTTTAAAGAATCATTATGACATAAAGTCGAAAGCTCTCTATCAGAAGTTTTAAATCCCATTCGGAGACTGTCTAAAATATTTTTATTATTAATAATAAATATTATAAACACAGGAAATGAACGACCCGTATAAGAAACAAAAATATAATTAATTTTGAACAATATAATTTGTAGACTTTGAAATAATATCACAAAATGTAAATTAACAAAGATTATTTAACAACCGTCATAAATACAGTTCAAAGGTGAAGTTTCCTCTATAACATTTAAATAAATTAATCTCAGAAATGTTACGTATTAAGACAATAAATTATAATTTAAACTTAAGATGACAATAGATGATCGAAACGTCTACAAATTTCAAAGTATATTTTAAATTAATTTCTGTCTTTTTTTTTCTCTTATACGGGTCGTTAATTTTTGGTCTTATTGTCTTACATGCGTTAATTTTGTTTCTAATATTATCAACAATTGATAAAACAAGAGAAAGTGTCAATGGGTTTTGTAAAATAATCCCTATTTCGTAATACAGGAATAAACGTCAAACGCTATTGTGTATGTGACTATAGAAATGTTTGGCTGTTGGTGGGAAATTTATCTTCTCACAACATGAGGAATCCTTTCCTTGAAATTTTTGCGTCGAATTTTCTTACACCCTGTATTCTTACTCCTATGAGCTTGTGTGCTCAGTCCTGATGCGATGGATAAAGATTGAGGGATTAAATAAAATATATCTAGGGTTTTGTGTTCCACAGTTTGGTAGATTCTTCACTGAATGGTCCGTAGTAGGAAATATTTCACCGTAGTCCAGTGTTTTCTTCCTTAACAATGTCGCCTAATTGCCGTTATACTTCACATCGCAGCGCCGAGTTAAGTAAGGGTTGTCGAGGAGCCTCGGCCTGAGTGACGAGAGGAACTTAATCTGTGTGTCACATTCAATATTGACGGCGACGGCCATTCGAGGAGCCGAAACTGGCATTTTAATGGCTCTGACCTGGCAGGACCCCGCGCCGTCTGAATCATTTATCGGCTGGCCTGGGGAAGGGGTGGTGGGACAAAATTTCATTTAAGCGGGACATTTCTCGCCGGGATACCTCGTGTGACTTAAGTGACTACCCCACCCGTGCCTATAGTCAGAGACATGTACGATGGCGACCTACTTTAGCGCCCTGCGCAGGTTCCAACCACCTCCTCGTGCGGTGCTTCAGTAACCGTGTGGAACTTGACCTCGTTAGTTCGTTGTTGCGGGTGATTGCTTACTTCGCGCACATCGTGGCGACGTCGGACTTGCCTCCCATTCCTCAATATGCAGCCACCCGCTATCGTTCGTGACACCTGCTATAGTGTAGTGACACAGTGCGAGTGCGGGTGAAAATCTCGAGAACGCCACAGGACCACTTTAACTGTACCAAATACGAACAATACGAACAATTCAGAGATCTAACAGATGATGAGCGGAAAGGAATAACCCAAAAGGACTATCTCCCAACTTTGGGATTTTCCTGTCATTGGTTCTAAATCAAGTAATTTAAATCATTTTTCCTATGAACCGTGGATGGTTCCTCCAATTTCTTGCTTATAAGCATGGCCCTTGACAACTCGGGATGTCAACATACTGTGGAGGCCTTTCCGAGGAGAGAACTGCGCAGAATGGGCCCACTATGTGAGGAGGTGGCACAACAATGCGCTGTACTATATATAAATATAGGTAGAGCTACCCAAAAAGATACTGAATGGACAACTTGGTCCTTGGCCCTTGACAACTCGGGATGTCAACATACTGTGGAGGCCTTTCCGAGGAGAGAACTGCGCAGAATAGGCCCACTATGTGAGGAAGTGGCACAACAATGCGCTGTACTATATATAAATATAGATAGAGCTACCCAAAAAGATACTGAATGGACAACTTGGCGGAGCAAAGAAGGGGTAGGCCAAAACCCAGGTGGCTGGACGGAGTGGAGATATACGTGGAATAAGGTTCAGAGAATGGAAGGCGTTGGCTCGAGGTACAGATGGTGGAAACAGGGAAGTTGAAGAAGCCTGGTGGAGGGTCTAGTAGAAAATCCCCGACAGACACTTGTCCGGTGCACGTTTGTCCGACGGTTGAAGTTTTTCTGATGGGTCATTTTTCCATAAGGTTTTTACGAAATAAAGCATAGTAACAATAGAACGGATTATATCTTAGTTGTTAGTAAATTATGTAATTTATTAATGCGTGGAAAAATACCAACAAAACTTTGTACACGTGTCACTTACGATTCAGGAACAAACACTACGGGTTTCACAACTCTAGCGCCCTGGTGGGTCAGGATGGAAGGGAGTGGCATTTTTCAAAATTTGCGAAAACGGCGTAAATTGGCTTCGAATAAATAGTTTACCGGGGGAGGGGGGCGGGCGCTCAGATTCATAGTGTCACTCTCGATGTTTTTTAGTGTATAATTTGGACCCCTACCGGCAACAGGAACGACTACAGGTGAAAAGGTGAAAAATAATGCGATTTCGTCCGACTTACCTTGACGACGGTTTTATATAATTCCATTTTTAGGTTTGCTGCATAATTCTACAGTTATATTTCAAGAACCAATTCATTGTGTCATTTAAATAATAAACACGCATTTATCACGCAACAAGTTCGTAATTCATGTTTACTATTTTTATTAATATGAGGGTCAGAAGACAATCCATACTAACATTGCCGATCTCGATAGATAACTCGCCAGAGACATCTAGCGGCGGAGGTATAAACTACTTTGCGGGAATTCCTGCGCAAAGTGAAAAAGAAACTATAATTAAAAATTGAACATTATTTGACTTGTGTTAATTATAATTAGTGGAAATTGCACAAAAGTATATTTATAGACATTAAAATTTATAATTGACTCAAATACATAACGTTTCATCCATTAGTTTAGGGAAATCTTCAGATGTATCTAAAATTAATTAAGAGATATACTGAAAAAAAAAGGTTGAACCCAAATAAATATATAAAGTATAATAAGGTTACTTACATTATTAAAGAAACAATTGAAATATGCTGTAAATTTGTATAAAAGATTTTAACAGACAAAAATTAGACATACTCCGTCAACTTTCATGGCCGAAATGGGAGTATTACAAACTAAAGTTATCAGTAATAAAGTTACGTGTGGCCAATTAAATTAGGAACAATTTGATTAATAAATGGATTGAATATTTTATTTAATAATACACAATTTACAAAGAACGTTTAAGTAAATAATATTATTATTAATAATAGTATTTTATTATTTACTAAAAGAATATTGTAAATTTTATATTATTAAATGTAATATTCAATACATTCATTAAAAATTGTTACCGACTTGATTGGCCATAGATAATCTTATTAATTAATTAACATGTAAGATAATACTTAAGTTTAATACATATAATTTATTCAGTAATATTTGGTTGCTTACGAAATTTTATTATTACACAGACAGTGGAAATATGAGGATATAATGTGCGATAATTTTAATCAACGAATTGCTTGTTTACTCTGCACCATCAATTATTCAGTCTATATACATTACGGTATTTCTTTTGGCAACGTGGTGGCCTCTATCCTTTAATATAACAGGAAGGGATAGAAACGGGGCATATGAAAGGAGAGCAAGTTAGTTAACTAGTGCCCACGTGTGCTATATACACCCAACCGGCGTGGTGGTTTCTGATTGGTCCTTCGCCCATACTAGTAGTAAGCTGTGACGTCAATTCCTTTACACCAAAGGTTGCCTAGTTTGCAGTTTTAAACCGTTATATTAAAAAGTTTAACTAAAACAAGAGAGATTTTGTGAAAACGTTTCATATATATATTTCACTATACAATTATGGGACAGTTTACTTCATGTTTTCTCTCTTGTTTGCTAAACGCCGCTCAAAATGGCCGTCGTTTAACTTGACGTGTCCTGTGCGCAGTGTTAACTCATTAATGGCCACGAGCACATCTTGTAATTTACTTTCCCTAGTTTAAAGAATTTAACAGCACGTCGTTCGTTACACGTGTCATTTCTTTGCTGCAGTCGCCCCATCTGTGAGTTCATGGCGGAACTCAGTGGAACAAAGAGTCAAAGAAAAATAAGAAAGATAGCCAATACAGACAAAAGAAGAGATAATATAAATATCACACAACTTTTTTGGAAACCTTGTTTATTTCTTCAGGTTCAGATAAAACGCAAGAGTATAGAGCGAAACAACTGCACTAGTCAGTTACAAAACTCAGGCTTTTGTCAGGCTTCCAGAAACGTTGTTTGGTATTTATGTTATCATAAGACTTCTTTTGTCTGTATTTTGCTATATTTCTTATCATAAATTTTCCATCAGACATAAATTTTTCATTTCAAATAATCACAGACATCCGCAAAAAAGGAAATTTTGATATATCTATCCATAATTATAATCTACAGACATAATGAATGAATTGAACATCAATACATATTAACGTTTTTCTATATTGTATATCACAACACCACAACGACATAATAAAAATAATTATTAGCGTCATAATAAATATTTATTATGGTCAACAATCATAAAGTGGTGGTCCATTTTTTATCCTCTACCAACCTAATGACATCTCATTTATTAGAACAAAACTGACTGCCCTAATCAAGTAGGTGGAGAAATAAGAATCTGCCCTTAACGCCGCTAACAGGAGTTACAGAACCTATGTAGACATTTTAAATCAAAATAATCTCCAGAACAACTAAAATACACCTTTACAAGACATTTGTAAAGTCAATACTGACATTACTGGACAATGTGACAGAAAATTGAACACTTATGGATTCTTTTGATAGAAAAAAAATACTACTGGGAATCCATGGACCAGTTGAGGAAAAGGTAAACTGGAGGATAAGGTATAATTATGCATTATTCCAACTATATATGAGCCAAAATTACCATACAGAACACAAAAAGGAAGAATGTAATTAATGACTTTGGCGAGTCTGTCTCCCAAAATGTTTTTAGAGTGAAACCTAGAGGAAGTAGAAGAGACCCAGTTTGAGATGAATTGATTAAGTCAACGTGGACACAACAAAAATGGAAATAAGGACATGATGGAAGGTGGCGTTAAATAAAAAGGAATGGGTAAGTTGATTTCGGTGAGCCAAGACTCTCAAACGACTTGTAGAACCATTGACAATGATGATGACAATTTAGAACATTGTTTATCCCAATGACTGTCATCCTTTGGTAATCTTCCGTTTCACAGCTAAAATTGTTTTTGTATTGGTACTTAAACATACTCCATAGACGCCATAGGGAAGCAGAACTTGGATGATGTCAAAAAATAAGTCAAAGATTGTAAATAATTTAAGATTTTATATAAGTAAATTAATGTTCAACTACACATTAACTTAATTGTAATTTATAGTTCTTTATATAATAATTGATATAAAGGAATAATAATATGGTTACTTTAGCTATATAATAAGATATACCTAAATCCTACAGAGAAACCAAGACATACACTATGTAAATAATATATAATATAGATACATGGCCTGTATGTAATCATACTTTAGTATTGCATGTTAATGTACATTTTATTCTTATTACTATAATAGGAATTGCACAAGCTCATGGATAGATTACATAGAGCGGCTAAATAAAAATTTGGATAGTTCACATTTGAACTTGTTAGAATTAT
Source organism: Zhengitettix transpicula (assembly GCA_037074705.1). Classification (NCBI taxonomy): domain Eukaryota; kingdom Metazoa; phylum Arthropoda; class Insecta; order Orthoptera; family Tetrigidae; genus Zhengitettix; species Zhengitettix transpicula. Next base: position 64,355,660 of record CM073594.1, on the reverse strand, counting down.
TTTTTAAATTGCTTATTGTAACTTGGGAGGCTATGAAAAATCCTAATATATTTAAAAATATTGCTAACAAAAATCTCAGTATACTTTATTTTATCAAAATATCATTTATATTACAATTATATCAATTATAGAAAATATATAAAATGTTTTTATTAGGTTAAAATAATTAGATAATGAAGTATTCAGTAATAAGACAAAATAGATGATTAAAATAAATATGACACAATATAAACTTTGTTGCTTTAAATGTGTGTCTATTAGTTTAAAAACCTTTTACAATAAAGATATGCGTTTCTTGAGTTGGGTGTTCCATTTTCTGATTAGACATCTTTTCCTCCATCACCTAAATCATTTTATCAACATTCTCATTCCTGGTGTATAGCTAGAGAGCAATAAACAATTAGAGACGGTTTTGATGAGGTTTTGTTATTTTTATTATTATTCAATATAATCAACAGTTCACTAGAACCACAACACACTATTTATTTAAAACTTGTTCATACCTGTCTATCTTTAATAATGAATATTTTTTACTAAGTTCTGTTTCAGATATTGCCTTACTGCTTCAATGCCCTCAAGACAAGAAATTAAGCTATTCATCGGTGATAATGGCATGTAAACTCAAGAAAAGTGAGAATAAAGGTAGCAAAGCTATGAAGAAATATATTCCCACATTGGAAGTGTTTAAATGGAAAAAAATTATAGTGATATCCAAAGAGAGTACTGCGTGTATTATAGGTGTGTAATGTTATACCTGAAAATTTCTTATTGATTGATTCATTTATTATACATGTGAGTATAGTTGATAGAAACTGAAACCAGGATTGTTGAGGATGACAAAAATATTTATTTAGAAACTTGACTATACTTGATGAAGACTTACAAAATAGTATAGCATAAATGCCAGAGAAACTTGAACATCTCAAGTGTAAACTTAATTTTTTAAATTGCCTTTACCTTAACCTTTCTCTCCCTATGGTGATTTTGGAAACTGAAGTTACTCTCTAATTTTCATTTTTTCCTGTACCCAATACTCCACATTAATTTGATGTTTGATGTATTTAATATATGTTTAATATATTTCATACCAATATGTTTTAATTGTGGTGACCAAAATTTAAATATGTACACTATTAAAAAGGAAACAGACACTGTTTTTCTTTCAGTTTTATTGTACTCCAGGCAATATTATGTACTCACCTATATCCATTAACCAAACATTCAATCACCAGGAAACCAGGTCAGTAGACTAATGTCAAATAACCACACTATTGTTAAAGAGTTAGTTACAATTTTTCAATAATATTGACTCATGACTTACTTCATTATTGATTCATGTAGGTTCTTTTCTCCTTTGTTCTTTTGTGGTGAATGTTTTCAAAATACATTTCTTCTTTTTTATATTTAATGAACAATTACTCACTTTATAAGACTAATCATAAATTAAATATTTCTTACATGCATGTTTTTAACTAAATGTTCTGTAATTGTTTTATAAAACAAAATACATAATGATCTTAGCCTTCGCCTTCATTTTCCCTTATGTTCTAGTTTTAGTTATGAGTGGAAAAGTAATAAAAATGTATAATAAAGAAGAAAAGTTCAATGTTTTTAGTTACTAAAATTCTATAATATTGTTATAGCATTCCATTAATAAAACGTCTTTATAAACATTAATTATAACTTTCTTCAACTAAACACCGTACAAATTAATTAATAAATAATTTTTTGTGATATTTATTTCAGGAATCCTGACGAAGCCGGTCTTTACTCTGGAGCATATATTTACCATTTCTGGAGTAATAACATATAAAACTGAAACTAGTTCTTCAGGTTTGTTTAAGAATCAAATAATATTATAAGATTAGTTCTTAAATTTAAATATCAAATAGAATTATGTCAATGTTTGTTTTATTAACTTCATCTATCTGTTGCTTTCAGCAGTGTGTACTTCAAAAGTACTGATACGCTTTGATATCATCCTTAACTTAATACTTGTAACATGCTGCTAAATGTCTGCTACCATTAATCTTTGTGTTGTTGTCTGCTACAATAATTCATATTTGGATTAATTACTGACTGTGCGAGGTTAAAGAGAATTTTAAATGTATAACATATATAACAATGGGATTAAATATCATGTCATGTTTCAGTTGGGTTACAACTTACAGTGCCAGAGTTTGCCCTAAGTACCTTGGATTCCATTTCAGTACAACTTACACCATTTTGTGATGGTATGATGATTGATTATTCAGTAACAAATATTATCTTTATATATTATGTATTCTTACCATTCATTATGTGAATAAATTTTTCAAGCATCTCTCCTTGGGGAAGGAAGTAAAAAATCAACTGTGAAACCATCTGATGCATCAGAAATGGGTGAGTTTTATTGATATGTTATTATCATTACTTCACCAGCATATGGTTAAAAGTAACATACAAATTATTTATGACAATTTAACAGAGAACAATTTTTATAACTTAAAAAGTAGAATAGAATATGCAACAACACTATGAAATGTGTGAAATATGCCACAGGTGTTTAATTTTCTTCTACTATATTATGTGGGATTTTCAATGAAGATAATATGGATGAACACATTTACATTAATAAAATATTTAACATGAAATGTATCTTAAAAAGTTGTTTTCTACAAAATTTTAATTACAGAAGCTGATTTGCTGGCTGTTCTTTCTTCAAGTGAGAATGTATGCCTTCTTGCAAAAAATACCAATGAAAACTTTCAAACAATTTTACAAGAACAGCTCAAATTTAAGAAAATTAACACTTTTGGAGCATTTTATCACAAAGCAGAGGACAAACCAGGACTTAATGGAATAATGATTTGGGTGAAACAAATAACACCTGAAGATTATGAGCTTGATATATATGCAAGGTAAGTGAAACTATACTATATTGAAAATCAATCTCCTTCACACTCTGTTTTCTGTATTTTAATTTTAATATATTTTTGGATTAACAACCAGTGTAAAATTTTGCTGTTGTAACCTTTAATAAATGCACATGATTTGATCAAATTACATAGACTTCCAAGAGTATTGACTTAATAAAAGAAGCTTGTTTTATGAATCGGTTTATCATAAGTCTACAATATAAATTGAACAAAGTTGTTTCGGCACACCAAACATCTGATGATGGTGGAGAAATATTTCGATGAAACGTTGTGCTGTAATAAACAAATAATCTTTTTGATAAACCAAGAATCTTTTATTAAAACACATTATTTGGATCCACATAAGTAACAATGATATAGAGTGTTAATCAAAATTGTATTGTGGATATAATTTTGTGACATTGTTACCAAAGATGGTCAATGTGTCTATTTATTGAAATATATATATATATATATATATATATATATATATATATATATATATATATATATATACACAATAAACATTCAGTAGATGGCATGTTCATATTATTATTGTGTTACTGATTGAAAATAATGGTCTAAACTGAACAAATACACAATTAGGACAAGGAAGGAATTCAAAGTAAAATTATTTATATAAATAAATAGCCAAATAGCAATATCTCTGCAATCATTGTTGCTTCTGTCAGGTGATTCAAAAACACAGGAGCCATAAGAATGACACACTGTTCAAATCAGGTGACACTCGTACCATCTGGAAAAGCCTGCGAGAGGATTCTCTCGCAGGTAACCTGCGAGGGATTTTCTCTCGCAGGCAGAACCTTTTAGGAGAGATAAAAAGGGGCTGCCTTTGGGTATGCCTTTTCCTCTCCGTTTTTGAACTAAGGTTCCCACAAGCTGAGGCACCTCGGCCTGTTTTGAGAGGTGTATGTTCTGGGGTCGCAGACCTTGGGCATACGGTAAGAGTTGTTTGCTATTCCCATTGGAATAAACTGGTCGAGGCACGGAGAAGGGAATGCTGCGTCCCCACAGCAAACTCCTCTCCCACTATCGGAAGAGCGTGGAACAAGTACCCAATGCCCGACCTACCCAATGCAGGTTTTTCTAAGGTTTTCCCTGTATTTCTTTAGGCGAATGCCAGGTAGGATCCTTAAAATATAGCCCGGGGGCCATAGTTAACCCTTGGCTTGCCTTATTATTAATTGCTTTTACTATTTTTAGCTTGTGTAGTATTTAAGTGTTAAATATATTAAAACCAGTATAATTCAGGACATTTTCCATGTAATTAAGAGTGATATGCCCTGTTTGTATTATCTATTTTCAATTTTAGTTATAAAACTATACAGAACACAATTATTTACAAGAAATGAGATTCATGATTTTTTATGCACTGACATAGGAGTAAAAATACCCAATATTTTTTTTGATAAGCCTAATGCATAATGTTATTGTAGAAAATTGACTTATAAGGCTAACAACTCTTGTTTGAAGTATAATAATGTAGTATCTTCCAGAAGAATTAAAATAATAACCAAATTCACAAATTGAAATAAATTCAATTTCTTGGTTAATATCATTTTAATTTATATGAATAAAGACTTTGGTAACTAAGCTGAATTAATTAATTAATTCAGGTACAATGTGCATGTGTTTTTTTATGTGTTTGTTATATATCATACAATATGTAATAGCTAACTTTGTTTCAGGGATCGCTCTCAGATTTTCTTATTAATTCATTGCATGTGTGCTCTGCTTTCAATGCATACAACTTTTAACTTATTACCTTTCAAGAAGCAAGTTTCCACAACAGATGTTTGGAATGCATTACACAAGGAAATAGACTTTTTTGTGCAACAAGTTGCCAAGTGGAGTGCTAGTAAAGAATGTGAAAAGTGTTCTGATGACAGTATAATTGTTCCTTCAGAAGCATATAAAGGTTTTTATGATAAGCTTTCTGAACTTGAAATTGAGACTGATAAGGTTTTTGCTTTAGCAAATAGTTCATAACATTATCTTTGTTAATAGGTCTTATTAAGTAATTAAAGAAAATTTAAGATTGAAGTTTGTCAATTGAGGCTAAAGAGAAATAAGTTTGTCATTTTTATTTAAGAAAATAGTATTTCAGGAAAGTGATGTTTATAGCTACCTGACTGGGAATTGGTATCAGCTTCATACAGAAATTAGAAAGAAGGGTAACACTGAGAGCTTTGTATTTGATAATACAAATAGTTACAACTAGACAAAAGAAACTGTGATAAGTAATTTGTTGAGATGTAAAATTATGTGATGTTTAATGCCCTAAGGAGATCAAAATCAAATTTTCACATACTTATATTTCTATTTACTGCACTATTTACAGTACATTGTTTTGCTTGATACTAGAAGAAAGTTTTGTGAATTCCTATTAGGAGGGCGAATGAGAAAGTCTTTTCCCATATTTTTTATTAGTACTATTCTATGCATCTTACACTAATTTTCACCTAGTCCTCAAACCAGTTCAGATATTTGTTCCATAACAATCACTAAATTTGAGATGCCCCTGTGGTATAATTTATCTGGCTGACTGTGGAACCACTGACAAGCTCCGGGAATTTCACTGCGAGAATCTGGACCACCCACCATACAGACCAGACCTCGCTCCATGTTTTTGGACCACTGAAGAAGTTCCTGGCAGATCAAAATTCACATGCAATGATGAAGCCAAGACAGCATCAATCCGAAAGAGGTTCCACAGTCAGACAGATGAATTCTACCACAGGGACATCTTCAATTTAATGTGAATATGGGACAAATGTCTGAACCAGTGTGGAGACTATGTGTAAGATACATTTAATAGTATGTTTATTTGTAATTACTGGTATTTACCTTATTTTGGTTAATAAAAAATAGGGGCAAAGCCTTTCTGATTTGCCATCGTATAAAACAACTCTCATAAACAAAATCATTAATGTTTATAAGATATTAATGTAGACTTAAATGGAATAGAAACCCACAGTAAGAAAATGGTCAATTTGTGTACAACATTGTTAAATAATTTTATTGCTGTATAATTAAACTGTTAAATAATGGTCTTCTGTATTTTAGATAATGTTTCAGACTTTTAAGTCTGAAGGTAACTTGAAACTTTCCACTGCTTAATGAAATTTCAGAGTTTTTGTTTTTTATTTTGTGGACAAAAATTACACATTTCAATCAACTTAAATTTTCTACTCACAACCATGTTATTAGTTTGGTTTTCCCCACACTAATTACTAAAATATTTATCAAATCTGTTCAATCAACATTTCAGATTTTTGACTCCAACAATATTCAATTGTTTCCTATTCATCTGTAAATTTATTTAAGAAATATGTACACAATATAACATAATTATTCCTCCCCAAGGACTACTGCCTTACCGTGGCGGGGAGGTTTGCGTGCTCCAATGACCCTGAGCTATGCTGGCGGGAGCTTATGCTCCTGGTAGGGCCACCCAAGCCAGACAGGTCAAAGGGTAGGAGACAGACTAAGAGTAGTCCACCGGTCCTCCAAGTTGGAGGTTGGGTGTTGGGCCAGCTCCTCATCATCCGTAAAAAACATAAACTGCTAAACGTTCCACTAAGAAGCCTCGGAGAGATAGGATTGATACAATGAAACAGACCCAGCAAGCGGAATGGAAATTGACTCCAAGTCATCAAGCAGATGAAAGTTAAGAGCTGGATTGAAGTTGTACAAGATAGGAAGAAATGGAGAGCAATAGTGGAACAGGCCAAAACATTCCATAAAGGAACGCCGTAGCACCTTATCAACAACAACAACAGCATTATTATTTGTCGATTATATTTCAGAATCAATATAAATCAGTTCTATTTTTATAAATTTACGGATGTAAGGTTGGCAACATTTAATTGTTATGTTGGCAAAATTTGTTTTAAATGTGATAGATTGTTAAACTGAAAAAACGTATACCTGATTGAAAATAATTTATGGCTATCTTCATTATCATTGATATATTGTTAGTTTGTACACTCGAAGCAACAAAACTGTTGCCTGTGAAAAATGAATTTGCCCTATCATTCTCTATTGAGTATTCTAAGACTTTACAGTTGGCGACGAGGAGGGAAACACGAAAATCCAACATCAAGGTGTTGTGGATTGCAAAGTTATCGATGGTGATTAAATCAAGTTTAGAGGCAAAAATAAAACATATGATGAAACGACTCTAGTTTTAAATCGAGATCAAGAGACTTTCAATCAATGGTTTGCCAGATAAAAAAGAATTGTATTTTTGGATTTATTTGTGCTTTAAGACCAATTCTTTTATGGGATTACAGCGAGGACCAGCATTAGATCGAGTTTGTGAGGAAGAGTACACAACTGTAGAAGGTATTTTGGATGTTCCAAGGAAGAAAGAAGTTGATCTAATGTTTAGGTGATGGACAAATATGTTAGTCCATAAAATACAATCTACATTGAAATCTTCAAAGGGATAGAAACAGGGCAACCACTGTGGAGTCAGTCAACATGATTTTTCAATGTGTATATATAAGTAGTATATTTGCAAACCATGTTGAAATTGATTTGGGTTATAACAAATCATGGGTGTAAAGAAATTTTACAAGTACAATTGTGAAGTTCAAATATGAAATTGGAACTGTGTGATGGCACCATCATTATACACAGGGATTGCAAGACGCAAAAGGAACAGTGTCTTATATGGATGGTGTTCTTGTCATGACAAATTAAACCCAAGTTTTCTGACTACTTTCACACACAGGGTTAAAACTAAATCTTGACAAGTGTAAGTTCTTTCAAACGGAATTCAAATTCCTGGGGTAACCGAATTAATAAAAAGTGGTTTGTTCAAAGGTGATAAGAAAATAGATGCTATACTAAATGCTCCATGTCAAAAGAATCCAATTTTGTCACAAAATCATTCCATTAGATAACTGAATAGGTCATAGATTTATGGGGAGCACTGTATGTTATGGGATTCTTGTCCCAGGCAGATGATGTGGCCCATGAAGTGCTACCAGAAGAATTTATACGTAGGATGAAAAATGAATTGATTGTGGATGGTTAGAAAACTTTCATGCTAATCTGATTAAAGGTTACCGTTGAAGATATGTGTAACAAGACGAAGTTGTTGCAAGAATATGATGAATTTCTTGAAACCAGATGATTAACTTTTTTACGTGGGAAAATAAATGGTTATATAATGGACACCAGGGAGTGATCGCTCTCGACCCGGTAGTTTGGGACTTACACCCACTAAACCCTGTAACCTTGGCATTGTTCCATCCCGGGACCACGTTGGTATTGCTTCTGGATGATGCCGGTTTTTCACACTTAATTTATATCTCGGCGGTTTTCATGTCCGCTTTCTTCTTTCTCTGGAGTTGCTCCGCAAATGTCGAGACTTTTTCCCGGTTGGCTTGGCTTTCGAGTATTTCTGGAACGATGTTTCCACCTGAAAAAAGTGTGGTGGACATAGTCCATTTCTTCGCAATAGATGCAAATTAGTCTGTTTTTTAGGTATGCATGTAAATATCCGTGCCCGGATAGGAATTATGTCAGGTAGAAGGTTACTTCTCTATGCTTTCGCTGAACCATGACCCTATTTTGGGTATCAGTGTCTTCATCCGTAGTCCAACTTTGGTCTCTGTCCATCGTTCTTCCTATGCATCCATACGATGTTTACGATTCGTTTTTCTTATTCCATGCACATTGGTTCTTTTTTTTCTCAGTTTTTTGGTGCTCAGGGACAAGAGGTCGATAGGAACTGTTCCAGCAATCATGCTTTTGATACTGTGCATAAGCGCACGTGACCCGAAGTGCTCCCATTCTCCGTATTCTTCCTAGTCTTTTTCGATAAAATTCATTTTGCAATGCTTCAGCCCATACTTCTGCTCCGTAAAGCAGGTGTTCCACAAGGTGTTTCCTAGTCGTGGACGGCACACAAGAGAGTTGTTTTTTGTGTGTTCAGCCTCCGCGCAGTTTAATTGCTTATTGTCTGTTTTTTTTAGTTCTGAGAAACTTGCATCTGTCTTGATTTGAATTTCAAATCAAGTGAAGCATCATTAATTGAGCAGCCATAAAATTTCCGTGATTTGAATCAGTTGATTCCGTTCTTTCTGAAGCGGCTGAACTGAGTAAGCTGTCTTCATCAAGGGGTGAACGTACCAGGCATTCTCGTAATGTGTTGTAATCTGGAATTTTCTTCTTCAGTGTCTCCAGAATCTTAAATTTAGGACCACATGAGTGTTGAATTTGAACGTCGAAAGTCCATCGCTGAAGATTCCTTTCTGAGCGAACAGCAGGATGGATTTACGTTGTGGACATTAGTAGGCGCCATTTACTGGGTAGCTTTGTCATCGGTCAGTTTACTTAAGGCTTTTGTTGCTTTTTCTGCTACTCTTCAGATATGGCTCTAGAAGTTGAGTTTGTTATCTATGGTATCAGGTTGTCGGTCGTCTGTGTAAATGTGCTATCTACTGGTACAGACAGATGTGCTTTCTGCTATTCGTGACGATCTCGGATTTTTGTTTCGCCACTGTCAGAAAGTGATTGTCCATTCATGGTATAATTTGTCCATGACCTGGTTAACTGTCATTTGGGCTTCTATTTAAGCACGGCTGCATCGTCTGCGTAGACCAGGTTTGCGTTGCCTGACATGTCAAGTTTCAAAAGGATGTCCATAAATCCGGACTGAGTATCGATCCTTGGGGCGCTCCAGCAGTTAGGTGTTTCACTCCTTGTCCGTCTTCCGTATCATACTGCAGTGTCCTGTATCGCAGATAGTTCTTCATTGTTCTCATCAGGTATCCTGGTAACCATACAAGGCATCGTTCCAGCTCATCGAATTGATTAATATCGCTAGCGACTGTGACGTTGATGACAACCTGATCTGAAATATTAAGGAAGCGGTCAATGCCATGTTCTTGGACGTATCGGCCATTCCAAATTATTCTTGGACGAAATGAATGAAACAATACAAACCACGATGAGAAGCAAAAAATGAGAAATCGGCAATGTCTCATCGCAAACAGTCATTTCCTCTATTAAAAGATTCGATCGAATGAAATAAAAATAGCGCAGAAGAAGAGAGTGGAAAGGCCCAAGTGGAAACGCTGATAAAGGCCGTGACGGTGGTGATAAGATGTCAAAATTTAGTCTCTCTGCATCGGAGGGAAACTCCTCCTCTTCGCATTATAATTTCAAATGAAGAGTCGACTACTGGAACGTAATGGCAATCTTCATATTTTATTTTTGTTCTCACTCAGCGGCAAGAGTTGCTTCATTTCACCCGCCCTTTCTGGGGAGGGAGGGGGGGGGGGTGGCGGTAAATGAAAAAGAGGACGGTTTATTCTTGTGGTAGGTAGGGTTCACTTATGCTCCAACTTTTAGCGTAAACCACGCAAAGGGTCTGTAATCAGTTTTTTATTCAAGGCGCTCTTTACCATAGAGTAAAAGAAACAAGAACAACTTACTTCAACAACAAGAAAATAACCACTTATAAAAACGCAATATATTCATGTATTTAATTGAAACTTTCGGCTTAATTAGCAATTATCTATAATAATATAAATAATGAAGTCAGATATCACCGTGTCCAGTTCATAATTACGCCGCTTTGTTAAATGTTATTAGGAATATGTATATAAATGGCGTGACACAACGGAAAGAGAACAGATAGCTGAGGCTTTTGATCCCGTGATTACTGCACAACAGTTCAGTACACTTAAGTATGCGGCTCCCTCAGTCAAAAACAAGTTTCTTCGTCTCTCTTCACACAAAGAATAGTTTAATTCTTGACTCCATCTCACGAAGTATACAAAATACTCGCCTCGGAAATATCTCAGTGGAAGATATATTTACGGCACGAACTGAATAAAAATAAAATTTTATTTCTGGTTGTACTAAGGGTTTGAATGTTTAAGTATAATGCTGTGGAGCAATAAAATCCCGATTACAAATTTTTCTTTGAATGATAATTAAATCATGAATAATTTTAATCAATTTAATTTTAATATGCTCACATGTAAATCTCGAGGCTAAACGTTGACAGGCAGATTATTGGGCGGTGTTTATTTGGTGGATTCCTTGTTTTAGTTACACAGACATAAGTCTAGTAGTGTGTATTTTTTTAATCACCCTGGCCATTTTATGTGACTTGGAATTGATTTTTAAAATTGAGAAATCTGAATTGGATGTAATTCTATTCAATTTTCTTTTTTGAGGAATTACGTTTAGAAAAAGGAAGGCCAACCTTTGAAGAAAAGAATCTGTATCCAGGACACGATATTTTCCTCGTTGCAAGTCTCGCAATTTCCGAGAGCAGGAATGAGATGTGAAGTGATTCGACATTTCGTGACACCAAATAAAATGGGGATGAGGGCTTCTTCACCTTCTTGTATTGTGCCGAACTTATTACATCGCTCCGTAAATGGATACGCGTGCATATAAAAGGAGGGGGAATAACTAGGAGCTGCCTCAATTGAGTCGTGCAAGAGGAAGACGATTCGATTCGGTATCTGATACACTTCGCAGAGCACAATGCCTCATACTCCTTCTCGGTGGGTGACGTCATAAATTGAGCGACGCATTCAATTTCCTAGACCTCCGTTCCACCCCCATTCCTATACCGAAACTGTAGTCGTGGTGGTACTAGTAGGAGGTGGAGCTATATGACCGACCCTATGTCAAACAGTCTGGGCGAAATTGCTTGCAGCAGAGTTGCTAATGGCCTGGTTTACTGAAACTGGGAACAACAGTCGTCGTCATCAGGTTATCTGCCAAAGTGGGAACTGCGTAAAAGACAAAGTTAATTAATTTCCTAGGCAACAACACCCCCGAAGCGAGTTAGCGTCCGCCACCACAAGACAAAGCATCGAAACGGGGGTTGAATTTGTTTGGGAAATCTTCATCGGGGGAAAATATAATAGGAAAATTATTGAGGTAGGAGAGTTTATTTAAATAATGACAAATAAAATCGATGTTACGAACAGTAAATCTCGCTTTAATCCACTTTTATCGTTTCAAGAAATAGGGTACTTTAAGCTAATCCATCCTCTGTCAATTTCCAATAATAGCAAAGAAATGGGTAGAAAGTGCGGAAAGGGATAGCAAAGTTGCTAAGGCTTAGGTAGTGTTCCCAGAATGTGATTTAAGAATCCTGCGTTTACACGTGAGAGTTTTTTGCTCTCGAGAGTGTCAGATATACTCGCAAGTATAAAGGCCGCCAGAAGTGGAGGGGGAGCTCTCCGAGAGCTGCATTGTTGCTTCTTTCACGCTAGTGTAAACGTTTTCTCCTCGCTCTCGGAGAGTACATTCAACAAAATTTGAATTAGTTGAGAGTAATATGGCCAAAAACAATATAAAATGGACCCACAAGGACGTTTGCAAGCTGATTAAAGCGTATGATTTGAATCCAATCCTTTGGGACATCCAGGACCCATATTAAAAAATCGCGTAAAAAAACCCTCTTGTGATGGAGAAATTAGCGACAGACTTTAATTGTCCGGCCCTAAAATTAGTAGGAAACTACACAATTTAAGACACCAGGTAACTTCATTTCACAAACAAGTTTACTTTCTACAAACATTACAACATTATCATCTCTTTGAGCGAGGGTAATTACTAAGACCAACATGCAGCATTCTGTTGGTTCAAACAACTTTATAAGTTCCAACTTCATTACAAAACTCATTTTCTTTAAATGATAAAAAAAAGATATTCTCAGAACAAAATAAATAATTTTGACATAAAATATAATATAAAATTTTATTAAATATCTTTCACAGATAACATTGTATCTCCTGTCAAACGTCATCGCACCTCGCAGTAAGTAAAAGTCTCCCGCTGCTCACAGAAACACTGGATTTTGGTGACCAAGAAAATATTTTTCAGTTCAATCAATACCTACATCATCATCAATCCTTTATAATAATCATGTTTTAATTTCAATTATAGTGTTCTGAGGAGCTTATAAAATTAAAAATAAAAAGTGCGGAAGTGGAACTGAAGATATAAAAAACTAAAAAAGCTGCTGCTACTTCTCTTTTTCGTTTTTTTAAGAGTTGTAGACTACATGGGGTAATCCACATGGTGGCAACTCCCTTAGGAAGGGATTTGGAAAGGGAGGGGGATGCGGAAATGTAGAGAAAGAATGTAGCCAACGGTTAACTACGGCCCTCGGGTTTAAGATCACTCGCAGAACTGACTGCGTACGTGTTAACGATCTGAGCGGACTCTCGAGAGTTGCCATAGAGAGTGGAAAGGGCCCTGAGAGTAACTCTCGAGAGCTCCGGCTGCGAGTTGCTCTCACGTGTAAACGCACCTTAACCTTGCGTTCTCCAGAATGTGATGTGGGGAACCCAATTGAAGAAAACAATTAGGTAGGTCGTGCTGTCTGTACTTGTCTCAGATTGGGTGTTTGCTGTGGAAATGCCTTGCCAACTCCTCATTCAGGTTTGGAGGCACCTAGCCGACTGTCCCCTAGGCGGTGGGCGGTGGTCTAGTCTTCTGAGGTGTGGAAGGTGTTGGTGTCCCCAGCATCAACCGCACACCTGGAGGCTAAGGTGTCGAGTGGTGAGGACTTGTCTCCACTTCTTAGTTATCTGATGACGAAACCGCCTGGCCATAATTCTCCTCATAGTAATAGCCTGTTGTTATATGAGGGAGATAGTCCTAACTTGAGAGACATTGTGGGAAACTAGAGTGTGCCGACAATGTTTCAATGGCCTTCGGGTAAGTGCATCTCTACCCTGCGGGGCGACCCTGAGCACTCGTGGCAGTCCATGTGCGCGGCCAACCAAAGCCGTCCTTCGGGAAATTTGGTACCTCGGGGTGCGTGGATTCCTGGTCTATCCTCCAGGGTCCCTTAGCCCAGCTGGGTGTGGTCTCCACGGCCCAGTCCAACGCCCATTGTTATGTGGTTTAGTGAGCAAAACCTTTCTTTTATCATCCCTGGGTGCCGGGATTTAGGAAACAAGGTATCCCGTTCCCTCCTTGGTGGGTTCGTAAAAAAGCCGCTGGGAAGCAAACTACTACTACTGTCCCCTAGGAAATCAACTGGTAACTCACGCCGTATGTATGCCCAGCGTATGCACAAACCCCTAAAAACCTCATCCACGGCTTAGGAAAAACAGGGCCAAGAAAAGGCAGACCTCCGTTTGGTGGCCCTCGCATCTCCTTTAAGTGGTCGGACTGAACACGAAAGTCGGACAAATCATTTTGTGAGACGTCCGGCTCTTCTTTTTTACCTTCTGAGAACAAACACCGTCGCTACTCACATTGCAGCTATGACGCTCGCGATACACATCAGCTGTCATGCAGGTGACGTCACTAGATCAAAGTCCTGTGTGTCTAAGGCGAGGAAATGAAACTAGATGAAGGTGGCTTACTTTTCTTATACCAAGGAAGCGTTTATAATGTGGTCTATGATTCGTCAAAGGGCAATTGCAGCAAGATTTATTTTTCTTTGGGAAAACTAAAAGTACTGAAGTCCTTTCTGGGTCATGACGTAGTTGAGGCATCACTACAAGTATTAAATTACAGCAGCTTATGGTCGTCCTCAAACGACGGCCGACTTCCGGGACGGCTCGCAATTTATACGTATGTATGTGCTGGCTAACCCCGGCATTACACTGTCAAAGGACGGCGGGGAGAATAATCTTGTGATAAATTACTGGCATCGCCGCCGCCATTGTGTTGCGATGAACGCGGACCTGACCCGGTGTTACAGAAAAATAATAAATACCAAGTTGTCAGAAGGGGGTTCGTCCTCTCGTTGTGCAACAGTAATGCACGCCGATAAAGGGGAGTGGCGAATTTATTGCACTCTACGTATTCACAGAGCGACTGTAGCTATTAAACACGTCGCATTGTTAACCCCATTCGGATGCCTTGATTAAACGGCGCGTTTGTGCCTCCAGATATCACCTCATCACAGATTCTAGAAAACTAATCTAGATACATCCATCCTCTGATTATATGTAGACATTCAGTAAAGTGGCTCGTAAATGAGCGACACATATTGCACAATTCCGGCAATATTTAAGGAAACTACGGCCCGGAAACATTTCCGGCAATGCGTTGCAGGCAAGTATGGCCGGGCAATATGTTTCCAGCAATATTCCGGCAATACTCCGGCCACAGTGTAGCCCAAGCTTTTCCCGCGTACACGTAGTACAATAATATTTGTCGAAAATGAAGTGCTCATTAGCGCAGCATTAATTGTGATAAAAATTTTCAAGTAGTTAAAGAGGGGAAGCACCTAGATTCGATCTTATTTAAAAAAACGAGAAACATTTCTGAATTTTTGCAACTAATTAATTCTTGACAATTAATTATTTAAAACCTTCACCAGAATGTCGAAGGGTGACTTTGAATAATTTGCTTAAAAAATTGGGCCCATGATTGAGAAAAATGGCACGGCGATGAGGAAAGCAATACCGATCACCCTTCGATTCTTGGTAACAGGAGACTCTAAATCTTTGATGTATTAATATATAATAAATGAATAAGAAAGGTAGACAATTCAAACAAAAGGGGTAATATAAATCCCACACAACGTTTCTGGGATCCTTGTCCCTTTCGTCAGGTGCTAAGAAGAGCCTACGGCTCTCTCATTGTCGTGTTTTCGTCGCTTTTGAGTGTTGTCAACTGACAAGTGCAGTTGTATTTCTCTAGGCTCTTCTTAGCAACTGACGAAAGGGACAAGCATCCCAGAAACGTTGTGTGGTAGTTATATTACCCTTTTTGTCTGAATTGCCTATCTTTCTTATTCATTATTTTCAATCATTTTAATATATAATCAGAGTATCCGATTGTTCAATTTCGCACATCGTTTGACAAGTGTGCGTAGGTTTAATTGAAGGATTACATGAATTTATTTAAGTATGTACAGGATATTTTCTTCTTATTTGTATTTTTCGTGTACGTCATTAATGACGCCAAATATGTTGGTTATTGCTTACCAATCATCTTTCTTCACTTGGCTACCTCAATCTATAGTCCATTGACTTCACGTCCCATAATGATGGATTTGAGCGAACTTCATCGATAAATTCAATAGTTTTCTCGCTGGACCAATTCATATGTGAAATTCCGAATAATTTTCCGCAGAGAACAAAGTGTAATATTAATTGATAAAGTAAAAGTAATTTATGCATATTTAGTATATATAAACCTTTGACTTAAAAATTTATAAAAAAATGAGATGGTAAATTAGGAAGGAGAAAACAAGCCGGAAGATAAAAAATAAGATGGGTTGCAGAATGTGGGAAGGGGCCTTAGAGAGTTATAAGTGGGAAAATGGGCAAGGAAAGCAGAGGACACAGATATATGGGCTATTATTCTTAAAAATGTCAGGAGTTTCAGAGGACAGGTTCAAGGAGTACGTACCAAAAGCTGTATCATTTCCTTTTTTTTTTGGCAAATAAATACTGAATCTCAATTTCTTCTAAATTTGTAACAGACAGAATTTTATGACATAGATAGCTCATGTCACAGATAAATTTCAGAGGTGAGGAGCTTTTGGTTTACTTCATCAGCTGGTATTAAAAATTAAATTAATTGCTATTCGGAAAGCAACCAGAATTTGAAAGAGTTGTTTACGTGCCTAAAACGAAGCAACGTGGTTCTTTTTGACTGAGGGTGTCGTTTAAGTATTTTTATTTGAATACATTAATTTGAACATCAAGTTTGTCGAAACTAATGACGTCACACTGAAAACACTTTTTGCACTAAACTGCACTTTCAACAATTACACCGCGCGCGCCTTCACAGAAGGCCGACATCGATGTGCAATTTTTGTTTTAACACAACCGAGCATCAAAGTTATATTTTCGATTTACAATATAGATGAATATTAAAAATGATTGGGAGGGTAATTTTGATCACGTACCGTGGCCATTGCGATGTACGTATATTGTTTAAAAGACAATCTCTTAAGGGTCCTATAAAGAGCAACTTTTTACGGCAATATGTGGCCGGCAATACTGGCCGGGCAATATTTCTCTAAATCCAGCAATATTTTCAACAATACATACTTCAGTATTACCGGGCAATGTTCCAGCATTTTAAGTACTGGCCGGTGTGTTGCCGGTTGTATCGGTCCTGGGTCGAAAATACGGAAACATTGCCGGGCCCACAATAGTTCCCAGACCTCACCTAGAGGTCTCTATAGTCAATCACCTGTGTTATGGTCTGTACTAGAGCTTTCAATGGTGTTTTGCGTATTTCATTGACAGTACAAGTGTATGGATAATTGTCAATACAGTTTTAAATACAAAACAAATAGAGAGAAAGACACAAATAAGAATATTTGCACCAGTAAAAAAGAAAATAATTACATTTCGCATTCAGTTGTAAGTGATTTAGTTTTCCGGAGGTGCTCAGAAAGCTGGAAGGCTGTAGTAACCGTGGGCCACAGCTTTGAAATGCTCTTCACATCTCCATTTCTAATGTAGACTCAGGCATCTCTCTTTTCTTTTTATAGACTGTCAGATGGCAGAAGAGTCTCTCAAGGCAGCAAAAATCCGGAGACAATGCTCCTCCTCACTTATTACCATCTTCTTTAACACAAGAATTTAAAAGTTTGTGAGACTACAACCGATTGTAATAAATTTTGGATGTCAGAATTAAACCATATAAGTATCTAGTATTTAACGCATGAAATTAGAAAAATGAGTCTATCAATATAAAAACAGGTACTAATAAAGTATGTTACATTTTAAATTCGTTTTTTAACTTAAATCAAATTTAAAATCTTTATCGCTTTTAATTTCAGTTTATAATTGCATAGTGAAGTTGTTTATTGATTGGCGATATTCTGTATTATTTTATGTGTTGAATAAAAGAACAACCGTTCATTAAAATATTTTATTTCACTCCACACCACATTCCCTGTGATTTATTTTCTAAAATATTTTTCATTTGAACTTCAATTATCAATCAAAGAGCATCAGATACAAAAAACTGTGGAAATATTCTTTTTCTTGTCTGTTTTAGGGTCCTAAACCTTGAAAAACATGTTTATTAATTTAAACAATCCTACGGATTTAATATTTTGCTGAATATTAGAATTCCTGTTAATAATAATAATAATAATAAAATATGATAATTATTGTCGTATTTATAGTTTAAATTATGAATGAGGCCAAAACAGACATTATAATCTTAATTTATTTATTTCAACAGGATGGTTCAGTTCTAATTTGGACCATCATCAAAGTTTTACAATAATATTTTAATAACTGTACAAAGATATTAGTTGATAGTAAAATATTATGAGAAACATATAGCCATTAAAAGTTTAGTAATAAAATATCCTATAAATAAATCAGTTTTCTTTTAATACAATTAAATTTAAGAATTATCTTTTATAAAAATACATTAAAATTGAAAACAGCGTTTCGACTTAAATTTTGGACCTCATATACCGAAAAGTGGACTTGAAGGTGTTTTAATACCAGCTTATTATATCTACGAGATATCCAAGGTCCTAATTAGTAGTCCTACGTTATAATTACTTTCAATATATAATTTTAATTTATTGATATGTTAATGATTTTCGTCTTTATAAATTAAATTAGTAAATACGCCAAAAACAGAGAATTAAATTAAAATTTTATTCAGAAGACTGCAACATTTTTAATTAATTAATTTTTAATTTAAAAGCCTGTGATTGACTACTTCACATATTTAATTGATTGAACTAATTCTGTTTATAGTTGGTATGACCAAGGAAATCCAGGAAGAGAGTTTTTGCTGTATTCCATAGATTTAATTTAGGTACAATTTATTGGGAATTGAATTTGACTGATATATGGAAATTGTAATTCAATTTTCTTTGTTGTAGACATTATTACTCTTTGCCGAAATTTTGGAAATCTTAGTCCAAATTATCTCTGTTTTATTTATTTTGATTATTGTAGCACTTGATGAGGTCCCAAAGTTGGGTCGAAACGTTATACTATATATATATGTAAAAGGTTTTTTATAATTTATTATTTGAATGGTTGGCGTAATAATTACGGCCTAGGTATTGTAAACAGAAGCCAGCGTGGAATAAGAATTCGGGGTGCTGGAGACGTATTATTATTGACGTATATTTGAGGTTGAAAGCTTGGACGAGAAAACAAGCCCGTTTGTTTTGGGAGCCCGGACGATGATGGTCATGGCGAGTTTCATAACGGTCGCATTCAGCCTAGAATATTAAGTGAAACAGTAAAGTAGAGAGGCTGCATTAATATTCATAACAGTTAAGTACAATAGTCATTTTTTCATTAATATCCAGGACAGTAAAGTAAAAGTTGGCTGGTAGATGTATGATGAAAAAGTTCTAGAACGAATGTTGGAGACGTGTCCGGTGGTCAGTTTGCCGGAACTTTAGCAACATGAAAATTAAAGTTATGTAGTAAGATTTTGAAAAGTAGGGAAATATAACCCAGCGGCGATTTAAAACTGATCAACATTCTATGCGACTTCATTATCAACGGTTATGTGGTTATTGTGCCGATTTAGGTTGTGAACAGTGAAAACCATGGCCTGTTAAATAATTTTTTTTTTAAAAAAATATCTAGTGAAGTGAACCAATGTGTTATGAAAGTAACTCTGATAACCTGGTATGTAAAAAAAGTTTAATTGTAAACCTTATATAAAAATTTCGTAACGTCAGATATCAGATTTGTTTAGATTTTTTTATGTTAACATTTTCTTGTAAATTTAATTATTTTTGTAACATTTTGGTTTTTATTTGATTTGGTGATATTACAAATTACTGTAACTATCAGAGGCGCAATAAGCGGCCCTGAATAATTAAGAATTACACTAAAAGCGGTGGCAAATATTTCAAAATTTATGTACAGAATCCAAACTAAATAGAAAATTGTATTAAATGTTTTATCTTTAAAAGTTACTTGTTAAAATTCATTTATAAATCCCATTAATTATCCACATCGTAGGGGCATTGTTAGTCTGCGATTACAGTTTTTAGCATAATTTCTTTAAATTATTTATTAGATTAATTTGACGCCAAAACATGAGCCTATTATATTTATTTAAATTGATTATCACAATATATACTGCTAGTCATTTTTTTTGTATAAATTTCTAAATTGTTAAATCATTCCATTTGTTGTGTAATATTGAGGCCATTTCTTTGTAAGTAACAGTCAGCGACGCGCAAGAATACAGAGATTGGAATGTTTCCAGTCTCTATTGTTGTCGGTACCAAACGCGCCGGTGTTTGTGATGTTAAAAAGCTGTACGGACAGTCTGCATGTAGAAGTCGCAGGAAGGAGGTCACTTTGGCGACAAGGCTCTGTTAGTTTCAGTCAACGTGTAAAAGAGGTTGCTGGCATTCAAGGGATAGTTAACCCCTTTCTAGATATTGAATGAAACAAACGAATAAGTTTTTATTGGAAAAGTTGTACTGGCAGCCGTTGGATTGATTTCAACTGGACAATTTATTGAGAATTGAATCTGACTGATATTTGGAAATTGTAATTGAATTTTCTTTGCTGTAGACGTTAATAATGTTCGTCGAAATGTTGGATATCACATGCAATGATCGTCTGTGCTGTGTTAGGGATTTGTTGTGCTGGCTGAACTGCTCTGCGTTAATCGTATAACTTGGTGCATATTATGTTTTTTTAAAAGAATAAGTGGTATCACGTATTTGGTTGTTTGCTCAAACGGATAAAGTTTTAATTGTGTATGTGAATAAATTGGGATAATATAAGGATTATTCACAAAATGGTATGTAAAAATCATTTAAATTTATACATTGGTTGTAAACATAATATAATTTTTCTATACCGTCAAATTTGAGATATCTTGTTCTTTTTGTTTATATTTTGGGGAGATATCTTTGTGAAACTTTTAAAAATTAATGTAAATTTCATTTTGTTTGTTTGATTATTTGATATATTTATTATTCAATGCAAGAAGATAAAGTGACCCTAGATTTATCAGGAGTCTTATTTTGTGGAAATATATTATGCAAATTTATTACAACAAAATTTTTGTTGTTTTACAAATTTATGAAACTTATTATTAACTAATTAAATCTCTTTTTTGTTTAAACCTGTCAATGAATTAAATTTAAATTAAGTTTAAGTGTATATTCAAGAGAAATATCATACGGAAGCTAAAAGGTTACCACAATATATATATATATATATATATATTGTAATAATTAAAAATAATGTGGGCGCTTTATAATAAAAATATTATTAAGGGAAAACAATTAAACAAATTTATTAACAATTTTAAATACACAATAATATTTGGGATCTCAGGGTCTTAAACTGGGTTTGATAAATGGGTGAATTTATACAATCAAATTACATTTAGCTTTTATGGAAGTTAATGCGTGTGAAACATAGACGAACTTTGTTGTGGAAGAAATAACACTACAGATTGAATTTAAATGTAATAATTAAATAATTAAAATTAAAGAACGATCTGACTTTTATCTTTTAAAAGTGGTTTACAATATGATTTTAAAGTTTTCTACTTACGGCCGCCCAGGTCTCATTTTAGGTTTTTCGTGCACAAAATTTGGGAATATCACTGATTCTAGTACTCACAGACTCTAAATGTCAACAAATTCTAATTGGCGTAGTTTTGTTAGTTGGTCTAACACAAATTAGTAGATTCTCGATGCTTTGCTGCAACCTGGATTTGCAGATCTCGTGTAGTTGGAAATGTACTTCCTTGGTTTGTCTATGGCCAGCAGGTTGAATTTATGCTCGGCCACCGATTACAACATTAGTTTCACTCTTTCCTTCCCGACTGCAGATTGCTTTACTTTTCAATATTTTAATGCATGTTTGTAACTGCTATCAAACTGTTCTATTTGCGGTCCACTGCCCGACTGCAAAACTTTTTATAATATGAAAAGTTTTGGTCTTTACACCTCGCTGTTCTATGCCTGACTCTAAAGCTTTCAAACTGTTCGCTGTCCGCTGCCCAACTGACTTCCTCGTCTCGTAAATTTTGAACACGTAAAATTCTCAGCCGATCGACAACAACAATACTTTCTTTGCGTTGCCGCCTTGTTGCGGCGTCCACTCTATATCCATTAATAATGAGTCCTCTACAATCCAACTTTCCAATTAGTACAATGTCTTAATTACCAATTACTACAATATATATATATATATATATATATATATATATATATATATTAATAATAAAAATAAAAGTTAATTTTATATATTTTGCCCCACGTTAAAGCACCATAATAAGCAAAATAAATGATAATTATGAAAGCAACAATTTAAATATATAACAAAACAATTTTACTAATAAAACAAATTTTTATCTTAGTTGACATTTTACAAATTGATATTGTTGTGCCACGACTTAATTTTCAGGGTCGCCTATCGGGCCTCCAATAAAGATAGTTACATAAATGACAATTGAATCTTACAAGGCAAAATATTCATGACTTAAATTATTATTATTTTAAATGAAATGATCGAAATTTGAAATTTGACCATAATTATATTTACACTACAAGGTTTACAAAATTCTTCTTATTTACTTTACCCTTCTCTGGTCATTGGGCTCTATCTCACTTGTTTTTCTTAAACATATCACAAAAAGGCCATATTTAACTGAATTTAAAGATATTTTAGTTTGCAAACACAAATCACTTTCTGATCCTAACTGTTGATAACTTTGTTTGAACAATCACAGTTTATGGCTTTGTTCTCTAAAACTTTGATAATTACTCGAACATGGCAATAAACGAAATATAATTCCAAACTGGCGACTAGCAATTCCAAAACTGGGATCTTTTGATACAACATTTATCAGCTTTCAAATCACACTTCCTAAGTCGTGGTCCCGGGAACTCTCAATACGGACTCCTCAAAACATCCTGCTCCGAATCTCTCAAGTTCTCTTCTCAGTGCTCATATTCTTGTAGACAATCCTTAAGCTATAATGCAATGACCTCATATTTACGCCGCCGATAATGAAAATAGTAAAATTTTATTTATTAAATAATTATATATTCGTAATTACTACAATTTATTGTAATAAACACCTTGTTAGGTTAATTAATGAATCAATTAACGAAAATTTATTTATATTTAAAAATTTACTGTTGATAAATTTACATTGTATAAGATTTATTTTGCACGCCGAATTACATCCAGTTAACAACAAATACTTTAATTTTTCATTTATTAATTCGTGGCATTTATGAAAATACAATTCTTATATCATTACAATCAAATACGTCGGATCTCTATATCTCAAGGTCACTACTGGGTTTGATAATTAGAACAAAAGCAATATATAAACTGACAATTAACAATTCAAATATAAAAAGTTAACCTAAAACAATATGAAGATAAGTGAAAAGAAAATTGAATGAAACGAAAACTGAACGAAATCTGACTATACATTTTTAATTATCGTTCACAAATTTGTATAAAAGTTTTGTTACTCACGGACCGTCTGTCTGGTACCAGATCTCTCTCTTGTATCTTGAAAACTACCACACTAAAAAGGCATTTTTACACAGACTCTACACTTCATTGAAAATTTTAATACACACGATTAAAATACTCGTCCTCTGCTATCTGGAACCTCGGATGAGCCTCCCCCTTTGGTCTGCTAGTGGATGCCGGTCTCCGCTATGCGATAATTGTTTAATCAGCGTGAAGCAACCATTTGCTTCACCGTGTGCAAATTATCATATAAATCTCTCCGTAAAATATTTGCTTGCTTTCATGTAAAAATACAGGATCTCGCCATAAATACTACTGAAACAAAAGCTCTACTTTGGAGTTTCAATTTCCTTCTAATTAAACGTGTATACCACATAATTTGGCTACAACGTGCAGGCAGTTTATTATCCTTTTGTCATACTGAATACTAATAATTGGGCACTCTAAAGTGGAGCTTTTGTTTCAGTAGTATTTATGGCAAGATCCTGTAATTTTACATGAAAGCAAGCAAATATTTTACGGAGAGATTTATATGATAATTTGCACACGGTGAAGCAAATGGTTGCTTCACGCTGATTAAACAATTATCGCATAGCGGAGACCGGCATCCACTAGCAGACCAAAGGGGGCGGCTCATCCGAGGTTCCAGATAACAGAGGACGAGTATTTTAATCGTGTGTATTAAAATTTCCAATGAAGTGTAGAGTCTGTGTAAAAATGCCTTTTTAGTGTGGTAGTTTTCAAGATACAAGAGAGAGATCTGGTACCAGACAAACATTCCGTGAGTAACAACACTTTGATATAAGTTTGTAAACGATAATTAAAAAGGTATAGTCAGATTTCGTTCAGTTTTCGTTTCGTTCAGCTTTCTTTTCACTTATTTTTATATTGTTTTAGTTAAACTTTTTATATTTGAATTGTTAGTTATCAGTTTATATTCTGATTTTGTTCTAATTATCAAACCTAGTTATGGCCCTGAGATAAGAGAATCCACGTATTTGATTGTAATGATATAAGAACTGTATGTTCAAAAATTCCACGAATTAATAAATGAAAAATTAAAGTATTTGTTTTAAGATGGATGAAATTCGGCATAAAAAATAGGTCTTTTACATTGTAAATTTATTAACAATAATAAATTTCTTTTAAAGCTTAGTAAATGTTGTTAATTATTCCTATGACTTAAGACCACCTTTTTAAATCATTATATATTCGACGTCTTCAACGTGTGGCTAATTATTCAAATTTTAATAAATTTTTGTTGATTCATTTAATTTAACCCTATTTAGGTCATTATTACATTTATGACTTCCTAAACGTGGGGCTAATTTAATAAATCTAGCTGATTATTACAATATATATACAATCCCTGATACCGTTTTTAAGTCTAAGTTTAGTATAGCCAGGAGTCGTTATTTACCTTTTGGCTGATTTGCAGCTCCCTTTATATCCTTTTCTTTGTAATGAAAGGGTAAACAGGCAATCTGTTTCTCAAATTAAATTAATTAGTAATATGCTGGTCTTATTCTGTCGGTAAAATGACTTCTATTTTCCATATAGACAGTATTCATTCCATCAGGTACTAATGAAAGTTGAAGCCCCTGGGCAATTACAACGCCAAAGCCGAGGCACAATTAACGGGACGCGTGTCAGGAAGCTAAGATGGCGTGGAGGTGACGCGTCACGCCGACGAACCCGCGCACTCGAGCACTCGCTTGTAACAGGCACTTATCAAGCCGTTCCACGACTGAATAGAGACAGAGCACACACAGACGCCGCCATTGTTCGCAAGCGACGGTTTTAATTAGCAATTAATAGTCGCAGGGGGTGGCTCTGTCTGACGAACGCGATGGAGCAAGCAACCCCCTTCCTTGCGTTTTAAAACGAGACGACGACGACGGCGGCCGCCATAACCGTTGTTACAGTTCCACAACGAAGCCGTTTTTATATACGAGCGGCGGCGGTGAAATTGCCCAGAAATTACGGCGGCTAAATGAATCCTCCCTATCCCCCACCCCTCGCAGGTTCAAGATGAATGAGCACCCGGCGGCATAACAAAGGCAATTGTGCCAGAGACGGCGAGAAACCATTGATATGCTAAACTGCGGCCTCCATATTGGCCAGCGTCAATTCTCTTCTGCGGGAGATTCGTCTAGATTTTCTCTCTATTTCTACGCGCAGCCCCAAACAATAGTACTGTAATCTCCCCCGTCCCGTTAACGCCAACGATCGTAGCACAAAAAATAAACAATACGGAGGCGTGGTCAGAAACTCAAACACACAGATACGGATAGGAAATTTATATGCTGCATTATTAAAATATAAGTTACAGCAATCTCAATTACACTAATTGTGTTTAAACAGAAACAAGTAGAAGAAATATGAAACAAAATGGACCACAACTACAGACCATGGACAATTAGTAACATGAAACAAAGTGAACTATAATTACATATAATGAACGATTAGATATAACGAGAAGAATTTTACAACCATTACGAATAACAAGCAGAAATATTAAAGAAAATTGACCTCAATGATATACCATGAACAATTAAAACGAAATGTTGAACAAAATAAACCACAATTAGAGACCACGAAATAAGAGATTAAATATGAAATATTTACCGTTATTACAAAGCATTTACAATTAGAAATAAAGACAAGATATATGAAAGTAATTGACCTTTAACTACAGTACATGAACAACTGAAGAGAAGAAATGTAAAGAAACTCAACCATAATTACACACCATAATTGAAATAACAAGAAGAAATGCTTGAGAAAGTTGTTCATATTTAGAGACCATGAACAAGTAAAAATAAGAAAAATAAACATGAAAAAAATGGATCACAATTACAGACCATGAACAATTAGATGTATAAGCATATCTATAGACCATAATCTGAAACATAATTCGCCGTAAGTATAGACCATGAACAATTAGAAATAGCATGAAGAAAAATAAAAACAATTATAACCATAATTATAGAACATTAGTTATAAAAGAAATATGTAACATAATTGACCTAAATTACAGACACGAACAAATAGACTTTGAATACTTGGAAAATTAGGGGTAAACCGGTAGAAAATATGTGGACCTAATTGAAATGAGGGATGATTTCTGAATGAAATGTTTAAAGAAAAATCCATAAATAAGAGGCGACTTATTTAATATTTTCCAGTGTCTTCCCCAAAGCTCTGCTACGTTAATTTTTCCGTCTCCCCTGCGCGTTACGTGTGATCATCCTACCTTCTCCCCTCCAGGATTATATTCATAAAGTGCACTTATATACTCGTAGTGTCCAGACCGTCGCTACTTTTAATTAGGGATCCTCCCCTGGGGGTTAAACAGGGACCATTAAGCAATTTTTATGATTCTTAATAAAGGCTTACTTACTAATCCTTTACGTTTACACTTGCGAGGGGAATCGTGAGAGACTTGCCTCGACCTGGACGCGCCCTCTGCTTGTTCGTGTTATTTATTTATTTGAATTCCAATAAATCGTAACCGCTTGAAACTCGAAAATGCAAATAATCGCTTACGATTAACGAGCAATCGTGACTGCAGTCTACTTACGTATGACGGCGGAAGATTTACCGCTGCAATCCCGAGGTGAGGACGTTCAGTGTTTCACAACACTTAGCGGCGCCTTTTACGGCCGACGGGAAAATTAGAGATGTGGCTGCAGATATTCGCAACACATTTGAGAGTCAAAGTCTCAAATTGGCTACGCGGTGGCAAAAATTGCGAGCTGCAGAGTGCGAGGATTTGTTCTAAATTGAATTTTGAGGAGACTGTGACGTCACCGCGATCGATAAAAAGGTGTGTGTGGAGAGAAGTGAGTTTAAAATCCAGTCACAGGTACAAGTACAACTGAGTAGTCGCTTATACGCACAACGCCGGAACGGAATTAACTGACGCCTCACGCTTAACTTATCACATTTGAAAGTTTACGTGGGTTGTAAAACACCTACCGTCGCAAAACCAAGGTCGACGATTTTCCCAATCATATAAAATCATGTATAGAGTACTGGTACATATCAGATGATTTATGTACAGCATAAGCGATGTAGTTTTGTTTTAAATAGTTTATTTGCACTGTTTCTGATTCAGCAGGAACATCTAAAAGTGAGCTAATTATACTCACGTTTCAAAAGAATTAAATATTTTCAGTATAAAGTATCATTTTATTCTAAATAAATTTATGCACCAAATAAATTCAAAAGAAAATTATTCTTGTTATTTAAGCCCTATACAACCTGATTATGTTGGTCTTAATTATCAGGTGCATTTTCGTCTTCTCGTGTACCAATAAAAACAGTATTTGTAACAAAATATTTGTTTAAGAAGAACGTTCAAATATCATTCATAGTAAAATAAAATAATAATTATAATATTTCGATACACGCAAAACTGTATCTATTACCTGAGACATTTACAAAATTGTGGGCGAAACGTCGTATTGCCATATTTTTTGTGTTTTAAATAATTAATACACATTTCTTCTGATATATTGACTGTTTATTAATTTATTAAATAATAATTGTCAGGCTACATTAAATAAATAACATTTAATATTTGTAGAGAGATGTCTCAAGAAAATATTTTAACTTCAGTAAGAATAATACATAAATTATATGAGTAATTAAGAACACATAAAATATAATGAGAAAACAAATTATAATAGATTAATATATGAGTAAAAAGGATTTATACATGAATGAGAATGGAGAAAAAGTTTCATTTACGTTGTAAATCTTATAAATATTCAAATCGAGTTTTAATATAATATTTGAGAGAGATGACATTACTTTTATTAATGTGGAGAGCGATGTTGAATAAATGTTATTTGACCTTCTGGTTTGTCGCATGTAGCAGGACCAAGACCAAGATTTGTTCTTATTTCAAGTTCACCCTTATAGTTATGTGTCTTGAAGAAAAGCTGTTTTAATAGTAATCTAATTGAGAGATAATCTTTGAAGATTTACAATTGTTTTGACTGTTGTTATCTTGGGAAATTAATTTTTTACTAAATTACCTAAAAAATTGCAAGTTATTACAATAATCCACTTTGAAATAAAAACTCTGAAGGTATATTTGCAGGATCATTGCTTCTATTACATCAATCAGTTGTAGTTATGTAAACATTGCATGAGTATATGTGACTGTTTATTTTTAGTGCCTAAGAAATCCTGACGTGTCTCATGTCATGTATGTCGTATTGGACGAATGAAAAACTAAACTAAACTTTAATTGGTAATATAAACAGTGTTCCAATAAATGCCAGTACTTTTAAACGAGCAGGTTGGCAGCACTGCTTGAAATAATGTCATTTTCTAAACGTCTAAGATTGATTTTTCGTGAGTAATAGAGATATATGGATTATCATTTGTCGTTTTTAAAGTTCAGAAGAAATGGCGTTGCTATCGGTTGATTCCTGTGTAGCTACACCACTGTGAACAAAAAGTAAGGTGAATTTATTTATAAAATATAAATTCTTAATTAATTCTTCCAAATCAATTTCATCCCCTTGAAAGTAATCCCCGTCCGATAAAACGCACTTTTTCCAACGCTTTTTCCAGTCAGAATAGTCTTTTTCTGGTATAGCCTTCAAGACCTCCTTCAATTCGGTTTTTATCTCCTCAATCGTGTCAAAACGGCGTCCCCGCATTGGCCTTTTGAGTTTGCTGAATAGCCAGAAGTCGCACGGAGCCAAACCAGGCGAATACGGTGGTTGCGGAACGATATGAGTCGAGTTTTGGGCAAAAAATTCGCGAAGAACCAATGCAGTATGACATGGTGCATTATCGTGATGAAGGAACCAAGAGTTGTTCGCCCATAATTCCGGACGTTTCAGACGAATAGCTTCACGAAAACGACGCATAACGCTCAAGTAATATTCTTTGTTGACAGTTTGGGCCGGCGGAAGGAATTCATAGTGCACCACACCACGATAATCAAAGAAAACTGTCAACATGACCTTGATTTTCGATCGACTTTGCCGTGGTCTTTTCGGTCTTGCTTCACCTTTTGCACGATATTCGCTGGATTGGTCGGTGGTTTCAGGGTCGTATGCGTAAATCCAAGTCTCGTCTCCAGTAATGATGCATTTCAAGTGGTCCTGATAGTCAGACAGCAAAGTTTCACACACATCAACATGACGCTTTTTTTTCCAAAAAATTGAGCGATTTTGGCACCAATCGAGACTTGACGCGTTTGAGACACAAAACATTCTTCAAAATGGTTTGGGCTGAGCAAAATGATATTCCAACACTATCAGCGAGATCTGTTATTGTCCATCGACGATTTTCAAGCACCAAATCTTTGATTTTTTGGACGTGGCCCTCGTCGGTAGACGTTGATGGTCGTCCAGAGCGCGGTTCGTCTTCAACGCGTTCTCGGCCCTCTTTGAACTCGTTGTACCACGTTGTGCCATAGTTTGATCACCAAAGGCCTTCCGCAACATTTTTAACGTGTCCGCACAAGAATATTCGTTCCGCAAACAAAATTTGATGCAAGTTCTTTGCTCAACAAAATCACCCATTGCAAAAAATCGAAAAATTCACTTTTTATTGTTTACAAAAACACGTGTAACTCGGAGATAATTAAACCTTTTAACAAACAGACGCTTGGCAAATATAATAGACAGTCCTACCAACCTAGGGGAAAAAAATTACCTGCCTTTATTATACCCTGGTGATTTAAATGACAATTTTACCTTACTTTATGATGACAGTGGTATATTGTGACTGCTTGGTTATTAGAGTCCTTTAAGGTTTTCGAGATTCACACAATAAATAACGTATCTCTCTTTATATTTATTTTGAATTAAAAACAAATTAATGATTTGAAAGATATACAAGATCATTGATTCAGTTCTATAGTCACTTTATATAATTACATAGCTGACCCAAAGAATTTCAAAATGAAGATGACGCACTTGAAATATATTTGTTTATAAGATGTTTTGATTAATATATATTTTTAATTGTCTTTTTAAGTACTGCCTTGGAAGTTTATAAACACGCGCAATATAACAAATGTACTTTACAAGTTCCATATAAAGCTCATTCCAATGAAAAATAATTGTGATTCACTTTTAATTATATTGAAACAATGAAAATATTATGTTTATTATCAGAGCTTGATTCAGTCCAGTCACATCAATTCACAATACGGAAACAGTTTTTTCAACACAATACCTTTTTTTTTCCCGTTCTGTATTTGATTCCAGCGACCTTGCCTGCAGAAATATGTGGCAATTGATGTCGCTACCACAAAATGGAAGATTAACTCGCGTCCGGAACAGTTTCCAGCAGAAGACCTCGGAGTAAATCGTGCCGTGAAATAATTTCCGAAGACGCAGATAGTGGCCAAATCACTAGGAAGGAACCGGTGTTGTTGACAAATTTATTCTAATCGCAGCTTCATTGTTTGCCGAAGTATTCGTGGATTAATAGTTTCTTTACACTATTATCTATTGGCCTTTGACCTTAGCGATCATCCTATATTGCAATGTCGCGATCGGGATGCTTTCGACACTTTTCACGTAAGAATTGTAATCACTTCTTTTTTTAAAAAAAATTCAAAACTTTTTTAGGTATCTGCAACAAAATTTCCGAACTTTTAGAAATGAAATGCTCTTGGTTCCGCCATTAAAAACATTCTCTCTCCACAACAATATTCGCAGCCTTATCTCAATCCGAGCATAAATATGCCTTCTCCCGAGAAATTTACTCGTGTTGCCGATTACGTGCTCGGCCACGGAATTATTCTCTCGCAGGCAGAACCTTGTAGGAGAGACACGAAGGGGCTACATTTGGAAATGCCTTTTCCTCTCCGTTTTTGAACTAAGGTTCCTACAAGCCGAGGCATCTCGGCCTGTTCTGAAAGGTGTATGTTCCGGGGTCTCAGACTTTGGGCAAACGGCAAGAGTTGTTCGCTATTCCCATTGGAATAGTCGGCCAGCTGCCTCCTAAACTAGTCGAGGCACATAGAAGGAAATGCTACGTCCCCACAGCAAACTCCTCTCCCGCTATCGGAAGGGCGTGGGACAAGTACCCAATGCCTGACCTACCTGATGCAGGTTTTTCTAGGGTTTGTCCTGCATTTCTTTAGGCGAATGCCGTGTAGGATCCTTAAAATATAGCCCGGGGGTCCTAGTTAACCTTCCTCTACCCTACCACATCCCCCCTTTCAAATCCATTTCCTATGCTATAAGAGAGGAGTTGCCACTATGTGGATTACCCTATACATAGCCTGCCTACACCCATAAAAAAATAATAAAAAAATAAATTAACCAATATGTAATTGTTTCATTACAACATATAGAATAAATATTTGTAAAAGTAAGGTATAAACCTTTGAACGCACCGTAAAGATTGATTTAATTAAGCTGCGAGGAAGCTAAGAAATATACGATGCGCCTCCTTCCTCGTTCTTCCTTATTTACGACATTTATTTACGTTACCGCCACAGGGCAAGTCGGGGGATTTTAACAACTAAGTCCGTCCATAAAACTTAACCTACATCGTAAGAGTTTTATGTTTCTTTTAGTTCGCTTTATTAATTATAATTTATTAAAGTAGTAGCCTGCTTGCACCACCTTCGGCTTTGCTTCGTGGTAGTTCTTAACGGCTTACTCCGATATATTACAACAACGCGTAGTCATGCTTTTATCTTTCCCGAGATTCTCGTCAAAGATAAACAAACAAAAATTACTAGTATTTGAAAGAAAGATCCTGAGAAGACATGCTTTGCAAAGACATTCTGCCTTTTATTCCGGGTTTCGTGCCCAAGTAGTCGTTTTTTCTGATAGGCGAAACGTGTTGTTTTGGTCTCTTCATTTTTTTGTCGCTTTCCAGAGTGAGTAATTAGATTCGGAATTCGGGGATAGTCTCCTTATTTATATAATTATTACAGATTGAAACTTATTGAAAATGTAATAACTGCAGGATTTTATCCTAGGACAGGAAGAAATGGAATGTAATGTTGTTGCGCCTGAACAAGATGATGATGTAATGAATTATTTTTGTGGGCTGGGTTTTAACGTTAAATCAAAATAAATATTTGATCAATAAAGAAATTTTATATAAGTTTATTAAAGTTAAACATGAAAACTCTTATCTCAGGCACCTGTGGTTTTTACGTAGAAGAGATCTGCTGCCCATACCAAATGCGTACTGCTATGTTGTGTTGTGTTGCTTGCTGTAGCTCTCGTACCGACGTCTCCGTATCTCACAGCCGGCAGAACGGGTTAAGTGCAGTGTTGACTCAGGGGTTGATTGCTGGCTAAGGCGTCGGCCTCCGGGATTGAATGCTGGCAAGCCGTCGTACTAAATTGTGTCGTGCTATTCTGTGAACTCTTCACTAACCAATTGTGGCCCCTTTCTGACGACGATTCTGCCTCGAACTATATCAGAGACAACAACTTTACGGAGCCTCTCTTAATCACATCCACCAGCTTCGGTGAGCGCAGCACAACTGTCCAGTTTCCAAAAACAAATCTCCATCCCCTCCATTATATTCTCCCATTCTTTTACTTTTTTCATTGTTAGAAAACTTCGTCGAAATGCCAGTTGACTGATCCTTCCATTGTCACAAGAGTTATAGCACGCAGCTGCAGTTCCGTAGTCAACAATGGCTAACTATTCTGTCATGTTGAGGCCAACAATCTAGACAGGACACGAAATTACTTGGATGGAAATATTTATCTCCTCCACCCCCACGCACGTGCACGGTTTCGAATTCTCAAGACCACAGCAAACAACACTTCCGAAACAAAGAAAAACTTAAACATAAATACACGCGTTACAATGAAGAAGAAGATAGTAAAATAATCATGACTTGGCAAAGAATATCCCCGTCGTGGCGGTCTTTGCTGTTGAGTACTTTGGTGTAATAAGCTTTCTAAATACTTCATGTGCCTGTTAGAAGGACAAGGATGCTATAAGGGTTGTTTTCCTTTACCGCGGAATGAGAAAAATTGGTGATATTTTAGACGGATATTGATTTCAAACCTCACAAGGACCTTGAGCCGACGGAAACCAGAGTTGTCCACGCAATTCCGTGTGAAGTGGAGTGTATTTGTCTCGATGCTCCGTGGAGACACTCGGGGGTTATTCTCCGCTCAGCTTCTTCTGAAGTTTGTCTCGGAGGAGAGAAAAGGAAACGTCTCTGCGACTTTCTCCACTTGAGAGATAGAAGGTAATTTATCTTGCGCGATGGCAGCGGTACCGCGCACGTCATCAAAGACCAACTTAGTCGGTCGTGCCAGAAGCCGCATTAAAGAGGCTTTCTTTGGATTACGACCCCATCTTTGCGGAGGCGGATGCCTTAATTCTCGCGGGGTGGTGGGTTTGATTATCAATTATTCGCAGACGCAAGGGAAGAACTTTGGTGCACTTCCGTCTCGTTAGTTGCTCCTCTTCGGTTCGGGTTGGAGTTGCTTCTGACGTCTCCTGCTGCTTGCTGGGTGTTTAGTGAAATGGCAAGATAGTTCTTTTATAGTTCATTCATTTCCCTGAACTATATCAACTGAACTGATTTATTTAAAATTAAAGATTGCAATTAAGTCTTCGTGTAGATGACCTATTACTAAAAATTAGTACAATATTGCGACTTTTCAATTTGTTAAACATATTTACTTATTCAACAATAATCTATAATGAAATTAGATGTACAATTTAGTTATATATTCAGTGGAATTTAATAAAAGTTTTAATATTTATATCTTACAATACAACTCCGGATAACCGAACACTGATCAACCAAAACCCGAATTATCCAAAACGCCTTCTTAAATCGCAATTCCAAAAAAATAAAACTATTGAGTTATTTTGAATGAGTACTTCAAATGCTACAATTGTAATCCTAAAAATGTAATATCAACTTTTATAAAAAAACATAAATGTAGCCTACAAAGTGTTTTTTGAATTCGTTTAACCATCAAAACCTTTTAAAAAGACGTACTTTAATTACAAATCAAAATAATTGTTTTTGATTGATTGGAGCTCTTATCTTACATGTATATAAGTAATACATTTGAGAATATGAAATAACATGGATATCGTGTAAAGTGGTTCCGTAACGGAACCTTGGATGGCATCAAAATGGCGTAGTGTAAAAGTTGGAAGTCACACAACTTAACCACGACGCGGGCCAAAGTGTTTTCTTTCTTCCCTTGCCCGTGTCCCTTTCAGTGAAATGGACATTTTTAGTGAAATGGCAAGATAGTTCTTTTATAGTTCATTCATTTCCCTGAACTATATCAACTGAACTGATTTATTTAAAATTAAAGATTGCAATTAAGTCTTCGTGTAGATGACCTATTACTAAAAATTAGTACAATATTGCGACTTTTCAATTTGTTAAACATATTTACTTATTCAACAATAATCTATAATGAAATTAGATGTACAATGTAACATGAATATCGTGTAAAGTGGTTCCGTAACGGAACCTTGGATGGCATCAAAATGGCGTAGTGTAAAAGTTGGAAGTCACACAACTTAACCACGACGCGGGCCAAAGTGTTTTCTTTCTTCCCTTGCCCGTGTCCCTTTCAAAAAAAAATATTCACTATGGTGGTGGTGATGATGCACCCGGATCAAACCGCATGATTGGACACTGATGGGCAATCAGGAGTGGCTTTGACGTCCATCATCTGGTTCCACATTTAATTAATAGATCCGAGTGCAGGAGGTCAGTGTGTGTGTGTGTGTGTGCGTGTGCGTGTGCGTGTGCGTGTGGGGACATTATGTAAATGACTTTGTACGGAAATTAATGACTGGACTATGAACCTGTCGGTTGACATAACCTCCCGATCTATGATAGTTCAATTGAAAATTTGCTTTGACAGAGTCTCTTACTGAAAGATTAACATGAAGGCCCTTCAAGGGGACTGGAATGAGTCAAGGATATTATTATACATGAGGCTACTCCTGTAACAATAAAGTAAAGCGTGTGTGCTGCTAATTACATACGATACTGGCCATTCTTCCCCCTACGGTCTTTTATATAAATAAGATATATTTAATAACCATTACAACAGACTTTATTATAATTAAAAATAAATTTTATTAACAAATAATTAATAATAATTGAATTATAATAAAATGTTATAATTAAAAATTGCACTTTTTCTGACATGTAGTAAATATATTGAGTGGAAATGTATACAAGTAATCTATTTAAAAATATGAAATTACATGCATATCGTGGTAAGTGGTTCCGTAAAAAAAGAAGGTACCGGGCATCAAAATGGCGTAGTGTAAAGGTTAGAAGGTGCACAAGTTACCGACGACGGGCCCCGAAGTTTCGGCTTACAACTGCCATTGAAACTCAAATAAATTCATAAATTTCTTCTAATGCATTCAAAACTGTGGATTATCTGAAGAAGTCTCTAAATAGTAAGCGAATCGTATTGAAATGATCTTTTGATTAAATTAATTATTAATTCTTTTGGACATATTGGCTGTTTTGCTTATTTAGTTATTAAACGATAATTGTCAGATATTAAATATTAAAATACATAACGTTTCATCCCTTTGTTTAGGGACCTCTTCAGATGTATCTAAGAATTAATTAAGAAATATAATAAATATAACAAGAAAAGGTTGAATCTCAAACAAATCAATAAATTAAGAATATTTTTACATACAGTGTTAAAAAAAATTAAAATATTTAGTATATTTAGATAAAACAATTTAACAGAAAAGTATTAGAAATCCTCCACCAACTTCCATTGCAGAAATTAGAGAGTGACAATACTAATCAAACAAAGTTTACCGAAAATTTTAATGTTTTATAAATAATTTCAGAATTTGGCCAATTTTCACTAATTATATAAATAGATTTTTCCTGACGTTTGGATTATTCTACTTACTATACTTTATCTGCTTCTGCCATTTTCCTGCGCAAATATTTGAATTCTTCAACGTTCTGTATTTCGTCGATTCTGAGCTTTATTGGTGTCTTCTTCCCTTTATTATTGCCACAGTCGATGATTTTTTTGTCTATTAATTTTCTTTTGTAATTCCTCTTCCAATACTTATCCAATTTGCTTAAAATTTGTGGTAGAAATGTTGCCCAATCCAAACATTGTTTGTTTCATGTAGTGTCAGGATTTCGCTGTAGCGCCAAGTCAACAATGCTACACTAAGCACATCGGCCAACAATTCGTAACTGAATATTGTCCAGAAAGTTAAAAAATTCGATTTAAAATGCCGATAAATTAAATTAAAATTTGTGATTATCCTAATTCGTATAGGTGGTAATCATTCATTACAAACCATTTCTTTATACCTACTTCTTGGATCCACGAATTGTTGCTGTTTAATTTTTATAGATATTCTAAGTATTTATTCTTTACCTGCGGGTGCTTCAGGTAAAAGTGAAATCTAACTGGAATACAGTTTACGATAGGATAAAAGAAGTCAGTGGGAGGAATTGAGAGACGCTGTAAGGACCATTTGAAGCGATACAAAGGTTTGTAGACGCCTTGGTTTGCTTTTCTATGTAGCCCTTAGTTGTGGGTTGCCGGAGGGAGTTGTATTTAGTTGTTGAAGTTAGAGTCGAGTGCATTGAGTGAGGAAGGATCAAGTTGTGTGGTGAAAGCCGCTTGGAATTAGCGACGCTGTAGGTGTCGACGTCGGATCCATACAGCCAGCGCCACGCACCTGCACAACACAAAGCCACATTCGCCCAAACTCGCTTAATAACTCCGCCACATCTGCTATGGGGCCCCTCCACGCTCGCAAATTAAATTAAAAGCGATGCAAAGAAGAAGGACCAAACGTTTCGCTGATGCAACAATCAAAAATGTGAGGAACGCAATGTAGAAAGTCGGTAGTAATAGTATTACTTTTTGGACTCTAAAATCTCTGCCCAGAGAGTAGAACAATTCAAATTATTTTATAACTTAATAGCATTTAGAATATTATATTACAAAAGCTGCATTACAATTACAAGTATGAATGATTGTTTGGTAATTTTCAAGCAACTATTTTATATCAGTGAATAAGAAAGATAGTCAATTCAGACAAAAAAGTGATAATATAAATACCGCACAACGTTTCCGGGATCCTTGTCCCTTTCCTCGGGTGCGAAGAAGCGCCTAGAGCGACACAACTGCACTCGTCAGTTGACAAAACTTAAAAGCTTTTATTTTAAATTAGTTATGGAGATAATGAAAAATTGGTATCTAGATATTCTTGCACTGAATAAAAACAGCGAGTGCGTAGAATTATTTTGACACTCATTCGAAAATATGTTTATATTTTGAGGAGATTTATTAAATACCAAACTAAAGTAGCCCTAACTGACGTTTCCTCAGTCTCTGAATTCACAAGTGAATTTTATCAAAATTTCGTTTATTTTACGAGTGAACATTGTTATTTAATTAAGGAAAGATTAACATTTATATGCACAAAACAAACTGTTTCAAGTGTGTATGAACATGGCTGACTAGGAGAATTTGTAGCTCACTGAATAGTGGTTTAGTTGCTGACGCAACATTTATGAAATAATTTGTTTTGTAAAATTAAACCAAAATAACACAGTCTGACTTCAAGAAGTGTTCTGACATTCACTACCATAATTCAGGGCAAACAGATTCTTTTCATATAAATTCCTTACGAACTTCAACCTTCTGAAAGAGTTGTTTCCATTATGGAAAACTATTATTCGCTAAAGTACCCAAGGAAATAAAAATTGAAAATCATCAGGAAATTTTTTACACACAATTGAAAACCTTTCTGCTGGATCACTGTTTTTAGCCGTAATATTTTATAGAATTAAATAATTGTAAATTACTGTTATCAAAAAAATTACTTATTTTAAATGATACTGTAAACTTGCAATTTATAATTTTTACTTCGTCCAACGTATCTTGCATATCTTGTATATATATCGCGTATCTTGCATATGAAAACTGAATAAATAAATATTCATTTATTCTTCCATAATTTTTAATTCAGTTGTCAAACATGGCAGAAAGTTTTTGTCTTTACCATAACTATCTGTAAAATATATACAACCACTGAAATTTACAATCAAATTAAAAACATGACATCGACATAAACTCAAGGAATCACCTGCTACTCTCAAAAATATATTTTACACTAAAACATTTCACTTATCTTAACAGTCTAATGATTAATTAGGTGAATTGTTTTATGTTTAAAATTGTATTTTTGTAATATAATAAATCATATGCTAGAGGTAGTCCATTGACTACTTCTTTAAACAGAAATAAAGTTTGAACTTATATGTAAGTAACATACAATAAAATAATATATAATTATTATATAGTACTATAAGTCAATGAGATAAGTCCGAAGGTTTGAATAAAAATTCATTGAAGACGGTTTAATATATCAAACTAATTGAACTTAAAAAGTTGTGAATTTTAATGAATTAAATAAAATTCCTTGACATAAAAGGAAGGAGCAATCGATTGAAAACGAAATCCGAAGGCAAAAGCATTTTTAAACAACAGATATCACAGAAACAATTCTAGATGGATGAAAACAGATATCGTGTCAGAGTTACTCAATCCACCGGGCGATTGTGACATAGCACGCGGCACTTGACGTACTGAGATTTTTTTTCTGGCGACACAATTTTGTCATTAAAAAAAGTTATTTCCTGGACCAACATAACAGTGTGTCTGATTTACTTCTCTTTCTGGATTTGAAAAGACCATTCATGCTGCATGACAGATCTTCCAGTATGCTATAGTGGAGGGGCAAGA
The DNA here is from genome assembly GCA_037074705.1 of Zhengitettix transpicula. NCBI lineage: Eukaryota > Metazoa > Arthropoda > Insecta > Orthoptera > Tetrigidae > Zhengitettix > Zhengitettix transpicula. Next base: position 64,316,546 of record CM073594.1, on the reverse strand, counting down.
CTAACGACAATGCTAGTAAACACTTAGCAGAAAAGGGAAAGCTCCAGCGTTGGCCCTCAAGTGTAGGGTGACCGAAATCAAGAGTGGAAGACGATCTACGTGCTCCTGTTTTCCTCGGGTCCGCTCTTCTCCACTGTCAATTTTTCTTAATCTGGCCATCTGGAAGAGTTCCCAGTGGCTACCGTAACGCACAAAAGACGACGCCGGCGGCTCCAGCACAAGAAGAACAGGAAAAGGAAAGGGGAGCGGGAGAGGGAGGAAATAAAAATGTTTGCGGAGGAGAAAACAAACCGCCAACCATTTTTGCCGACCAGATCTGATTACTCGAGAGGAAGGGGAGAGGCGCCACCGTCGTCACACATATTTTATCTCGCTTTGTGCCGAGGGAAGGGGACGACGCAATTTCCCGAAGAGGGAGCAGATTGTCCGTCGGCAGTAGGTCAAGCCTGGAAGGGACTCAGCTTCCTGTGCACAGGCACAGACAAGCAAGTCCCATTCTTATTAACAAGGACAGTGTTATTAATGCATAGACAATACAGTTAACCGTGGTTATTCTCTCACACTAAAATGATAAGAGCCAGTAAAAAATCCTAAGAGGCGAAGTAAACAAGGAAGGGACATCGTAAGTAATAAAATAATAACTTAAGTCAGGAATGTCACTAAGCGAGTCAAAATAAAGCTTTATATAATAAGATATGGTAAAAAACTTTTTTTGGTTGTCAAGTTATTTATTAAAATAAGAATACGAGATTTCGACTACACAGTCAGATTCATCTGTAAAATTTGGTTGCTGCTAGTTGAAATTTTTTTTACAGATGAATATGACTGTGTAGTTGAAAACTACAGTTTTGGTTTCAATAAGGAACTTGACAACTTAAAAAATATTTATTGATTATATAATTTTTTAAGAGTTAATTCTATGAGAATAGATTATATATATATATATATATATTGCAATAATTAAATAGATGGCGTTATTTAAATGAAGTAATCAACAACATTTAATAATTTTGTTTATTTAATTTTTGAAGTATTCGAGCCCCACGTTATGGTAGCCATTTATGTAATAATTAAATGGAAGGCTTTATTAAATGAAAAGCTTAAACAATTAACAAACAAAATATTTATTTCATTTTGTGGCAACAAAATATAATTACAAACAAAATTTGAGGTCTGTACTCTCAGGGCCTCTACTGGGTTTGATAATGAACACAAAAAATTTGATTTAAAATCTTATTAACAAAACAGTTCACAATTTACCTAAACAATATGTCGATAGAATGAAAGAAATTAAAAAGTAAAGAAATTAACTTTGATTGACAATTAAAAAGAGAACGAAATCTGACTTTATCCTTTAATTTGCGTTTACAATATTAGTCAAAATTATGTTACTTACAGACCGTCGGTCTGGTACCAGAACAATCAATTTTACCTCGTTCGGACACTTTTGCAGTCTTTAATTATTTAATATCAGGCCTTGGTTTTCACTGATTATACACTTCACTTTAAAATTTGGCAAGATTGGCTGTATTCCGTTGATTGCTCCGCTCCACAATAATTTACCAATGTTATTCCGCAACAATTCCTCCACGAATATTGTACAAAGTTCTATTTTGACGAAACTGGTATTACTTTACAATATTCACGTTGCAATATCTCGGTGAATGTTTTACTCTGCTCAATTTGATAAAGACCGTACTCTGCAACGTTTTCACCGTCGGCCGCTTCTATTCTCCAATGATTCACCAACTTTATTATTACTATGCTCGACGTTGTCTGACCTCTGTACATTCCAGACCACTACGACCAACTAACTGACTTTAGCGCGCGTAAACGCCATTCCGCGCTCTCAATAATAGGAACAGAGCTCACCACTCATTGTCGCTCGGATCGCTTTCGCTATAATACAAAATTTTTGCTAAACAATTCAAATTTATTTCAAAACAATTAATTGATTAATTATTTGGCATTACAATATATATATATATATATATAACCAACTGGACTTATGTCAAAGAAGAATATGATTTGGGAATGGGATAGATATTAAGGCGCTTCTACGGACCAATAAAGGATAACGAATAATTGGGGATTGAGAAAGATATATGAATACTAAGACTCGAATAAAGGATTTTATTTAAAAATAAGAGGGTGAAATTTCTGAGAACCACGAAATTGACGATAGTAGGTTAAATAAAGCAAATTTTGGAGAGAGAAGATAGGCTGGAAGTTCAAAGAAGAGATGGGTGTATAAAAGGTGCCAAAGAGAGTTGAAAGTGGGAAGGAGGAGTAGGAAAACAACGGCAATTATTCTTTAAGAGGCCAACGCTCTCAGAGAGACCACAAACCAACTGCATTGTCTTTGGATAAATAACAATTTCTGTATTAATATCCTACAAGTTGTTCGTGTCCCGACGTGGACGAGTACTGCAAAGCTGCTTTTAAATGTGTTGGAATTCAATATTGGGAGATTTGATCGTTTTTCGCCTTTTCTGTTGTGAAGATGGGACATGATTTTCAATGATGAGTCTTTGTGGTAGGATGCTTGTGTGTGGGTTCGGGATTGCCCTTCCTTGCGGACGGACGAATGGCGCAGATGTAATGAGAAGTCCTGGGCAGATTAGCCGGTTCCCTTTGAAGACGGACGCGCGATGACTTCATTAAGAGGATTGCAGGGTAATTCCGGCAGCTAAGCCCTTCCTCCCACCCCACCTTGTCTGCTGCCAGACAGTCCTCGGACTTGCGGTCTCCGTCCAGTCTCTGTTGCGTCTGTCCTAAGATTTTAAGTCCCTACGACGTCCGCGGACTTTTTACCTACGATTGTTGTACAACGATGTACACAATTTAGTATATATGACCTGTGACCAGCAGATGTTCCGTCAACCTGTAGGTACTTGTTTCTTCCAAGAATTCCAGAAAAACAGACCTCATTCGCTCATTGGACGCTGTATTTTGGGCGGCCGTGCCATGAGCCTTGTCCCTCCGGCCCCTTCATCAATCCTGACCGCTGAGCGAGCAGGTATAAAGTTTCGGAAGAGCAATCAGCAATCAGTCTTGGTTTTAACATTAAGTGATTGCAATACAAATTTAATGTATAACATTTCTGAAGCTTATCTGAATTTATAAGTCCTATCTCTATCTATAATATGGGAACTGTTCCAATTGGTAGTGATCAGTTTTATAAATATGCTTAGAAGTGATCAATTAAGATAAAAATATTTAAACAGTTATATTTATCGGACGTTCTTAAATCATCAACCTCTTTAGTTATAAAATTATTTTTTACTTAAATTTTTAAACATTATAATAGAAAAATATTCTCAAAGTTTCATCCCTAATTTATTAGGATCTCTGTAGGTGCTGTAAAGTCAATTAAATGATCTAATTTCAAAATCCGTGTTTCTAAAAATTCCAACAAAGCAAGATTTTACAAACGTATTAATTGATAATACAATTCATTAAAAATTTATTGACACATTAGTTACAATTCATTACATAAAATGTAGGGGATATAAATTTCTTAGATGGGATTTGCCCACACGTTGCAGGCAAAAATTCTGTTCTGTTTACAGCTGTTGAGAGTATTGTTAAGTTTAAAGGAACAATGGAAATAATTTTTTTTAAATACATTAAATGGATTAGAACAATAGGGACTCATAAATTCTATTTAAATTATTAGTGTCATTTGTTTACGTTAATGGACGAATAATTCCAACGAACATTACATTTTATGTAATTAATTTTATAACTAAGAGGTTGATGTTTTCATTTCTTTAAGGACGACAGAACCATATAACTGTTAAAAGATTAGTATCATATATTATATAAGATATTGATCACTTCTAAGCATATTTATTAAACGAATCACTACCAATTGGAACAGTTTCCATATTATAGATATAGAAAGAAATTATAAATCCAGATAAGTTTCAGAAATGTTATAAATTAAACTTGTATTACATTCACTTAATGTTAAAACCAAGACTGATTCTTTAAGTTGCTCTACCAAAACTTTATATCTACTTGCTTAGCGGTCAGGATTGATGAAGGGGTCGTTGGGACGAGGGGGAGATTGTCTGCTCATGGCACGGCCGGACATCACACGACACCACTCGTTTAGTGTTTCAGTGTAGCAAGGGAACTTTAAAGTGCCTGTATTAGCATCCACACTTTCTTGAAAGTTGTTAATTAGAATAGATGAGATGTGGATATTGCCTCGGCCGTCATAAAAAAATGGCACCCTGTGCCAAGAGACGGCTGTCACGTCGACCTTTCTCTCGCAACGTTAACCGTGAAAAGTTATTAATATTTGTGACTGCATACAATACCAAATGCCCGACCTACCTGATGCAGGTTTTTTATAGGGTTTGTCCTGCATTACTTTTAGGCGAATGCCGGGTAGGATCCTTAAACTATAGCCGGGGGCTCTAGTAACCCTTGGCTACCTTCCTCCACCCTTCCGCATCCCCCCTTTCAAATCCCTTTCCTATGCTATAAGAGGGGAGTTGCCACTATGTGGATTACCAAAAAAAACCCCGGATCTTTAGCCTCAAAGAAGCCTGTGAGAGCATTCTCTCGCAAGTGAACCAAACCCAGAGAGCTCTGGAGGAGGCTACGTTCGGGTTCCCGCATGCCGAGGCACCTCGGCCTGTTTTGAGAGGTGTATGTTCCGGGGTCACAGACCTTGGGCATACGGTAACAGTTACCCGCTATTCCTTTTGTAACAGTCGGCCAGCTGCCACCTAAACCGGTCAAGGCAGGGCAAGGGGAAAGCTGCGACCTCACAGCAAACCCTTCTCCCGCTATTGGATGGGCGTGGGACAAGAACCAAATGCCCGACCTACCTGATGCAGGTTTTTCTATGGGTTTCCCTGCAACACTTATAGGCGAATTGCCGGGTAGGATCCTTAAACCATAGCCCGGGGGCCCTAGTTAACCCTTGGGTACCTTCCTCTACCCTTCCGATTCTCCTTTAACTCCCTTTCCTAAGCTATAAGAGGGGAGTTGCCACTGTGTGGATTACCCTATACACCTTAAAAATAATAACAATAGTAAAAAAATTCGGATCTTCTTTATTTGTGGTTTCGTTTGAGTGATTTAATACGAACAGCTGCATTGTCTTTGGATCAATTTTGCTGTCCAGAGAAGATCGTTGGTACTCCTTCATGTTCTTAATAGCCCGCCTGATAATTACAGATAGATTAT